>OX637646.1:13785761-14385761 GCA_951802225.1 Euspilapteryx auroguttella | reverse complement strand
CTAAAGATCGACTTGTCCAAGTCCAAACTCGACCGAGTAGCCCTCAAACACGGTGAATGACAGCCTAACTTAAGAGTAAGTTTACACGGCAGCTTCTTTAGCCCCCTTCTCGCAGCAACCTATATAATAATCCAGGGGGAGGCAGGGCGCGTGCTCCCGCAGAGGCTTAGCATAATAAGACAGCTGCACCCGCTTCAGAACCAAGCTTTAAGAATTAGTTTACACGTCAGCTTCTTCCTGCAGCTACAAAGTAAACTCACAGGTCGTGGTGACCCCTACACGTACGTGGGCGGGGCGGGGCCGGCGGGCGCGGGGGGCGCGGGCGGCGGCGTGAGCGGCGCGGGGGGCGGCAGCGCGCGCGCGGTCGGCACGTACTGCCCTATGAAGGACCCGTCTTCTGTGAACCGACCTGGTGGGGAGGAGGGGGCTTGGTTATTAAACTTGTTGCGTCCGTGCGCACTTTTTCATCGTGCAGTTAAAAGCATCTTAGCTTCAAATGAGGTTAAACATTTCTACGACACTAAGTATAAAAATCGTTCATGAATCATGATACTTCAAGAATAATAAAATAAAAAAAACACAGACATAAGCAAACAAAAAAAAAACAAAAAACATACCTTATGCGAACATAAACAAAACTGCGCAAAGCAGGCTCGTGCAACAGGGACAAGACGAGGAAAGAAAAGGACGGAACTTATAGGAAACACTAAACCTACCTAACTACTACGGCTACAAGCAAAAAAAAAACACTCTTTAATTCAAACAAACAGAAAATCAAATGTACAAACTAACCTATATATTGTTGCAATTATAAAACTGTACTTAATCTTAACTTAATAGAACAGGACAGATATATTGTGCGAGAAGAGCTTAACGCTATTTCTGAAATAGGCTCTCACGTCACTTATTACAACCAATGAGAAGGGCATAAAGCTAATGTGACGCTAATTTAGGTGGGGCCAAAAGACTAAAAACTATAATTTTCAAAAATAGTCAACAAAATGTAAATTTAATTTCTGATTAAACTATAATTTTGTCAAAAATAACACGAAACGAAGATATTTCAAGAGTGCGAAAAAAAAGAAAAAAAAAACAAAAGGTCAAAGGTCACACATATTTAGTACTAAAACAGAAAAAGTGTTAATATTAAAAAAAAAACACATTTTTTTTTCAACATCTGTTAAAAATGATTGTAAATAGAGCTTAATCAATATCAATTCCATAAAGCTAAATAGAGCTGCCACAATATCAGTATATCAAGTATGACGATCGAAAGAGGGGGAAGGGGGGGAATTTAATTAAGTTACGGGAATTATCAAGAACTTTAAGGCGCGAAGAATCCTAAAACAAAAGTTAATTCAAAAACACATACAACGTGCACTGAATTATAGCATTAAAATTGAGAATTTTGCAATTGTTAATCACCGAAAGATTTGCCGTTTTTATAGACGGTAAGGTCTGGATGGGTAGTGAAAAGAGGGTATCAATAGGGTTCGATGAGGAGGGGAAGAGGTCCCTCAGACGAGCGTGGCGAAGGCCTGCGAAGCGGAGTCGGGCTCGGCGGCGGAGGAGGCGGAGGCGGAGGGCGGCGCGCGGCGCCGGCGCCCGTACTGCCCGATGAACGAGCCGTCCTCGTTCATGCCCGCTGCAACATGCTGTCTCGCTCACACACTCACACAGGCGGGGCTAGTGCAGGCTGGCTGGTGGAACTCTTTTACAAATAACCTAACCTCGCGGTAGGTGGTGGGGGAACCTGCCGTCCCTCTCACACCACCAAAGAGACATTTCGTTTCTCTGCGCTCTGTCTGTAATGAGACTTGTTACGTATGGTAAGCAGCATCACTACTTTGATTTTACTTTTCAGAAACAATCTCCATAGTTAACTAGCGCCACAAAATGACGACAAAAAAAAGTACGGCAGCGAACATTTTGATGGTTCCATATTTTTGTAAAGATCAGCCAGTACACACTGTTCCCAAATAAAAAAAAAACATACAGCGTGTTTTTTAAGTAACGCAAAAGCTCAGACTCTAGGGCTGACATTCACAGTCGAGCTGCAGCACTGAGTATCACTCCGAACTGTCAAAATCGCCCGTAAACTCGCTCTCCGCTCGAAATTCATATTCACAGTCGAGTATCGTAGTGATCTCAGTGCCCTGTCACTTGGCGAAGGATGAGACGCCCCGAGTCACCAAATTTAGCACTTGGCTAGCACTCGCGACGGCTAGGACAAGACATTTCTATCAATACCACACACAGTCACGAAAGTAATCAATCAATTGTTTGAAAAATATCACTCCTTGTTTTTGTTTCTGATCTGAGTTGATTGGTTTTTCGGTTTTTCGTTCTTTTTGCTAATCTACTTATCTAACATATCTGACTGCGGAAATTGTCTTACCAGGACCCTCTTTATAGTTTGGACCACTAAAGAATGGATAACTATTTGTGTTTGGAAAAGATGATGACCCATGATGCTTGCAGGTCGGAAAACACAAGACTGGCCACATCCAAGAATTTTGTTGTTAGATATTTGTTTAAGAATTTAAAAACATTATAAGTATTATGAATGATTTGTGGAGCTGGATACAGCAGCAGCAGCCACCAGCGGTTAATGGTTTGAAAAATCATAAAAAACTTTATTTGGTCTCGCCTTTAGGAATTATATTTTAGACCTATTTTATACCTAAGTACTTACTTGAAAAGAAAGAAATTAAAGAATCTAATTGAAACACCTATTTTTAAATGTAATTTTTATTTACCCACTTATTATTCTGGTTGGAGGTACGTAAGTTGATAGGGTATAGGTCTGCGTCAAATCAATAATTTTTCAAAATATATGTAGCGAATAAGTTGTTGCTCACTCTGAATCTGGATTGACTTTTGTTATCTCTTATATACATTGATTATTAGCCTAAGCTGTAAGTACCACACTGCTGCTTGTTACCTCTTGGCTTCAAGAAAATCTAGGTAGGTAGTAATTTCTACTAAATTAAATTCCTTTTCCTAAAACTATCACACCTTCCCGCAGTAAACTAAATTCCATAAACTCCTCAACTGTAGTAACCTAGGTTCAGCTCTCATGTCTAATCATGTCCTTGTGACTCAATAGAAAAATCTGATCATATTAAAAACTTGGTGTGATGTACTACAATAGGGTTATACTTTTTTCTTTCGAATAGATATTCTGTATTATTATAATAATAATATGTATTTTATTAGTGTTACATATTTAATATTATTTCCATTTTATTTTGTATAATTACCACACAACCCACTAACCAAAATAAAAAAATTAACTGTAATTTTTAACTGCGGCCCGCTAACTAAAATTTATTATTTGCAACAATACAGGCTATGCTTTTGTGGTAGCTATTGTTAAAATGTGTTTAGGTTAGATAGAATTCATAATTAAAAACAAAACTTTTTAATGTTTTTATAAAGATTTATAATTTCACAAAACAATCTTTAGAATGAGTCCAAAAACCTAAATTTTGAATGAAGTTGACCTGTATTAACCCTTTCTTCCTTTACGTTAATCATATATAAGCCCACTGCTGGGCAAAGGCCTCTCCAAGTATTTTCCAGTTATTTTCAGCGGCTGCCAGTCTCATCCATGTTTCCCCAGCAACGGTCTTTATATTGTAGGTCCATTTGGCTGGTGGTCTGCCTCACTTCCTTTCCCTTCTCTTGTTCTCCATTCGGGGACGGCTTGGTCAGTGGATCGTTTTGCCTTTGCTCCTTATGTAATGGAACAAAATTAACCATCTTCCAAGGGTCGTAGCGAAGCGTCATGAAAATTGGCAGCAGTGTGTATTTCTGATGACAATACATGTACTGTCGAACTGATCTGATGATGGAGCCGGAGGATATAAACTGAAACTTTATGAAACATCGGTATCGAAGCTGTGTGTGAAGTTGTTAGAAAAGTCTTGTAACTTTGACCACGATTAGGGCTTCAAGGTCTGATGAAGAAGCCGAAAGATAAGCACTGGAATTCCATTCTGTAAAGCGTGTTTTTTCTAGTTTACAATCCAATACTTTGAAATCAAAACAAACGTTTCTAACCTATAAGGTAGCGATAGGAGGTACTTCAATGTGCTATCCCTTTTCGATGTACGAAATAATACAACATACTCTCTCTGTCTTTCAACTTTTTTTTAAATAGGGTGTCCATGAGCATAGACAATCGATAAAATTTTGTGGTGTTTTACCATTGTGAGATGAAAACTATTGCATCTGTGCCGAATGTTTGAACTTTGCGAAGTCAAGCCCAAGTGGCAGCGAAACTCGTCTCTGAATACGAATGATTGCGAGTCTACTCCGAGTCGCTAATATGATACTTGAGCCAGTCAGGTCGAAGTTGAACTTTGCGCGCTGACTGTGAATGTCAGCCTAGAACTTCTAGACTCTAGAATTTACTCTAAGGCAAATGTTGCTATTGTACACCTTTCGGGTCCTACACAAAAAAACAAAACACTTTCTATTGATTCTACTCGTGATTCTCAACAAATCACTCTCACGTTTTGCATTTATAAAAAACACGTTGTATTAAAAGGCAAAATAAATGACAGAAACATTACAGCAATAAAAAAAAAACACAAATTAATAAATAATCATGAACAAAATGCTTTAAAGTTCTGCACGGCAAGACAATCACAGGCTTTATTTAATACTACTGCAAACAACAAAAACAACATCAATATAGCATTACGTTACACTACTTGCCAAGATTAAGAATAGCTATGCTCAACGCCGTAATAACTTGCAGTGTATGTGTACGTTTTAATTTTCTCAGAGGTATGCGTTAGTGTTTCTACTAGTGATGCAAATTGATTCTGTCTTGTGTCCTGCTAGTTTAAGGCAAACCCCAAGTCCTCATGGGACGTGGTTCTGATCAACTCCTCGTGCATTGGTCTCTTTACTGCTCTAGTTAAAAGGCGCAACGGCAGCAACTGAGTAGATTTCAATATTTTAGAGGAAAATTCATATAACAAAGAATTTAAAAACTGATTTAGTTTCATTTTAAATAAACACTTCTTATTTTTGCCGCATTGTTTAAAAAATACAGTATACAAAGTGGGTGTAAAGCTATTCCGCTTCGGGTGCTGTTACAACCCTTGCTTGTTTAAGTTTTAAGAAGTTGAAGTCAGGGCTTCTAATTTTGACCTTTTTCTCTCTCTCTTGTATGTTTGTGTATGTTTGTGTGTGTGTGTGTGTGTGTGTGTGTGTGTCCGTGCGCCACTCACCGGTCTCCCCCTCGCCGTACTCGGCCATGGAGTCGGTGTCGGACTCGGGCCGGCCGCTGCCCAGCGACTGCCGAGACTTGTTGTCCAGCCTGCGACCAATACGTTACATTTCATTTCTACAGTTAAAAACTGTTATAAATGTACAAACAAATGTTTTTTTTTGTTAGCTGAAAAAAAACCTCTACCCAAAATTAAAGTTAAAAAAATGACAAACTTCACTCTGCAAGATTAAAGATCTGGTTTAAAATTCGAGCTTAGGAATCATCATCATTTCAGCCTTGGACGTCCACTGCTGGACATAGGCCTCCCTCAAGGCTCTCCATCTGTACCGATCGCAGGTGGCCTGCATCCAGCGTGGACCCGCAGCCTTGCGCAGATCATCCGTCCATCTGGTCGGTGGACGTCCTACGCTGCGCTTGCCGATCCGTGGTCGAACACTCGAGAACTTCTCGGCCCCAGCGGCCATCTGTTCTGCGGGCTATATGACCTGCCCATTGCCACTATAACGAGCTTATTCGCTTGGCTATGTCGGTGACCCTGGTTTCTCTGCGTATGTCCTCATTTCTGATTCGATCCCGCAGAGAAATCCCGAGCATAGCCCGCTTTAGGAATCATACATAGTATAAAAGAAAGTAGCTTCCCGCGTCTGTCCCTATGTTATGCTTATATCTTTGAAATTATGCCATGGATTTTGAGGATTTTTGCTCGCAGACCAGCAGCAGCAGCAGCAGCACCTGCACCAGCAGCAGCAGCAGCAGCAGCAATACTCACGGCGTGGTGTACTCGTGGAAGGCCTGGTCGGCCCGGTCCCGGCGGCCGTGCGCCAGCTCCCGGTCGTGCACGTCGTACTTCCCGCCGCGGTTCCTCCTGGCCAGCAGCAGCAGCAGCACCAGCAGCAGCAGCAGCAGCAGCAGCAGCAGCAGCACTAGCAGCAGCAGCAGCAGCAGCACCAGCAGCAGCAGCAATACTCACGGCGTGGTGTACTCGTGGAAGGCCTGGTCGGCCCGGTCCCGGCGGCCGTGCGCCAGCTCCCGGTCGTGCACGTCGTACTTCCCGCCGCGGTTCCTCCTGGCCAGCAGCAGCAGCAGCACCAGCAGCAGCAGCAGCACTAGCAGCAGCAGCAGCAGCAGCAGCAGCAGCAATACTCACGGCGTGGTGTACTCGTGGAAGGCCTGGTCGGCCCGGTCCCGGCGGCCGTGCGCCAGCTCCCGGTCGTGCACGTCGTACTTCCCGCCGCGGTTCCTCCTGGCCACGCAGACCAGCACCAGCACCAGCAGCAGCAGCGCCAGCGCCACCATCACGCCGATGAACCAGCCCGCTGTCGCCATCGCGTCCTCGCGCATTATTACTGGACCGTCTGTGGGTACACGCATTGGTTACTGCTAATGTATAAGATCCGGCTCGAAGGACCATGTTCAAGTAGCTAAGGATCCTACACACAAATAATATAAAAAATTCTTACGATCCTACCCTGCATGAAGCTAATCAACCACTTTCAAAATAGGTTGATTTCTGTGTGCTCTCCAAAGTGTTTATTACTAGCTTTCCGCCTGCAGCTTCGCAAGCGATTTTTATAATAAAAGTGAATAACTGGTTGATTTGTTTCTCAGAAATATAGGTAAATCATTTGTAATCGCACCAAAGCACCAAAGAAATCATCAAAAATCAGTTTGCCTTTACAACAGTAAAATTTGGTTTTTCCAGTTCCTGTAGTATCTTCACGAATTCATATCTTTGCTAGACGTATATTCCTTACGTTTCTATCTTGAGATGTTTGGGCTGAAAATTTAAATACTCATTGTTCCCTTTTCCATTTCAGGATATCCTTCATTAATGTCACCCAGTATTGTATAAACAAACTAACCTATATGCTTCATCTCTGAGGCTAAGCTCTGAGGCTTCACTAAAAATCCAGTTCTCTTGTACCCTAATTAGGTCTACTCAGATTCATCACCATCGTCGTCTCAACTGATTGTCGTTCATTGCTGTAAATTTGCCTCCCCTACAGGTTGCCATTATTACCTTTCTTGCGCGACCCTTATCCAGTTTACTAACATCACTTTTTTTTCATAGAAACTGTTACACTCTGTATCAGCACCCGCAAAAACTTTGAAAACACCTACCATACTTTATTAGAAAACCTAATGTTCGCCATACATATTGTATCAAGGACTCCAGGACTAATAAACGCAGTTATAATATCATATTTGATGTTTAAGTATTATGTGGAGCTTATGTTGAAAATTTTAAGATAGTGTCATTACTTTAGATTTAAAAAAAAAAACCTGTTTTACCCTGAACTCAGGGGCAAAATATTAAAAAAAAAAAAAACATGAGGTTTGTAATGTAAAGAGAAATCTTCAGCGTAAATTTCAACTTTCTAATCGCAGCAGTTTAGAGTCTGATACAAACTGTTACATCCTGTATACGGCGGCTCAGTGAAGTAATCCCTATATCCTATCTTTGTGAGACGTAGGCAGGCACCCAGAATCAGCATACTTACAAATGATTTCGCAATCAGCGCCCCCAAAAACCTAGAAAACGCCACCCATATCGATTTTTGATATAAATTTATTTCCGCCATCTTGGATTTAAAAATCAATGTTTTTTGTGTAATTAGCGACCCTTATAACCTAGAAAACTCACCCCTTTAAATTTTTAAGCAAAATAAGGAGCAGTTTCGGTTTTTCATACAAACTTCAACACACTGTATCAAGGCTTACATGACTTATTAACGCAGTTTTAATATCATATTTGATGTTGTAATATTATAAGTGGCTTATTTTGAAAATTTCAAGTCTCTAGTGTCGTTAGTTTAGATTTTAGCAAAAAACATATTTCACCCTGTATAAGACCTCAGGGGAAAAATTAAAAAAAAAACTAAATCGTTTATGATGTTGGTGATACAAAAATAATCCACAGTATAAATTTCAACATTATAAACCCAGTAGTTTAGGAGTTTCATACAAACTGTTACACCCTGTATACGGCGTCCCGGTTAAGTTATCCCAAAATCCCGTCTTAGTGGGTGCCTACGTCACGTAAGGAAGCTACTGTCCAAATTTCAATCTTTCTATCTTCAGAGGTTTCGGCTGGGCGATGATGAGTGAGTGAGTGAGTAGATCAGTGGTATTTGGATTTTATATATATAGATGCTGATATTGAACTTGAAAACTATTAAAATCTGAAGTATTATAATGTTACTTTGTTGAAAAACGGGGAGTAATTATAAAGGTAACAATTTATTAGACGAAAAAGAATAAAACGAAATAACAAAGACAAATATGTTAAGTGAAAATCAACAAAAAACATAAGGAAAATATAAATTTACCAGAGGTAGTGTCGAGCAGCTGCACGTCGCTCTCGCGGAAGTAATGACCGTCGTGCGCCGTCACCTTCACCTGCGACACACAAGCTATACTGACACTGTGTAGTCATGTGTACAAATTGTCGCTTTTACAAGTCATTGGAGGGGAAATGGTTTCAAATGTTCCTCTTTAAAAAAAAAGAAAGACAAAAAAATAAAAATTGCAAATTTTAGTAAATAAAGACCACTGAGACGTCAACAAATTTTCAGGTATAACAAAATTTTATGTGGAGAAACTAAAAATGCGTTTTAATTCGAACCCAATCCAAAAAACATATCACACGATATACAAAATGTCGATAGTTTCTGCACTGACAGATATCCTGTACCACGGAAAAGCGACATCCTTTAGACAAGCGTTGAGCGTTGAGGCGGCAAGGTAGGAGCGTCCCTAGGAACAAACCTCGTAGAGTCGGTCAGGCTCGAGGCCGGTGAGCACGGTGTAGTCGTCCTCGGTGACGTCCCGGGAGCGCTGCCAGGCGGGCGCGCCGCGCGGCCGCAGCCAGGCCGCGAAGTGCGAGCCCGCGTGCCCGTCCAGGGTGGGCAGCCAGCGGACCAGTGCGTGGGTTACTCCCTGGATCGGGAGTGAGTCAGGGAGTTAATGAGTGCCAAAAGTTAATTCGTTCTCAAACAGAAGGCGCCTCGTGATGCGGTCCCATATCATCGCGCTCTTTGATGTCACACACGCTCCTTTATGTTGCGTAAAGGAGCAAAGAGCGTGACGCTATAGCGCTGTCTGTTTGACTAAACCTCGCCAACGTGAAACAATGCGAGCATGGCTACAAGCACCCGTTTGTCACATTTTTCACGAGCTACATACGCACATCATCGGCACAACATTTCTCAAAAAAAGTCGTCGTGGGCAAGGTGTCTTAGCATTCCCTACAAAAAAAGGATTCTTTACATACGAAAAGCATTCAAGTCAACTTTGTGATTGCAGAGATCATTAATTATATTAAAAACAGGATGGGACTGAGTATAGTGCCTTGTGGGACCCCAAACTATTTATTTCGCAAATAAGCTCTTACAGTCATTTTGTTTACGGGTATTTAAAAAGTAGTTAAAAAGGTATCTTGGCATATCTTTTAGTGCATTAATTTTCAACCTTTATAAAATAATTGGTATCGAGACGGTGTCGAAAGCTTCTTTCCAGTCTAAAAATACAGCTAGACAATTTTTATTTTTATTTTTGATACTTTATACCTAAATCCAATTTAGAATGAAGAAAGTAAATATACCTTCGTTCTCTACACCAAATACTTTGGCTTCGTGTCAGTTTTAGTTTAACTATTCTATTCTCGACACTTACAAAACTCTATAGCGAAAATCTCATTATAGAAGAATCCTCTCCAAAGCATACGCCTAAATACGAATATCATGATAAAAATTTAACAAATTAAGTTACCTGTGTCCCGGGCACCAGACTGACTTCAAACTGCGGCACATCCGGGATCATCTTAACTTCAGCCAACGTAGCTTGTTCCACGTAGTACGGCTCTCCTTCACCAGCCCTGGTCTTGGCTCTGATCTCGATCCTGTACTTCGTATTAGGCTCTAGCCCAGCCAGCTTTGCTCTATCGAACTTGGGATCGATTTCCTTCTTCCTTTCTTGGATAGGGCCGGTCTGGGTGCCGATGACCTTCTGGTAGTAGATTTTGTAGCCGGTCAGGACTCCGTTTTCTTTCTCCGGTTTGTCCCATTTAAGGAGCATGGCGGAGGAGCCTAAGGGATAGGCTTCTAGTGATCGCACGGAACCTGGTTTGCCTTCTGGAGTGACGAAGCTGAGGGGCTCGGAAGGTGGACCGTTGAAACGCCCGTTGTAGACCAGGATGCGAGCATTGTTCTTGGCGTGTGGAACGAATTTGGAGACCAGAGCGCTGCTAGCGTCCGCCTTGACTAGCACTTCGCGTAGATCTTCCGCGCCGCCCGCGTCTGTCCATGTTTGGATCTTGTAGCTATGAAACACATAGACATTTATACAAACCATTTCAAACAGTGCCGTGAGGTTTAGGTTTCGAATACCACCACCCAATCTTCTCCGTTGTGTGTTTTAAAAGGCGCTTAAAAGACTCCTAAAGCTATACTGCGATAAACAGTTATACCGCGATCGCCAACCCGCTTTTGAAACGTAGCGATTATTGCAAAACGCTACACAAAATTTTGTTCATACGTAGATGTCTTTTAGACTGACAAGAAGAAGAAGTCACTTAAATTGTATCATCAGCAGCTTTCACCAGGTCGTCTGACCACCTTGTGAAGGCTGTGTCTACTCTGTGTCTTCCGCTGTGCAGTCGACACTCTATAACATTTCGTGCCCAGTGACCACATGTTCTTCAAGCTATATGCCCTGTCCAAAGGACATGAAACCCTCATCTCTTACCCCTTGAAGTGTCCCCTGACGGACTCGGGCGGCACGGGGCTCCAGCTCAGCAGCGCCGTGGTGGGCGCCGTCACCTGAAACAAACATAGGTTCAAAGTGACGTGTTATGTATATGGCGCGCATGTTGCAACCTGAGCGCAGTTTGAGTTTAAGGTTGGCGAGGGAAAATTGGCTTTGAAACTTAAACAAGCGAAGATTTGTTAGCGACGGCATATTTTATGGATATTTACATTTCGTTTTCCGTTTGCTTCCGTTTACCATGTTAGCCATTAAGGCTCATCTGAATGGTAATGCAAATTTAGACCAGCTAAACACACAGTTTTACACTAAACTTTTATTATGAGTGCTCTAAACTGATTGAGACTGTTCGACAATCAGTCAGTACTGGTAGACGAGTGACAGGATCTTGATTGATCGAAAGCAATCAATCAAGAGAGAGGAATGGAGGGAGAAGTGTTAGAGTTTGGAATTTTTATTAATCTATTTTACACTTAAATAAGAATAATTATACCATTATACATTCGTATTAAAAGTAGTTATGGAGTTTTTTTTTAGTAAATTCAACAGGTTGTAACAGCACCCGAAGCGGAACAACTTTAAATTCATTTATCTATATATTTTATTATTTTATTTCAACACCGATAGGGCCAATTTTCAGTCAATACCAGAGCAAATGACCCACCTGCACCACGGAGAAGTTGGCGGGCGCCTGCAGCGGGGCGTCCTCGCCCGACCAGCCGATCACTTCCACGGGCGTCACGTTGGATGTGCCCTTCGAGTTCACTGCTATCACCTGGATAAGGGAGATAGGACTTCATTAGAACCAGAAACAGTAATGCCCTTGATACTAGTTTTTCGAGATAAGAAAACAAGCTAGCGTTAGAAAGCTAGCAAGCTATCTTCATTTCTAAGCTATGTACTAAGGGAGTTAACAAACTAGAACAGTTTAGTTAAAAAAACTGGTTTATTATCCAATCTAACAAAAACTTGACTCGTGTATGCCAGAAAGAGATGCATCAGTATTCGACTGCTCCGTAGCTTAGTTGGCAGTGATGTGGACTGAAAAGCGTGTGCACCCGGGTTGGATTCCCGGGCGGGGCGAATATTGATATGATGAATATCGATGTTTGTTTCCGGTCTGGGTGTGATGTTTGTCTCTGTATGTGTTTCGGGCACCCTAGATACAGGTTCTTCCTAGTTAGGGGCTCTGAGTGTGATGTGTTATTGTTATTGTTATTATTGTTATCAGTCAATACGTCGGGGTCACCAATTAAAGTTACTTTTATACTCTTCAAAATTCACTCATATCATATCACCTGTTAGATTAGACTTCCTGGCAACCAAAAACTGTGCGTTCTGCTTAAGTTACTTATTACGTCGGGGTCACCACTTTAGGTTATAGGGATCACTTTAATACTCTAGACTTGAATAAATTGTTTCTTGAGGCACACCTAAGACAATTGTACTAAAATGTATGAAATATACTGATTGCTTCGCGCACAGCCGAGACTCAAGATGCTTGTGTGAGTGAGATGAGACGTGCTGCTTGTACTGAGCGTCACTGAGAGGAGCCGAGCGCGGGGGAGTGACCGACTTGTACAGTGGCGGACACGGTCGGCGTAACACTACCGGTTTTTCTGTATTGCAAAATAGCTCTTGTTCTTTCGTAATACAGTCTAGGGCTGACGAAACCATAGGCAAATCTGTTACGGCCTCCTAGTCTTTGACTGTACAGTGGCGGACACGATCGGCGTAACACTTCCGGTTTTTCTGTATTGCAAAATAACTCTTGTTCGTTGGTAATACAGTCTAGGGCTGCCGAAACCATAGACAAATCTGTTACGGCCTCCTAGTCTTTGACCGTACGTAGTACTCTTCATTAAGGTACCCAGCTCTTCGGTAGTGCATCAAGGATGGACCTAGCTTGAGCCTGTGGGGTTGGAAGGTGGCCTACCTTGAGCCTGTAAGGTTGGAAGGTGGGCGTGTTGGTGACCAGCAGCTGAGCCTTCCGCCAGTCCCGCTGCTGCTCCTCCGTCCACGTGGACCCCGAGATGTTCCGTCGCCAGGAGACCAGGTAGTAGAATCCGGGCCCGTTGTGCTCGATTTGGGGCATCGGCTGTGGGTTCACAAGGAGGACGCTTTTATATTTTCATATCATTTTGAGTTTCTAATAACTCAAATTAAAAAAATTAAAAATCCCCGACCCAGTCAGACCCCTCATCAACTTAAGTAGAACTAGAGCTAATCATCTTAATAATATCATCATTATCTTAACATTATACTTTCAATATCATTGAAGTAACACTGTACCAAATTTTTAATTGATAGGACAAATGGAAGGTGGTTAGATCCTCTCATCCATTATTCAAGAGCTGATCATCTTCAAACCGCTGATCAGATCTTCATCAGACATGGCTAAGAACACTCGGCCTGAAATTATCTATGATACAAAAAAAACTAAACGAAAATCAGTTCAGCCGTTTGGGCTCTACGATGCCACAGACAGATACACAGACAGACAGACAGATACACACGTTAAAATTATAACACCCCTCTCTGAATTTTTCGTTCGGGGGTTAAAAAGAAGTTTTACATTTAATAGTAGATTAGATTAGTTAGCATGGGTGTAAACCGATGTTATGACCAAGAGTGCATGCAAAAATCCAAGCGCAGAGAACGCGCACTTATTGAAAGTCAATTAGACTAGATATAATCTAATCGCTATTGATACCTTATTTAGTAAAGTATCCTATACTGCGAGAGGCGAGGTAGTTCAGGGTGCCCACCAATTGGCTCAGGTAAACAAATGTTTGCCTTGCCTTAGGACAATAGTTGCCTGGAGAGCCCCCAAACGAGCCCTCCTCTGTCAAATGATTCTACTCCCTTTCGCAATGATTTTACAGCGTAGAGAAGAAAGGGGTAACAAACTCTACTTTACAATTTATCTCTCTTTTTTTCTCCTGTTTTCGAGCGGACGGGATAAAAATAGGTAATACAGACCGCCCAGGAGATGAGCATGTTGGTGGGCTCCGAGCCGCGGCCCTCCAGCTGGTCGGGGTTCTTGTGCGGCACGTCGGGCTGCGTGCTGCACACTTCCGAGTGCGCGGAGGGCGCCGACAGACCGATCTTGTTGCGGGCGGCTACCCTGTGACACAAACACTCATTTTACTATAGTTAAGGTGGTAACTCTTGGTATGGCGCGAAATTCAATTTTTTTCGCGTTTTTTTATTATTCTGGCGAAAGTATTCATCTATACTAATATTATAAAGAGGAAAGATTTGTTTGTTTGTTTGTTTGTAACGAATAGGCTCCGGAAATACTGAACCGATTTGAAAAATTCTTTCATTGGTAGGAAGCTACATTAACCCCGAGTGTCATAGGCTATATAAGATTTTCAAAAAAATTAGGGATCCTTACCTAAACTCAAATAATGTAACCCAAGGTGCAATATTTTTTCCGTTGTTTACATATTTTGACAGGTGGTTTGTTGTTGTTGTTTGTTATTTATCAAGACCATTCTGGGCAGGCAAAAGAACATAGTCTATAGAGCCAAGTCTTTTGTAGTATCTTATATTCTATGGCGTAACGAAGTAAGCCGGGAAAGCTCGTTTTTAATAAAGTTTTAATGAATTCGCGTATGTAAAAAACGTTGTATTACAATGTGGGAAATGGTTTTTTACATACGCGAATTCATTAAAACTTTATTAAAAATTAATACTTTCGCCAGAATAATTAAAAAACGCGAAAAAATTTGAATTTCGCGCCATACCGTGACTTAACGCCTTAAATGCACAAACATAGAAAAACGAGAGTCGAATCATTTAACAGAGGAGGGCTCGTTTGGGGGCCTCTCCAGGCGACCATTGTCGTAAGGCAAGGCAAACGTTTGTTTGCCTGAGCCAATTAGTGGGCACCCTGAACTACCTCGCCTCTATCAGTATAGGATACTTTACGAAATAAGGTATCAATATTAATTGGATTAGTCTAATTGACTTTCAATAAGCGATATCTTGTATCCTGTATTGAATAAATCATTTTTTACTTTACTTTACTTTTTACTTTTACTATCAGAAACGCCACAGACACTAGAAAACGCTCCGCTTATGCGCCTGTATGAGGTTTACAATTAAAAGACAATAGAAACAGGGCGAAGCGTGCAGCGTCGCGGGCGCATAGAGTCTCGACGCGCCCGGCTAGAGGGATTCTAGGCTTCGCGGCGAACACACGCGTGTTTTTTCTATGTTTGTGCATTTAACTATTTTAATTTTTTTGTAAATAAATACTTTTCTATCGATAAATTATAATCTTCGTTTAATTTATTCTTAGTTTCTTTTCAATCTTAAAGAAAAACACTAAATTAAGAACTAACTTCGTAAAACTTAATCTAAAATTTGAATTCTTTCATGTTGTGGTTGTGGTTGTGGTTCGTCCCTCAACCATTAACACAATTCCACAAGGAAGAGATTGAGCTTCAGCAATACATGTTTTTTTTATTAATTTGGAAAATTTTACACACATTTGGCATATTATTTCTAAGAGCAGGGCTATTCATGGTACCTAAATTGAAAAATAATCATCCGCGCTCACTTTAAGTCTGGAAAGTTAAAAAAAAATGTAAACCATCAAAGCAATGAACTACGGCCACCGGCCACTTGAATGGCGCTAGACGAGACAAGGGGTGAAATAAAGGATGCGGGTTTTTACCAAGGGGATCAATCGGGTTTTGATGTTGATGTGTTAGAGAAAAAAAGATAGAAAAAAAAAGTGTTGATTCTGTTCGTAGGCTATGTCCTACAAAAAGCATTTTCTGAAAATTTCAGTAGTATAAAAATAGAAAACACGTATAATAATATTCAGGGTAGGCAGTTGGACGGTACCTGAAGGTGTAGTTAGCCCAGGGCGACAGCGGCACAGTCCAGGAGGTGTCGATGGCGGGCACGGCGCCGGCCGCCTCCTGCCAGGCATCAGGCGTGGAGCTGATGTTATATTGGAGGCTGAGGGTAGTCAGATGAGTGGAATAGGTACCTGAAGGTGTAGTTAGCCCAGGGCGACAGCGGCACAGTCCAGGAGGTGTCGATGGCGGGCACGGCGCCGGCCGCCTCCTGCCAGGCATCAGGCGTGGAGCTGATGTTATATTGGAGGCTGAGGGTAGTCAGATGAGTGGAATAGGTACCTGAAGGTGTAGTTAGCCCAGGGCGACAGCGGCACAGTCCAGGAGGTGTCGATGGCGGGCACGGCGCCGGCCGCCTCCTGCCAGGCATCAGGCGTGGAGCTGATGTTATATTGGAGGCTGAGGGTAGTCAGATGAGTGGAATAGGTACCTGAAGGTGTAGTTAGCCCAGGGCGACAGCGGCACAGTCCAGGAGGTGTCGATGGCGGGCACGGCGGCGGCCGCCTCCTGCCAGGCATCAGGCGTGGAGCTGATGTTATATTGGAGGCTGAGGGTAGTCAGATGAGTGGAATAGGTACCTGAAGGTGTAGTTAGCCCAGGGCGACAGCGGCACAGTCCAGGAGGTGTCGATGGCGGGCACGGCGGCGGCCGCCTCCTGCTAGCCATAAGGCGTGGAGCTGATGTTATAATGGAGGCTGAGGGTAGTCAGATGAGTGGAATAGGTACCTGAAGGTGTAGTTAGCCCAGGGCGACAGCGGCACAGTCCAGGAGGTGTCGATGGCGGGCACGGCGGCGGCCGCCTCCTGCTAGCCATAAGGCGTGGAGCTGATGTTATAATGGAGGCTGAGGGTAGTCAGATGAGTGGAATAGGTACCTGAAGGTGTAGTTAGCCCAGGGCGACAGCGGCACAGTCCAGGAGGTGTCGATGGCGGGCACGGCGGCGGCCGCCTCCTGCTAGCCATAAGGCGTGGAGCTGATGTTATAATGGAGGCTGAGGGTAGTCAGATGAGTGGAATAGGTACCTGAAGGTGTAGTTAGCCCAGGGCGACAGCGGCACAGTCCAGGAGGTGTCGATGGCGGGCACGGCGCCGGCCGCCTCCTGCTAGCCATAAGGCGTGGAGCTGATGTTATAATGGAGGCTGAGGGTAGTCAGATGAGTGGAATAGGTACCTGAAGGTGTAGTTAGCCCAGGGCGACAGCGGCACAGTCCAGGAGGTGTCGATGGCGGGCACGGCGGCGGCCGCCTCCTGCTAGCCATAAGGCGTGGAGCTGATGTTATAATGGAGGCTGAGGGTAGTCAGATGAGTGGAATAGGTACCTGAAGGTGTAGTTAGCCCAGGGCGACAGCGGCACAGTCCAGGAGGTGTCGATGGCGGGCACGGCGGCGGCCGCCTCCTGCTAGCCATAAGGCGTGGAGCTGATGTTATAATGGAGGCTGAGGGTAGTCAGATGAGTGGAATAGGTACCTGAAGGTGTAGTTAGCCCAGGGCGACAGCGGCACAGTCCAGGAGGTGTCGATGGCGGGCACGGCGCCGGCCGCCTCCTGCTAGCCATAAGGCGTGGAGCTGATGTTATAATGGAGGCTGAGGGTAGTCAGATGAGTGGAATAGGTACCTGAAGGTGTAGTTAGCCCAGGGCGACAGCGGCACAGTCCAGGAGGTGTCGATGGCGGGCACGGCGCCGGCCGCCTCCTGCTAGCCATAAGGCGTGGAGCTGATGTTATAATGGAGGCTGAGGGTAGTCAGATGAGTGGAATAGGTACCTGAAGGTGTAGTTAGCCCAGGGCGACAGCGGCACAGTCCAGGAGGTGTCGATGGCGGGCACGGCGCCGGCCGCCTCCTGCCAGGCGTCGGGCGTGAAGCTGGTGTTGTACTGGATGCTGAAGCTGAGGATGGGCGCGCGGTTGTCCCCCTGCGGCTCCCAGCGGAGGGTCGCCACCTTCTCGTGGCACTCGATGCCTACCAGGATCGGCGCGTTGGGCTTGTCTGCGGGTTAAGGAGAGGGGTTTAGTACCAGACCCGAAGAGGGGCTGTAGTAATTAGACTGGAGGGGGCTCTTTTTATTACATAATCTCACGCCTTTTATTCCCCGGAGGGTTAGGCAGAGGTACCAGCTCAAGAGCCGGACCCACATTTAGCCAAGTTTATACTTTTATTACCAACGTGAGGCGGCCAGCTTGTCGCCGCGGTTATAACGACCACTACCTGCGGCCGGGACCAACGGCTTAACGTGCCTTCCGAAGCACGGAATCATCTTACTTATCGGACAATCAGGTGACTCAAGCCTGCAATGTCCTATCCAACCGAAAACAACCACAACGTGATTTTTGTGAGAATTCAATATGTGGTGTTTACTGCCGGGATCGAACCCACAAGCTTCCGTGCCCTAATCAAAGGCG
Organism: Euspilapteryx auroguttella; assembly: GCA_951802225.1. Classification (NCBI taxonomy): domain Eukaryota; kingdom Metazoa; phylum Arthropoda; class Insecta; order Lepidoptera; family Gracillariidae; genus Euspilapteryx; species Euspilapteryx auroguttella. The sequence continues at coordinate 14,367,478 of OX637646.1, read as the reverse complement.
CTCTTTTTATTATAACAAGGGAAATGCCTAACGCTTTTCCCCGGCGGTATATGGGGGCTATCTTACAACTAAATTCTCCGGTGGGAATCATCGATGATCGGCATCCTGCCTGTGTCTTTCTCTCATCTAGCTGTTCTGTGTAGACGCGTCTGCATAGACAGGAACGTTGCAGTCGCGTACCAACCAATGAACATAAAGAGACTATATCGTGTGTGTGTGATTAGTTCGTTCATTACCGGCAATTGAACCTTTCTAACCTATTTTCGACGCGATTAGCTACTCTTTATGTTCATTGGTTGGTACGCGACTGCAACGTTCCTGTCTATGCAGACGCGTTAACAGTACAGGCGTACATTAAAACAATAGAAATAGTAGAAATATCCCTTTAATTAGACTTTCTTATAAAACATTAATTTTGGTTTTAGTAGCTAATCGCGTCGAGAATAGGTTAGAAAGGTTCAATTGCCGGTAATGAACGAACGAATCACACACACACGATATAGTCTCTTTATGTTCATTGGTTGGTACGCGACTGCAACGTTCCTGTCTATGCAGACGCGTTAACAGTTCTCCAGATCGGTTCGACGAACTTCGTCAAAATCGTGCCTAAATCAGTCAGTTACAAACATACAGGTGGAACTAATAAAAGCGTGCTAAAAAGAGCTTCCTACCTTGCACAGTGAGCGTGGCCTGCGCCCGCGCCTCGTCGACCGGCGTGCTGGCCACGCACGTGTACTCGCCCGAGTCCAGCTCGTTGGTGTCAGAGATGAGCAGCGAGTGGTCGTTGGTGAGCCGGAAGCGCGGCTGCGCCTCGAGGTCCAGCGGTCTCCCTCCCGCCAGCCAGGTGAGAGTGAGAGGCAGCGAGTCGTCGGCGTGCGCGGTGCAGCGGAAGGTGGCCGCGGCGCCGGCCGCCACCTCGTAGTGCTCCGGCGCGTCCGTTATCACTGTGCGTTCTGAGGGGAGAATCGTTACAATTTTGTCACCAAATGTTACACAATGCACATTAGGAACAACTAGCGCCATCTAGATATATTTTATTGTAATGCAAAACAGCGCCATCTATTGGCACCAGTTAGGTGACCTTAACTTTTAATCTTTGTAGTCTGTGTGCCATCAAATTTGTTTCAAACGATATTGTAATGTAAAGTTAATCAATCTGTGACAGTGTCTATTTCTTTTTCTGAAGCCGTGCTATAAACACGTTCGTCCCCGACTTTGCTCTTTCTTCCTGGGATCTGGAGACCCTGCACCACCACACCACCCTTTCTTCCGAGCCAGCTCCTAAGGCTCAACACCAAAGTTACCCAACATTTTATTTATTTTCCGAATCAAGTAGTCTATTTTATAATTATTTCATTTAGGCCTTGATTGAGCACAGAACTTGATTGAGCACTTGAAATAAAGGTAAATTTTAGTTTTACGGATAACGGGATTGATGGCGCTGTGAATCCTAGATCGCATTGTCTTTCAGTTCTCATAATCATACAACTTATACCAATTGAGTTAGTTCAAAATACAGACCCATAAAACAATACTTTATGGTACTCAAACGCGAATCTTATTTTGACACCAATCCCCGGATTCAACATGGTCCTTCGAGCCGGATATTAAGAGTTTGGTAAAACAAATTACTTTCTCTACAAAAATTGTTATACAGAAAACGTATATTGAAAAACACCATGACGATCTGCAATTTGTAACTCGTAAAGTAAAAAACTGAATAAATAGGACTCACTCCTGACTCGTGAAGTAAAAAGACTCACTCTTAACGGTCAGGGATCCGAAGGCGGACTTCTCTCCGAACTTGTTCTTGGCGTAGCACTGGTAGGCGCCCACGTCCGTGTACGTCACGTCGCGGATCACCAGGTCTCCCTCAGGTGTGATGTTGTACCTGCAAGATACAAAGCCAGTTAATAAAACTCCAATGATATAAAAATTCAGTCCTACCTTGTCTATGAACGGCTAAATTTTAGCCGTTCATGCGTTCAGCCGTTAAAGTAATAAGATACAATAGTTCGCCAGGACATCTAGTAACTCCAATACAAATTACTATTTGAAAAATGCTTATACTAGCAAGGCTTATACATAAATGCTACTTTAGCAACAGCTCAAAAGTAGCATTGTTTTCGTGTAAGAAATTACTGTTTTTTTTTTAACTTTGCCACTTCGCCATCCATAGTCAGCCGGTATAAACTTTAGATCCTTATAGTGACCAATTTTAAACCTAGATTCTACTTAAAAAAAAACAAAAACTGTTCCTCAAGTAACCTATTGACACGTGGACGAACAACTCAATTTACCCAAGTACCTTAAAAGGCGACTAAATATATTGTCGAGCTTGCAGAGTCTTTGGTTCAAAAATACATATAAACACCCACAATCAACTTGACAAGCGTGGCGAACATGGAAAACCTATGTTCTGCCAATGTTCATCCTGTGGTGATATGTGGGAAAGGACTATATTCAGCAGTCTTATAGCCCTAAATAAATAATTTCTTTTTTACAAAAAGAGATTTGTTTTTTGTTATATTTTATGAATATTATGGAACTCTGTGTTAGTTTAAGATACTTACTTTAATTAAGATATTTCCTTATTTTATTATTTAGATATTTTGCAGTGCCCTTACTGGGTCGTGTATGAAACTTTTTATAACTAATACCATCTTTATGCATGTACCTCACGAAAGCAATAAATATTTGAATCTTGATCTTGACCCGCCTTCAACATACTGACTCACATAAACTGAGAACTTCCTCTTTTACAAAGTCGGTTAAAACAGGTACTAAAACCTTCTCCTGAATGTAACAAATACATTGCTGAAAACCGCATCAAAATCGGTTGAGCCAAACGCGAGATAATCGAGTACAAACAAACATACATACATACATACAGGTCGAACTGATAACCTCCTTTTTTGAAGTCGGTTAAAGAAGAAAATATTAACCACTCAAATGTTCTCATTAAAAGTTATGAGCACTCACCGTCCACCGGTGAGCTCGACGTCGTCCCGGATCCATTTCACTATAGGCCTCGGAGCGCCGAACACGCGGCAGCGCATCACGGCCTCCGAGCCGTCCACGCGCGTCAGGTTCTCTGGACCCTCCTTGATCTCCGGGGGGATCGCTATAGTACAAATTTAATTCAAATCAAATTAAATAGTTCTTTATTCAATACGAGCTCTCCCGGCTTACTTCGTTACGCCATAGAATATAAGATACTACTAAAGACTTGGCTCTATAGACTATGTTCTTTTGACTGCCCAGAATGGCCGAATAAAAACACAAACAACAACAACAAACCACCTGTCAAAATATGTAAACAACGGAAAAAATATTGCACCTTGGGTTACATTATTTGAGTTTAAGTAAGGATCCCTAATTTTTTTGAAAATCTAATATAGCCTATGACACTCGGGGTTAATGTAGCTTTCTACCAGTGAAAGAATTTTTCAAATCGGTTCAGTATTTCCGGAGCCTATTCGTTACAAACAAACAAACAAATCTTTCCTCTTTATAATATTGGTATAGACGAGCTATCCCGGCTTACTGCTCTAGCCAATAAAAACAGCTAAAATCATAGTAATTAGAGCCATAGTATAATTTATACGCGGATTCGTTATGATTTCACTTTCATGATAAAGCCGTGCGGTCGTCGAGCGCGGAAACAATCAATTAGTGACGACCACGACTAGACAAACTGTGTACAATTGATTTCATACATATTTGATTTTTTATGTTACTTAATTTGTCAAGTAAAAAAATCAAATTCTAAATTATTTATCCTTCTAGTCCCAAAACTAAGAACCATAGAAACTATAAGATAAGATAAGATAAGATTTATTTAATGCTCTTATGAAATAATTTACACAGTTAACATGTACAAAAACATTCATAAACCCCGTAAGGGCGCAGCAAAAAAAAAAAAAATTTAAAATTAAAAACTTACAAATACTAGCTTACACTAAGTAATCACACTAGGTTAGGTTATTGCAGTCTCTCACTGAGTATAATAGTTTATGCTTAAAAAAAATACTAACTTACACAATGAAAAAAAATAAAATAGAAACTAATAAAGTGAATGGGAAAAGGTTTTAACAATTTTTATTTAATCCTTGTCGTCTAAGAATTCTTGTAGAGAGTAGTAACATTTTTCTATTAGGTAATTTTTTAATTTATTTTTTATGTTTGTATTTTTGTCATTTTGTGTCATGATGGGTTTGAGCTTATTATATATTTTTACACAGGTTGCAAATGGGCTGTTATCAATTAATGTTAGAGTAGAGTTTGGAGCTGCTAATTTAGTTTTTGGTCTGAGGTTTTGTGGTCTTGAGTACTCTGGAAATAATTCACTATGTTTTGTTACAAAGAGGTAGCATTCTATTATATGAATACAGGGTAAAGTAAGTATATTTAATTTCTTAAAATAGGGTCTGCAACTTTCGATTGATTCGATGTTGACTATAATTCTGATACATCTCTTTTGAAGTATTAATAGTTGTGATATCTCTGTGCAGTTTCCCCATAACACTATTCCGTATTGAAGTCTTGAGTGGGCGTACGCGTAGTAGGCGGTCAATGCAGCTTTGGTGTCGGTGGATTTTTTTTAGTTCTAGTAACGCGTATGTGAAGCTGGAGAGTTTTGATATTAGTTTATTTATGTGGTTTTTCCAATTTAAGTTTGTGTCGATTTCTATTCCTAGTAATGTGTACGAGTCAACACATTTTAATTGTGTTCCATTATATTGAAATTTAATTTGTAAGGGTGTTTTTTGGTAAGGTCTAAACTGTATTATATGTGTTTTTGAGAAATTTATTTCTAGATTATGTTCCGATAACCAGGATACTACTTTGTTTATTACGTCGGTAAGTCGGGAGTTTAAGTTGTCGTTTTTTTGGGAGGGAATTACTAGTGAGGCGTCGTCAGCGAAGAGAGTACAGAAAGTGTCTATGCATTTAGGAAGGTCGTTTATATATATTAAGAATAAAATACACCCTAATATACTTCCTTGGGGAACAGATTTTACAATACTCGTGGTTTCGGATTTGATGGCTGATATTTTTCCTGTTGCGGGGTCAAAGTGTTCTATCTCAACGCACTGTTTCCGGTTTTCGAGGTAAGACCGAAACCACTTATGAGCGATTCCTCTTACCCCTATGCCGTACAGTTTCTCAAGCATAATATCATGAATGACTCTATCATATGCTTTGCTCATGTCTAGCAGTACACCTACAGCGTATTTTCTGTCATTTATTATATTAAATATCTCTTTAGTGTAATTAAAGACAGCAAGTGTTGTAGAATGGTTTTTCCTAAAAGCATTTTGATCAGCATTAAATATGCAAAACTTTTCGCAGTACGAATACAGCCGCTTATTCATTGCTGTTTCAAATACCTTTGAAAAAGATGGTAAGAGGGCTATAGGGCGATAATTTTCTGGGTTTAGTTTATCTCCTTTCTTATATATCGGTCGAGTGACAGCTATTTTGATTAGATCAGGAACAGATCCTTCCTCAAAAGATTGATTTACTAGGGCTGTAAGGGGAGGAGTCAGCTCAGTTGCGCATTTCTTTAGCAGCATCGGAGGTATCTCATCATAACCAAAGCTACGCTTATTTTTTAGTTGTTTAATAATATTGTAAATTTCTCGTTCGTTTACTGGTTCTAGGAAGAGGGACTTTTCCGAAGGAGAGAGCACGGCACGGCCTCTGCACGGTGGTCCTGTCCTGTCTCCGACCGACTGAAAGTAGTCATTAAACATATTTGCGACTTTATTTGGTTCCTCACATAGACTGTTGTTTATTTTTAGTTTAATGTTTTTAGGTGCTCTTTTTCTCGTTTTATTTGTTTGTTCCTTTACTATTGTCCACATTGTTTTTATCACGTTTTCAGAGTTGTTTATTTTTCGTTTATATTGTAGTTTTTTTGATAACTTAACTATGTTTTTTAGTAATTTTTCGTATTGCTTATAGTATTTATTTAGTGTAGAGTCGTTGGTTTGTTCTACTAGTAATTTCAGCAGTCTTTTATTTTTACATGACTTTTTTATACCTTTTGTAATCCAGTTTGTTTTTGTTTGAGGTTTACTTTTTATAAATATTTTAGGTATACATAGGTCTAATATTTCGTTCATTTTATTAGAGAACTGTGTGTAGTTTTGATTAACATTATTTCCTGCAATAAGGATATCTTCCCAATTTAGTTTTGTAAGTTCAGCTCTAAAATCGTTTATATTTTTATCATTAAATATTCTCTTTTGTGATAATTTAATCTTAATATGGTAGTTAGGTTTTATTGGTAACTTTACAATGACGCCTTTATGGTCGCAGAAACCGAATTCTTTGGCTTGAATATTTTTATTTTTTAAATAAAAATTTGAGAATACTAGATCTATGGATGTAGAGCTAGAAGCTGTTATTCGTGTTGGCTCTTTAACTTGCTGTAGAAAATTGAATGATTTGAAATCATTTAAGAGATTGATAGTGCTTGATATTTGTTCTAAGATATTAACATTAAAGTCACCGCCTATTATAATATTTTTATCTTTATGTTTTTTCGACAGTAATTCTAACAGTTTTTGTAAAGAGCTGTGGAATAGTTCAGGTTCACGGTTTCTGTTGGGTCTATATATAACGATTATAATAGTTTTTGGTGAAGTAATCTCTATGGCACATGTTTCGAAGACTCCTTCTATAGACATGTCTGCAATAGCGCGATGCTCTATAAAGTCGATATCCTCTTTCAGTAGGATGCACACACCTCCTCCAATGTGATCTGAGCGACAGTATATAGAAGCCAATTTGTATCCGTCTAGTTGTAGTATATCTCTTTTTGTTTCCGTAATCCATGTCTCCGTGAAGCAAATGACTTGAATATTTTTGTGTATTTCATCTTCAGCTTCTATCAAGTGGCGTTTGTTGTTTAAACTTCTTATATTTTGATATAGGATCTGTATGTTATTTGCGAAATCGAAATGGCTGTTGCGTATTAGGGGGCGGCGAGGTAACGTTTTTGTGCGTTTTCTGTTCCAGAGTAATTGCCGTCGAAGCTGTGTTTGTGTTTTGTACATAATGGATGGTTTTTGCTTGTTGGTTTTCGTCTTCATTTGTTTGTGCTTGTGTCTCGTGTCCGGTTTTTGGAGCGATCGCAGTATCTACATATTCTTGGCCGTTGATAAATAACTTGTTATTTATTATCTTGGCTCGCTGGCCTGCTTTACGTGCTTCTATTAGTATCTCTATCAACTGCTTTCTGTTTTCCCTTGAGTTTTGGTCTAAGTAGTTTGAAACCGCAAGCCCCCAGTTATTAAAATATTCTTTGTTGTCTAAAATGTATTTGATTTGCCATTTGCTTAGTAGCTCGATCACGATTGGTCTTCTCTTCCTTCCTTTGCTAGTGCTGCCAATTTTTTTCAGGTCTTCTATATATCCCTCGAGGTTTAAATTAAGGATGTCCTGAAAAATATGAACTATCCGATGGTAGAGGTCTTGCTCCGATTCCCAAAAATTGTCATCAAGGCCGTAAAGGACAATCTTTCGGTCGTTTTCTAGATTGGCCATGAATTGTTTTAAGTCGACTGCATTTGTCGATTGCTGGGACTTAGATAAAGTATTCTCAATTTTTTGAATGTCTAATTTCAACTTGCTGTTTTCTTCTTTCAATGACTTAATATTCTCATTTATAATGTCCTGTTCTACGGAAACAGTGTTCACAGTCTGCTTAATGTGTGAGAGGTCTTCTTCTACTTTTTTTATTGTGTTCGATAGTTCTCCTGTTAGTGAGAGTTTAATTTCGGTGATAATACTTTGTTTAATAGATTCTAGTTTTCTATCTAAGAGTTTTTCTATTTGGGTGATCAAGTCAGGGTCAGGTTGCATGATGTGGTGTGAATTTGGCTTATTTTCGGGATCAATTGTGTCACCGAGGTGGCTCAAGTCTTCGTCGGAAATTGAGTCATTAAATAAGTTTTGTTTCTTTCTAATAGTTACATTGCTCTCTTCTTCCGAGTTTATTAGTTCTGTGTTTTCTGAATTTTGTGTGCGTACTGGAGTGTTAGTATTGTTTGTTTTCGGCATTTTACAAATACAAGATTGGCATTTCCAACTTGCTTTGTGTTTTGCTGTCATCGTGGTGAAGAATCGCTTAGATGAGACTCCCCCACAATCTAAGTCATATCTCGCATTGCATAAGAAGCATGTAATAAATTCTTTTGTTGGTAATGGTTGAAGGCATCCAGCGCATTTTCGATCCATTTTGATAATTTTAATAATTCACTTACGACATCTATTGGCGAGTAGGAAACTTCGGGTTCGTGAATAAATTATTAGTAACGCCATCTATCGGAAACTTTTTTAACGCCATCTCTCGGTAAACTCGTGTTCTTGATAATTCATCATAGACAATTATGTAATATATATTTTTTTTTATAATGGCTACACTTGGTTTTCTTCGGTGCTGGGTGAATCGGGAGCGGGAAGACGCCGAGCGAAATTTAAACTTTTAACGAACGTAAAAATAATGCTTTTGTAAAAAATTTGGTAGATACCCTTTCAGTCCAGTTTAATGTCTTTCTTATAACAGTCACTGCACACTTATGATCAATCTCTACAAGTTTATTCACTTAAGTTCACACTACAATGAAAAAAGCGCTTTTCCATTAATTTTTGTATTGCAGATTTAACTTTTGTAATGTAATGGTTTCTGGAGTTCTTTACACTAATGAAAACAATTATTCGCCGAAGAATCAACACTTTTAAAAAGCTTGCACCAAAATTTATTTCAATTTGAATTGTTTTTATATTTGTTTACAATTTAAATTACGGAGCTACATGTTTACTTAATAGCGCCACCTAGCGCACTATTTTTGGGTGATGTTTTGTTATTACTTTCATATTTTCTATTTGCTATAAATCTCAATTTCTCAGACTATAGACCAGTTCCAAAACTAAGCCAGTTTCGGTGATCTCCTTCCAGCAGCATTACTACTATATTCTCAAAACATCCCTAGATATTTTTTCTTTACGCCAACTTAGATTCCCTTTTCGAGTCTCCCGCGGATACTTTAGGAACTACAGCTCTAAATAAACGCCATCTTAGATCCCCTTTTCGAGTCTCCTGTGGATAATTTAGGAACTACAGCTCAAGATAAACGAAAAGTATCCTGTTAACCTAACTTTTGTTTGCCGGGGCCGCTGGGTGGGCTGGGCACCCTGAACTACCTCGCCTCTCGCAGTATAGGAAACTTTACCAAATAAGGTATCAATAACTAGTAGATCAAATTATCTAGTTAACTTGTATCTTGTATCGTTTATTGAATAAAAATGTTTAGACTTTTGATTAAATGTGACCTTCTTGGAGCCACAGTAATATAGCAAAACTAGGAACATCATCAATACATAGTATAAAATAAAGTCGCTTCCCGCGTCTGTCCCTATGTATGCCTATATCTTTAAAACTAAATATTTACCCCATTAAAACAGTAGATGTTAAAAAACTCTTATGCAACTTAGGCTTTTGAAGCAGAATTATGATGAAATTGAAAACCTAATAAATGTAACCTAATACCTTTTTATTTCCTTAGTAACTTAAAAATTAAAAAATCTAAATTCAAAATGTATTGTTAGTATTATTGATATTTTCTTTTTTCTCTATTTGTGTAACTAGAACTAGAAATAGTATTAAGCTATATTTATGTATCAATCAGCTTAACTTAACATATTTAGAATATATTTTGAAAAGCATGTGACAATGTGGAAGATCGGGGTCTCCTGATACAGGTTAATACTTAAAAGGAGACTCCTCGCTTTTATATTTTTGTAAAATTGAAAATTGAATAAACTTATTTATTTAAAACTATGACACGGATTTTGATGAGGTTTTTTAATTGGATAGAGTGATTCAAGAGGAAGGTTTATAAGTTTAATACATGCACATGTTTATTACATGGATAGGCTGTACGATGTTCGCCGGGTCGACTAGTAAAATAATAATGTAATCTAGTAGCTCTAGGTAACCAGTATATCCAGGTCTACTAATAGTAACGGTGTCAGCGAACCCTGCCCATTGCCGGCTTCCTGCGCCGCCCGCGGGCAATTCTCACGCCCACACCTCAATGTACGACAAATTGTACTATTAAACTACGAACGGTGTGTGCATGAAGAGCCAGTTTATTCTCGAAAAAAATTATATCTTCTAAACTAAGGCAAATATCAAAAATGTGGCACAGTATGGCACTAGATAATCTTGCTTAGTATTTTTTCAGCACAGTAAAGTAGTCCAAAACTTAAAAGAACAAAATCATACACGGATTGTTGCTAAAAGTGGCCACTTTTAGCAACACTTTGTAAATTTCTTTGGTCTTCAATTCAAAAGCTATACAACAGTGCCCTAAAAATACTAGGCTACATTAGCTAGTGTCATACTGTGCCACATTTTCAATATTTGCCTTAGTTTAGAATATTTTTTTTTTCGCGAATGGCGCTAGCGTCGCTGTAAACTGGCTCTTAAAGTGCTTTATAATTTGCGGAAAAGAAATCTACATAAAACGTTTGGCCTATTTTTGTTTTGCTAGTACAACTACTCAAATAGCACAAAAAACATTGTTATCATGTCATATCTATAATTGTTTCCAGGGGATCTATTGCCGTTCTCAATGAATATGGGGATGAGAATCATTTTGACTGCTCCGTGGCTCAGTTGGCAGTCCAACTGAGCCACGGAGCAGTCAATAGGTTCGATACAAAAAAAAAACTATGATTAAACTAAGTAAGTAAATAAAGGTGTACTCACACTGCACGTTGACGTAGACGTCCTTGTAGACGTACCCGAGCGAGTTGGTGGCGTTGCAGCCGTAGTTGCCCGTGTCCGTCTTGGCCAGGTCCGTTATTACGATGCTGTCTGCTGTCACCTGTACCGACCAATGTTGCCACTGTTAGCTACTACTAATACTCCATTTTATTCATGCAATCTCCATTTAAAAAAAAAAAACAGTTAAATTTGTTTACTATTTATAGAGAAAAGAATCGAACTATTTCATATACCTATACTAGCTTTTGCCCGCAGCTTCGCAAGCGCTTTTTTAATAAATGTAAATTACTTGTTCATTTGTTTTTTATTACTCTTTAATCTTTGGTAATACTCAGAAATATCAGGAAATCATTTCTAATTTCTAATACAAACCCCTAAAGAAATCAATATCAAGCAGTTTCCTTTTACAATACAAAAATATTTAGCTGTTAGGGCTGCAAGCTATAATATCCGTTTTTCTGAATACACAAACTAACCTTAGCCCATATGCATAACTCTGACGATTCAAAAAAATTCCAGTTCATCTACCCGGTATACTCCGTTTACTTTCATCATCATCGTCGCTCGCTACCGATAGACGTTCACTGCTGTTAAATGGTCTTGCGCGACTCTTATCCAGTATACTTCAACAACCATTTTATTTTCATATATACAAACTGTTAAACCTCTGTATCAGCGTCCGCATTAACTAAGAGGACGCCCCTTTATAATTAAACTTTATGTCCACCATGTTGGATTTTAAAATTTCTTACTTTTTCGTAATCAGAACCCCCAATATCCTTAAAAAAAACTCCACACATATCGATTTACATTTTGCGTTTATAAATTAAAATGATGATGTCTTTTTTGTAATAACGATTTCAAAAACCTAGAAACATCACCCATTTCGATTTGTAAGAAAAATAATAAGCGGTTTCGGTTTTTCATAAAAACTTTGTATCAAGGACTCCAGTAACTATGAAAACAGTTATGATACCAAATTTGATGTTTTAATATTAACAGGAACTTATTTAGAAAATTTCAAGTTTCTAGTGTCAATAGTTTAGATTTTAGCGATAAACTTGTTTTACCCTTTATATGAACTTAAGAACTCAGGGGCAAAAAAAACTACTTATGATGTTTTTAATGCAAAGAGAATTTACAGTGTAAATTTCAACATTCTGAATCCAGACATTTTAGGAGTTTCATACACACTGTTACACACTGTATACGGCGTCCCGTTTGTTTTTCGTAATTAGCGCCCCCAACAATCTAGAAACATCACCCATTTCGAATCAAAGAGAATCTACAATGTAAATCTCAACTTTCTTAATCCAGACGTTACACCCTGTATACGGTGTCCCGTTTTTTTTCGTAATTAGCTCCCCCAACAATCTAGAAACATCGACCATTTCAATTTCTAAGAAAAATAATGAGGGGTTTCGGTTTTTCATACAAACTTTAACACCCTGTATCAAAGCTTTCAGGACTAATAAACGCAGTTTTGATATCATATTCGATGTTTGAGTATTATAAGGAACTTATTTTGAAAATTTCATGACTCTAGTATCATTAGTTTAGATTTAAGCAAAAAACATATTTCATCCTGTATAAGACCTCAGGCAAAATAAAAAAAAACTAAATCATTTATAATGTTGGTGATACAAAAAGAATCCACAGTCTAAATTTCAACATTCTGAATCTAGACGTTTAGGAGTTTCATACACACTGTTACTGTTATACGGCGTCCTAATTAGCGCCCCCAACAATCTAGAAATATCACCCATTTCGGATCAAAGAGAATCTACAGTGTAAATTTCAACTTTCTAAATCCAGACGTTACACCCAGTATACGGCGTCCCATTTGTTTTTTGTAATTAGCCCCCCCTAACAATCTAGAAACATCACTCATTTCAAATCAAAGAGAATCAACAGTATAAATTTCAACTTTCTTAATCCAGACGTTACACCCTGTATACGGCGTCCCATTTGTTTTTCGTAATTAAACCCCCCTAACAATCTAGAAACATCACCCATTTCGGATCAAAGAGAATCTACAGTGTAAATTTCAACTTTCTAAATTCAGACGTTACACCCAGTATACGGCGTCCCATTTGTTTTTCGTAATTAACCCCCCCTAACAATCTAGAAACATCACTCATTTATAAATCAAAGAGAATCTACAGTGTAAATTTCAACTTTCTAAATCCAGACGTTACACCCTGTATACGGCGTCCCATTGGTTTTTCGTAATTAACCCCCCCCTAACAATCTAGACACATCACCCATTTCGAATCAAAGAGAATCTACAGTGTAAATTTCAACTTTCTAAATCCAGACGTTACACCCTGTATACGGCGTCCCATTTGTTTTTCGTAATTAACCCCCCCTAACAATCTAGAAACATCACTCATTTCAAATAAAAGAGAATCTACAGTGTAAATTTCAACTTTCTAAATCCAGACGTTACACCCTGTATACGGCGTCTCGTTCTTTTTGTAATTAGCGCCCCCAACAATCTAGAAACATCACCCATTTCGAATCAAAGAGAATCTACAGTGTAAATTTCAACTTTCTAAATCCAGACGTTACACCCTGTATACGGCGTCCCGTTTTTTTCGTAATTAGCGCCCACAACAATCTAGAAACATCGACCACTTCAATTTCTAAGAAAAATAATGAGCGGTTTCGGTTTTTCATACAAACTTTAACACCCTGTATTAAGGCTTTCAGGACTAATAAACGCAGTTTTGATATCATATTTGATGTTGTGATATTATAAGGAGCTTATTTTGAAAATTTCAAGTCTCTAGTGTCATTTGTTTTGATTTTAGCAAAAAACATATTTCACCCTGTATAAGACCTCAGGGGCAAAATAAAAAAAAAACTAAACCATTTATGATGTTGGTGATACAAAAAGAATCCACAGTCTAAATTTCAACATTCTAAACCCAGTAGTTTAGGAGTTTCATACAAACTGTTACACCCTGTATACGGCGTCCCGGTTAAGTTATCCCAAAATCCCGTCTTAGTGGGTGCCTACGTCACGTAAAGAAGCTACTGTCCAAATTTCATCTTTCTATCTTCAGCGGTTTCGGCTGGGCGATGATGAGTGAGTGAGTGAGTGAGTGAGTAGATCAGTGGTATTTGGATTTTATATATATAGATTTTAGACTTTTAGACCATTTTCAGAAATACTGATATTCAAAATAACGATAAAAATGTGTCAAATCGTTCTTATTTACCCAACCCAATTTTTTTTTATTTAAAAAAACACTAATAACATCACCTCTATTAGTAAGTTAATGAATATTTTGTAAAATAACGCTTGACCGCCATCTAGTAGCGATAATATGTACCAGCCAAGAGCGAGGGAGCTAGCTCGCCGCTTTGTCGACAGACGCGAGCGAAGCGGCCAATAGCGAGCAAGCGCCGTCTATGAGAATGTGTGAGTGCTTTGCAGTAATTTGTGTGCGTAAGTAGAACTAAAATCGAAGCGGTTTTGTAGGAGAGTTATGACTCCTGGTTATTGTTGTTCGTAGGTTGTTATGTAATTGTTTTCATTTTAATTTAATATAATTTTTTAAAGATTATATAATTGTATGTTTCGTTTTAGCTAATAAGTTTAATTTAGTTTAGTTTAAGCTTTCAGGGCCATCTGAAAACCAGCGCTGGAAACCGGGTAACCAGTTCCCAGCATCCGCTGAGATGGCACCTTTTGTTTCTTTTAGCATAGTATGTTTTAATTATATGTTCAAAAATGTTTATGTTACTAAAGAACAATAAAAATATTTGTATTTGTATTTGTTTTCGTAGGTGTATAGTGTAGGTTTATTCACCGACCTGTCTCCTAGAGTTGGGCGGCGCGAACTCGATGGGCCGACCGTTGTGGACCCACTTGATCTGCGGCTCGGGCGAGCCGTCCGCGCGGCAGCGGATCTCTGCGCGCTCGCCCTCCGCAAGGTTGAGGAACACTGGCTCCTCCGTGAAGAATGGGGCCGCTGGGGAGTCAACCATTATGGTTAGTTTTTTTTCTTTGTCTAATTGACTTTCAATAAGTGATATCTTGTATCCTATATTAAATAAAGAATTATTTGATTTGATGTGATTGATTTTAGAGTATTCTTTCTTAAAGCGGTTCAAAAGGATCCCCAAGGGTCCACGGGAGACGCTTAAGGTCGAAATTGTTACCTATCTACATTTTGGGTCATCCGAAACCAGTAAGGCTACCAGTCTTTTTTTCTGTACTCAAATACCTATAGGTAAAATATCATTAAGCAGCCTATATAATTCATCTCGGTGAAGAATAGGGCCGCTGGGTAGAACAAAAAATATTGTTAGTTAAAAGTGTGTCGGTGTAGTGATAGAGGACTGATATAAGGCCACATAAAGGAGCGTTTTGACTAGCTAAACATAGCAAAGCAAGGATTGTGTTTTTAAAGATCAATTAGAATCCCTTCATTTAACTAGAAAGAAGTAATAGTAGTTTATTCAACATGGGTGTAAAGTGATGTATTATGATGTACAGTCACGGACTAGGAGGCCGTAACAGATTTGTCTATGGTTTCGTCAGCCCTAGACTGTATTATCAAAGAACAAGAGCTATTTTGCAATACAGAAAAACCGTAAGTGTTACGCCGACCGTGTCCGCCACTGTACAGCAACAAAAAATGTTAGCTTGTAGACATTGTACTAAGTTTACTTTTAGTTTATTTATTTATTTATTCATAAGTACACAAACAGCTATGCAGACATTGCACAATAGACAGTAGAATAATATTCTTATACTACTTAATAAACTAACATTGTTAAATTATTAATCTAGTCCCATAGCCAAAATATGTGCACATAGCATTGTAGTAGAGAGAAATAAAAATAAGACGGTTACAGTCAGTATACAAATTTTTTTTTTTTTTCAAAGCAGTTCTGCAAAGAGAAACCCCGTTTCTAGGCTAATCCAGTAAACGGTGAAAACTTGCCAAGATACACTGCTGCCGAGATCTGGGAGTAACGAATACCGACTTAACGCCTTCGGATTTCGCAATGTGGTCGCCCATAGCTCGCAAATCTAATTATTTGTACCTATTATTAAGGGCTTTTGTATCTGGCTGGATCTATCTATCTAAATATTATCCTTAAATAAAAGTCAGATAATCGTAATAAATAATTGTAACTAGTCAAGTTTCAATCAAGAAGTATCGATAAAGAATTGTCTCGCACGCGACATATGTCACTGAGAACCGAAAAATGGATGAAATAGAGGGGAGCGAGCGGCCGTAGCATGACCGACCATTTGTCGAATACCTCTGTTGCTTTTGACCTATTTTGGCATCACATCAATACATTTTCCCCGCATTTAGATGTCTAAATAGGTTAAAAATGACAGAAGGATTCGTCAGATGGTTGGTGAAGCTACGCTACGGGGCCTGGCCTTGCTAGTCAATCTCAAATCTTCACTATTTATACATTTCTTGACTGCTCCGTAGCTCAGTTAGCAGTGATGTGGACTGAGTAAGCGTGTGCGCCTTGGTTCCTTTCCCGGCGGGCGAATATTGTTATGATGAATACAGATGTTTGTTTCCGGTCTGGGTGTAATGTTCGTCTCTGTATATGTTTCCGGCAGCCTAGATACAGGTTCTTTCTCGTTAGGGGCTCTGAGTGTGATGCGTTATATTATTTAACGACAGTCTATTATTTAATAGGTAGGTTTTTCCAGTAAACCAGCAATTCCTAGTAACCGCGGTAGCTTTCTAACTCCATGCAAATGAGGCCGCACTTCTGAGAGTAGGTTGTGGTTGTACTATATGTTGCACATACTGTGTGTGTAACACTGACAGAAATAGACGAGGCGCGGGCGCGGGCGACATTGTTGCTCTAATGATTTAAGATTGTCGGAGGGTCAGCTGTAAATTGTACTGATTTTATGAATAAACTGTTATTTAGTGGGTTGTCTGGAAGAAATCACTTTTAGTAATAAGATCTACTATTGTCCTATTTCTCTCGTGTTTGTAATTTTGCTGTATTTTTTTTTATGTAGTTACCTTCTTCATTACATACTATAAAATAAATTCGCTTTTCGCGTCTGCCCCTACGTATGCTTAAATCTCTGAAACTACTCAACAGATTTTGATTCGTTTTTTTTTTAATAGATAGAGGTAAATCAAGAGGAAGCTTTCTAAGTTAGGTAGGAAGTTCGCCGGGTCGACTAGTGTTATAGATTTGGCAATAAAACGTTTTTTTTAACATTTTACCTTAGCTATATTTATGATCTAGGAGTCATTAGAAGGAGCAATCTTAGATTTAAGTTAAGGTTAATTAAATGTAAACCTCAACCATCTCATCCCTAAAAGCTATTTAACCATGTCAAGTTTATTTATATTTTGACTAGAGGCTGCCCCGCGGTTTCACTCGTGCAGATTTCTCATAAACACAAAAATCCCGTTTTTTTTTCGTTCCCGTGGGAATTTCGGGAAATCCTTTCTTAGTGCTCACCTACACTCCTTAAGGAACCTACATGCAATTTCAGCCCGCTACGCCCAGTATTCGGCTCTGCGTTGTCTGTCAGTCAGTCAGTAACGGAAGAGTTTTATATATATTGATTGCAAAGTACAAATAAATGAATCATTCACACAACGCGAATTGGGAGCACCGCATTTAGCAATCCCGTTTGTACATAAATGTTATCGCAAGCTTTAAGTGCACATCCATACTTCTTAAACACTTCATTCATACAAAGATTTGAGATTTCATTTATGTGGCTTCTTCCCCATTCGCCTGAAATGATTCGCCCGAAATATTAAATTTACCCATTCGGCCGAATTTTAATAAAAAGTGTTCCCCATTCGCCTGATCGTATCTTATGAAACAAAGAGTATTAAAAACAGAATAAATAGTCAATTTGTTTTTTTTTTTTTTTAATAAAGTATTATTGAGATTATTTGGGCTGTAGACCTACATAGTATAAAACAAAGTCGCTTCCCGCGTCTGTCCCTATATCTTTAAAACAATGCAACGGATTTGTATGAGGTTTATTAAATAGATATAAATTTATAAGGATGGTTTATATGTATAATACATGTACGAAACAGTAAATAGATGATGACGATGAAAAGCATTAAGACTAATATTTCGGTTCAGTTTAGTGTCAGGCAATCAAGCGGCCTATTACGGGACAATGGTGCGTCTTCCGAAAGCGATTGCCCTTTTCCGGACTTGGAAGCATTTCCTACACTCGTAACATAATACGTCTGAAATACGAGGATGGGCACCATTTCTGCAATCTATACCAATATATAAAATAAAAAAAGAGATGGAGCGATGAGCTGAGCAGCCCCGGATCTAGGGGGGGGCTGCTAGGGGCCCGTGCCCCGGGCGCCAAGATCAGGGGGGCGCCAAATTCACACTACCGACGAATGTCAAAAGGTCAAAAATTATTTAATCGATATAGGATGAAATATATCACTTATTGAAGTTTAGTAAGAATAATTATTCTAATTGGTATTGATACCTTATTTAGTAAAGTATTCTATACTGTGTGAGGCGAGGTTGTTCAGGGACGCCCACCTAGAGGCTCAGGGCTCAGGCAAACAAATGTTTGCCATGCCTTACAACAATGGTCGCCTGGAGACGTAATAATGGTTCTTCATTCAACACATCATTTACTTTAACTTGACCAAGCACGGATTAAGTAATATTATGGCCTTATCAACTCGATCGATACCCAAAGGGCGCGGAGCTGACGACGTTCTGCACAAACTTTTTTTCGCAGGGCGCGTAGGTACGCAAAGTTAAATTTACGCGCCACTCGCGCGCAGGAATCGCAGATCGCAGCAGCACGCGTCGGTTAGTTCTAATTCAGGTCATTCTGCCTCATCATGCCAGGAACCTTAAGGCTTTGTCAAACAGACGGCGCTGAAGTGGCTGTATGTAGTGTCACGCTAGGGCGCCAGCCTTGCGCAGTGCTATCATCGCGCTAGAGTCTTACGCGGCGCTAGAGCGTTGACTTGTAATGTAGGTACTATGATAGTTTTACTCTGTCACACAGAGCGGCCGGAGCGATGCGCGCTAGAGCACCGCGTAATTCTAGCGCCGCGCTAGGACGCTCTGTCGCCGGGCGTACAGAATTTGTTTTAGCGTCGGCCTGAGACTCACTATACTTACTTGACTACTTCAAGCGAAACCAACATGCAAAAAGTGGTCCATTTCTTACTCCCACTTATGTTGGTCTTGCCGTTTACTACCAAAATTTTTGTAATTCTTGGAATTTAAGCTATACGCTGAACTATTTCGTGAGTGAGACAAACAATTAAAGTGGAAATAAACCTTCTAATGGCACTTTGTTTATTTCCTTTTTAAGATTCTATTAAAAATAGCTCATAATGTAATGCTATTTCAGTTAGACTGAACGTTGATATTCTTCTTATTCCTTTCTCCATTTATTGATGTCGTGAACCCATACTCTTTTTCTCTGTGATCGTGATAAAGCGTATAAAAATAGGTAGGTAACAATTCCTCCACATCTAACTTACTCGAGATCTCAATATCGAATGAA
Source organism: Euspilapteryx auroguttella (assembly GCA_951802225.1). NCBI lineage: Eukaryota > Metazoa > Arthropoda > Insecta > Lepidoptera > Gracillariidae > Euspilapteryx > Euspilapteryx auroguttella. The sequence continues at coordinate 14,348,144 of OX637646.1, read as the reverse complement.
CTTTCCGAAGACTAAGCGATCTGCTGCACTCACTGCGTGTAAATGCGTCGGTACGTTGCTTATAGGAGTGTGTGTGATATCAAAGAGCACTCTAGCGCCGCGTTACGCCGGCGCTCCAGCGCGACGCTATAGCGTCATCTGTTTGACAAAGCCTGGGTGACAAAGCATTTGGGTGAATTCTCCGCGAAATCAATCGAGTTAAATAATATCCTTGCCCATTTCTTGGCACTAATCTCACTCTAAAAGTTGCAAAAAATTAGACAAAATCCAATGGAATATTGTTTAAAAGAGGATGGAGCAGCTGCCAAAAAATGTGGTTTCCTATCCTGTGCTGCTGTGTTTATAATATTATTTCCAGGATTAGGTATGTTCAAATACCTATCCTATAGGTAGGCATGTTCAAATGTCGATCAATAAGTGGACATCAGAGAGATGGGAGATTGCTACTCAGAATCATTGAGCATGACCAACCATTTGTCCAATCTTTGTCACTTTTGACATATAAAATGTATTGAGATAATGTCAAAAGAGGTCAAAAGTGACAGAAAAACTCGACAAATGGTCGGTCATGCTACGGCCGCTTTTATAGTTGAAATTATAGGATTTAAAAAAATTTAAATTCAATATAACTGGGCAGGGGGGGCGCCATTTTTCAGTTTTGCCCCTCCTAAAAAAAATTTGAAGATCCGGGGCTGGAGCTGAGAGCAGTAGACAAAAACTGGTGGCAGACCGCGCAAGAACGCGATGAGTGGAAGAAGGGGAGGGAGGCCTTTGCCCAGCAGTGGGACAGTACAGGCTCGTAATAATAATAACAATACCAATATTACAAGAAGGAAAGATTAATAACAATAAATAACACATCACACTCAGAGCCCGTAACTAGAAAGAACCTGTATCTAGGGTGCCCGTAACACACACAGAGGCGAACATTACACCCAGACCGGAAACAAACATCGATATTCATCATATCAATATTCGCCCCGCCCGGGAATCGATCCCAGGTGCACACGCTTACTCAGTCCACATCACTGCCAACTGAGCCACGGAGCAGTCTAACAAGATTTGATTGTTAAGTTCTCGAAAGTATTGAACCGATTTCAAAAATTATTTCACTGTTGGGAAGCTACACTATCCCCGGGTGACATAGGCTAAAGAATATTCCCAAAAATTCAGAATGCAAAGCAGCACGAAGTGTGTCGTGTCAGCTAGTATTATAATAATAATGGTCAGACTCAGAGCCCCTGACTAGGTAGAACCTGTATGTAGGGTTCCCAAAACAATATTCTTTAAACGAACTCAGACCCAAGAAAAAAATATCGATATCCATTACAATGATCGGCTCCGCCGGGATCCGAACCCGATGTACCACTAAAGTCACAGTCAAATCAATACTTGGGAGCTCTGAGATTATGCTCTTTAATAATACATAATAACTTATTATTTAATATTAAAAGCACGGCGAGAGTTAAACAGTAATCAAAGATGAAAAGGACAAAGATAAACCGGCTGCAAATAGATCACGAACGAACGGACAAAAAATAACAAACATGCGCGCGCGAGTGTGATACGTAGGTATTTATTACTCACTTTAGTTGTCTGACCAAGATCAAGTTTGGCCTTCCGACGTTAACTTAGGTACTAAAGTTGTGATCCGATTGGATTTCATATAAAAAAAAGCAGTCCAATAGGATCGCGAGATTCGATGGGACTTTTTGCTTGCATTTTCGCGATCAGTTTGGTTTGGACCGTGATCCGTTTTTCGCGACCCTAATAACAATAAAAAAAAATTGATCACCAAGCAACTCATAAATCATAGGAAAGGTAGGTAGTATAAAGCCCTTTTCAACCCTTTGATAGTCCATTTAAAATTGTTATCCAGTATATTCGCCGCCCAACAAAATAATACCCCTAGTGAAAAATCATTTTACTTGGAAAAGTTGTTAAAAATAGTGGCTGGCCGACGTGCCATGATCAGCCTAAACATTATCCTTTCTCAGTGTAGGATATTCTTGTATTATATTCAAAGTTGTGCTCTACAATAAAATCTTCGTTATACGGCGTAAGAAGCTTTAAACTAGTATTTTTTACTACAATATCGATTGTTTTTTATAGCATTAAACTAGTTATTGCGGGCCAGATGTGCCGAACGTTTTTTGCGTGGTCACCGAAAAAAGGCTTCGGCATGGACAGTGTTTCGTCATTGTCACAGAACTTAAATTAAAAAGGTATACATACACAAACTTTATTATAAAATTTTCTGGCGAATATTTAAGAATATGGGGTATATTAAAAAACAAAACATATTAGCCTCTGTCATAAGGTCTCAAAAGAGGCACATCTTTCTTTCATCTAGGGTTTTTTTAGTTACCTACCTTAAGTTCTAGAATTTCTAGACAAACGAATAGTATTCTACCTCCACCAAATGTGGCTACCTCAAAGACCCACCCAGCGCTTTGCTTTAAAAAACAAAAAAGCACCGGAGTGACAGTCGATAGTGAAATGTTCGAATCTGTATCACTACTTAGTTAGTTACGTAATTTACCTATTTTCCTTTGGCGACGCTTTCTTTTCTATTCGCACTCGTTCTTTCTTTACGGAAAAGTTGATAAACGATCGTACAAAAAAACCACGGTTAAAAGGTTACACTATCTAAAGAAAATTAATGGAGATTTTTAAATAAAATCACAACTTAAAAAACACGAGTTTATTAGAACTAGAAACATCAAAAATAAACGGTCGCTCATTTTAACCACATCATAAGCGACGACACTAATTACTTAGGATCGCCTTAATCTATAAATATCTATTTACTTATAATATAAGTTCCCAAGCATGGAACTTTTATATATTGAATACCACAAAAAATTACGAATGACAATAAAAAAAAAAACTGACTGAAAAACTTTGTTACAGGAAATATTTTGTAGGCGTACCCCCATTATATTTTCCAATTTTTTTCAGTAAGTATTTTACTTTTAAATTTCCCTTTCTACTTTAATATTCTTCTAAACTAACAAATTGATCTAAAAATATCAAACGCTTCTCAAAGCCAAACCAACATATTTAAGAAGCAATCTAGTACGGCAGGACGCTGCTTTCAAATAGCTACATATTGTTCCTTCCGAGGGTCATTTGTCTTTGTCTGGAACGTGGCAAATTGCCCTCGCAGTGTCCGTCGCACAGGACAGTGATATTTAAGGTGTCATTATTATTAGTTATGCATAATGCATGAAAATGACCTTCGTATCAAAACGCGCAAACTTGACGCCTGGCGCTCGGGTCAATACGTTTTATTTGAAAACAATAATGGCTGACTACTTTCTGGTTGGCTTTGATCGATAATAATAATAATAACACATCACACTCAGAGCCCCTAACTGAACCCGGGTGCTCACGCTTACTCAGTCCACATCACTGCCAACTGAGCCACGGTGCAGTCGCGTACTTGTGTATAGATTAAAGAGACAGTTCCTATGATAAAAAATATGTCTTTGAGTATCCGTTCTTTATTATTTGATATTTTTATTTTAGATTTAAATAAAATAAAATATATATATTTTTTTTAAATTTGGGTCTATTCTAACTAAACCACAGAATACTTAAGTACAGAAGATTCACTCCCTGCATTCGTTTAAATTAAAAAAATAAAAGCTGCGTTGCGTACACATACAACACAATCTAGTTGTTCGCTCCTGTTATATTAATCTACAACAATCATAGCCTAAAGAACCTTCTTGCACAGCATTCATGGGAAAATGACCCGTGTCACTACGTAAGAGCGCTTCTTTTAGTTCAAAGACGTCGCCGAGCCTACTGTAAATCCGGTAGGTTCCGGTCGCCGGTCGTACTTTGAAGTTTTGTAACTTAGTGCTGAGGGTGCCAGGCCCGATAATATAGTGTCCAGCCCTCTTAACCACCCTAACTTTCAGTCGCGGTGTCCGGTATCACTCTACTCCCCTCGGCTGACCTCGGTACAGATCTGTACCGGTGCGTAGCGTCGACGCGCGACTTTTTTTTACTCGTTTTTTATTTATAGTAAATTCTTGGGCGAACCAATGTTGGCAAAATGTTTGACAAATGTGTCGACTAGGAATGATTGAATGGGTTAAAAATCAGTCACTCAATAAATTTTCAGTGTATGAAAAAAAAATGTAAACAAAAGAATTTTGCGGGCACGCCGCCATTGTGAATCCACCCTCAAAAGTTGAGATATCTACCTATTTGTGACGTAATTTGTTGATCGAAAGGGTTAAGGTTGATGGACTAGATCCAACCTCATTCACCCTGTATATTGAGGTAGATGGACTAGATCCAACCTCATTCACCCTGTATATTGAGGTTGATAAAGACGGTCCAGCATCACTCATCCTGTATATTGAGGTAGATGGACTAGATCCAACCTCATTTACCCTGCAATTGAGGTTGATAAAGAAGGTCCAGCATCACTCACCCTGTATATTGAGGTTGATGGAGTAGGTCTGCGCAGTTCCCACACCATTGCTGACCTCGCAGGTGTAGGTGCCGCGGTCCTCGGACCCCGCCCGTCGCAGTACCAGGGTCTTGCCGTAGTTGTCCTGTGTCACGCGGTGGGACGATCGTATCGTTTGGCCATCCTTCTTCCATACTATTTGAGGGAGCGGCCTGGGAACAGACATAATAATTACGCAACACACTCAGAGCCCCTAACTAGGAAGAAACTGTATTCTAAGGTGTCCGAAACATATACAGACAGAGATGAACATTACACCTAGACAGGAAACAAACATCGATATTCATAATAACAATGTTCGCCCCGCCGGGAATCGAACCCAGGTGCACACGCATATTCTCAGTTAACATGGCTGTAACTATTGTTAAATTGTTTTCAAAACATTCAAAGGTCATTCAAAGGTTCATCAAGACCGCTTCACATAACGATTTCAATGTCAAGGTGCTATAGTGTAACTATAAATATACTTACATAGCATGACCTAGATAACACATAGACAGATAAGTCGATTACATAAGAAAAGTAAAATTGAAAGTATGTTATGCTGATTTAGCGACTACAAATCAATTCAATTCGTTTGACTAATTATTCGGATCCAATCAAATAGTTTTGCCAATCATCTGCTACAGAGCAATCGGATCGATTGCAATAGACCGAAAAAAAATTACTTTTCGTGAAACGTTTATAAATGGTATAATTACTATAACATTACTTAGTAAGTATTCAACATTTTATCATGCGAAATTATACGCTTTTCCCTGTTATAAAACTGTAATTAAGTACAATAAGGTTAATTCATTCATTCACTGTTCACAATAGTAAAAATTTTGGACGTTTTATAGTATCTTTCTGAGATTTATATCAATTCAAACACAAGAACCTGGACCATTGCTCATGAAGACAAAGACAAACATCACAGGGCAAAAACCTTAGCTAAAACCGAAAACCGAGGAAAATAAGGGTTTATTTTATACTCACGTCCCGCCATAAATGCAGTAAAGTTCGACCTTCTTCCCTCGCAGCGCCACTTCGTTCCTCCGCGTGGTGTACTGCCGCACCGGCTCGTGCCTGTTCGCTCCCGGCGCTATACCCGTCTGCTGCACCTCCAAATACACCTTATTCCCCAACTTGTACTCGTTACGGAACACTGACTTTGCTGCACAAGTGTACGCGTAGTCGACACTCGCGTCTAGACGCGTAACGTTCGAAAACCACAAATTTCCTTCAGGATCGAGCGTCATGCGGGAGTTGTTGATTGTTTTCAGTTGTCCCTGGTCTCCTTGGAGCATCCAGTAGACGTTGGGCTTCGGCCAGCCGTCAGGCGGTTGGCAGGTCAGCTTGAAAGGCAGTCCTTCCTGAGCGATGACTGTTAGCTGCGGCCCGTCGGCTTCCTTGAAGGAGTTGAGCTCAGCCTTTCTGACGAAGACGGAGTTGGAGGTGGCGGTTCCCCACTCGTTCTCGGCGAAGCATTGGTACTGGCCCAAGTCTTCGTCACGTGGTTGGCTGACCACCAGGGTTCCTCGCCCTGGTTGCTGAGAGATTCTGTTGTCGTAGCTCGTGTACTCGAAAGGCTTGCCGTTCTTTATCCATCGGTATCTGCGTGCAAAAGAATGTTTGGTTAGTTATTTTGCTAACAAAACTAAAATTTATAAAGTTTAAGAGCCAGTTTACCGCGACGCTAGCGCCATTCTCGAAAAACAATTATATCTTCTAAACTAAGACAAATATCAAAAATGTGGCACAGTATGACACTAGATAATCTTGCTTAGTATTTTTAGAGCATAGTAAAGTAGTCCTAACGTAAAAGAACAAAATTATTACAGATTGTTACTAAAAGTGGCCACTTTTAGCAACACTTTGTAGCTTTCTTTGGTCTTGAATTCTAAAATTCTATTCTAAAAGCTATACAACAGTGCCCTAAAATACTAGGCTACATTATCTAGTGTCATACTATGCTACATTTTTGATATTTGTCTTAGTTTAGAAGATATTAATTATTTACGCGAATGGCGCTAGCATCGCTGTAAACTGGCTCTTAATAGTTTTATAGGTTGGTATTTTGTAAGTGCTAATTTTTTACTTAAGAAAATAGTGTCGGTTTGGGTGGTTTGGTTTGCCTGGAAGAAATTTCTGTTCGAGACAAGGCTGCCCTTTTATTTTACTGTATTTTATTTATATCTGTGTTTATTAAGGCAATAAATCGTTTTTAAGATTATCTTAATATTATGTGTTCATTCCTAGATTCTACGCTATCAGAATTGAACAAAAAGACATATTCGGTCCTATCTAAGTAAGTAAATTATCATTTTAGCTTTTCTCATAAATACAAAAACAGCTCCCAAGTATAAAATAAATTATGCATTCCTCCGCGCACGTTTGTTTTAACCAAAACAAAATGTGGTTACTATATATTAAGTGATTAGATAAAGCATGTAAATTTAAATGTACGGTTTGTCGTCGAGCCGGTGTCTATCCTACGAAAAGACGACTAAATCCATACTTACTAACGTTATAAATGCGAATGTAACTCTGTATGTCTGTCTCGCTTTCACGACAAAACTATTGAACTGGTTTCAATTAAATTTGGTAAAAGGATAGTCAAGAACCTCAGAAAGGACATTTATGTCTTTAATGCTTATAAGCAACTTTTTTTTCCCGAAATTCCCAGGAAAAAATTTAAAATTTGATGTTTCAAGGGAAATAGTGGTGGCGAATCCGCGGTGCACCCCGCTCGGTGTTATGGTTATTAAATCGTCTATTCTAGTAATAAAAAACATTTTTATTACATCGTTACAGTAGTTTCGGAGCCTATTGTATTCAAACAAACAAACAATCAAATATTTCCTCTTTATAATATTAAGCTAACAAGTGTAGATGACAAAAACAGGTCAGCCGAGATTCCAGCTGTAATATAGGTCACCGTGCGTGACGCGCCCAGGCAAGGCAGACCCTAGCCGCAAAGTAATGAACGATACGCGACAACTGGTTTAATATGGGTTTAATACGCGTATGCGTGTATGACTTTACTTTAAACTGTATTTTGTTAGTGCGTGACGCGTTATTTGTAGAGAATATTACACTTTACTTACTTAGTCTGATTTACTTCATTACTTACTTAGTTTGGGAGAAAGATTATTAAACTGCAAACAGGTCAAATAATACCCTGTTATTCATAAAAAGTTAAAGAGCATTTTAGTTGTTTTGTGCATGTATTATACTTAATGCTAAACAAACCGCATTAAAATCCGTTGGGTAGTTTTAAAGATTTAAGCATACATAGGGACAGACGCGGAAAGCGACTTTATTATATACTATGTATTGATTACCAAAACTTAATCTTAGTTTTAGGGTTCTGTAGTCAAACAATGATAAATTAAACAGAACCATAAAAATAAATATGACCAAAAACCATTCAAAATAACTAGATAAAACATGATATTTATTACATATAACTTCTAAACAGATATTTTGAAAGCGACGAAAAGTTAAATTAAAACACTCTCCCCAGTACCAAAAATGACCTACCTACTAATTCACCTTCACAATTATATATAAAGCGTCAATTTAACCTTTCGATAATAAACCCAAAACATAAACATTTGGTCGTAGAGATGACATCACGGGCTGCGTTCTGCGGCCGAGACGCCGCCGGTTAAGCTACCTACTCCTACAATCTACGGTCGACTTGAGAGCGCGCCAAGGTCGACCATTTGACATGAATAATTCAACAGTGATCACATAATATCTATTGGACTATTATGTGCGTGATTTAATTCAACTAATACACCGCATGGTTCGGTTCATCAATGACTCAGGGTTGTAATTGATCGTATCTTTTTGGGCTAATAAACCACCAAAAATAAGTAGTCTAATTAACAAATCTCATTGATAATGAAAACTTGTGTATATTGTTTCTATTCAACTGTTCGAATGAGACCATGTTTAATAAACTAGTTATTGAACTTTTTAGCTTTACTCAAATTTTAATTAACTTAGAAAAAAAAGGGTATAATAAAACACATAACATATCAATACATAGTATAAAACAAAGTCGCTTCCCGCGTCTGTCCCTATGTATGCTTATATCTTTAAAACTATGCAACGGATTTTGATGCGGTTTTTTTTAATTGATAGAGTGATACAAGAGGAAGGTTTATGTGTATATAATACATGCACCTAATAGTGATAGCTTAGGCGGTACGAAGTTCGCCGGGTCGACTAGTATAAAATAACACATCACACTCAGAGCCCCTAACTAGGAAGAACCTGTATCTAGGGTGCCCAAAACACACACAGAGACGCACATCACACCCAGACCGGAAATAAACATCAATATTCATCATATCAATATTCGCCCGCCCGGGAATCGAACCCAGGTGCCCACGCTTACTCAGTCCACATCACTGCCAACTGAGCCACGGAGAAGTCAGAGTAATCTTTGTTTATACTGATAAGTTTTAACTTTCCTTTCTCGGGTTTTTTTTTAATTTTTATATGCATGATTATAAATTATATATTATCTAACTTCTATAATAATTCATATCAAAACTTGAAAAACACTTTAAAAATAGCTGTAACTTAAACTCAAAGCAAAGTACATACAAATATTGAAAGTGTCAAGTCTCTTGAGATGTAACACAATAGGGGCACAAAGTGGCTTACTTAACTCAAGTTACACTTAAGTAAGTTATGAGAAAAGTTGGCGCATTGGGTGCAGCACCGCCGCGGTTTATATTTCAGGAAGGGTTTGTCGTTAAAAATTAGCAAAAGGGGACTTTTAACATGCTTAGTCACTCCTTAATTTTCTTTAACAATTCCTTTAGTTTTTTAAGCTAATATAATATAGAGTAGCCATTTGATTGTTTTTTATTTCTTGTATTAAATAGGCTCCTAAAAACTGGATGGATATGAAGAGATTGTACCATTAGAATCCTACATTATCCCTCGTGAACTCGTGAACTCGCTTTTCAGTATAATTTAAAATATTTAAAAGTATGGGTCTTTCGAGTTGCGTTATTTAGAGAATTAACTAAACTTCTTATTTATAATTGGTTCAGATCATAAACAAAAACCGAACAACAAGGGGTGGGGCTGAACTGGGAGTAGTTGACAAGTATCTCAAGTCGCCTCAAGAAAAGGATCTTTCGCAAAGCTGTATATGTCTAAGCCAGGGACAAGATATGATGAAGAATAAAAACAAGGAACTTACTTAGGAGCGGGCTCTCCTTCTGCCTCGCACTCAATAATAAAAGGTTTGTCAACTTCCCCTGACTGCGCCACCTGGAACAGCAGCTCTTCTACTGTGGGCTGCTTCACAATTCGCGGTGGTGATGTTACTGTTTAAAAATAAAAATGATTGATTTTGGGATAACCTTGCAAGTAGGTAAAACGACCCACCAACCTAGCATTCCATGGATTCTGCTTAGTTTAAATCAACCTCTCAGACAAAGCTAAAGAATTGTGATGAATGGTACATTGTTCACTTGTGTTAACTCATGTCTCCATAAATTTTATTTTTGAAGATTGCGTTTGATGTTAAGAGCGTTTAATAATAATGTTTTGTTTACAAGCTAAACCTAATCTTATCTTTAATCCGATTTGTCAACAAAAATAATACTCACAGATGGCAAGCGCTTGTGTGACCAGCGCCAGAAGGCACACTATCCTACTGGTTGCACTCATGATGCAGCTTCAAGATCTACAACAGATGGCACACACTGTTACTCCACAACACACCAGCACAAGCACGGCCCGGCGCGCATGCCGCGGATCGCGCGCGATGACCTAATCCGAATAAAGCGACTCCGCGAATGACAACACCCACTATAAATAGTCACACCAACTACAACGGTTTTATTATGGACAAAATAAATCAAATCACTGGTGCGAATATCATAAAACTGTAACTGGGAATAGAAATATTAAGTTGACGGCATTTTTACAAGTAAACATTATTTGAATTCTATTAGAAATCACTCGTTTTTTTGAGAGACGGCAAATCAATAATTTACATTCCCATAACCCCAATGACAGGTGTTTACAAAATCGCTGTTAACTTTGAGGAATTTGCATTCGATAATTACCTTTTATCCTCAGTTATAACAATAACATCGCGGTAAATTTACACTAATTATTTAGTTGTTTCAAAGGCGGGGCCTCTGAGATTTTTTAGCTGTCGCTGTCGTTCGTTTCGTTCAATGAAAGTTCAATGACTGACATTCATAGACAAACAGTTTACGGTACATGCATGCGGCCATGACAGGTTTATGTCCCTTTCACACTTACAAAAGTTGCATTTAGCTATTTCACTCTTACAACCAAAGACAAACTAGTTACGTTTAGAAACTTACTTATAAAGTATTATTAATACTAATCAACAATAAAGCATATGTTTTAGAAAAAATAATTTTGGATATCCGTAGTAACTAGTACCTAATTCTACAAAATTTTAGCTATTTCGTCCGGCTGTCTGTATCAACAAACATAACTTTCTATGAAGCGCCATCTTTTGTGGTTATTCAGAAGCTGCCTTTGAACGTTTCTACTCATCAATAGATGGCGGTAAGTGTTAATAAATCATTGTTATCAATACATAGGTACTATAAAATAAAGTCAATTTCCGCGTCTGTCTGCTTGAATCTTTAAAACTACGTAACGGATTTTGATGCGTTTTTTTTTTCTAATAGATAGAGTGAGTCAACAGGAAGGTTTATAAGTATAGTACGTACCTATGCACAAAATAGCAATAGGTTAGTTAGTACGAAGTTCGCCGGGTCGACTAGTTCTATTATAATTTATAGTGCTGAAGCTGGACATAAACCCTCCCGATAAATCACCACGATGACCAGTCTTGGGCAAAACTACTTCAGAGTACTCCCGCAGCTTTACCAAGTCGTCTGACCACCTTGTGGTGGGTGTGCTTACTGCTTACTCTGCGTCTTTTAAAGCACGGTCCCTACTTGAGAACTTTTTGGCCCCAGCTACTATTAGTTCTTCCAGTAATGTGCAATAGGCCTATTATGTTTATCAATTACTAGTCGACCCGGCAAACTTCGTACCACCTAACCTATTACTATGTTTTATACTTATAAACCTTCGTCTTAAATCACTCTATCTATTAAAAAATCTGCATTAAAATCTGTTGCATAGTTTTAAAGATTTAAGCATACATACCATACATAGGGACAGACGCGGGAAGCGACTTTGTTTTATACTACGTATTGATATTGATTTAGGTGGAGTGGTGTCGGTGTCAAGCTACCACATTGAAATTGTTTGTCTTGCGTAAGATGTTAAATTGATGACTAATAAAAATTGCACTTTAATTGGCAATCAACTTTAGACTAATATTATAAATGCGAAAGTTTGTGAGTGTGTATGTTTGTTACTTCAAACCGGCTACGCCGCACGTCTAAACGGCTGGAGATGTTTTTATAAAATTTGGTACAGTGGCGGCCTAGGAGGACGTAACAGATTTGTCTATGGTTTCGTCAGCCCTAGACTGTATTACCAAAGAACAAGAGCTACTTTACAATACAGAAAAACCGTAAGTGTTACGCCGACCGTGTCCGCCACCTGGGCTAAATTATTTTCTCTAATAAACCGCGGGTAACACCTATTTCAGTGCTGGAGCCATGCTGGGGCCAGGCCTATTGTACTTTTCGAATTTCGAAGAAATCAACGACACCCTAAAATGGCGGTTTCCTTTCCTTACACTGAGCCCTAAAATAAAACAAAACCCTGGTCAATCAATCACAATTTTATTAATAACTTAGGCATAAAGTTTAAAATTATTATCCTATGCGTTAACTCGTTCACTTTTGAATTCTTCACTATTTTCAATATGTACCAAATAATACCAGCGAAGCAGCGCTATGTGTTTGCACAATTTCATAGCAAACTCGTGTTTCATATGAAGAAACTCTTTTAAAACTGACAAGTCTAACATAATGAAGGCTAGGCCGTCAATCTCTTCAGTCCTTAATCGGTCAGCCACCAGCCTGCAGTCTTCGTCGGAGTGGTTCAGGTAGGCGTGCACATCGTCCACTGACCTGGTTAAAAAAAAACACCAAATAATATACAAGCTGACCCGGCTAACTTCGTACCTTCTGGGAATATTAATTTTTGTTTTAATATCCTTCCATTAATTTTTTTACATATTTTCGTAACAAAATCGGCCCAACCGTTCTCGAGTTTTAACAAGACAAATAAACCACGCAATCGCAATTTTTATATACAGGTGTCTCTGAAAAGGCAGGTAATAATAAATCAAAGGCCATCCATACAGAAATCCAAAAAATTATATTACATACTAGAGGCTGCCCCGCGGTTTTTCCCGCGCAGATTTCTCAGAAACACAAAAATCTGTTTTTTCCCGTTCCCATGGGAATTTCGGGAAATCCTTTCTTGGTGCTCATCTTAACTCCCTAAAGAACCTGCAAAATTTCAGCCCGCTACGCCCAGTAGTTTCGGCTATACGTTGTCTGTCAGTCAGTCAGTCAGTCAGTCAGTCAGTCAGTAACGGAAGAGTTTTATAATAATATATTGATAAATAGCTCTTGAATTTGACTTTTTTTGACAAAACCGCTGAATTTGCAAGTTAAAAGACATTTTGAATGTAAATTCTGAACCAACCACAGGGCAGGATTGGCTTCCAGCTTCAACTTCCCCCTCAGCGCAGCCAGGGACGCGCGGCTCTCAAACATGTCGTTATCAGTCGGCTGCGGGTCCACCGAGTTGAACTTGAGTTTCTTCAGTTCCGGTTCTTCCCCGTCCGAGACGTCTGAGATGTTCTTGTCTCTCGAGTCTGTGCTATGCGAGTCGGTGTCTGTGAATTTATTAACCCTGTTATTCATAACGAGCTTTCCCGGCTTACTTCGTTACGCCATAGAATATAAGATACTACAAAAGATTTGGCTTTATAGACTATGTTCTTTTCACTGCCCAGAATGGCCGAATTAAAAACAAACAACAACAACAAACCACCAGTCAAAATATGTAAACAACGGAAAAAATATTGCACCTTGGGTTACATTATTTGAGTTTAAGTAAGGATCCCTAATTTTTTTGAAAATCTAATATAGCCTACGACACTCGGGGTTAATGTAGCTTCCTACCAGTGAAATAATTTTTCAAATCGGTTCAGTAATTCCGGAGCCTATTCGTTACAAACAAACAAACAAATCTTTCCTCTTTATAATATTGGTATAGAAAAGTAAAAGAGCATTTTAGTTATTTGACGTAGTCAATTTAGACTGGATGTCACGTGTTTACCATACAACAACAAACCAGAGAAGTAGACCTGCAATAAAGCTACTTAAAACCTACTGTATCTTTATGAATTTTATGCGGTATTAAGAGCCATAGCACAGCTAAAGTAGCGCCACCCGAGAAAAAAATAAATATTTTCTAAACTAAGGCAAATATCGAAAATGTGGCCGTTTTTAGCAACAATCAGTTTCTTTCTGTGGTCTTTAACCTAAAAGCTAAACAACAATGCCCTAAAAATACTAGGCTGAATTATCTAGGGGATTACCGTTTGCTTTTTTTGATATTTGCCTTAGTTTAGAAGATATTAATTTTTTTCTCGGGTGGCGCTACTTTAGCTGTGCTATGCCTCTTAAGAGTTTACAACACCTTAGTTCCGCCTATACAAACGTTTTCTTCTGTTTTAGTTGTGGATAATGATCCTAGACCCTCTATTTTTTACACGATTAATTTATTAGTTATTATAAAAACTAGCGATCCTAAAATAGAAAAATAGCATTTTCTGATATCCAATCCAGCAAACTTATATGGCACAAAAAAAATACAATAGGGGCATGCGCATAACATCTCTATATATTTCTGAAGTAATAGGTTATTTTATTGCCAAGTTATCGTTGCTCTTTCTAAAATAAGGAACACAATACTACACCTGTGTCAGGAGTGTTCTTGCGGGCTGCGGGGCGCGGCGGCGGCGGCGCGGGCGCCGGGGAGCCCCCTCCCGAACTGTCCGAGGACTCTGCGCCGGCGGCGGCTCTTCGCGCGTCTTCCTCCGTCTTCGTCATCTCTTGCACCGGCGGCTTCTTCTTCTTCTTGAAGCTGCCTTTCGGTCGGCCGCGGCGCTCTACTGTCGCTGGTGTCACGTGATCTGTCAATTAAATTGGTATTGAGAATTGAAAACACCGTTTATTTCAAACTAGTCGACCCGGCGAACTTCGTACCGCCTAACCTATAACCTATCTTCTGCACGTTTTCAACTCATCAACCTTCCTCTTGAATCACTCGTGTCGTAGTAAGATTTGATAATTAGGTTTTTTGCAAAAAAAAACTAGGGATTTTGCGAAAACCCGGATAATTTGATATAAGCATTACTTTTTTTTTCAATCATCCTGACGTAAAGCAGTTTTTTTGCAAAAAAAAACCTAGTATAATTGAAAAATTTGAAACCTGCCTTAACTCTGATTGGCTAGATTTATTGCTTGCTGGTAAACTCTTATTCTGATTGGTTCTCTATCTATTAAAAAAAAAACGCATCAAAATCCGTTGCGCAATTTTAAAGATTTAAGCATACATAGGGACAGACTTCATTTTATACTATGTATTGATTAGCTGTCGTGAATTCCGACGCTTAAAGTATGTAAAAGTAAAAGTAAAAAACACTTTATTGCACACAAAGTAAGATACAAAAGAAGTAAAATAACTGGTTAAAAAAATAGAACATTTGAATTTGCATACAACGGGCGACCTGGCGCTTATTGTGTTGAAGTAGGAACGTAGCTCAACTATGTATTTCAATTTGGAGCTGCGGACGGGTTTAAGTTGTATTTTGTCAATTTGGATTCCAAGCTCAATCTCCGAATCAACAGTGATGGGTCAGCCTAGGTGTCGCTCGTGGAATTAGCCAAACCACACAGCGGATAACCATATAACGGAGGGAAATACCTAACGTATTTCCCGTCACCGGGGGAATAACAGGGTGGTGTATGTGGGGCTCGCGACCACTAAAATCCCCTGGTGGCCATCTCGAAGATTCCTGATAAGAACCCCAGGAATGAAAGGTACTTACGGAAGTTGGTCTTACATTATTTAGCACAGGCACAGATTAAGGAAGAACAACGTTGGTATATTATGTATACGTGGCCATCTCGGCAATATCTGGAGAGAACCCCCAGGAATAATAATAATAATAACACGCATCACACTCAGAGCCCCTAACTAGGAAGAACCTGTATCTAGGGAGCCCGAAACACACACAGAGACGAACATCACACCCAGACCGGAAACAAACATCGATATTCATCATATTCGCCCCGCCCGGGAATCGAACCCGGGTGCACACGCTTACTCAGTCCACATCAATGAAAGGTACTTACGAAAGTTGGCCTTATTTTGTAGCCTTGTTTCACTCTGGAAGTAAAGACTTGTTTTTTAGAGACCAAACTACTTTTAGTACTCACGAAAGTTAGTCTTACTTTGTAGCCTTGTGTAACTCTGGGAAGAAAAGACCTGTTTTTTTTTTTAAACTAAACTACTTTAGTATACTCACGAAAGTTAGTCTTACTTTGTAGCCTTGTGTAACTCTGGGAAGAAAAGACCTGTTTTTTTTTTAAACTAAACTACTTTAGTATACTCACGAAAGTTAGTCTTACTTTGTAGCCTTGTGTCACTCTGGGACGAGAAGACCTGTTTTTTTTAAGACTAAACTACTTTAGTACTCACGAAAGTTAGTCTTATTTTGTAGCCTTGTGTCACTCTGGGACGAGAAGACCTGTTTTTTTAAGACTAAACTACTTTAGTACTCACGAAAGTTAGTCTTATTTTGTAGCCTTGTGTCACTCTGGGACGAAAAAACCTGGGGGTCAAGTTTCTTAACTAAAAACGATCGATTCGTAATTGTCTTGCTAGCAACTACGTTAAACATTGCGGCTTTAACAAAGGCAATTTCTGTTGCACGCCTAAAGAAAACAGCAATGGTTAACGAAGTCGCTTACAAGACAATTACGAGTCGGTCGTTTTTAATTAAGAAACTTGACCCCCTGTTTTTTTAAGACCAAACTACTCACGGAAGTTGGTCTTATTTTGCAGTGCGCAGGCGCAGGGCTCGGCGGCGCGGCGCGGCGCCAGCAGCGCGGGGCAGGCCTGCAGGCGCCCGCACACGGCGCGCGCGAACTGCTCCACCTGCTGCTTGCGCGTCGGCACTTCCACGTACGCGTGGTATGTGCTCGATTTTAACCTGGGGAAAGGTGTGTGGACGAGCTTACGATGCTGGATCTGTGATAGACCACATAATCTTAAAGCAAGAAGAGGTCTTCTCGTATTTAGAAGAATACATAGATTTATCACACACTATAAGTTGACCCGATAGACGCTGTCCTGTTTTAAACTGTTTAAAACGACTGACAGTTATGTCAAACGCCTTAAAGCGTAAAGTTCAAAGGAACGTCTTGTATGGGAAAGTGAAATTGTTGTTTTTTTCGTCTTCCTGAAAAAAAAACGGAGAATAGAAGAAATAAGAAAACTAAGTTAAAAAAGTTTTTTTTATTACATAAATTAGTCGACCCGGCGAACTTTGTACCGCCTTACCTATTACTATGTTGTGCATGTATCTTTAAAACTAAGCAACACATTTTGATGCGTATTTTTAATAGATAGAGTGATTCAAGAGGAAGGTTTATAAGTATAGAGTTATTCAAGAGGAAAGTTTATAAGTATAATAAATGCACAAAATATTAAAAGGTTAGGCGGTACAAAGTTCGCCGGGTCGACTAGTTAAACTTATAAAACTTCCTCCCGAATCACTATCTATTAAAAAAAACCGCATCAAAATCCGTTGCATAGTTATAAAGATATAAGCATACAAAGGGACAGACGCGTCAAGCGACTTTGTTTTATACTTTGTTTAACAGTATGTATGACGTAGACACAAATGCACACTAACTTAGCTTTGAGCAGCTCGAGCCGCATGCCCGGGCGGGCGGAGGCGACAGGCGACAGGCCGGGCGCGGACACGGACACCTGCCAGGAGCGCAGCAGGCGCGCGGGCCGGTGCGCGGCGCTCAGCAGCAGGTTGAGCACCTCGCGCAGCACGAGCGCCAGCGGGCCCGGGCCCACGCCCTGCGGAAGCCGCGCCAGCTTGCTGCGGCTTAGGGACGGACCTTACACGCATAGAGATAGGTTTTAAGAGGACCGTATACCCCGAACGCGTCCATACCAAAAGAGAATACGTTATTCCACTACTCATTATTTTCTAATTGCCATGAAGTTACTAACATTAAATTTGCACGTTTTCCTTTTTTCAAAATTCGCTATAGATTCAGACTTATATATGCCCCTGAAATACAGAGATTTTGTGATAAAAAATTGGTCGGATAAAGTTGTTTGTTTTACGAAACCAATAAATATTTAAAAAAAAAAGGAAAACGTATAACCTAGATTATTTATTGCTGAAGCGATGGACATCAAAATCATTGTGATTTGCGAAGATTTAGGTAATGAAAAACATTTTCCCCCGAAACGCAAATTTCATCAAATAATTAATTCTCTCTCTGTCGATTGGTTGCGGTTAGAGGGCGACAGCATGAGTTTTTCTTAATATTTTTGCGCTGCTATACTGTCCTCTTAAGGGGCTAAAATTGGGAAAACGGCGAGAGGAGTGTTCGTATATACGACTTTAATAACACTTAAAAATAATACAGAAAGCTATTTTTTTTTCGTAGCTTCTCAAAAGACTGAACTACAATTATAGTAGGTTTTCAAATAAAAAAAAATAAAGGGTTTTCTTATAAAAAAATCGTAAAGTTCATCAAAAACTGCAAAAACAGCTTTTGCTGTTAACGATTGTTTACTAGTTTAAAAGTAAGTTGAAGCAAAACAAAAATTGTATCATAAACTAGAAAGTCTGTTCAACTTTTATATTGTAATTACAAAAATATACATGTCCATTTTCATCTAGTTTTAATTGCTAAAACTTTACTAAAATTTCGGCGGAAATTCTCCATACTAAATTGTATGGAGGGATACAACGGCCGAGCGGCCGATTCGATAAGCAGAAACGGGCGCCAGTACGCCTCCGGTCTTGAGGCGGAGCGTACGTCAGTCGTGCTTTGGCGCGCTATTACAAGACTATTTATTATTGTTTGCGCGAGGTTTGCGCAGTGAATGAGAATTGTTTTTTAGTTTGGAAAAAGTAAGTACATTTAATTATTAATAAATTAATAAATTTGAGCAATAGTAGACGTAAGTTTCTGTGATTTTTTAATATCAAATAAGTATCCCTACAAATTTATATTCTGAGGGGAAAAAGAAAGCACTTATTTTCACTCATTTTAAAAACGATATCTACATAGTACAGCTCTTAAAAATATATTTTTATATTGGGTTGTTTTCTATATCTTTCTTTTTTAAATGCAAAGCAATAAACTTTTCATTATTTTTATTTATTTTACGATTTGATATGTAGGGGTCATTGACCTTAGTAGGATTACCCACACGTCACAGTGTGTATGTACCTATCAGGAAAAATAAAAACGTAGTGCTTCTATTACTCTATCGTACACCTATATAGTAATTAGTTTTTTCGCTACCTACTTTACACAATGAAACTACAATAGGTATGGACGTAGGTAGGCAATGTTTGGTTGCATAAGGGTTTCGTATGAAAAACAACTTTTAGGGGATATCTCTCAAACAAGAACAAATTTAGTAAGGTACTATAAACTATAGTAATAATAACTTATTATGCAATATGCAAGCCCGACCTGACATACGCGATCCTTTATCGTTGCTCGAAATTCAACACCTCGAAAAAGGTTTTTGCACATATTTATAAAAGTAATATATTGAACTTCAATTTATTTGAAAATGATGAACCTAAAAATTAATAAAAAGTTACTTTCTTTAAAAAAATGGAGGTGGATTTAACAGAGTTCTAAATATCAATGTTATTTATTTTATTATAAAATTATATAAATAACTGCTTGCCAGTTGTGTTAAAAAAACAACCCAGTAAGATTAAAGTTAAGCTCGGAAAGTAACTTTTTATTCTATTTATAAAAAATGCAAGAATAGGTAAAAGGAAATGAACGTCTTTCTATGCTGCAAAAAAAGTTAAATATCCAAGAATGTTCTATGTACTGTTGGTTTGTCTAATAAATAAAATAAATAAGACGCCACCGCTACAAAGGTAATTTTTATTAAAATAACCAACTTAAAATATTAATTTACACGATAATTATTATCTATACCTACTGAAGATTCTTATGTATGGATTATGTTACTTTCTTGGCCAGGAATGGGCAAATTAAATAACAACAACGTTAAATCTTAGACAGGAAAATACATAAAACAGTTTATATGGGAAAATTACATTTTTATTTTTCTTTCAACCCCTCCATTTTTTCTATCTTTTCTCACCTTTTGAACCTTATGTGAACTACGACAAACATTTTGAAACTCAAATCAGCTAAACGTTCTAAGTCGTTCTCAAGTTTAAGCGAGATAAACAAACCACGATTGATTTTTAAATATAAACTAGTCGACTCGGCGAACTTCGTACCGCCTAACCTATTACAATGTTATGCGTGTATTATACATTATAAACTTTCCTCTTGGACAGATGCGGGAAGCAACTTTATTTTATACTATGTACTAGAGGCTGCCCCGCGGTTTCACCAGCGCAGATTTCTCATAAACACAAAATTCCTGTTTGTTCCCGTTCCCGTGGGAATTTCGGGAAATCCCTTCTTAGTGCTCACCTACACTCCCTAAGGAACCTACATGCAAAATTTTAGCACGCTACGCCCAGTAGTTTCGGCTCTGCGTTGTCTGTCAGTCAGTCAGTCAGTCAGTCAGTCAGTCAGTCAGTCAGTCAGTCAGTCAGTCAGTCAGTCAGTCAGTCAGTAACGGAAGAGTTTTATATATATTGATTGAAGATGGTCTGTTATTTTGACCATCAAACTCTATCTATAGTCTTTTTTTTATCCAATTTTTTTTTTTTATTACAACAAGAAACCTTTTTGGCGGGAAACATTTTTCATAGTCAAAGAAGTCTAAAGAAAATCAATCAATGTGGCAGACAGACGTTTGTTTTATTGAAAGGTTTAATATACCTAAATTTTTGAATAATATAATGTACCTATTTAAAATTAATTCGAACAATAAATGTTCGTTATATTGAAATAGGTATTTTAATCTGTATGTGTGTTTGTACTATGTATGTTTGTCCGCGATTCTTTCACGTTTGGCTGAACCAATATTGATGCCGTTTTCAGAGTAGTATTTGCTACATTCAGGACCGGGTTTAAGTGTTTAAACAAACTTTGAAAAAAGGCAGTTCTCAGTGTATGTATGTGTCAGTTTATTGAGCCGTGTGCCTTTAAAAAGAAAAAAGTATCATATTGTCACTCGTTAGCATTAATTGCGAGACTCTTAATGTCATACCTACGTAATTACATTTATTTTTATCACAAACAGTAAATTATTGCAAGTAATTCTTTTATATTAATTATTAGCAACGAGTTTTCAGATGCAAGTTCCATATCTCCTTTTCAAAGATTCAGCTATCTTCTAACATAATAATGACAGGTATAAAGATAAACATACAACCAGTACTTAGGGACACGTAAAAAGTATCGATACTTTGCGGTATCGAGTACATTTCCATTCCTATCCTTACTTTGTACTCAATACTGTGCTTACGATACTTTTAATCAATGAGTACATACATTTTGGCAGGTATGGCATCATATCGAATGAACTGAAATGAATTCCCATATAAAACTAGCGACAATAAAGGTTCTGCAAACGATCAAATTTGTTTGACAAACACGTTTTCATATAATATTGTTTGACAAACTTCAAACACATCTTTTTTATATTACCCCACGATTAATTTTTTTGACATACGTAAAATTTTACAAAAAAAAATAAGTTAAACGGACACTTACACGGCTTCCGGCTATTTTTCATCGTTAAAGGAAAGCCAACTTGTTTTATTTTTTGAAGAACTTTCTTTTATTGTATTAAACTTGTGTGCCTAGCCTAAGTAAGAACTGGCCCTAAGAAAAGTGCTTCGGGGTATCGATTCTTTTGTTTCTTGTTTTTTTTTAACAACTTTTCCAATTATTGTATTAAATTTGTGTGCCTACCAAACGTAAGAAAAGTAAGTACTATAGGACCTCAGAGAAGTACACGATAGATACATTGAAGAATTGATACTTTTGTTTTGATACTACTCATTATGAGTACAGTATCGGTACTTTCTATTCTTTACCATATATTATATGAAATAGTTTTAGGTTTTGTAACAGTTTTTTTAGCGTATTTATTGCTAGTGCTACCTGCACATAACACAAATAAATTTCGTGGATAATTTAATGAGTGGCTTTCAATTTGACATATAAAAAAAAAAAGTTTTATTACACCGCTATGGTATGGCGCTTTGCAAAAGTCAACAGGTCAAGTTGAAATGAATCATTAAAAGAAAAAAAGAAAATTGAAACTCGTCACGCGTCAGTCAGATAGTTATTTTTGTTTTAAACTTTTTAAGTTAATTTGAACTGATTTGAATTACTATCCTATGTCTTTTACTTTAGACAACGCAATCTACGGGCGTATTATGAGACTTATTTTTGCTTTTTAATGACACAATGAAAACCCCTCATTAATTCATATTTGTTTTTTACAGAAATCAGAATCTTCCATCCCCCCGCTGATAAGAATTTATCACACCTTTATGAGGCATACTGCAGTTTATAATGTAAAACTGGAGTAGACGAGTGGAGTCGTCATGTCATTACGATAAATTTGAAATCTTTTGTAATTTAGGGGATATTGTTATTATATTTTATTGTAGTTAAAATTTTAAATTAATAAAATATTTACGTGTGAGTATTTACTTAAATGAAATATATTTACCTATGTTGAGAAATTCAGTCCTTTAACAAATAAAAAAAAACCTAAAAGCTGAATATATTAAAATCACTCTCAAAGCCTAAAAATCAAGTAAAATCGACAATTTTTTATTTGTGGCAATAATTGTTTTCTATCTTATACCAGTTGTAATTAATTAAAAATATACAAAAAAAAATATAATATTGAAATGCGACTTTAATTTTTACCTTTAATGTAATCAAAAAGTCATAACCAACTTTTTGTATTTTTGCAGTGTTGAACTCTGACCGACGATCTTTTTTAACCGACTTCATTAGTTAAAATAAACATACTTTACCTTTTATTTAGTAAATAATAAGTAGGTAAGATATTTAGTTAGATAGTTAAAGTTCTAAACAATTTTTTTAATGTTTCTAATAAAGTATGTTTAAGTACTCAACAATAAACAATTTGTACTAAAATAAAACCTATTAGGCAGTAAAAAAATTATATAACATCGATAAATCATATTATTTCGTAATCACAATTCAATAAACCCATAAATCATAGTAACGATACACCCAAGTTAATTCGCGCGAAAAATCAGATTTAAATATTGCGCCAAGAAATGTTCGCAACTCGGCCGCGTAACATTGAGCGCTAGGGTCGCGCGAAATCGGCGTTCAAATAAAAGAGGCCTCAGCCTTAACGGGCTACACGATTGCATAGTGACACGAGGTACTAGCGCTGCTTTCGATTAAATATTAAAATCTTTCAAACAATGGCCAAATTCAAAATATGCGCCACTGATGCTTTAGATAATCTTGCTTAGAATTTTTAAGGCTCTGTTATGTAGCTTTTAGGATAATGATCTTAAAAATATACGGTTTTTAAATCAAAAGTAGCCACTGCAGGCAACAAACAGTATATTCCTTACATTTGAACCTGAAAACTACACAACAGAGTATCATTGACGCATATTTTGGCTTTTGGTCATGGTTTAGAAGATATTATTTACGAGCTGTCCCGGCTTACTTCGTTACGCCATAGAATATAAGATACTACTAAAGACTTGGCTCCTTAGTCTATGTTCTTTTGACTGCCCAGAATGCGTGAATAAAGAAACAAACAACAACAAACCACCTGTCAAAATTTGTAAACAACGGAAAAAGTATTGCACCTTGGGTTACATTATTTGAGAGTAAGGATGCCTAATTTTTTTTGAAAATCTTATATAGCCTATGTCACTCGGGGATAGTGAGGCTTCCTACCAGTGAAAGAATTTTTCAAATCGGTTCAGTATTTCCCGAGCCTATTCGTTACGAACAAACAAACAAACAAATCTTTCCTCTTTATAATATTGGTATAGATTTATCGAAAGTATGTCACTACGTAGCCGGGAGACTGTCGAATTTAAATCGGATAAAAAAACAGTTTTAATAAGTGAACATAAACTTGGCCAAAATGTCATTAAAAGTCTTACCAGCATAACACTTGTAGTTGAAATAAATCCTATCGCACCACTCCTCAGCCAGCGCTGGTATCTTCTTCTCCTCCCTCGGCAGCTCCTTGGGTTCCTCCTTCACCACCACCGTCTTCTCGGGACGGGGGTTAGGAATGTGCAGCTCATAGTCGTTACTATCACACCAACCTACCGGGAACAGGCAGTCACTGCACTGAGAGTACCACACTTTGTCACTAGCCGGCAGAAGTTCCACACACACCATATGTTCTACCACTCTTAAAACACTAGCCACATGGATCTCTTCATCGTTCTGAGGGTTCACCGCTTCTAATTTCATATCTTCTTCCATTCCTTTAACGGGGTCTTTTTTCCCAAAACAGTATTCCGGGGCGGGGACCGATGAGGTCATCCCCATGTACCCTTCCCAGTCAAAAACCTCTTCTTTCCACAGTTTTGGCTGGGTGAAAGGTACCTTATGCTCCTCAGCCCAGCCTATAGGATAGATGTAAGGATTCTGCGAGTCACAAAGCCAGGCCATCTGGCTGTCTTCGTAGTCTTCAGCAAAGTCATCGATGACCACAAGGAAGTTTATATTGTCAAATACTTTGGTCACTGTGGCTGGACGGATGGTCCTCATCGTGGAAGGGTCTAGGGCTTCCAGTTTCATACCGACTACGAAGTTGTGGGCGTCCAGGGTCGATAAGTTTGGCTGGAAAAGGTGACATTTCAAAATATTACTGAGGTAAGTACATACTTTCAAAGCCATGACAACTACTGGTATTATTAAAATGTTTTTACAGTTATCTATCGTGATTTCTTATAAAATGGTCTATAAATAAGGTACCTATTCTAAGGTACTCTGCCTGGTACTCTCTTCCGACTGACACAAGCCTACGTCATCATGCCGAGATGAGCGAGAAGGAAATAACAATTAACATGCGTTGCGTGAGACAAGGACTAAGGAAGCGACAAGTTATGTTTGTGACGAAGGTTTTTTCTCTTTAAGTTATGTTTGTGACGAAGGATTTTTCTCTTTAATGGAAAACTAGCTGTCCCGGCGAACTTCGTATAGCACCTTACAATTAGTATAAAAATATATTTTTACTTTTACTATCTTACTCTAAGGCATCAAACGCACAGGCGGATTTTTAGCCGCGCGGTTTTTTCGCCGCGCGGATAAAAATCCGCTGTTGCGGTTTTATTTCCGCGCGGTTGGAAAGGTTGTTATTTCATTTTCAACCTTATTCATAGGCCACGAAGGTACAGGCGAATTTTTAGCCGCGCGGAAATAAAACCGCGACAGCGGATTTTTAACCGCGCGGTTTTTTATCCGCTGGTGCGCACACTTCCATAGGATTCAGTATGTTACATAAAATCCGCGCGGCAAAAAACCGCCTGTGCGTTCGTAGCCTTAAATTTCTCCATATTTTCTCTTGCTTTTAAACCTTCCCTGGACTATTACGAACATTTTGAAACAAAAATCAGCTCAATGGGCTCGGCCGTTCTCGAGTTTTAGCGAGACTAACGAACCGCAATTCATTTTTATATATATAGTAGATAGATAGATAGTAGTTGTTTGAATGATGCTGTAGTATTGGGACCCTGAATAATTTAATTTCGCATTTCTTTCATCAAATCAAACTAAAATAAAAAAAAAACACATTTCATAATTACCTGAAACAAATCCGGCGGCGTCGGTTCCTTTATCGCCTCCTCAGCGCATTGTCGTAACTGGGCACTCAGCTTGTTCTTGCAGGAGAACTTATTAACCCTGCCCGGGTAGCGGAACTGCCACGGACTGCCCTTGCTGGTCACGAACCCGAACCCTCTCAGCCGCCGGGACGAGTAGAACAGCCAGGCAGCACGCTCGGTCGCTTCTGAGCCGTCGTAGCGGAGGCGGAGACGACCTCCTATGTTCTCTTCTACCTGGTTAATAAACACGTCGGGGTCACCACTTTAGATACTTATCTTTTGATATATTAGATGTTAAGCTACGTAAATATTTTAGTGGACTATTTCATGACTATTCATCCTAGCCAAGTAGCTAGTCAGCTCCCATAATGGCCGATAGACAGAACATCTCTTTACTGGTGGAACATGGACTTTAAGCCCTCCCCCCGAAAGATAAAACAAATGAACGCGCAGACGACCTAAGGCGCGCTGGTGGAACAATATTAAGGGACTAACAGAAAACACATGGCTTCACCTGTAGAAGGGTATCAAGAACAATGCAAGAAAACTAAACTGATGAAATATACATAACATAACATAATTTCACGCCTTTTTATTCCCCGAAGCATTGGGCAGAGGCACCAGCTCAAGAGCCGGACCCATGTTTAGCCGAGTTTATGTTTATGAAATATACATTTCCAGCTAAAACAATATAAATTGTCATACTTTAATAATATTATAAGGTTTTTACTTACTGTAGCTATCCAGTACTTGTAAGGGTCAGTGGTGTTCTGCACCTCCACCTTCATGCCTTGTTTGATCCTGTCGATGGGAGACTGCCCTTTATGCTTCAACGCCTCAATGGACACGGACGCTCCGTTCAGGAGGGCATTCTTCATTATGTCTATGATCTTGTCTCCGTACAACTCGTTTATCTCGTCCGGAGGCTCTACTTGCTCATCGTATTTGCCACACCAGCCAAGGGGATGTACCTTGAAAAGGAAATACCATTGTAAAGTAATATGCATAAGGGTTTAATTTGTTTAAATTATTATGCATACTGGTAGTATGTTTAAAAATTATAAGTTTTCTGAAACTTTATACATACAACATACTGCACTCACACTTATCAGCAAAGTGTGCCCATAAAATAAGTAAGAAAAGATATTCTAAGAGTAAAATAAAAATAAAAATAAATATTTATTTGAATAACACGGTATATCTGAGAGAACACTAGCACATTTTTTTATAGCTAAACATTATTTTTAATTTATTTTTTACAATTTAGTTTCAAAGGACATTTTATACTGCAGGATGTAGTACTTATTTAAATAGCAAAACAAAATAATTTAGTTAACCTTTAAATTAAAAGTATAGAATTTATGTGAGTAACAGGATAAGGAACCTTTTAGTAAACAATATTAGACTGGGCAAAAGTTAATTTAATTGCACACTTACAACAGGTATTTAATTTTACCTTTGTGTTAGAGATATCACACCAGAAATCTTCCTTAGCTCCGAGAAACTTGACACGTAGCAGATGGCCGCAGACCATGGTGATCTCAGCGATCCAGTAAATGTCAGGATTGCTCTTGTGGCACACCTCTAACAGCATACCCTGTTTTATACCGTTGAAGAGGCTGGCTTCCACCTGCAATTCCATTCGATTATAAACTTTTTTTTAAATTATTTGTTATGTTTAGTTTTTATCTAGCTGAGCAGTCAAACTTTGTGCCTTACAATAGATATTGAAAGAAAATTTTGCTGTGCTTTAACATTAAGTTTTTTTAGATTATTCTGTAGTATTTGTTTGAACTAGTATCCCTCCTTACGAAACACAAACTTTTTTATAATATTAGTAGGTACCTAGTAGGATTACCAAAAACTTACATGAGCAAATAGTTCCTCTGGCACTGGAACACATTTATTCTTTTCTAGGTACTCAGTCCATTCGAATGTATCCATTTTACTAAGATTTTGGTCGGTAGGTCGTTTTATTTACTAAACAACACAGTAAGTTGTATATCTACCTTTAAGTTTAGTTTAGAGAAACGGCAAAAGAGAACAGCATAGTTTAGAGAAACGGCAAAAGAGAACAGCATAGTTCCCTGACATCCCTGAACTTACTGTAAAGCGGGGGAAATCGTATACAGCAAGAGATACTTAGACCGTGAACCAAGATTTAAAAATTTCACCGAATTGTTTTGATCTAGACATAATTATAATTAAAATTTCTAAAAGAAAAAGAAAAGACAGAGCCTTGCAAAACAAATCATTAAAATTCAAAATAATTGAAATTACGATTGATTGAATTTGATTGACGTGACGTGAACCATTTTTTTTTTTTTTTTTCCACTTCATTTATCCCTTTAGGGAAAGGCAATGGTACTAGACCGTACAGCCATGTCTTCAATAAGTATTTTCTGCATTTCGTGTAAAAAGGCCAAAGCCAAGTCTTCAGTGTATTTTTCCATAATCAAGTAGATATTTCAAGGCCAAAGCCATGTCTTAAATTTATATAATTTTCTTGTCAATAATATTAAAAGGCCTAAGCCATGTCTCTTCAGTGTTTCATTTAATGGTCATATCCTTGAGTGAGTTTCGTTTCCTTTCTAGTTGAGTATTAGTCAAATCAAGTATTGTCAAATCCAGTAGTGTCAAATCCATTTTAAATCTTTTCAATAGTGTTGCATATGTATTTGTATATGCTAACGTAACTATTCTTATTTTCTAAGAGTTCATGTGTAGATCGCGGGATATTTTCTGGGGTTTTATAAATTTCCAGTAATTCATCAATAAAAATTAATCTTTGCATATTAAATTCTGTGCATTCAAAAAATATATGATCTAGTGTTTGATCTTTCTGATCATTGCAATATGTACACTGGGGAGAATTTATTATTTTCATGCGACTTAAATGCGCTTTAAATTTACAGTGACCAAATCTAAGCCGAGTTAGTGTAGTAAGAAAATTTCTACCTCGGTAAAATGTTGAGCTTGTGAACCAGGGCTTTTTACCAACAACAGGGTTTATTCTAGCATAAAATGTTCCTTTGAATTTAAGAGTCTCTTGCCAATCACACATCCATTTCTCATGCATCTTCTGTTTAAGCACAGCCAATAAATCAGACACTGGTATGGCAACATCAGTGACCCTGCCGCCTACATAATCACTGACCGTTCTTGCCAATTTATCCACTTTTTCATTTCCAATGACACCAACGTGAGATGGACACCACATAAAACTTACTTCTATTCCTCTATTGTTTAACTTTAGCCACATGCTTTTGATATCATGAATAATGTAGTTAGTGTTAGCACTTAGAGAGTTGTTCTGAATAGCTTTAAGAACACTCATACTGTCAGTTACTAAAAGCCAATTTTCTTGAAGATCCGTTTCACGTTCATAGATAAATTTCATTGCATAAGATATTGCCTGTGCCTCTGCAGAATAAATTGTGTATGTTTTTGGAAGTTTGAAAGCATATCCGATTTTGAGGTGAGGTACATAAAAAGCCATTGATACACTATCAGATGTTTTGGAACCATCAGTGTAAATGCAGTGATATTGAGAATACGATGCAAGTATCATGTTAACTTCTTCCTTCGTTTTTAAGTCTTCTTGCATAAATATCTTCATGGGACAAAATTTGCTTCTATAGTCTCCAACGTAACATGGCCAATTGGTTGTATCTTTATGAAGTCTGTATTGCTGATCTAATTCTAGTATTTCAGAAAAATCATGAAGAATATAAGGGACTTTAGAGGCTAAGGATGGGTGCATTCTATGCATAGAAATTAACTGTTTTACTAAACTATTATTAACGATGGTAAAAAGCTTGATAAGAAATTTTGACTTTAAAAAGTGAAATCTGAGTTTAAGCGGAGGGATGTTACATTCTATTTGTAAAGAGTTTATAGGCGTTGTTCTCATAGCTCCTGTAATGAGTCTAAGATTATGGTTTTGTAAAATGTCCAGTTTATCTACTAATTCTTTATTTGCAGAAAAGCTCAAAAAACCATATTCAAAATGTGAACGAACAAGAGATTTATACAAAACTAACAGTACCTTTGGATCACTGCCCCAGTGGGTAGCGGCCAATGATTTTAATACGTTATAAGCTTTTGAAGCTCTAGCAATCAAATAATCGACATATTTTTTCCAGGACATGTTACTTGTGAAGATAACGCCAAGAAATTTAACCTGAGACACAATGGGTATAACAGTTTTATCGTAAATAACTTTAACATTTGAGGTTCCAACCCTGTTAAAAACAACCACTTTAGACTTCTCCACACTTATATCTAGATTTAGGTATTTAAAGTAAATATTTAACTCAACAAGGGCAAGGTTTATGTTATTGACACATTTATTCATATCATTTTCAGCAGCATAAACCACTAAATCATCTGCAAATTGCAGATTTCGGACTTTATTACCTAAAATTAGATTTAACTTGCTTATGTACAGGATGAAAATTAAAGGACTTAATATGCCGCCTTGGCACACACCTTTATGAGATAGTCTGGGGCCAACGATTTCTTTGTTAAATTTAACAAACACCTGTCTACCGTGTAAAAAATTAAATATCCAAGAAATAATTTTCATAGGAATACCATTTTTTTCTAATTCTAAACACAAAATATTATGATTAACATTATTAAATGCTCCAACAATATCAAAGAAGACACCAATAAAAGCTCTATCTGTTTTGACCGCATCATATATGTCAACTTGTAGTTGTGTTAGACTCTCACGCCCGGAACGTCCTTTACGAAATCCAAACTGATTTGACGGCAGTAGCTTATTACTCTCAATAAAAAACTCAAGCCTTTGCTTTATTAGTTGCTCAAAAATTTTACCCATACAAGATGTAAGCGCAATAGGCCTATATGAGTCAGCAATATCTTTTTCTTTGTTTGGTTTTAAAATGGGAATCAAACAATCTTTTTTCCAATCACAGGGAATTTTTGAGTCACTCCACAAAAGGTTAAAAATAAATAAAACTGTATTTTTACTTTCGGCTGTTAAATATTTGAGCATTTTATAGGGGATCCCGTCAAGACCATAAGCCGTATCACGCCTAGACCTAACTGCTGATTCAAATTCTACAAGAGTAAACGGTTCAGTTAAGAAATTTGTATCATTACTCAAATTTTCATCACGGAGATGTGGAGGGGCCTCGACAGTATCTGGTGTATATTTTTTCAAAAAATCTTCGACCCATTCTCTATTACTTTGACTTTTAGGATCAACATAAGTTTTATTAAACTTTTTCATCATTTTTCAAATGTAAGACATAGGTGTAGTTCTATTAAATGATTCACACAAAGCTTGCCAACTTAACTTTCTTTCAATTTTTAAAATACGTTTTTTAAGAGCTTGAAACTTTTTAAATGTTATAAAATTTAATTCAGTTGGATTTCGTTTGAATTCTAAGTAAGCATTTTTTGAGTCTGTAACAGCTTGAGTACATTTAAGATTCCACCAGGGCAATGGTATTCTACATTTAGAAGTATTCTTTGAAGACGTGTTATTTCCATTAAATTTATCATGAGTAACGGATATAGAATGTTCAATAGCTTTGTTAAGAACTGCAATTAACTTATCGTATAAGGCTAAAGAATCAGAGCCTACGTTTTCACTAATTTTTTTTAACAAAATGTCTGCATGAGACGAATATGTTTTCCAATCAACTTTATTAAAATTAAATCGTAAAGAATTTTTAGGCAAAGGATCAAGAGGAAAAGGGTTACTAACTAATATTTTAGTCAAAACAGGAAAATGATAACTACCTAACGGATCATTATCTAACACTGACCATTCACATAATAAAGATAAAGAGGGGGAAACAATAGTTAAATCTAAGGCATTTTGCTTCCATAAAGGAGTGCCTACTGTAGTCATTTGGCCTTCATTTAAACAGACTAGATTTTGTTCATCTATGCTTTGAGCAATATCTCTACCTCTAGCATTAATAGTATCACAACCCCAACTTGTGTGATATGCATTAAAGTCGCCAGCTATAAAAACTGGGCCAGGTAAACTTTTAATTAAAGAATGGAATTTACTTTTTAGAAATATGGTGCTTTTAGGGCAATAAATGCTTACTATAGAAAATTCCTTATTATTATATGTAACTCGAGCTGCAATATTTTGTAATGAATCATCACTAACGGTGGGAATTAAATTGTATTTTAAACTACTATGAATTAATATGGCAACACCATTGTGAGCATTACCTGAATCGAGTCTTAGAATATTATAACCTAAAATGTTAAAATTATGTTTTGGCCTTAGCCAAGTTTCACAAATGATAGCGATATGAATATTATTATGTTTTAAAAAATGTGTAAAAACAAGTCGATTAGATGAAATACTCTGAGCATTCCATTGGCATATATTTAATTGATCCATGAGGTAGGTACGTTAATTTTGTTTTCTGTTTTTAAGTGTTTCCAGAAGAACACTTGATGTTTTCAGTATTGACTTTTTGACTGTTTTTAGTATCAGTGAAAATCTTAACAAAGGACTCAACAATTAAACTAAGAATTTGTTCGGAGTTTAAAAGGGATGCAAACTGGTCAGATGGACTAATTTTAAGTGGAGGGAATGATTTTTCTCTTCCTAGCATGTCAGCATATGTACTCTTATTTTCAAGTTTTTTCTTGTTCTCTTCAATTTTTTGTTTCTTTACAGGGCATGCTGAAGAAATGGCAATATGATTGCCATTACAGTGACAACAAGCAGCATCCTTTGAGTCAACGTCACAGACTTTAAAATTGTGATTTTTGCCACAAACTGAGCATCTTTCTTGGTTCTTACAAAATTTAGCTATATGTCCATACCTTAGGCATCGCAGGCACTGCTTAACTGGAGGGATGTAAGGCCTCACCTCGAAGCGCCACTTGTTGAGGTCGACGCTCTCCGGCAAAACTGGGCATGAAAAAGTTATTGATACTGTTTTAGTTGGTTGTAGTTGCATGTTACCATTATCTTGTTTAACTCTTCTCATGAAGCGTCGGATGCTAACTATGTTCTTAGTGCTGGTAATATTCTGATATATTTGTTCATTAGAAAAGTCAATAGGAACGTGCTGTATAACTCCGGTAGTCTCAGTGGCTGCGGCAGGGATACTGGCTTTTAGTTTATTGTGATCTAAAAACTTTTTATTTGTTAGAGCCTGGTTGGCTAGACCAGGTCTTTCAAATATTGCGCCTATTTTGAAACGATTAATTCGTTGTAGCTGTTTTATACCCTTATTGAATCGGCTCAGGATTTTGGACAGAGACATCATATCCCTGTCACCTATGGCTTTTTCTGGCTCTGTGCTTTCAAAAAAAACAATATACTCAAATTGACCACCGTCTTCTGGATAAACTCGAGTGTAGTCAGGAATTAAAAATGCTTTGTACTTATCCTTCTCCACTTTCTCAGACTCGCTTTCCGAGTCCGTCGTCATCTCCCCAGCAGAACTCACAGCAACGCCTTCTTTTTTCTTCCTTTTTTTCCCCGTTTTCCCCATTTTAATTAAGTAATTTAGATAGTTTTAAACCAATTAAATAATTAAATAAATTTTTTTTTTCAAAAAAGACCGCCTTTTCAATTCACCGTTCCCGCCTTTTTTCTGACGTGAACCATGGTCTATCAATCAATTGCCTACTAGGACTAGTGGTGTGGCCAAGTATAGGCGAGTTTTTCGCCATTTAGGGAAATATAAATATTAAGAGTTATTTTGTTGATAAATAAAAACGCCATTTATTGTAATATATTTTTTATATAAACAAAAAACCTTAACTAAAAAAAATATAAATTATGAAATGAGACCTACACTATATTTTGCATAAAAAAATGATAAACGTGAACAAGGTGAATAAAAGAGTCGATCTTCTTTTACATTTTCGTCGCAAATTGTTTTAAAATGCACGTTAATTAATGAACAGTTTTCAAACTGTCAATTTTTGTAACAGAGACTGCCATAAGATGGCACTAGCGATCAGGTTAAATGTCAAATTCTATATGAATTCAATCAGTCAGATCAATCAGATTTCACGTTGAAGTTGACATTAGACCTACATAAGTACATTGGCTATACAGAGCCATCTATTAGCATTCTCCTAGAACCATTAAAACTGTCAAAAACGAAAACCCCTCATTGTTTGAATTTTTCAGCTAATTATATTGAATTTAATAATAATATGTTAGCTAAGCTTATAAAAACTCCTTTAATTCGGTGCTTTACCCTAATGACAGGTTACTTAAATAATTTTAACCTGTCATTCTCAATCATATTTAGGGCTTGGACTACCGATGCATTTTTGAAAACCGGTTTTTTTCGGTAGTGAAATTTTTAAAACCGGGAAACCGGTATTTCGGTAATTTTTCGGTATTTTACTTTTTCTTTGAAAAAAAAATTACTTTTGAAGAAAAGTTTAAATTAAAACACTTAAAGTCAAAAGTAGGTTATCTTTGTTAGGTATAGATTTAACCTTTCTATAAAAATATTTCCCATTTTAAGCAGAATCTCCAATTACCTAACTTTAAAAAGAACTTTGTTTTACTCAAATCGATAAAAAAAAATAGTTTTTCATTTAAACTTAGTTTTGAAAGGGTTCATTAACACTAAGCCAAATGACGTCCGTCCACTGGTTAAAGGTCTCCCTCACAGATTGCCTTAAGGACCGGTGTTGAGCTAATCTCATCCAGTGTACTCCCGCACGCAACCTTTACCAAGTCGAATGACCACACTGTTGAGGATCTGCCTAATCTGCCCTTTCTGGTGCGCAGTCACCAATCGAGAACTTTAGGCCCAGCGACTATCTAAACTTCGAACTATGTGCCTTGTTCATTGCCAATTAGGTTTCATAATTCTTTGGGCTATGTCACTGACTTAAGTTATTTTGCGGATGTCATCATCATTCATCATGCTACAGGCAATACGAAGACTGAAGAGTATTCTCTGCCCCTTTGCCGACTATTTGTGGAATATGATAAAACCTTTGTATCGATTGAGTTGACCTGGGCAGTACTGCAATCTCTCCAACGGTGCCAAGTGGAATACTGATGAAGTGTTTATTAAGAAATACCACAATATCTGTTCGACTCTGAAGTTGAATCAGTCGATCAGAACTCGAAGACTATTTGACTGGTAGAGGGGATTTATAGACATAAAGACATAAGACATAATCTCACGCCTTTTATTCCCCGAAGGGTTAGGCAGAGGTACTGGCTCAAGAGCCAGACCCACGTTTAGCCAAGTTTATGCTTTTATTACGGATAAATATCTCTGATATAATATCTCCAAAACTGTTTACTCGGATCTCTTCAACTCGTAAGACTGTAAAGAATTAGGCCTAGGTATAAACGGCGGCGCGGATATGCGCCTCAACACCATAGACTTGGAGCCAATTCATATAAACGGTCAGGCAATCGAACAAGTGCGATCATTCACATATCTTGGGAGTGTGGTTGACCCGTTGGGAGGAGCGGAGGCGGACGTTACTTCCAGAATTAACAAGGCTCGGGCCGCCTATGCCCAGCTCAACCCTGTGTGGACCTCGTCGGTCATTACTCGTCGAACTAAAATCAGAGTGTTCAACTCCAACGTTAAATCCGTACTCCTATACGGATGCGAAACCTGGCTGGTCAAAAAAGAAATCACCAAGAGCCTTCAGATCTTTGTGAACAAATGCTTACGGCGTATTTTAAAGATACGTTGGCCACAAACTATTTCAAATGTGCGACTGTGGGAATTGACCAGCCAGAAACCGATAGAGCAGGAGATTTTAATGAGGAAATGGCGTTGGATTGGTCACGTGTTAAGGAGAACCGACGATCACACCTCCAAACAGGCTCTGACATGGCACGCATCCGGTAGCAGAAGGCCAGGTCTCCCTCGCATCACCTGGAGGAGATCGGTGGAGAAGGAGATCGCAACAACTGGTATCAAATAGCGGGACCTGGAGGAAGCAGCCCAGGACCGTATAAAATGGAGAAAATTACTTCGAGCCCTTTGCCCCTGATGAGGGGCTATAGGAAGAAAAGAAATCATCATCATCATCATAAACGGCGAATACATCATCAGTGATGATCATGAGTGACTGCGAATGATTTCAGTGCAATGCTCGATGAATAGAACGAACATAGACCAAACGAAAATCATGTTTAACGCCCATGCTAAACCAACTCCGGTCAAGATCGGACACTTGGAGTTGTTGACGAATAGTCAGTCAATCTTCGAGATCGTTCGTGAAATCAAAATTGGATTTACAGCGTTCGGGAAGCTTCACTACATCTTCTCGTCCAAGTCGACGACGAAAGTCAACAAGCCATATCTATTGCCAGAGAGAACTTACCTTACTAAGACATGGTCGCTAACTATTATGGACCTTATCAGAAAGCTCAAAGTCACTCAAACAAAGGTTTAATACATTTTATAAATGTGTTATTTTAAAAGAAACAAAAACACATTTAATAAGACTCTTAGTGCAAACCTAATCAAGCAAATAAAAAAGAAAGAAATTTTTTACCGAAAAAACGGTATTTTAACCATCGAAAACCGGTTTTAAAATACGGTAATTTTGGTCCGGTATTCCGGTTTTTCGGTACTACCGAAAACCGGTGTCCAAGCCCTAATCATATTAGACATGAAGACCAGAAAAACGTGCTGTTCCTGCTCCTGCCTAGTTAGGTACAGTGGCGGACACGATCGGCGTAACACTTCCGGTTTTTCTGTATTGCAAAATAGCTCTTGTTCTTTGGTTTTACAGTCTAGGGCTGACGAAACCATAGACAAATCTGTTACGGCCTCCTAGTCCTTGACTGTACCTACTTGGCTAGGCCGTTTTTTAATGAGGGATTTTCAAAGTGACAGAAAAGAAAAGAAAAGTTTCATAATACGACCGTAGATGGCGGTGTCTAGAGCAATATCGGAGAGATGGGAGATCATTTTCTGCTAAGTATAAATCTTATTTTACCCACTCCGACAATGCCTCAGTTAATTTTTTTTTTTTTTGAGCACATCAATTATTCATTATTTGAACTATTGCTCCTAGCAGAGCGTCATCTGATAGCGGCGTAATGAAACTTTTTTTTTTCTTCTGAGTAGTCGAATGAGAGGTTTTCAATGAGAGGTTTTCAGGTTGACAGCTCAGAAGAAAAAAACTAAGTTTAATTAGAGGTGGTCGTTATTTACAATCGCATTTAAAAACACTCGGTATTTCATGGCAACGAATCGCATTGCTATTCACAACGAATGTATAATGCGATCGCGTTTTCGTTGCCGTCGTCAACGATCGCGATCTCGTTGCCCGGCAACGATCCCGTTCTCGTTGCCCCCGGCAACGATCTCGTTGTCGTTGCCGTCAGCAACGAAAACGCGATCGCATGTGACAGCTTGTCATTAGCAAAGCAACGAAACGCATTAAAGCATTGCGATCTCACTCCTATCGAATTAATATGAAATGTACTTAAAAGATATTTTGCTGAAAAATATTTATATAAGGTTTTGTAATATCGATAATTGCTGCACTTCAATAAAAATATCCATATTAACATTTATATTAGAGCAAACTTGCATGTCTAGTTACATCCTGCGTTTTCGTTGTCAATCGCATTTTCGTTGCCGATCGCATTTTCGTTGCCGATCGCATTCTCGTTGCCGATCGCATTTTCGTTGCCGATCGCATTCTCGTTGCCGATCGCATTTTCGTTGCCGATCGCAGTTTAAAATCGCAGTTGTTTGAAAATAGCATAACAGCGATCGCATGCGATTGAAAAATAGCAGTTATTCTCACCTCTATTTAATACGCTGCTACCAGATGGCGCTCCGCCAGGAGCAGTAGGTCAGGATGAAATGAGTGATTGAATAGCTCAAAATAAAACATAAAAACATAAAAATTAAAATTTAACTGAGGCAGTGACGGAGTGGATGAAATTCTGATTTATACTTAGCAGAAAATGATTCAATCCAAAGAGTCAGTCAATACTCAATATCCCATCTCTCTGATATTGATGTAGTCACTGCCATCTAAGGGCGTAATTATGAAACTTTTTTTTTCTTTTCTGTCACTTTGAAAACCCCTCATTAGACACTGCCATCTACTGGCGTATTATGAATCTTTTTTTTTTATTTCTTTGAAAACCTCTCACTCTCATTCTAACCGTATTTATTTAGGCAAATTTGTCCGGCTAGCCTGCAGCACTGGCTTTCATTTTCTTCCTTCCATTCCATTCATTCTATAATTTATTTTGTTTCTTTCATGTAATTTCACAACAAAATTAAGCGAAACCCAATGGATTTATAAAACATTAGACCTACTTAAGTGTTATTGTAATTCGCGTGAGCAGTGCCTTTGTTCATTATGTGTAAAAGTTAATTTTCTGCGAGTGATTTGCAATAAAGTTGAAAAATGAATCGTTTTACGACGGACTCCCTGTATTCTACGGGTCCGCTGGGCGCCAACGGGTCCACGGACGAGGGCTGCATGCTTGTCAACACCTCGCAGAACATTATCATCACGGGCGTGTACAACGGGATCCCTCAGACTTTGATCTTGAACCTGATTAGTTGGTCATGTCTGATAGTGCTGTTCACGATGCTGCGGCGCACGGCGTGGAACTACGGGCGTATGGCGCTGGTGCAGCGGTCTAGCAGCCGCTGGATGAACCTTTTCTACCGCGGGCGAGACGGCGCCTCGCTGGTACAGCGACGGCGCAGCGCTGACGAGTCACTATCTATAGACGAAGGCTTCTTCACGTGGCTGCCTGTTGTATTCCGCATAAACCGCGAGCAGGTACTCGCCAAGTGCGGCCCTGACGCTGTTCACTACCTCTCCTTCCAGCGACACATCATAACGCTCATGTTCATAATAACCTTGATCTCCATTGGCATAATATTACCAATAAACTTTCAAGGTAATAATCTAAATGTGGACGCAGGTACATTCAGTAGAACTACACTATCTAATATAACAGGCACTAGCCCTTGGCTGTGGATTCACACTGTTCTCAGTATTTCTTTTTTGCCGCTATCTATACTTATTATGAGAAGGTGCACCGGCAGGAAACCCGTGCCTCCTTCGATGACTGGCACTATCATGATCACAAACATCTCTAGAGGAGACAGGAATGAATCCACAATCAGAGCATACTTCTCCCACAATTTCCCCGACATACAGATTGTAGACCTGCGCCTCGCCTACAAGATCAATCAGCTCAATGAGGTGCAGGAGCAGAGGGAAATGGTGTCAGAAGCTCTGAACTACTCGGACACATACTTTAAAAAGACAGGCAAGAGAATAACAGTCAAACCGAAGTTGTGTGGTCCAGAGCTAGATGCGATAGAGTATTACACTAATGAAGAGAAAAGGCTCAAAGATGAAGCAAAAAGATGCAGAGCCATGGTTATGAATGATCCTCTAGGAGTAGCCTTCCTTACTCTAGCATCATATTCAGTGGCAGAGCGAGTGGTAAACAACTTCAACCTGCACCGAGGCTGGGTGCTCTCGCACGCCACTAATCCTTCCGATGTGATTTGGGAAAACCTCAGTGTGAAGCCTGGCGTGTGGTACATCAAGGCCATTGTCATAAACTTCATGCTCTTCATAGTTCTGTTTTTCCTGACAACGCCAGCTATTGTGGTGCAGCTGTTTAACACACTGGTGGCCAAGCCCGAGACCCTCAGCAGGATCGGCACGGTTATATTCGAGTTCCTGCCTACACTGCTGCTGTGGACAATGGCTGCCGTCATGCCGGCCATAGTCGCCTTCTCCGAAAAGTTCCTCTCGCACTGGACCAAGTCTCAGCAGAACTACACAATCATGACTAAGACCTTGTCTTTCCTGCTGCTGATGACGCTGGTACTGCCGTCGCTCGGTCTGGCCAGTGCCGAGGCCTTCCTCATGTGGACCCTGAACCACGAGAACGACACCATGCGTTGGGACTGTGTGTTCCTGCCTGACAAGGGTGCCTTCTTCGTCAACTACGTGATCACTTCAAGCTTCATCGGCACGGCGCTCGAGCTGGTACGATTCCCGGAGCTGTTCTTATACGTGTGGTACCTGCTGCAGTCCAAATCCAAAGCCGAGAAGAGTTATGTTAAGAAAGCTATTCTGTACGAGTTCCCGTTCGGCGTTCACTACGCGTGGAGCCTGGCCATCTTTTCTATCACGATGGTGTACAGCCTGGCGTGCCCGCTGATCGCGCCGTTCGGGCTTGTTTACCTGATGCTGAAGCACGTGGGCGACAAGCATAATCTTTACTTCGCGTACGGGCCGAGCGACATGAGCGGCGTGGGCGGCGGGAGGATCCACGCGGCAGCCGTGCGACTCGTGCGAGTTTCCGTCCTGCTACTGTTGGTCAACATGGCGGCATGGGCGGGGCTTCGCGCGGGCTTTGAGGCTCGCACCATCATCCTCATCATGGCTTCCATCGTGGCTTGTGGCACCTTCTTGTTTCTGAGTCCCTTCCCGAGCTGTACCCCACCGGCGCCGCTGCGGCAGGAGACGACTGTACGCTTCCCGGAGTATGTTGCTCCGGTGCTGGCGCGCCCGCTAGATCCTCCAAGTGCCTCATCGCCCGGAACGCCACCGACGCCCGACTACGGCGCCTCTTCGCCTGTGACGCTCAGCAGCCACTCCTTCGACCAGGAACCTATCAACATCTAGGTTCCTAAACCCTTGGTTACGAAGACCATTGAACTGTGATTCGGGAAAATTTACGATGCCTGATAAAAGACTGGCTTTGACAAAGATTAATACATCATGATAAGCTGAAGGTATTGTTTAGATTAATGAACTTCGAAACGGTCTCAGTTATGACTAATGATAATGCCCAAAACGGTAAGAAATTAGTTGCTTTGTAATATTTGTGATAATGTTTTTAATATTACGTCCGTACAGAAATTGTTTATTATCTTTTTACTGTCTCAGGCCCTATGAGACTTCAATGTTACCTTTATCTCTAGCTAGAACATTTTAGATTATAGAGAAGGTAAATAATTTTGCACCACTATCTAACAGATTCTAGATTATATTTAATTGTCTTTTAAAACTGTTTGTCTCTAGCCCAAACTACTTCACGCCATCGATAACATATAATAAAGTCGTGTCCGTAAAAATTTTTCATAAGGGGGAAAACGGAAATAGTGCGATACCAGCGCACAGTGATATACCTTCCCACTTATTCCGATGCAAATAACCAGTGATATCTATCAGCCTGGAACAACCTCTTTTTCCTGATATTCTTAGCTGTTTGGGATCAGATGTTTGGGATCAGAAAACCGAGCACTGTACACAATGTATTGATGCAAATCTTATTTTGGAACCTACTGCCCTTTTTTTTTAAGGCGGGAAAACTCCTAACGAGTACCCTGCGACCCCGGGAGGAGTCGCAGAGTTATGTGGGGTTCGCACCCACTAAAACCCCGCCGGTGTCCATCTCGGCTGTTGGCAAGGGGGTCACGTCACGGGTGATCTTTCGATCGTTATGTTCAACTCCGCGACATATCTATCAGCCTGAAAAAACCTCTTTCCTGATATTCTTAGCTGTTTGGGATCAGAAAACCGAGCATGTACACAATGCAACAACAAACTCTTTAATTCTTCTCTTTAAATGCAAATCTTATTTTGGAAAGATCATGAGAAGCCTACCAAACAACACAACAACCTACCTACTGGCCGTGCCCTCATTTTTATCATGAAATTCAATACATTTTCGATGCTCGATACGTATTCGATTCGTTTATTGAGTCATTAGCAAATAGCTTTGTTAGCAAATAGTACTTGCTTATTAGTACAGCTTTAAATAAGGCTGAAAAATACACATATTTGTACACAAACTTATCAGATAATATTGCTTTATTTTCCACTATTAACGGTTAATAAATAAGTCACTCATAATTTAATTATCTCTTGATCCTTCAGTGTAAATGTGCTGCTTAATCAATATATATGTACGAGCAAGCTCTACAATTTTATAATTTGTCAAATAATCACTTTAGTGTTGCCCTACATTTTAGTGTAGCTCCATCAAAACCGCGCGTCCACCTTGCGGCCGACGCGCTCACCTACAATCAGTTGTGAATCAACCGCGCTAGCTATCATATCATAATCATATACACCCATCATAATCTTTATAAGTTATTTTGGACAATATACTCGGTTAAAGTTAATTGAGTGGTATCATTTATCCTATCAATCAGCGTAGATATCGGACACATCAGACCGCGTATCTATTCACAGATGAACGGACACTAGCAGACCGTACAATATATATAAAACTCTTCTGTTACTGACTTACTGACTGACTGACTGACTGACTGACTGACTGACTGACTGACTGACTGACTGACTGACTGACTGACTGACTGACTGACTGACTGACTGACTGACTGACTGACTGACTGACAGACAACGCAGAGCCGAAACTAATGGGCGTAGTGGGCTGAAATTTTGCATGTAGGTTCCTTAGGGAGTGTAGGTGAGCACTAAGAAAGGATTTCCCGAAATTCCCACAGGAACGAGAAAAACGGGATTTTTGTGTTTATAAGAAATCTGCGCGGGAAATACCGCGGGGCAGCCTCTATAGAATAAATAAAATTCAAGTAAAAAATTCCAATCGATCGGATTTAAATGGAAGTTAGTCAGGTCCGAAAGGAAACGATTTTCATTGAACTACCACAGACAGAATATCTATAACTAACATACACACCTTTTCGCTTTAAGTGATAAGGCCGCCCATTGCAATCAATGTAGTAATTATAAATTGTAATCACCTATATTAAGTCTATTGATTGCAATAAAGAGTATTTCTATTCTATTCTATTCTTTTCTTTTGCGTTGGGAGTTAAAAAAACTTAAATGGTCGAATTCGGGTGTTTGTTTGACTTGGCTTATCCAACAGCTCATAAAGTTCTTGTTTATCAAGATTACATCAACTGAGCACTTCCTCTTTTTCGAAGTCGGTTAAAATAGGTACTAAAACCTTCTCCTGAATGTAACAAATACTTATCTGAAAACCGCATTAAAATCCGTTCAGCCAAACGCGAGATAATCGCGGACAAACATATATACATAACATACAGGTCAAACTGATAACCTCCTTTTTTAAAGTCGGTTATTAAAATAGGTAACACAACAAATGACTAATAATGTAAAAGATGCGTCTGGTTGGCCTCGGAAGTTAGATCTGCACGACCATTCATTTACATTACGCATACCGTA
The DNA here is from genome assembly GCA_951802225.1 of Euspilapteryx auroguttella. Taxonomy (NCBI): domain Eukaryota; kingdom Metazoa; phylum Arthropoda; class Insecta; order Lepidoptera; family Gracillariidae; genus Euspilapteryx; species Euspilapteryx auroguttella. The sequence continues at coordinate 14,305,443 of OX637646.1, read as the reverse complement.
TCTACATTGATAATTTATCCATGTCCATGACCGAACTTGTTCTTTGTCATATAATAATTTGATCTGTCAACGTTCTGCGGGCTACTTATTATAAAATCAATACAAAGAAAATAGCACTTGTATAGTTTCTGGTAGGTATTAATTTTCTATGGCCACGTGTTAGGCTAATACGAAGATACCTTGGTACTTGATACTCTTTGTCTATACCAATATTATAAAGAGGAAAGATTTGTTTGTTTGTTTGTAACGAATAGGCTCCGGAAATATTGAACCGATTTGAAAAAATCTTTCACTGGTAGGAAGCTTCATTAACCCCGAGTGTCATAGGCTATATTAGATTTTCAAAAAAAAAATAGGGATCCTTACCTAAACTCAAATAATGTAACTCAAGGTGCAATATTTTTCCGTTGTTTACATATTTTGACAGGTGGTTTGATGTTGTTGTTTGTTTTTAATTCGGCCATTCTGGGCAGTTAAAAGAACATATTCTATAAAGCCAAGTCTTTTGTAGTATCTTATATTCTAGGGCGTAACGAATTAAGCCGGGAAAGCTCGTTGATGTATAAAAACATCGGATTGTATGATTCGATTCTATATTGCATTCCATTTGTATGCTGCCTCGAAATGAATGCGTCGAACCATACGTAATAGCTACTAGAGGCGTGAATTATTGGTAATGTGTTGAAACATTATTAATTCATTTAACTTTCAAATTGATGATTGAATATAATCAATACATAGTATAAAACAAAGTCGCTTCCCGCGTTTGTCCCTATGTATGCTTATATCTTTTAAACTATGCAACGGATTTTGATGCAGTGTTCTTTAAAGGATAGAGTGATTAAAGAAGAAGGTTTATTTAAGTATAATTCATGCACAAAATAGTAATAGGTAAGGCGGTACGAAGTTCGCCGGGTCGACTAGTCAACTTATAAAACAAAGAATTTCTTTTTTACAAAAAGAGACCTGCCGTCAACCAACTGACACATACTTACATTATCAGAGAACTCCCTCTTTTCCGATGTCGGTTAAAATCCTTACTAAAACCTTATCCTGAATGTAATGAATACTTTTCTGAAACCCCCATCAAATTCGGTGCAGCCATTATCGAGATAATAATCGCGAACAAACATAAATACATACATACAAACATACATATACATACAGGTCAAAATGATAACCTGCTTTTTTGAATTCTGTTAACCTTCTATTGAATGTAACAAATATATTTCTGAAAACCGCATCAAAATCAATTCAGCCAAACGCGAGATAATATCGCGGACAAACATACATACAGGTCAAACTGATAACCTCCTTTTTTAAAGTCGGTTAATAAAAAAATACATAACAAATTAATGCCATAGGTAGATGGACTCTATTTGAGAAATGTGTATGACTCCGTAATAGGCCTTGAATTTATATCTTTCTAAAATAATAATGATAATTTTGTGCAAAATGTAACATTCGCTTGACAATGAGCCCCGTTGCTCTGCAGTGGGTTGCATAACTAATTGCTGCTTCGCAACTGCGAGTATTATTACGTTCTAAACTACTAAAGAACGGAGAGTGAAATTTATATAAATCTGTTCAGTAATATAACGTGCATTACCGCAGCCTCAGAACCTAAAAAATAGTTTAGTCCACACTCTCTAACATTAAGGAAATGTTTGGTTTGGGGTTTGCTTTGCCATGTCTTTTGGATTCCAGGGGTATTACTGCGGCCACATTTGCAACATTGCGTTTCGACTTCCAGAGTGTCAAAGTCAATACAAATAATTCCTTTTTTAACCGACTTCAAAAAAGGAGGTTATCAGTTTGACCTGTATGTATGTATGTTTGTCCGCGATTATCTCGAGTTTGGCTGGGCCGATTTTGATGCGGTTTTCAGAAAAGTATTCGTTACATTCAGGAGAAGGTTTTAGTATCGATTGTAACCGACTTCGGAAAAGAGGAAGTTCTCATTTTATGTTTGTGTCAGTTTATTGAAGGCGGGTTCCTTTTTGTTGTAAAAAAGAAATTATTACAAAAAAAGGAACCCGCCTTTAATAAACCGACACATATATGAACTGAGCACTTCCTCCTTTTCGAAGTCGGTTAAAATAGGTACCCACTAAAACCTTCACCTGAATGAACTACTTGTCTGAAAACCGAATCAAAATCGGTTCAGCCAAACTCGAGATAATCGCGGACAAACATACATACATACATACAGGTCAAACTGATAACCTCCTTTTTAAGTCGGTTAAAAAGAAAAATTATACAAATAACACTAAAACTCAATGTATCGTGTAATGTTTAGTTGGCCAATCCTATACTGTAATTAAAAGTATTAAGGTATACTAGACACCTATTAGAATCAGGTTTATTAGACGGCATTGCTCTGGTTTATTTGCACTCATTATCATCACTTACCTCACTATCGACTGGTGACGTCACACAACTCGCTTATTCGTAAACAGCATGTGCTTCAAACATAACATCAATACATATATTTAAACTCTTCCGTTACTGACTGACTGACTGACAGACAACGCAGAGCCGAAACTACTCCTAGAGGAGTGTAGGTAAGCACTAAGAAGGGATTTCCCGAAATTCCCACGGGAACGGAAAAAAAACTGGATTTTTGTGTTTATAAGAAAACGGCGCGAGAAAAACCACGGGGCAGCCTCTAGTACATAAAAAAATAGTAGTATAAAACAAAGTCGCTTCCCGCGTCTGTCCCTATAAAAGGTTGGCCGGTTCGAAGTTCGCCGGGTGAACTAGTTTAAAATAAAGCACTTAGTGACCTTTAGGTTAAATTTCCAGCCCTGTGGGTCATGTTTTTAACAAGATTTTATAGATTCACAGACGAAGTGCTATTTATTAATTTCGTTATCCATTGCCGCTTTTTAAAGCTGATTTTATTCACACGCCTACAGGTAACAGTAATGGTTAAGAAATCGCTAAAGCGATACTATTGTTCCTAATGCAAAAAAGGGGTGTTATCATCATAATTAAAATTTTGTTTCTGTGGCATCGTTGCTCCTATTTTTAAAAGGTGAGATCGCATTGATAGACGATCCAGAGTTTAGTTATTTATAACTTTGTTTGATGTGATCAAAGAATTCTGTTCTGCCGTTTGAAGATCAAATAAATGAACGTAAATGAATACGTTGGTACCGGTATTATATAGCTGTTGTATCTGTCGATTGTACGTAGTATCAAAAAAAATTTATTGTTTAATTGAAGATCATGGTAAATGAAAAGGTTGGTAGTACAGCTGTTATCAAAAAAGAAAACTTTCTAATGTAACCAAAAATAATACAATTCCTATTTGGCAAATAGGCTTTCTGCTAATTCTTTGTCCTTCTGTTTTGTGTACATTATGTAGATCCGTTCACACTTTCCCTTATCTGATAACTGACACCCAAGCTTGCTATCGGGTATTGCGTTTTATCAGGTTGCCACGTCTTTTTCGCTATCCTGAATGTTTTCCTAAAATAATTTACATTAGGTACTGTCCGAATTTGATGAGTCAACAAGACATTTTGATCATGATCAAGTACCGTAAGAGGCCTCCCCACTTCTATACTTTTTTGGTTTGTTTTAAAACTGTATTTACCTATATGTTTTTTTTTAACGTGGGTGTAGGTTGATATGCTGGTTACTGTAGTTATCCCTACTACCCTAAAAACTTAGGGGTGAGCATAATATAATTACCCGAAATAATTATTACATGAATAATAAGTAGGTTTTTTTATTGTATTAAATTGCTTTCTTTTATTCCTGGCCGTATTTTATGAATTTGCACTGTGTTGTTTTTAAAGATTTCTAAATGCATATTAAGAATAATAGGTACAATACGATCCCGGCTGTTTTTGGCAACAGCGACTGAGATACGACAATTATTGAGAGCTTCTTTGGGTTTTTGCTAGACTACTATGGTGTGTTTAAGTTGACGCAAATCAAAATTTCTATCTTTCTTTCTTCTTTTGTGCTTTTTAGGTGTCTAAGGCATTATTGCATTAAGTATCAGAAAAGCAGTTTTTTTTGTATTCTAAAGTCTGTTATTAAAATATTAAAAAATTTAAAGATAATGGCAGGCGTCGCAAACAAAACAAAAACCATTATTTTTAAGTGAACAATCATAACAAAGAAATGCATAAACAACGTATGTAAACGAAAAATAATATTTAAGAAAAGTAATATATTATTATTTGTGTTATTTTTTGTAATATTTTAGTATTTATACTTACTATTGTTTGTTTAATATTTTTGTGTGTGTATTTTTTTTTATATCTATTTTGAAAAGCATTTTTCTACATACTACTTACCACTATTACACTGATGTAATTTTTTCTGATACGCTGTAGTATTCTTTTTTTTGTAAATACTATATTAAGCTTTTAAATAAATTATTTTTAATATTTTTGTATTTTAATTAAAATGTTTTTGCGGATTCGTAATATGCCTAATCTAGGCATAGTTTATTCACCCAAATTACTCATAAAAAACTATAAAAGTAAATCTATCATACAAGAACACTATCTCCTAAAACTAAACAGTACCTATTTAAATAAATTAACGGAATATGTACGCGATCAGTTTAGACAGTTTCTCGTAAGTACAGTGGCGGACACGCTCGGCGTAACACTTCCGGTTTTTCTGTATTTAATTAGATCTTGTCCTCTGGTAATACAGTCTAGGGCTGACGAAACCATAGACAAATCTGTTACGGCCTCTAGTCCGCCACTGTACCTACTGATTTGATTACACCTACATATTTGTCAAAAGTAATAAAAGTTCATTAATGTACTTAAAAAAACCTTTTTATTGTTCAATATAAATAAAAATTGGGCTTGATTGATGAGAATGAAATGATAATGACTTGTTTGACACTGATATTGTTCCAAGCACTAAATAATAATAAACGAAATTTCAAAAATGCAACTAGCTGTAGAGTCATTAAGGGGCGATACGGTGCAATACTAGCGCCACTTCGATAAATATAATATCACAACAGGGCCTTAAAAAATCTTAGCATGATTATCTAGGGAGTCAAAGACGCATATTTTTGATTTCGGCCTTAGTTTAGAAGATATTAATTATTTATCGGGAGTGGCGCTAGTTTCGCACCGAGTAAGCCTAATTAAACAAAATATAAAATAAAACCAAAAAATTAACACCTAAAACAATATCAATGATTAAAAAATTCTAAAACTTATAACTAATAGGACATCTGTAAATCACGTCACACTATGAGGGGGTCAAGTTAAACTGGGGAAGCTCACAAAACCGTTGCGACTTGATATACAAAAGACCTCAACACAACAAGCCTAGCCTAGTCTGTGGGCCTATTTCTGTTCTTGATGGCTATGAAAATGAGATCCATTTTGACATGTGTTACTCATTAAAGATATCAGTCTCACAAAAATTTAGCTAATTCGTCATAAAATGTAGAATGGGGACTAGACCATTATGCCGTCAATATTTAAGATTCTCAAATACTTTTGGCTTAATAGGCATAAAATGTAGGTTGATGGCCACTATGCTGTCAATTTTCTAGAGAATAATATCCATTATGAGTTTCACATCTCTAAATGCTTCTAATTTTCATAGTCATAAAGAATAGCTTTAGGTCCGAAAGACCCAATGGTTTAGTGGTTCTTCTTAGGCTTTGATAGCTTCTCATATTTGCTCTTAGACGTCCACCAGAGGCCAAAGGGGATGGCGAGCGAGGGCAGGGTCATCAGAGCAAACGCTCCCCAGTCCAAGACATGAGAGGAGAACTTGCGGTCATAGTCTTTGTATGCGACGATGACGCCTTCTCCTGGGGCACTGCTGTAGCTGTACTGAGACTGGAACAAGGACAGTATTGTATATTATTATCAATATATATAAAACTCTTCCGTTACTGACTGACTGACTGACTGACAGACAACGCAGAGCCGAACTACTGGGCGTAGCGGGCTGAAATTTGGGAGGGAATAGGGAGTGTAGGTGATCACTAAGAAAGGATTTCCCGAAATTCCCATGGGAACGGGAAAAACTGGATTTTTGGGTTTATGAGAAATCTGCGCGAGTGAAACCGCGGGGGGGCAGCTTCTAGTTTAGTATAAAACATAGAAACCTAAGATTGAAAGCCCCATACTAGGTGGAATGTATTTAGAGTGTCAGAAACACTGAGACCCAGGTAAAAAACATTGCAATCTATCATAACAATGTTTGTCCCAGCCAAGAATCATACCCAGATCTCCACAGTCAACATTACTGTATTCCCACAGCCTTCATCAGGTTGTCTGACCACTTTATGGGTGGTCTGCCTACTCTGCGTCTTCAGGTTTGTGGAAGATTCGTGAAATCCACTAATTTAAAAAAACTCAGGAAAATTAGACAGAAAATGTTAAATTATATTGCCGATAGACTTATTGGTCTGTGGAACTAACGAAACGCGCAAAAGTGCTGCAATCGTTTTCATAAAATTTTAGTGTTTAACCTGTGATTTACTCAAAGTGTTATGCATCAAAATGTTAACTATATTACCAAGTTTTAGTAAGAGTGTTATTTTCTCGGAATAATACTTATGAGTGCTAAAAATTAGTAAAAACAAATTCAATCTCGAATAAATTTTGTCAACTACCCTCTGAATTAATTTCCAAAAAAAAAAGTGTTGCCAGTTTTTAAACACAAAAAGTAACTAATTTACAATCATGCCGGAACAAAGCTCTGGCAGACAATTGACTCAACAAATATTCCATAAAAGTATGTTTGCACGCCCAAGGAGTCATTCACTTGAAAACTCATCAATAGAATCAACCAAATTTACAAATGCAAATGAAAAACAAAAGTCAATTGGAACAAATATTGAACAAACACATAAACAAAATACCTGGCAAAATGATCAGGTACCATTAAAAAGAAAAGCATTATCAAGCCCAGAATCAACAAACAAAAGCAGTAAATTAACTAAGACAACATACGCTGTTACAACGCAAAATAGATTTCAAATCTTTGAATCAACAAACAACGAGGAAACAACCGAGCAGCAGAAGGAACCTAAACCACCCAAACCTGAACCTATATTTGTCACGGGAGTTATCGAAATAAAAGATTTAAAAGAACTACTAACAACAATTGCTGAACCTGATAAGTATACTATGACAACATTAAGGTCAGGTCATGTTGTTAAAATTATGCCAACTGATGTTGAGACATATAAAAACATAAGGGCTAAATTCATAGCAAATGATGTTAGCCATTACACATACAAACTCAAAACCGAACGAGCCTATCGAGTGGTATTGCGTGGATTGCACTCGTCTGAAGATACAGAACTTATAAAAAAAGAGCTTTTTGAGCTAGGACATGAAATAAGATACATTACAAATGTGAGGCATAAAACCACAAAAAAACCGCTACCGCTATTCTATGTGGACATTGAGCCGAAAAACAACAATAAAGAAATTTTTAAAATTAATCATTTAAATCATGTGAAAATTTCATTTGAAGCACCTTACAAAAAGCAAGATGTCTTACAGTGCAAAAGATGCCAAAGGTTTGGTCATGCCAAAAACCAATGCCACAGGCCTTTTAGATGCGTCAAATGTGGCGACGATCACCCGACCTCAAGCTGTCTTAAGCGACCAGACACAGACGCTACCTGTGCCAACTGCCAAGAAAAACATCCGGCAAGTTATAAAGGATGCAGTAAATACAAACAATACAAAGACTTACTAATGAAAAATAAAACAAAAAATACAAGAGACCTAAATGAACACACTAACACTAACAATAGAGAACAACAGGAACACAATAATAACCCTAAAGAGAGTCAAGAAAACAACCCTACCAAAAGATTTAACACCCACAATAATTTTAAACAAAATCCTACATACGCACAAGCAGCAATGCCAAAAAATACAAAACCAGAACACAAAAGCGAAATCAAGGACCCAAATAATTTTGTCGAAGTACTGGATGTGATGTTCGATAAATTCCAAAACATAATGAATATTATGTTAGACAACATGATGGATCGTATGGTCCAGTTAGTTACAAGCCTTATGAAGCATTCCTAAATCTAAGGATAATTTCCTGGAACGCCAATGGGTTGACAGAACGTCGACAAGAACTTGAATTATTCCTAAAAACAGAACAAGTTGATATTGCTCTAATATCGGAAACTAGATTTACACCGAAAAGTCACTTTCACATCAGAAACTATATTGTTTATACCACCAACCATCCTTCTGGTAACTCACATGGAGGAACTGCTGTCATAATAAAAGAAAATATAAAGCATTATCTTCTTGAAGAATTCAAAACTAAAAAGATTCAAGCTACGTCAGTGAGAATCCAAGATAAAACAACCGAAACAACAATGTCCGCAGTCTACTGCCCGCCTAAGCAAACTATTACAAGCGAGGATTTCAGAAATTACTTTAAGACACTGGGGAACAGATATCTCTGTGGAGGTGACTGGAACGCAAAACACGTCTTCTGGGGATCCCGTCTGACAAAAACTCGAGGCAGACAACTATATGCAGCGGCAAATAATCTTAACCTTAATTTTGCCTCACACGGTGTACCTACATATTGGCCAACAGATCCTAAAAAAGTGCCAGACTTATTAGATTTCTTTATCTTTAAAAATATCCCAATTAACATGTTAGAAGTAGAAGAATGCACAGATCTCTCGTCTGACCACACGCCAGTGATCATCAACTTCCACTGTAAAGCCACCCTGACTGAGCATACACAAGTAATGTACAATTACCTAACAGACTGGGATAAATACAGAAGTAAAATATCAGATTCTATAAATCTAAACTCACCACTTAATAATTCTGAATGTATTGAAATTGCTATTGAATCACTTAACAAGCTTATGCATCAAGCAGTCAAAGAATCAACACCCACAATGAAAACGAAAACCACCAAGGTGAATAGCTACTCTAAAATTATAAAAGAAAAAGTAAATGAAAGAAGACGATTGCGAAGAAAATGGCATTCCACAAAATACCCATGTGACAAAAAGGCTTTTAACAAAGCTTCTGAAGAGCTTAAACGCATGATCAGCCAAGCAGACAACGAACGACTCCAAAATAAACTTGCTTATATAAACCCGAAAAAAGACACTAACTACTCTTTGTGGAAAATTACAAAAAATCTCAGAAGACCAAAATTACACATACCACCAATTAAAGTTACAGACGGAAAATGGGCAAGAACTGAATTGGAGAAGGCCCAGGTATACGCGGATCACCTCAAAGCTGTTTTTAAGCCTTTACCAAGCAAAAACCCTGAGCACGACGAAGAGGTAAAAAAGTATCTTCACTCACCACTACAAATGTGCTTGCCACTAAAAAGTGTTAGCCCTAATGAAGTTTGGAGGGCAATAATGAAACTGGAGGAGGGTAAAGCACCAGGATTTGATCGAATAGACGCACAATTGCTTAAACAATTACCCAGGAAGGGGGTTATTCACATTACTGCCATCTTCAATGCCTGCTTAAGAGCTAATATCTTTCCCGCGCAATGGAAAATTGCTCAGGTTATCATGATACCAAAACCAGGTAAAGTGCCACATGAAGTGACCTCATACAGACCAATAAGCCTACTGTGTACTATGGGAAAACTACTTGAAAGGCTACTGCTAAATAGAATGAGCGTATATCTGCCAAATGCTATCCCCCTCCACCAGTTTGGCTTTCGAGAGCAACACGGAACTATTGAACAGATTCACCGCATCACTGATACCATTAGTCGTACGCTAGAATGCAAAAAATTCTGCTCAGCTATATTCCTGGACATAAGCCAGGCATTTGACAGAGTATGGCATGATGGGCTACTCTACAAGCTTAAAAAGTTACTGCCCCACTCTTTCTTTCCTATTCTAAAATCATATTTAGACAAGAGATGTTTTGAAGTCAAATACAATAATGAAATTGCTCCATTAAACGAAATACTATCAGGTGTTCCACAAGGAAGTATATTGGGACCAGTACTATACTTGCTGTATACAGCTGACCTGCCAACTCACCCTGATACAATTACCGCCACCTATGCTGATGACACAGCCATATTATCGGTACATGAGGATCCTACTATAGCATCAGTAAAACTACAAACCCATATTCATGAAATTGAAACTTGGTTAGACAAATGGCGTATAAAGGCTAATCAGGGAAAATCAGTCCACGTAACCTTTACCCTAAGAAAGCAGACTTGTCCCCCAATAAAACTCCACAATGAAGAAATACCCCAGGCAGAAGACGCTAAATACCTGGGTATGCATCTAGATCGAAGACTCACATGGAGAAAGCATATCTGGACCAAACGTAAACAACTAGACACCAAAGTCAGATCAATGTACTGGTTGATTGGTCGCAAATCCAGATTGTCACATGAAAGCAAGATAGCTGTTTACAAAAGCATCCTTAAGCCAATTTGGACTTATGGAATACAGTTATGGGGTACTGCTAGCAATAGCAACATAGAAATTCTTGAAAGGTTTCAGAGCAAGACATTGAGAAACATGTTAGACATCCCATACTATGTGAGCAACAAATATATACATGAAGATTTAAAAATCAACACAGTCAAAAAGGAAATAGCTAGATTTAGCGAAAATTATCAAAAGAGGATATCAAACCATGTAAATGAACTAGCATCAAAACTAGAAGGCACAGGAAGTATCACACACTCCAGATTGAAGCGGCACAGTGTTCCTTTGCTAACAGCAAGGTTTACAGACAGCTAAAGAAGAGGTCCTAGAACAGGACCCTCTGCTACAAAAACACATATCATCGAAATACAACTGAATAGCTTATTGTGTTAAACACAGATTGCTAAGTTACAGAACTAAATAGAAAAAAAAAAAAAAAAAAACAGTCAACATTACTGTATTCCCACAGCCTTCATCAGGTTGTCTGACCACTTTATGGGTGGTCTGCCTACTCTGCGTCTTCAGGTTTGTGGAAGATTCGTGAAATCCACTAATTTAAAAAAACTCAGGAAAATTAGACAGAAAATGTTAAATTATATTGCCGATAGACTTATTGGAATAAAAAGTATCCAAAAGCAACAGCTGGCTGCATATTTATGACAACCTAATACTTTGATCACATTAAGATAGGTTTCTATATCATCAATGTTATGTTATTTACTAAAACTCACCTCAGTAGCATCTTCACTAGCTTTGTACGTGATCTCAGCAGATGTGAAGTTGAAGTAGCCATACTTGCTGGACCTCACAGTCACAACATGGGTTACATTGGTCTGCGGCGGGATCCTGTCAATGGTAGCGGACAGCTGTCCACCGACCACAGTAAATGCTTCAGGATGGAACCCGTTTTCGACAAGCTGCACGTCGACGGCGGGCGCTGAGCCTACGTTGTACAAAGTGTACTTGATGAGGATGTCCATGTTCTCTACAAGATATTTGTTCAAGACCTGTTTGTGCACCAGAAGCTTGGCCACTGCGGGCTCATCGTCCGCAGACACTACGGCCGCAAGTACTAACAGAGCTGCTAGGAATTTAGAAGCCATTTCGACCTGCAAATCACAATAAAACAAAACTTTTGGGTTATGTTAAGAAGACGTTCACCTTATTTTGAATGAAATCTAAAAACTTTCAATAGCATTCGCAGGTAAGAATAATTACTATGCTTTTGATTAGATAAAACTACACTTACCACTTATTTATTTCAATAAATTAAATAATTTGCGGTCGGTTTTGGTTTCGGTGGCCGATTGAGATTTTTTTGATTTGACGTGGCTGACGTTTTTGACAGAAAGGCGTGACGTTTCACTCCACGCGTAATAAAAGTTGCTATTGTAAAAAAAAAATATATTCTTGTACATGCGTAATCGATCGATTATAGAAAATCTGGCATACCTTTTCGAACAGCAAAAAGCCTCACACCTGAGGAAAATAGGGAAGGGAGTGAACCTCGCCGTACCTATTTCCGGGAGTATTCGTGGGAATATAAGTTTCGTAAAGCGAAAATTAATACGCTGGTGAGAAGCTACCAGTGTCATGTTTACGAGTAGGTCTTTTTGTAACTAAATATTCATATTTTATAATACCAATCCTAAATAAAATTTATGAGCCCTTATTATTATTACTAGCTTAGGTTGTCGCACTGCTGGGAAAACGCCTCTTTCCCTTCCTTTTACACTTCCCTGTCCTAGGCAGATTCCCACCTTTAATAATCCTCATTATTGTTTGAGTGTGTGTATGATGTAATGTGTATGAACCTGAGAGAAAGGAAACTGCCACGAGTATGAACTGAACTCGTTGGTCATAAAAGCTTTATAGCGTGATTCGCACACGCTCAGTAAAAATAAAATTCAACAATATTATGCTTAAAACTACAACGCGTTTAATTACGATTCACGTAAAATTAAGACATCAAAATACACATTTAGACATTTAATTTCAAAAAGCCGTGCGTCTGGAAGATGGTTGCTTTCATCTTCTTGATCCTTTTTGAGGTGACGGGTCCACGTCCAGGAGAGCTGAACGCGCCGAGATGACAGTGCAGCTTGCGGGAGAGTTGCAGTATGTTGCGGCGGCGCGCGGCCGAACCAGGTTTCATGGCTTCCAGCCGACGGTAGAGAGCCTCCGCCTCCTTCGCTAACTGCTCCACTTGCTTCATAGACCCTGCTGACTTCAGGGGCAGGCTCCGCTCTCCAGGCCGCACAGCTTCCAGGCTGGCAGCGGGAGCGGCTCGCGGCACCGGAGCCGCAGTAAATCCTTTGCCTTCTATTGTTCCCTTATTCTTCTTATTCTTTTTAGTCATGCTCTTTCCATAATAAATTTCTAAGAGTTGGTGGTAGTCTTCGCGTGGAGTAGCGGCGAACACGCAGCTGTAGTGTTTGGAGATCTCGTAGCGCAGTTCGTGAGAGATCACCGGGCGGGAGTCGGCGGCCAGGCGCGCGCGGATCCTTCTCAGAGCCGCCAGGTGACCAGCGCCGCCACCCAGCCCTGCTTGACCTAACAGAACCAAATTCAGCTTCCTCACCGTACCCTTGATATACTCCCGGTTGTTATCCAACCTCTTCGGACTAACTATCTTCTGTTTCATCAGAGCCTCGCGGTTGCTTTTCAAGTAATTTAGTTCCTTGTACAGCGCTTTCGGCTCGCCGACTTGTTTGTTTAATGACTCCAATGCCTGATTCAATTGCCGTATAACGTGTTCTCGATTCTTGGAGATTTGATGTAGTGGTGATATCTCCATATTTAGCGTATTTTCGGGCGGCGGGGCTTGGTTATTGCCGAGCCATTCTCTTAGATCGGCTTGAAAACTTTCCTTGCCGCTCAGCGTGCCGGTAACATAGATGATCATGTCGTCTACCTGCACTTCGACATTGTTGGCTTCGGCTGTCTCTTTGAGCCACTGCTGGCCTTTCTTACCCTGGAGCCTCACCTTGGTCAAATCGGTGACGTATATTCTGGCAGCGGTCACAGCGACACTTGTATCTGACACTTCATTATCCTGAATCACTTGTCCGTTCTTATCAGTGTTGTTAGAAACTCTTCTTTCCTTCTGCACTTCTTTCTTTCCATCATCTGGTTTACTGCTCTCTTGGACGGATTTCGTGGCCGTGATCTCCGATTCTTGACGATTGGACTCCGAGTTTCTCGATGAAAGAGAGCGACGCTTCCTGCCGGCAGGCTGCTCTGATGGATGGACAGGCTGTTCTGTTTCTTGAAGGCCACCAGTTTCTTCGATACTCTTGTTATGGTGTTCATGTCCAGGGGAGGAAAGAGAGCGTCGTTTTCTGCCGGCCGGTTGATCTGGTGGGCAGACAGGCAGTTCTGGTTCTTGACGGCGTCCAGGATCCTCAAGCCTCTTCTTGTTGGAGGGTTCATGTTCTGCAGGGGATAGGGAGCGACGTTTTCTAGTTTCCTTATCAGGCTTATCAGGAGGGTAGATAGGCTGGTAGCTTATGACTTGTGGAGCGTACAAAGTCGCGGCGGCGGGATATCGGCACGCGTGGGCAAGATGGCCGCGGCGCGCGCACACGCTGCAAACTTGCTGAGAACAGGGTCGAAGACCTGGACCTTGCTCAAGGACGCCTGTGTTTTCCGTCTGTGAAGGCAATTGAAAATCGTCAGAAAGAGTAAAATCGATAAAAAGAGAGTGGCTTTTTGTTTGTGCTGACAAAGTGTGACAGTATAGTTTATAGTAAAAAAAAATGCGTGCGTCGTAACGTAAATTAGTGAACACTTCGGTCTCACCACAATGCAAAGAGGAATTGGCTAGGATAATACCTCCTGATGCATCTTATTGAGAAATTCTATTTATACAAGCTACGTTAGAAACTTTGTTGATGCTCTGTAGAAATTAGTTCGTGCGATTTCTACTGTAGCTCCACAATATCATAGGTGCAGTGCAGAGCTGGGCTGTATCAACGTTGTTATTTTGCCCGTCCAGAATGAAATAATTTAAAAACAACGTCAAATCAATCTTTTAATTGACAGGAAAATTGATAGAACAGTAATGGAACACTTTGTATGGTTAATTATAATTCTTGTTTTTTACTATCTTCCTCGCAATTTTTCCATTATTTCTCACCTTTTAAACCTTTCCTGGACTACGAAAACCATTTCAAGACTAACATCAGCTCAATCGACCCGGCCGTTCTCGAGTTTTAGCGAGACTAAAGAACCACGATTCATTCATTCTTTAGCTCACCATACCTAACAACTTTCCCAAAGCAACATGGGTCAAAATCTCAAAACAAAAATCAGCCGTCCCGTACATTGTACATACTGACTGCTCCGTGGCTCAGTTGGCAGTGATGTGAACTAAGTAAGCGTGTGCACCCGGGTTCGATTCCCCATCGATATCGATGTTTGTTTCCGGTCTGGGTGTGATGTTCGTCTCTGTGTGTGTTTCGGGCACCCTAGGTACAGGTTCTTTCTAGTTAGGGGCTCTGAGTGTGATGTGTTATTATTATTATTATTGTCCCCGCCAGCTGATCGAACCAATGTATGGACGGCTGTTCTTTTGAGATATCGACCTATGTGGCTTTGGGAAAGTTGTTAGTTATGGTGAGCAGAAACGCTCATTTGATTTATTACCGTCTTGTCAGAAACACCCAGTTTACATATACCGTGTTATTCATAAAGATACAGTAGATATTAAGTAGCTTTACTGGAGGTCTACTTCTCTGGTTTGTTGTATGGTAAATACGTGACATCCAGTCTAAATTGACATACGTCAAATAACTAAAATGCTCTTTAACTTTTTATGAATAAGAGGGTTAGTAGATAGATAGTTAATAGTGACCGTATTATGGTAGCGGCGCCACAGGTCGGGGCAGTGCGAGGCGACGTGCCCGGCGCGGCGGCACGCGGCGCAGCGCGCGCGCGCCCAGTGCGCGCAGCGAGAACACACCGATGAGTAGATTTGGCTCGGGGATCCGCACTGGAACAGTGGAAATGAGGGGTTTTCAAAGTGACAGAAAAGAAAAAAAAAGTTTCATAACGCCGGTAGATGGCGGTTTCTAACGCAATATAAGAGAAATGGGAGATCGAATATTGACTGAATCTTTGGATTGGATCATTTTCTGCTAAGTATAAATCTTAAATTCACCTACTCCGAAACTGCCTCAGTTAAATTTTAATTTTTATGTTTCATTTTGAGCTATTGAATCATTCATTTCAGCTTGACCTATTGCTCCTGGCAGAGCGCCATCTGGTAGCAGCTTAATAAAACTTGTATTTTTCTTCTGAGCTGTCAAATTGAAAACCTCTCATTACATTGTATTATGGTTTCACATTCGCATGCAGTCGTGTGGGAGACGATCGTAATCAATAACTAATCGGTATTTGACATTAATTATGATGGTTGGAAGATTTTAGTTTACTAGATTTTGTATTTCAATTAGAAATATATAGAGGAAAGATTTGATTGTTTGTTTGCATTGAATGGGCTCCAAGATAATTGAACTAATTTTAAAAATTATTTCACTGATGGAAAGCTGACTAACTAAGAACATTATTCTGGGTAACATAGGCTATAATAATAGGATATTCTCAAAAATTCAGAATCCAGTTTTGTACGAAGTTCGCCGTTTCAGTTAGTATTAAATAAATGGTGATTTCTATAAATCTATTCCAATGAACATTAAACAATGGTGAAAAAAAAACATCTCGAAAAAACACGGTAAAATTCCCCGGAAACTTTCCAATGGAAATATTCCTAGTTCCAACACTATAGTTATTATAGTCAGGGGTACTATGTGCTATTACGGCCACATATGCAATAATTTTTTTTTGCGTCCTCTAGGATTTGACACTACAAAAAACGCGAAAAAAACCTAAAGCAATATTGCAAAATATAAGAACTGCCCAGGGGCAGCAATATTACAAATGCGGCCACAGGTATTATGGCCGCATTTGTAATATTGCTTTTCGTCCTCTTTGCATTTTTTTTGTATTGACTTTGACACTTTGGAGGACGAAAAGCAATAATGCAAATGCGTCCGTATTATAAGAACTGAGGTTCTATTACGGCCGCTTTTGAATGAATGAATGAATGAATGAAATATTTATTCAATGTAACGGTTACGATACAAAACATTACACGATATGCATTCAATAATAATACGAGTTATAAATAAGTTATCTACAACAGACACGGTATTAATACACTGTACAATTAATACACTGTACTGTTGTTGCTTTTGCAATATTGCTTTTCGTCCTCTAGAGTGTCAAAGTCAATACAAAATAATTTCTTTTTTGCAAGAAGAGACCCGACTTCAACAAACTGACACATGCACAATCTGATAACTTCCTCTTTTTCGAAGTCGGTTAAAATAGGTACTAAAACCTTCTCCTGAATGTAACAAATACACTTCTGAAAACCGCATCAAAATCGGTTCAGCCAAACGCGAGATAATCGCGCACAAACATACATACATATATACAGGTCAACCTAATAACCTCCTTTTTTGAAGTCGGTTAATAATCTGACAACTTCCTCTTTTTCGAAGTCGGTTAAAATAGGTACTTAAACCTTCTCCTGAATGTAACAAATATATCAAAATCGGTTCAGCCAAACGCGAGATAATCGCGGACAAACATACATACATACAGGTCAAATTGATAACCTCCTTTTATGAAGTCGGTTAAAAATCGCAGAGGACGCAAAGCATTATTTCAAAAGCGGCCGTAATAGAACCTCAGAGGGCCTATTATGGTCGCATTTGCAATATTGCTTTTCGTCCTCTAGAGTGTCAGAGTCAATACAAAAAAAAAACGCAAAGAGGACGCAAAGCAATATTGCACAAGCGGCCATAGTAGGCCCTCTGGTCTCCCCTCGACTCACGTTGACGCAGCAGGAGCTCGGGCAGCGCGTGTGCGCGTGCCCCGCGCGGCCGCACATGTGGCACACGGCGGGCCGCCGCCGGCACGCGTCGTCGCGGTGCCCCGCGCGCCCGCAGTAGTTGCATCTGAGAACAAACACTATCTATAAGCACCTACGTACTTAATCAATCAATACATAATATAAAACAAAGTCGCTTTTCACATCTGTCCTTAATATGCTTACATCTTTAAAACTATGGAACAGGTTTATGGAACAGGTTAAGATGTGTTTTTTTTAATCTTTATTCATATTCAATATTATAAAGAGGAAAGATGTGTTTGTTTGTTTGTTTGTAACGAATAGGCTCCGGAAATACTGAACCGATTTGAAAAATTCATTCACTGGTAGGAAGCTACATTAACCCCGAGTGTCATAGGCTATATTAGATTTTCAAAAAAATTAGGGATCCTTACCTAAACTCAAATAATGTAACCCAAGGTGCAATATTTTTTCCTTTGTTTACATATTTTGACAGGTGGTTTGTTGTTGTTGTTTGTTTTTTATTCGGTCATTCTGGGCAGTCAAAAGAACATAGTCTATAGAGCCAAGTATTTTGTAGTATCTTATATTCTATGGCGTAACGAATATAGAATAAAGTCACTTTCCGTGTCTGTCCCTCCCCTCTATAAGCTTAAATCTTTGAAACTATGCAACAGATTTTAATGCTTTATTTTAATAGATAGAGTGATTCAAGAGAAAAGGTTTATAAGTTTAATACATGCACAAAATAGTAATAGGTTAGGCGGTACGAAGTTCGCCGTGTCGACTAGTATAAAAATAAATAGATAGATTGATTCAAGAGGCAGGTTTATAATTTGGAACACACTAGTGTGCAACTTCGTGCCGCCTCACCTTTTCCTTCGTTGTGCATGTATCCCACTTATAAAACTTCCTCTTGAATCACTCTATCTATTAAAAGAAAAAACTCATCGAAATCCGTCGATAGTTTTAAAGATATAAGCATACATAGGGACAGACGCGGGAAGCGACTTTATTTTATACTATGTATTGATATTGATGCACAAAATAATTACGAAAGGCTGTACGAAGTTCGCCGGGACGAATAGTAATAAGATAAATAACATAATATCACGCCTATATTACCCGAAGGGTTAGGCAGAGGCATCAGCTCATTGACTGCGAGTCAATGTTCCTTACATGTAAGCGAACTTTTTGTTTTATCTTCATCTTCACTAAATGTAATTTTTATAAGATTACATTTGCAAAAACTTATGTAAGAGTTTCAACATGATACACTTACGTAAGTCTGCGATAACTTGGTACCGGCATCCTGTCTTTAGGGTCGATGCGCCACAAACTTCTGTCACCTAAAAAAAGGTAATTTTTATTTTAGATTAAAAAACATTAAAGATTAAAACAAAAAATGAATATTGTCAAAATCAGGGACTTAAGCTACATTAATAATTAACTTACGTGACATTGTTTTCTGTATTTCATTATGATTAAAGTTTTCCCCGCCCCAGCTTTCATTGTAAAACTTTTCCATATCTTCACGAACCCTTTTTACTGAGTACAACCGCTTTCTGTTACCATTTGCATTGCCCTTTAGGAAATCAAAGTCCAAACTTTCAAATAGTATTTTAGGGACTTTTGTGGAGCCCAGCTGAGCATCTTTACTAGGTGTTTCTTCGTGGTCGCTGTAGTTATCATGTTCTTGGAAACCGGTTACGTTGGCCATCACAATGTTCTCCACTATTTCAACATCATCAGCCATAGTGGCTTCACTTGTAAGGTCAATGAAAGAATTATCTTTTGGAGTGCTTGGGACGTCAGGAGTCTTGGTAGAGACAAGTGGTCCTTGGTCTTTTGATGGTTCTACAGGTTTTGGCTTTTCAGGTTCCGGAACCTTGATCACCTCAGACTGGCTCGAGTCTGATTCATAAATATCTGCATTAGGACAGGTTTTTTCTGAGACGGCAAAAGTCAAGGTTTTGTTGACATCGGAACACTGATTGCTGTCACAGTCATTAACGTCAGGTGGCAATATGATTGGTTCTGTAATTTTCAATGATTTCTTCTTGTTTTTCTTGCTCTTTGACTTTGGTGTTGCAAAGCAGGAGTCCAGGCTCGGTGTAGTCTTGTCAGGTGATACTTCAGTTATTTGCGTAGCAGCAATGGGAGTGCTAGTGACTTTGTTCTTCTTCTTTTTCTTCTTAGCGGGAGTGTCCACCAAGTCAGGTCCGTGGAGGCTGAAGTCAAAGCTGTGGCATGCAGGCTTCTTGGAAGATATGTTCAAGGCAATGCAGTCTCCACGGATGAAGTCATCTGAGACTGAGGATACCACTGACAGCACAGGGCTTGTTGATATCTCCCTATCAATTGGATTGTCAATAATCTTTTTGGTGTCATTTTTTACTACTTTGACAGCAACGTCTTCCTCATCAGAGCTCTCAATCGTGATGGTAGGCTTCGGAGGCAGTGCTACCTCTACCACCTCATCCTCGTCACTGCTTTCCAAGTTTACAACTGCGTCCGGAACGTCAGAAACTATCTGCACAGTTACTTGTGTGTTGGCTGATATTGGTGAATCAAATATGCCCATGTCGAAATCATCAGGTTCACTTTTAGGAGTTGCACATTCTGCTTTTTGTTGGTTGTTGCTGGTTGATTTGATTTTGTTATTCATGTTGGTGTTATGTATAGTGCCAGTAGTGTTAATATTTGATTTGGTTTGTGGGGTGGTCGGGGGAGGCTTGTTCACGCGCTGGAACGCGGAGGGAGCGGGCACGCTGGGTCGCCAGTATCGGCGCAGCGTGCTGATAGGCGCTTCTTCCAACGCGCGTGCCAGCTCCTCCTGCGTGGTACTATGCTCCTCTTGCGGCTCAGCTGCATAGTGCAGCATAGCATAGAGCCTCTCCTCCACCTCATCCTCGTTAAGATCCTACAACATGATAAAATCGTAAGCAATATGCGAAGCAATGATAACAACCTAACCTCAATACAAAATAATCATAATACCTCGTCCATGTAGGTGCAGCGTGTTTGGATCGGGTGCTGGTGGAATTAACATAATCAAAATCGTATTTTAGACCAATAGAATTGGCAAATAAATCATTAGATTAAATAAATACGACGAAAATTACCACAAAACACGTCCTACATTTTCTTTCTTAATTTGCACTGTCAGTCAGTTTAAGTTCAGTTCAGTCAGTCAGTTATTGTTTTAAATTTGCCCATTCTGGGAAGGCAAAGGAACTTAGTCCATGCAGCCAAGTCTTCAGTAGTTTTATTTCTTAGGTATCATGTCTTCTTAGTTAACTTCTTTGTTTTACCTATCCTAGGTTTATATGCTAACCCATTAAAATGTTCACACGGATTTTTTATTCGGGAGCGCCTTCATTTATTTTTCACTTCACTAGACAGTTTTCCAATAAGGACACATTAGTAACAGTGGCGGACCCGTCGGCGTACTTAACTCTTCCGGTTTTTCTGTATTGCAAAATAGCTCTTCTTCTTTGGTAATACAGCCTAGGGCTGACGATACCATAGAAAAATCTGTTATGGCCTCCTAGTCCGCCACTGTACAATAATTCCACAACACTAGCACAGTAATAGTGCCAAAATCAAACTTATTTTCGAGTTAGGTATTTAATAAAAACTCTATTTATTAAGTTTTTCAAACTTTTATTTATGTAGGTATACATCATGTTTGTATATACCTATCTACTACGTATAGGTATGAGGTACTTACCTTAAAAACAAAACCTTAAGAAATCTTAAAATATTTAATGCAGGAAGCGCAGCGTTCTACTTTGTCTATGTTTTAATGAGAGGTTTTAGAAAAAAACATGTTTTATCACGCCACTATCAGATGGCGCTAGCAAAAATCTTTAAGTGAAGGTGAAGTTAAAGTTAATCATTTAAAGCTCAAAATAAAACTGAAACTCGTCATCCACCAGTCAAATAGTTTTGTTTTTAACTTTTCAAGTTGGTTTGAATTATTTACCCTTGTCTATTTAGCGCGATCAACGGGCGTATTACGATTTTTTTTTAAATGTCACTTTAAAACCCCTCATTGTAATACAACTGGTAGGTCTTATACTTATTGTGTTTGTTTTTTTAAAAACGAATTTACTATATAACTTGGTATGTTCTCTAGCACATTTTGTTTCGATGGGATATTGGACTATTTATGGTGATTGGCTAACTGGAACAATAGCAACGCAATTAAAATTTATAGGTAGGTAGGGACTCGTTTGCTCAGATTGGACATTTCGATAATTGAATACAGAATTCGATCTTTCACATTTAATAATAATATAAGTATTAAATTAACTATGTTAAAATAGAAATAGGCACCGAATTCAGACCAAATGGTCACTTTGAAGAAATGCCTTTTAACCACCGGCCAATGTATGCTCCCACATTTACAGCTGTATTTCTGAAACAAAAAAAAAGGTACCTGTGACATAGCTACGAAATTATTGATATTATTGTACAATATGTGCTCTAAAGATGGTCGAAGGTACTTTAGTTCTTACTAGAGGCTGCCCCGCGGTTTCACTCGAGCAGATTTCTCATAAACACAAAAATCCATTTTATTCCCGTTCCCATGGGAATTTCGGGAAATCCTTTCTTAGTGCTCACCTACACTCCCTAAGGAACCTACATGCAAAATTTCAGCCCGCTACGCCCAGTAGTTTCGGCTCTGCGTTGTCTGTCAGTCAGTCAGTCAGTAACGAAAGAGTTTTATATATATTGACTAGAGGCTGCCCCGCGGTTTTTCCCGCGCAGATTTCTCATAAACACAACAATCCCGTTTTTTCCCGTTCCCGTAGGAATTTCGGGAAATCCCTTCTTAGTGCTCACCTACACTCCCTAAGGAACCTACATGCAAAATTTCAGCCCGCTACGCCCAGAAGTTTCGGCTCTGCGTTGTCTGTCAGTCAGTCAGTCAGTCAGTCAGTCAGTAACGGAATAGTTTTATATATATTGATTAGGGGATATTACAGAATCGAATAACAAAACAAAAAACGCGTGATGAATATTCTAATTCAAAATACCTATAAGTCAGTAAGTACCTACTACTTACATCACACCGTCATATCGCTCATGAGGATAAAGTGCAAGAAGCACTTGCTTCGCTGCACTCTCCGCCCCGCCGCAACGACCAAGCCAGACGGCCTCACAATCTGCTCTGAAATTAGGAGGGAAGGTAGGTCTACTCAATGAACTCAGGAACGTTACATAAAATTGCACTCAATGAGAGGTTTTCAGTTTGATACATAGAAGAATTTTACTCTCTGTTTGATATCTCAGGAAAAAAATCAAGTTTAAATCATTGAAATATCAAAATAAAATTGAAGATCCTCACGCGTCAGTCAAATCGTTTTTGTTTTGTTTTTATCTGAACTGATTTGAATTACTAACATAATATTTATTCTGAGATATTATGTCAATTTTTTTAGACAACGCCATCTACGGGCGTATTACGATACTATTTTTTATTTTAATGTCACTTTGAAACCCGCTCATTGTGTTTATATTGAGATAAAAACTTTATGTAGAGCAAATGGTGAGGTCCTAGACCTAGAATACAACCCCATCTCCTCCCTCAGTGCCGTAATGGCGAAGGACGAACAGGGGCCTTAGTCTCATAAACTTACGATTAAACTTCTATTACTATTCTACTATTACTCTGTTTCGATTGGGTCAAAAATCGCGAATCTCGTAACTTTGATCTTGTAAGACTAGTAGAATGAAGATACTATCAAAATTTCGAGAGTCGCAATTTTTGACCCAATAGTAATAGAAGAATAGTAATAGTATAGAAGTTAAATCGTAAGTTTATGAGACGAAGGCCCCAGTTTATGGGTCCTTCGTTGAAAAACTTGAAGAGCTATATTGCGATCGCCAACCTGCCTGCCAAGCGTGGTTGCTATGGCAACCTCCTCCCAAAATGTTTAAATCCTTGTGGCGATCTCGGCCTAGGTCAGGCAGGAGGTACAGAAAAGCGTTTAGTCTACATTTGACAGATTCTGCTTTTGACACAATGGTTTTGTATGGACAGATTCTACATACGATAGATTCTACTTTTATGACGGATTCTCGTTTTGACAGATTCTACATATGACGGATTCTGCTTTCGACAGATTTCCTTCCTTTTGAAAAATAATCAAAAGCTTTTAGTTTTTTAGCATTGTTGTCTCTTAAAAAATCAATAGTTTAGTTATACAACATTGTTCTCACTTTCTCATGCAAGGTTTTTTTCCAATGAGTAGGAAGAGACAAGAATGCTAAAAAAACTAAAAACTTTTGATTATTTTTCATAAGGAAGGAAATCTGTCAAAAGCAGAATCCGTCACATGTAGAATCTGTCAAAACGAGAATCTGTCATAAGTAGAATCTGTCGTATGTAGAATCTGTCCATACAAAACCATGGTGTCAAAAGCAGAATCTGTCAAATGTAGACTAAACGCAGAAAAGCTTATTACTGTTATTCATGGACCAATATTACAAGAGATTTTATGATAAAACGAACCTATCAGCGACTAAATTTAGTTGTGCTTGAATCACAGCACCCAACGCTTTGCCCGCTTCGCTGAACGCCCCGCTTGCCGTTCCGCGCGTGTGTGTACTCGCCCAAAACACTTTTCCGCCGCGACGCACGTTCGTAATTAGGTTTTCTAATAACTGAAAAAAAAAACGTATAAAAATAGCCTAAAGGCTAACTTCTGGAAATGCACATGAAAATTTTAGTAATAAGACAGACAAAGAGATAAAAAGAGATTATTAAGAATTATAGCTTAAGCGCTATTCCGAATCAGGGATAAGTAAAAACGTATTCTTAATAATAATAATAATAATATACGTTTATTTCAGACAAAGTTTTAATGATGAAATAATTTTTCAAAGCGGTTCCGTAGTTTCGACGCTTATGGTCTATTTATTTACAAAAATCATATTATATCAGTATGTTGACAAATAAAGCCACCTAATCGTTTAAAAGCTATATAAGCTTTATATTCGATTGAAGCAATTAAACCATCAAAATAAAAAACTAAATACTCTTACACCATATAATACTTTCAATAATATTTAAAAAATAATATGTTACCTTAAGATTAACATTAATATCATCAGCCACAGTATTAGCTAGTGCAGTCAGATCGCTATCCTCTGCGTCAGCTCCAACCATGACGAGAGCGTCAAAAGGCTCGCCCGCTCCGCTCGCCGCTCCGCCAGCCACTCCGCTTGCCACTGTGTGCACGGTGCAACCTCGGCTTTCTAACTGACTTCGTATCTCTTTACCGAGAGGGGAATCGTTGGAGATCTGTAACAATCAATATATATAAAACTCTTCCGTTACTGACTGACTGACTGACTGTCAGACAACGCAGAGCCGAAACTACTGGGCGTAGAAAGCTGAAATTTGGCACGTGGGTTCCTTGGAGGGTGTAGGTGAGCTGAGCACTAAAAAGGGATTTCCCGAAATTCCCACGGGAATGGAAAAAAACGGGATATTGTGTTATGAGAGATCTACGCGGGTAAGACCGCGGGGAAGCCTCTAGTATAACTATATTAAAGATTTTAGACGTTTTTAACCGACTTCAAAAAATAAGGTTATCAGTTTGACCTGTAATTATGTATGTATGATTGTCCGCGAATATCTCGCGTTTAGCTGAACCGATTTTGATGCGGTTTTCAAAAAAGTATTTGTTACATTCAAAATAAATTTTTAGTACCTATTTTAACTGACTTTAATAAGTGGAAATGCTCAGTTAATGTGTGTATGTGTCAGTTTATTGATTGGCAGAATCCTTTTTTTTGGAAAAAGAAATTATTATTAAGTTCTAAAACCTAAAAGACATTCTCTGCTGGATATATGCTAAACTCATCCAGTATAATACTCCCTCAAGCTTTACAATCAGCTCGTCTAATCACCTTGTGCCTAATGGTCTACCTACTCTGCGTCTTCCAGTGCGCGGTTTCCTATCTAACTATAACTTTTTGGCCACAGCAAACATCAATTCTTCGAGCTATGTAGTAAGTAAACTGCGCGCATTGACTGCTCCGTAGCTCAGTTGGCAGTGACGTGAATTATTGAGACGCGGATGCACCTGGGTTCGATTCCCGGCGGGGCGAACATTGTTATGATGAATATCGATCTTGGTTTCCGGTCTGGGTGTAATGTTCGTCTCTGTATATGATTCGGGCACTCTAGATACGGTCCTTCCTAGTTAGGGGCTCTGAGTGTGATGTGTTATTATTATTGTTATTGGCACTTATGTTATGTAATTTATGCCACTTTTTGTCGGTTATTCTAGTTATTTTGCGGATCTCATTATTTTTGATTGGACCACGCAGATAAACTCCGAGCATAACCCTTTTGATTGCCCTTTGAGTGGCTTTAAGCTTTCATGATAAGGCCCATAGTTAAAGTTGACCCATAGATGTCTCGGTCCCGGAAGTCATCTAATTGTGTTACTTAGTATTCAGATAAAAAAAACAAAAATTATTCATGTCGCAGCGGAGTACCTACTTATTTTTATTGATTTTATAGTGTCATAAAATAAAGTTATATCTTTGATATACGTGAAAATAAATTATAGCCACGTCGACCTCGGCTGAGTTGAGTCACTGACCACTGCTCCGCCGCCGGCAAAGGAATTGTTTATTAGTAAACTCGAGCAAGGTGAAATAAGATTAAACTATTTTGTTACGCAAAATATTTGACCATGACGTAAGATTAAGATATGCTACCTGTCGCATGGCGTTGCTTATTATACCCCGTGATACTTATACTAGCTAGGTATATTTCTGATAAGGGATCTCTAGTACCTAGAGGTAATAAAGGGTTTTCCTTGTAAGTATCTCATAAAATATTTTTAAGCAGTTTTCGTGAAAAATAAGAATGAAAGTCAGACGGACAGGCACTGCATAGGCGCAGTGATGATAAGATTAGTTTTTTTCTTGTACAGAACCCTAAAAAGTAAGTAAATAAACTATAGCGAGTTTTTAATGCTCCGTAGCTCAGCTGGCATTGATGTGGACTGAGTATGAGTATTCACCTGGGTTCGAATCCCGGCAGGGCGAACATTGGTATGATGAATATCGGTGTTTGTTTCCGCTCTGGATGTAATGTTCGTCTCTGTATAAGTTTCGGTCACCCTAGATATAGGCTCTTCCGAATAAGGGGCTCTATGAGTGTGATGCGTTTTTATTATTATTACATAGAGAAAGAAAATTTGGTTCGTAAGGTAGGTAAGCCGAAAGACATCCACTGCTGAACGTAAGCCAGTCTCACGAATCGCCTCAAAGGCAAATTATGTAAGTAAAGTACGTGTTCGTTCGTCGTAACCATGTAGAAACTGGAAACTGAGAAGGTTCTCTACAATGTCCTTGACTTTGCGACGACGACGAGGGCTCTCGACGAACCGAGTTGAACTCGCCAGTTCGTCGAGCTCTCTACTGTAGGCCGTGAATAAATTTCCTAAATTATACTGCTGTGGGGTAGAGGAGTGCCTGCACTTAGGCAACCTGAGCCAATTGGTGGGCACCCTGAACTACCTCGCCTCTACATCGATATTCATCATATCAATATTCGCCCCGCCCGGTAATCGATAACAGGTGCACACGCTTACTCAGTCTACATAAGGGTCAAAATCAACAAACTGTTTTTTTGTATCATTTCGGTGGATTTTTTTATTTTAAATGTTATCGACGTAGATTTAATTATTATTAAAACTTCAACCTATTTTGGAAAATATGCGAGAATGGCCACCAATTAACATTAAAACTTACTGAAATATTAAAGGTTGAATTTATTTGAGTCCACTGAAATGAAAAAAATCCACCGAAATGATAAAAGTGTCAACCGAAATGATAAAAATGTGCACCGAAATGATAGACCATACACCGAAATGAAAAAAGCCCACCGAAATGATACAGCTAAGAACAACCATACTTCTTAGTTTGGGTTCCGTACTAAGATGATACCTACCTACATTTAAAAAAAACTGAACAATAGCTCGAATTTAGTTTTCGAGTGTGTAAACATTGTGTTTGTAAGTTTAAGTACTGCCTATTAAAATAATATACAATTTTATTAGAGGGTTTTTTTTATATAAATTTTCAGCTAAGAACACTTGGGCTAAAATTATCTATGATTAAAAAAAAACTAAACGAAAATCGGTTTAGCCGTTTGGGCTCTACTATGTCACAGACAGATACACAAACCGACAGATACGTTAAAAAATCTGAGGTGTTCGTCGGGGGTTAAAAACTGTCCGCGTATACAATGATACACCTACATCTACATAGTCTGAGATACTACTACACACACCACAGTTCATTTGTTTACGAAACAATGACGACTAGACAAGTTCAAAAATATTTTTCAGTGGAAACTAATTGCAACCATGCTACCTTCTACCTTGTAATTAGATCGCAAATATAAAAAATGGTATTTCATATTTATGATCTTTTGTCAAAATAAAACATCTACAGTTTAGCGATGACAAGAAGGCGCGTGTTTGGGCTAACATTTTGTTAAAGTTTAGTAGAAACTTTTTTAATAGTAAATTTGGTATTAAAATGCACGTGTTTACGTTGATTGTGTGGTTTGTTGGACCGATACCTAACAAAACAGAAATAAGAGCCTAAGCTACTTAGGAAATAAGGTGTTATTTGACGAGATGTATTTTCTGCAGTGACCCGTTAACGTTTTTTTTTTATTTTTATTTATTTAACCAAATCAACTTAATTCTATTACAAAAACAATGCTGCTGCAGAAACTATATTGTTTAAGTGCAGCAGCGAACTAGGTAGTTGGAATTGATATTGATGATCGAAGTATAAAGAATACGTATTTTTTAAGCGCCACTGTGCCACAGAAGAAAAATTACTTCGTATAGTATGGACGGACACTCCCTGCCTCCCGGTGAAAGTGCCGGCCATCCGCGCTCGGTTACCCCTCTGTTACTAACCGTACAGCACAGTACAAACTACAAAAAGCATTGTCTTATCTCACTCACACAAGACATGGAAAGTGTTTACGTACACGAGCTTAGACTAAGTGCGTTGCAACTGCAACGCGTTTGTTTCATTATTTGGATCGCTCGTGTCCCACCGAGGTGTGCCCGTGCTTTAGCTAAGTACTTACTTTGGGGATTATTTGAATTGTCAATATAGCACAATAACCGCCTCATATAATATTGTCCTAGGGCGAAACTACTTAATTAAGCATAAAGATTTTAAACGATAAACTAACACAATATATATAATTATTAAGTTGACATTAATTAGTGGTACGTATTATTATTTGGTTTATTAAATGGTTACGCCGGCAAAACCTAACGTAGGTACTGACACGGTTAAGGATTGGGAAGGAAAACCTTAATTAAATTTTTGACCCAAGGATCTCCAAAACTTGATGGTTCTATCATTTCGGTGATATATTTCATTCCGGTGGATGCTTTTCAGTATAACAGTCCACCGAATCCACTGAAATGATAGCACTGAGATGATAAAACAAAGGTTAATTTAAAATTTTACTCCAAATTAAATAATTATCAAACTATAAATATTACTGAAACAAAACAATACATACGTCGAATGTAAACAGAAATTTGAAAATAAATTAAATGAATCAAACACGAGATATAACGGCAAACGAAATGAAAAAAAAATTGTCCCCTCATCACTGAAATGATAAACTTACGTTTTGGCGGGAATCCACAGTGATGTTGTCGGCCCGTACGCACCCAGAGCTTTAGCCGGACTAATCCGTGGTGAGAAAACAGAAGGGGGGCGTAAAAACGCAGTGTTGTCAAAACTATTCTGCTAAAACTTACCGTCCTCTGAAATGATAACTTTTCTCAGGACAAAATTCGAGTACTTGTCAAATGTGTGAGAAAGTAGATAAACAAACAATAATAGTTTTTATCGATAAACTAACTAATAATTTAACGATACGCAAATCGATTTAAATCAAAATCGTAAACGTGTTTGTAAGAAAAGATACTTTACGAGTGAAATTGGGTTCAGGACAAGCCACCGTGATGATAAAATGACACTTTGACAATTTTTTTTTAGGTGTTATAGAAGCCCTTACTCCATAATTTTTTTTGCCATGGTGGAGAAGTACTTACACTACTTAAAAAAAATATCCTAATGATCAACGAGCACATTGCACTACCAAAATCAGGTTTGCCATGATTTTTTTTCGCTTGGGATTTTCACCCATAACTGCCAACTGAGCCATGGAGCAGTCTTCGAAAAGTTTTTATTACCCCCATAGTATAAAACAAAGTAGTTTCCCGTGTCTGTCCCTATGTATGCTTAAATCTTAAAAAAAAATATTATGAGATTTAGATGCGTTTTTTTTAAATAGATAGAGTGATTCATAAGAAAGGTTTAATGTATAATACATGAACAAAATAGTAACGGATAAGGCGGTAAGAAGTTCGCCGGGTCGACTAGTAAACACATAAACTAAGATTTTTTGTGCAATAAACTATATATTCGGTTACCAGAACGCTCTTGCAGCTCTTCACAGGCGCGGACCTCGCCAGCCTAGCCCGGAGACTCCTCTGCAGCAGCCAGGCCAGGGCGGCGCCGGCAGCCAGCGCTAGGGCGCCGCCCTCCAGCGCTGCCAGCAGGCGCCAAGCCGCGGGGACTCTGGCTTCGCCTTCCAACGGCTCCGTTGACATTGCTGATGGAAATTAACAGTGTTAATTGTGATAGCACGCCTTCGGTAACAAATCCAAAAGGCGAACCACTGCACTGTGATGCGATTCTCGCGCAGAGTTTTTGCCCTTTGGATTTCGCACCGAACCTTTTTTGTTTATAACTTTAGTTAATTCTTATAATGGCGAATAATTAGTTAAGTACTCAATCTAAGCGACTAATATAAGAAAATTAATAATTGTGGGCGACGCGCTCCTTACGTAACTTATTAATACAATTTAGTTAGTTTAGTGAATAATAATTTAAGATTTTTTTAAGTATTTAATTTGTTATTAGGTTTTAGTTTGAAAACGCTCCTATACCTTTAATAAGTAACGAATATTGCGCTAGGCGGCGCCACCATCAATGTAAAAAAAGTAAGTCCAAGATCTGCGCCATTACTTGCGACACACTGCGTCCGTATTATTTTTAAACATTGGTTTAGAACCGAAGTTTTTGGCGAGTGTTTCGCCCAATATACAGCTGAAAAGTACTGAGTGTTTCGTTCATCCTGCAAACGACCTCCCACCGTCTACAATAATAATAAAAATCATACTCAGAGCCTCTAACTAGGAAGAACCTGTATCTAGGGTGCCCGAAACATATACAGAGACGAACATTACACCCAGACCGGAAACAAACATACCAATGTTCGCCCCGCCTGGGAATCGAACCCACGTGCACACGCTTACTCATTCCACATCACTGCCAACTGAGCCGCGGAGCAGTCAACCAAATAGAATTTCGACACTAAATTGTAAATATATTTTATTAAGGTGATGCAACAGTACATTTCAATTCTATTCAAATATAGATATATGACCGCCTCCGTAGCTCAGTGGCGTAGCGCGTGATTAGAGCACGGAAGGTTGTGGGTTCGATCCCCGCAGAAAACACCACATATTGATTTCTCACAAAAATCACGTTGTGGTTGTTTTCGGTTGGATAGGACATTGCAGGCTTGAATCACCTGATTGTCCGAAAAGTAAGATGATTCCGTGCTTCGGAAGGCACGTTAAGCTGTTGGTCCCGGCCGCAGTAGTGGTCGTTATAACCGCGGCGACAAGCTGGCCCCTTGTCACTTTGGTAATAAAAGCATAAACTCGGCTAAACGTGGGTCCGGCTCTTAAGCTGGTACCTCTGCCTAACCCTTCGGGGAATAAAAGACGTGAGATAGTGTGTGTCAAAAATATAGAGCCACCCGCTAACCGCACATATTTACGACAGAAGTATGTACTTCTTAAATACATACTTAAATTATGTAATTTAAGTATGTATTGTAAATTGCGGTTTACTTTAGTTTGATACGCCAAAAGCGTTGAGCAAGCGTTGATGTCTTTTGTATGGAAGGACGAGATTTTATCTTTTCGAATAAATAAATAAATAAATAAATAAATAGTTTTTTTTTATTACGTGTCTGTTACTAGTCTTAAATTCTTGAAATGAGAGTCTATTGTGGTGTTGTGGAAATAATATTGACTTGGACACCAGGGTACGGGGTTCGGATTGCTGTTGGGACGATCTTTTAGAAATAGAATACTTTATTTGTTAACACAGGTAAAAGTTAGGAGGTAGAGTAATAATTATTTAGAAACACTGTGTTAGGCCATTTTCAGGCATACAATTTTTTTTATTTTTTTTGTAACCTAAAAATATTAACATTTTTAAATATTTAAGTGGTAACTGTAGGAACAGACAAATATGTGTATAATATGTAGTGTTTTTTAGTTCGTTTATAACTTGGTTTTAATACTAAGTAAGTAGTTTGAATTAGCTTAAACTTTAATTATATTTTCGGTACCTAGAGGCAGCTCAGTGTACCAATTTAAGACAGAGCAAATCTACGGTATTAAAAAAAGGAATAAATTTAAAAAAATCCTAAAATTGCACAATTTCTCATACATTGTCTGCGCAGGACGACAATACTCGATTGTGTGTTTTTCTTCAATTTGTTGCGGATATTCTTATTATGATTCTCACGGTTCTGTTCGTAAACGATTGAACATAACTTCACAACTTTTTGAACAAAATCATTATGAAATGCATACTGTTCGCGACAAGTGTAACGGCCTCATATAGACTGTAAATAGATATTTGTTTAAGATTTTTAATATTAAAGAACCCTGTAGGGCATTTTTATAGAATAAGAAAAGTCTAATAAAGTATTATGGAATTGGTAATATTATTCTGGTAGCCTATTAGGAAATACAACCTAGGTAGGCTAGGTACTGCCTAAATAGTAAATAGTAAGTAGTTAAACGCTAGTCATATAGAAATAAATAGAGAATAACTTGATATTCAGTATAGTAAATAAGTAGTACATAAGCTATGAACCTTCAGGGAATAGCAGGTAGCTTATATTTGTATTAGTTTTAGAGAGGGTAGTTGTGTGTAAGTGGGATCTCGCAGGCCTCCCCTCACCCCCGCCTTCGTCACCTACGGGTGAAGGGGTGAGGGAGGAAACGCCCGCGATTGGCCTGCTAGGTCTCACACGCGCTCTAGGCTAAGTTCATGTACATAGTAAGTTTGTAATATAATTAAGGCCATTTTTGGGGTCTGGGCTTCCTGCCGACCACCGGGCCTCCAATAAAGAAAAAAGAAAGAAAGCTCCTGAGTTTCCTTCAAGCCTCCACCCTCTTCAGTCATTTAACCAGCACACCGCCTAGGATTGTGGGTCGTCGAGGGGGCCCACACATACTTACTTGTTTCAATTTGTCTTAATACTTAGCTTTCAGGTTTATTACATTTATATATAACAGATGTAATCAGGTGTAGATCCATAGATAGATCTCTTTATTGTACAAAAAAAAAAACACAAAAATTGGAAAAAAATATACATTAAGTAAGTAAGTAGACAAAATGCGACCTTATCGCTTTAAGCGATTTCTTCCAGGCAACCTGTTGTAAATGAACACCAATAAATATTTTCCACCAGGACTCGAACCACATTGATTGACGCAGGTGGTCATTATAGGTTCGTTTATTTTATATTGTGTTGCTTGTATTCCTTAATCATCAATCATCATTAGATAGTATAAAACAAAGTCGCTTTCCGCGTCTGTCCCTATGTATGCTTATATCTTTAAAACTAAGCAACGGATTTTGATGCGGTTTTCTTTAAAATATAGAGTGATTCAAGCGGAAGGTTTATAAGTATTATACATGCACAAGATAATAAAAGTTTAGGAGGTACGAAGTTCGCCGGGTCGACTAGTGTTTTTATAAATCTACTAGTCGACCCGGCGAACTTCGTACCGCCTTACTTATTACTATGTTGACCTTCCTCATGAATTTCTCTATCGTTTAAAAAAAACGCATCAAAATCCGTTGCATGGTTTTAAAGATATAAGCATAATAGGGACCTACGCGGGAAGCGACTTTGTTTTGTAGTAGTATTGATGATCTAGGTATTTTAATTTCGAAATTGTAAAAAAAAACGCGAAATTCTTTCTTGGTAAAGATAGAAGAAAAAGTTACCAAAGCAGAAACGTACGTTTTGTAAAGCATTGCTTGGCAAGACGCTAGGACAGAGAAACGTTCGTGACGCCGAAAACAGATTTAATTATAACTTTATTACGTCCGCAAAGTTTAGAAACATTATAGAGCTCTCAAGTTGAGCAAGTTTGTGACTTAGGCAATTTGGCAGTTTCGACCTTGGTCTGGCATTAGGTAAAGCATTACTTCAGTCTCAGACTGATCCGCCCATCTAGACTAACTATAGACTAGATTGTGTATAAGATAACCTACCTTTAATTTAAAATGTTACTAAACATAAATAAAGCGCCCGAAATTAAGCGTTAGATAAAATTGTACATCGTATACTAAAGAACCCATTATTCCGATACCGCAAGATAGAGCCAAAATAATATCTTTTCTTAGTTATTTATTACAGAGTCAAAACTTTTTAATTTGCCAAAATGAGCCGGCAACCTGCCATAATAAAAAACTAAATATTTTATTTTAAAGAAAGATTCGAGTCCTCGAGAGTCCATCAAGTTGAATCTCATTATCAATCAAATCCTCAATTGCACAAGAAAAAGGGTTTAAGAGTATTGAGACTTCTATTAATAGTTTAACAGTCGCAGGCAATAAGGAAAAGCCACGTTTTGCCGACCGTTTATTTTATACTTAATCATTATAATTAAAGTGTAATATTTTAATAATTGGATCATCACATCATTTAAAATCTAATACGTTAAATGACGGTTTTTCCGATCTGAAAACGTATTAGTTCTGGAAAATTATTGTATTTAGTCATTCGAACATAATTTTAATAACTATATAGAGTACTTACATAAGGATAATAAAGTATTACACATATTATAATTTAGTTCTTATGTGTATAGATTTACATGATTTGATGTTAAATAAGCAAAATCGTACAGTATAACATGATGTTCTCATATCTGTAGATTGTTAAAACCAATTAAGAAAAAACCGAGTAGGTATTCAATTAAGGACACAACACCTAGTTTTTATTATAAAAATCTAGTAAACTACAATGTTCTTATTTTTTTTATAAGCAAACTGATTCAAAATCGTCCTGCGGCTCCTGACAAGCTATATGAAATCAACAGTACACGGAGACCATCGCACCCTCCCGCGGTATACTGCCAAACGACCCCTTTACAAAGCCATCAATCAATATACCGAATGTTTCTGACAAGGCGGTTAATAAATAAAGGGACAACTTCTGCTCACCATAACTTACAACTTTCCCAAAGCAACATAGGTCGAAATCTCAAAAAAAAATAACAGCTGTTCCATACATTGGTTCGATCAGCCGGCGGGGTCAATGTACGGGACAGCTGATTTTTGTTTTGAGATTTCGACCCATGTTGCTTTGGGAAAGGTTTTAGGTATGGTGAGCTGAATCTCTCCTTTGATTTTTACCGCCTTGTCAGAAACACCCGGTAAATAAAAAAACTCTTCCGTTACTGACTGACTGACTGACAGACAACGCAGAGCCGAAACTACTGGTCGTAGCGGGTTGAAATTAAGCACGTGTGTTCCTTGGGGAGTGTAGGGGAGCACTAAGGAATGAATTCCCGAAACGGAAAAAAAACGGGATTTTGGTGTTTATAAGAAATCTGCGCGGGTGAAACCGCGGGACAGCCTCTAGTACTGTTGATAGGTACCTACCTACGTATTTAACTGCAATTGGGCTTACACGAGTTTAATCAAACAAAAGAGTGTCAGTAAATTTTAACCTTCGCGGTTGGGCTAACCTTGTCCTGCGCGTGCGAAGTAACGAGTCCAAATTAGCATGTGCTGCTGAATTACTCTGGTACAGACAGACAGACACCATCTACAATATTGTGAACTACAAATATGTGTATGCCTTCATGGCGATTTTTAGGAAGGACCCCGGGAAAAAATATGATCGGCGTTTCCTTCCCACTCCTAGCTTGCTATACAGGCTAGAGGATGTTGTTCTTATCTCTCCCTGTCTCGCCTATGGGATTGGTGTCGTTTGATGATTGAGTGCCATAATAAGAAGAAGTGCCTTAGGCAAGGCGACTATTGTCGTAAGGCAAGGCAAACATTTGTTTACCTGAGCCAATTGGTGGGCACCCTGAACTACCCCCCCTTACAGTATAGGATACTTTACCAAATAAGGTATCAATAGCGGTTAGATTAGATGTAGTATAATTTACTTTCAATAAGTGATATCTTGTATCCTATATTGAATAAAGATTTTTTGTTTTTTTTTTTTGTATTTAAGGTGCCTGATACACATACTTTGTATTAACAGATTTTACGTGACTTCTGTAAAAGCTATTTGGTGAAATAAATTATTATCTATACCAATATTATAAAGAGGAAAGATTTGTTTTTTGTTTTTAACGAATAGGCTCCTTAAATACTGAACCGATTTGAAAAATTCTTTTACTGGTAGGAAGCTACACTATCCCCGAGTGACATAGGCTATATTAGATTTTCAAAATATTTAGGGATCTTTACTTAAACTCGAATAATGTAGCCCAAGGTGCATTATTTTCCGTTGTTTACATATTTTGACAGGTTGGTGGTTTGTTATTTTTAATATGCCAATTCTGGACAGTCAAAAGAACATAGTCTATAGAGCCAAATGTTAAGTAGTATCTTAAATTCTGTGGCGTAACGAAGTTCGCCGTGTTAGCTAGTCATTAATAAACAAACAGACATCCAGACTCAGAAATTAAACATCGATATCCGTCCGTCCGATTACCGGTCTGGGTGTGATTGTAATGTTCTTCTCTGTGCATGTTTCGGGCACCCTAGATACAGGTTCTTTCTAGTCAGGGGCTCTGAGGTTATTATGTTATTATGTTATATGTTATCTGTTATATACAATCGATCAATCCCGGACCTCCGGCGACACAGTCTACATCAAATATACATCAATACATAGTATAAAATAAAGTCGCTTTCCGCGGCTGTCCCTATGTATGCTTAAATCTTTACAACTACGCAACGGATTATGATGAGGGTTTTTTTTAATAGATAGAGAGATATCAACAGGAAGGTTTATAAGTATAATACATGCACAATATAGTAATAGGTTAGGCGGTACGAAGTTTGCCGGGACGACTAGTATCATATAATATGACCTTAATGAGTATCACAAGACATTTCTTTTGATATTCAAATCCATCGAGAACGGCATAAGGCTAAAGTTAGGTAACCCATACCATACCTAGATCAATTTAGTTTCGTCCCTGACATTAGCTCTGCGTTAGGTTCAAAGATTACAGCCATTAGGTTTTTTATCATATTCATGTTGACGTCTTCGAGACTTAATCTATTTTGTGTTGCAACTTTAATTATATTTCCCTAAGGCCCAGCGCACATTAGACGAGGCGCGGCGAATGTACAGAGAGGATAAAATCTAAATAGCAGACCATAGTTTTATTTCATTTCACGGCACTGAGTGGTTCGAAATATTTTTTCAATAGAAAAAAAAATCTAAGCAACCAAAAAAGGTAAGAATATTTATGCGATTGTTCCTCAACCCTGTGCCATAGAAATCAGATAGTAGTTTAAATTGTTATACTTTCGGCATCTTCGCTGCGCCTCGCCACATGTACGCTGGGCCTAAGGCAGATAAATAAACTTTTATTTATAACTTAGTTTTGTAAGATTGGAACTTAAGATTAGATTTTCCTCTTTTGCAGAAAATGCCTTTTATGAAACCATTATTTATTGTTATGAATATCATCACCGATGATGACTAACATACAGACAAAGGAAATTTACTTAAATGTGCTGGTGTTCGGTGTATGTAGGTACACAGAACACCAGCATAGGGAACGTAGGCACAGAACAAGGAAGTGCTCTCTCTTTTCTGTGGACGTAGGTATATTGTGTATTTAAAAAAAAAATACCTAAAAATATTATTTGTTCAGTCAGTCAGTCAGTCAGTAACGGAAGAGTTTTATATATATTGATTTCAACATCATGAAGATGAGCACATCTATGTCATTTATCTTAACAATACACCATTGTAAGATAATGCATATTAATCTATATCTACTTCCGGTGTGCGCACACGCACTTCACTGGGCTGGAGTCTTTTACAGAAAACTCTGGAAAAATATGTTATTTTCTCAAGCGTATTTGTTTTTACGCAAGAAATATTTATCATACTTAAAAAAAATTGCTTCCGTTTTTCAGTGATGTTGGCTGTGGCGCGAGAGCACAGGGTTCGATTCCCGGCGAGGGCGCACATTGCTAAATATGTCTCATTTATCCATCTTTTATCGAGTTTTATTGTTTACTAGTCGACCCGGCGAACTTCGTACCGCGTAACCTATTAGTATTTCTTGCATGTATTATACTTATAAACCTTCCTCTTGAATCACTCTAGCTATTAAAAAAGACCGCATCAAAATCCGTTGCACAGTTTAAAAGATATAAGCATACATAGAGACAGACGCGGGAAGCGACTTTATTTTATACTATGTTAGTATTGATCATTTACCGATCACGTCACGCAACTATATTGCGTGCAACTCACATAGCATGCTGGCTGTATTTTTTTTCAACATTTACTTTGCCAATTTAAAATTTACAATTAATGTTTAGAATATATTATTATGCAAAACTGTTTTTGTTAAAAGTCTAAAAACGAGTGAAACCTGTTTTGGAGTTGTCGCCAGGATCGAGAGATAAGGTAATGTTCTCCGCGACATTGCTTCCTTATGGAAATTTCGGGGTCAAAGAATTCTGCACACGCGGATATATTTACTTATATTATAATATACTATTATGGATTATTTCGTGTTCGCATAATATCCGAAATAACATAAGTCCAGGTAGGTGGTGGCTAGCTATATACGAAATACAAAAGTATCAATAAATAAGTAGATACCTTTTTCATAACTTAAACACCCAGGAGGACCTCTAGGTATAACATTTTAGTCTAATGTGCACTGCACTTATTATGGAAAATGCATCAATCACATAAAAAAAACTAACCTGTGGAGTTTATCTTCAAAATCTTCAGCGCTTATACGCTGACGAGTATAATTTGTACGATTTTGCTGTAAATAGTCATTTCGCACTGCACTCCAGATAGGCTGAACACTGAAATCCCACAACTCCACAGGTTGCTGAAAAAAAAAACTTTTTGGCGCGAACTGTAGTCAGCGGTCGTAAAGGATAATTTTATTTTATTGTTGTAGTGGTGCGTTCACACGAGCGGCCGGCGAGCGAATGTTACATTATTGTATTGGATCCTTTAGTTTCAGTTATCAACATCACATCAGAAAAACTATCAAAACGAGTTTGGCTGGAGTTTCGAACCTAACCTTGTAGGACTTGTTGTAACTTTTGGTCGTTTTTGCATAACCGCCATTTAGGTATGGAAGTTTTTTTTTGGGTGAGGAAGAAGGTAAGAATGTCCTTTTTTAAACAGTTCATGTAACAAAGTCTTTAGCCAAGGGTAAAATTAAAAAATATCTGGAGAATGTCAAATGCTTAAAGAAGTAGAGAAACGACGCAGGCCTAATTATTAGTTATACATTACAGTACATACAGCAGGAAGACAATCGCAATCTTCGTCCGTCACAGTCACTGAATCCGCCGCCATACTTTGCCATTACTAACACAAGTATGTAGATACTTATGTACCTACTTTACCAACATAAGTAGGTAATTATTAGGTAAATTAAATATTACCAAATTGTAGACATACCGTAAAATTACTAAATGTAGAGAAAAATACAAATAAAGGAAAGAACTCGCGCATAGTGTAAGGATGTAGCTCTTATGTTAGTGATAGACGTGTTTACTAGTTGAATATATGTTTTATTATGATCTTACTTAATCTAAGTACATTGGTGGGAGGCAGGTGGGTGGCCGTACCCCACTACACCTCCCCCCTTTTATTAAAAAATATTTTATTATAAAAATACAATATTTTTTTTTCTTATAAAATACATACTTAAACATTTGTTAAAAATTAAAACAAAAATCAAAACATAAAATATTAATTAACAATAAAACACATAATATATACTTTTTATTTTGTCACACTGAGTTGTGATTTTTTTTTATAGTCACATCCCTTTACTTAATAGTTCACATATTTCGTCATTTCTTTTTTTTGACTTTTTGCTCATAATTCATCTCTTTTTTCGTCTTTCATTTATCATTTTTATTCTTCATTATATTTATTTTAATTCACATTTATTTTATTCTCATTATCATTTAATATTTTCATCTCATCTCTTAAAATCTTCATATTTTTAATAACTTTTTATCTTAGTCACATTCATATTTATTTATTTTTTATTCTCATTTACTGATTTTTTTTTATTTTAGCAAACAGCTCATAATCCTTTCAACTATCATTCTTTTTTATATATTTAATTTCTTTCAAGGTACACATTATTATTATTTCTTCTTCATAATACTTCATTTTTCTTCTTTTTATTATTCATTATTTATCTATATTTCACTTTTATTTCTCTTAACAGGCATCTTCTTTTAACATCTCACACAATGTCCAGCCTCTTCACGAAGTGAATCTCGTTCATCATCATGATCAGAGTAGGATTCCAACTGCCTGTGTGTACCTTTCTATATATTAAATTTTCCTTTGCACTGACTTATCAGACTCGCTGAACTAAGTCATCATGCATGCTCATTCATTTCACTTTCAATAATCTTTTCCCTACATTCCAATGAATTTTAATTGTAAAGAATTTGCAACTTCAGTTGGGTGATCAGTCCAACGTCTATTCCAAAACTTCACAACTAAAGATTCTCAAACTTTATACTTTTCAAAACAAACAATCATGCAACTTCATCATTCGTTTACCTTTTAGTCACTCGGACTCTTTTTAATCTCCAATCATAAAGCTCTTTCATACTGTGTCATGTCCTGTGTTAAGTCATGTCCGATTATTTAAACAACATTTTCCAAAATTTATAAATAAGAAAATTAAAATTAAATTGATTCTAAAATTTAAACAATACAATACATATCAATTTTTCATCATTATATTTCATGGTAGGTATCTGACTACAGGTAAAAAAATTCAAGAATTATTAAAATTTCCAAAACAAAAATATAATACTTTTGATTACAAAGTGTCTTAAACTGAGCAATGTTATTGAAGACATCGCCAGATATGGAACTGAAAAATGCTGACTCTAAGGAATGTGCGCTTGGTAGCTGATACTTAATACGTGAACTGATACATTATATGACATGAACAAACGCAATGAAAAAAATAATTTTGGTGTTAAATATTAATAGCAGAACAAAATAAAATTCTAACTTTTAAGCAAAACATTGACAAATTAAAATATACTATAATCATACAAATACAACACATACTTTTTGCTGAATATTATAAAACATTAATAAAACATAAACTAAATATAAAAAAAACTGTTTTCAATTAAACCTTATCAGCAAAAGAAATATTCCATTAATAATAAATAAAATTAATGTAAGTAATTATTTAAAAACTTATTCATAATACAAATCCTTATGTAAAAAAACGCCATTAAAAAAAAAAGACTGAAACACTGAATTTAAATATCTTTTAAAAACACAATCACAAAAAATTAAATAAAACTGTCACCGAAGCAGGAGTCTCGCCGAAAAAAAAAACTGCACTGTAGTTACTGTTCCGAATAAGTAATCTGATGATTTTTGCCGAAAAGAGAACACTTGGTAGGTGAATTAAGGGCACATAATTACTTGTATTATAATATTTCATTTTCTTAATATCTACTTCACTTTTATATTATTTTTATTAACTATTGGTGTCCTTTCACTGTCCAAAATATTCTTTCACTTTTACATTTTACTTTATTTTTTTTAACATTTTCCGTACATAAAAAAAATGCAGGCCGACCGGCGCTGCCTAGTGGTGGCAGGCCGGCTGGCAGGGTCGCCATGTAAGGATGTAACTCTTATATGATTGAGAGACGTCTTTACTGATTGAATATTAGTTTAATATGATCTTACTTAATCTAAGTACATTGGTGGGAGGCAGGTGGGTGGCC
This sequence comes from Euspilapteryx auroguttella, assembly GCA_951802225.1. NCBI lineage: Eukaryota > Metazoa > Arthropoda > Insecta > Lepidoptera > Gracillariidae > Euspilapteryx > Euspilapteryx auroguttella. The sequence goes on along the minus strand of OX637646.1, from coordinate 14,263,882 downwards.
GTACCCCACTACAATAGCCTACCCCTGCCTGTATGTACTTACTCAGGATTTCAGTCTGTGATATTTTCCGTTTCCGTGGGATTTAAGTAAGCGACAACTAGGCCAGAACCGTCTCATCTATTTAAAAAAATTCGCCATAGTTGTTACGTAGAGTAAGCATTACAAATACACAGACCGACAGAATTACATTCGCATTTATAAATTGAAGCATGCTTTTTTTTAACCGACGTAAAAACAAAAAGGATTGGGTCGGTACCACAAAATCAACGAATAAAGATCACTAAATTACCTGAAATTCAAAGAAATAACCGAAAAACGTGTGTCGCTGAGCATCGCGCTTTACGAAGATAATGAATTTGCTTGTGTGGTGTGGCGCCGACTTAAAATTTCTTGGTAATCCAAAATTACTTTAAGAAGTGAGTAAATTAAGGCCTAATAGAAAATGTTTCCCTATTATTTAATGCTTTTCAGTTTTTTCGGCGGTTTAATTTTTTGATAAAAAGTTTTTATTATTATAATATTTGATTAAGTATTTAATGTGCGTGGCGCTAGTGCCGATTATACATACCAACAACTTGGTACAATAGCGTTGCAATAGGCTCTCACTGTCATTATTATTATTATTATTTTTTGTATCCACATCAGCGCGGTCTTGACCCAGAGTAAAGTATCTTTATTTGGCCGAGTTTCGGATGTTAGTGTTTGTATTGGGCTCGCCTCTGTAGTTTCTTTTTAAGACTTAAGCGTTATGGCCTTGCATGAAGTGTAAAGTACTTACACGATTTTAATAATATTGCATAACTGTTTTACAGTTAAAAAAAACATGTCTATTTATATAGGTAGTTAAGAACATTAACCTTTTCTACTTGGACCCTTCTTTATTCCGTAACGCTGAAATATAATAAAATAAAAAAAAAATAAAAAAAAAAAACAGACAGACAGACAGATACCCACGTTAAAATTATAACACCCTCTCGGAATTTTCGTTCGGGGGTTAAAAAAGCATTATATTCATTATAATGAGTGGTGCAGTTAATAGTTGGATTCGTCCCCTCGCACGCCTCTCAAAGGACCGGGCTCCATCCCGTGATACCGAAGAGTATTGAGAAACATAATAATAATAAATTTATTGGAAAATTCATAAATTTACAATAAAACTTAACGTAAGCCATATATTAATAGTTACAATAACTTTAAATGAATTAAAATATTATTATCCTATACTGCAAGAGGCGAGTTAGTTCAGGGTCAAACTCATCCGCAAAGCCATCAATGGAACCGCCAGGATATTCCCGGGCGATGTTATTGAAAGGATAACGTGAAGCAAATTAAAAAACACCTTATTGCAAACAAAGAACGATACAAAAGTAAGTAAAATAACAAGTAAAAAAATATAACTTTGCATGCAACGAGCGACCTTATAGCGAACGTATCATGTTACCAAAAATCTAAGTACCTATTTAAAAATGTAACTATGAGCAACTAAAATAAAATCGCAATTTCAACATGACGTCTCGTTGTTCGGTGCGCCTGCGCAACCAGCCAAAATTATTACAATATTGCAGTTTGGTTTGTCCGCTATTTGATCTGTTACAAAACTAAGTGGCACCACTCGGGAAAGCAAACTTAGCAATCAGATGTCGCGACTTTGGCGTGTAAAAAATATTGTTAAATTGCTATGTTTACACCATTGGTGTGCTTTAATGTTTATCTCGTTTTACATCGAGCCCACCAGAAATCGAGTGGTCGATCTAGTCGATCCGATCCTAGTTGTTCTGTGATCCGATCCGATCAGTAAAATTAGTGCATACACTATTAGTGCGCTGGTATGCGTCAAAGGATTTTGCAAGATGATCAAAAAGCGCACAGCTTAATGAGAGGCCTTCGTGTAGCCAAGTCAATTTAGAAGTAATCTATCACCGAATTGCCTAAGTTGTAACTAGAACTCGCGCTCTAGAATAGAATAGAATAGAATCATTTATTTGTTATCACAGGTCAGGTACAGATATTAATGTAGTATAACAGAGTATCACCGTGATATACCTTTTTTTTTTTAGGTATGCAAATATTATTTACTTATAGCCTTAAGTAATTATAGCTGTGGTCAGCTAAATAAGTTTATAACTTTAATAAAACTATTAGAAAAAATAACAAAAAGAGATCTTTCCTACATACTGCTAGGAACATGGATTATAATTCTAGCACTACAACCACATCATATAACTTTTCTTATGTATGTAGGACACACGAGTATTAAAGAAATTACTATTTTTAAACAATTAAACGAATTAGGCATTGCATGTTAACTATTGCATGCTCTCTACCTCTACTACGGAAGTCACAATATACTTAGCTCGCTTTACGCTTACATAAGCTCTGAAAGGCTAAACTAACTAAACCATCATTGGTGTTAGGCTAGTTTTATTACCTAGCTTTTATTATAAATAAATAATAAAATAAAATTATGTTAACTTGCAAATTAGTCACGCTTATGCCACAGACACAGCCACAGTGGTAAAAAAGAGCAGTGTTAAATACATGATAACTAAGGCAGCTTTAAGGGGCACGCAGGGCTGCTATAGGAAGCTATACCGTGTGATTAAATCACAGCAAGCCCCGCACGACGCCCCGCGCAACGTCCCAACTGGCCTAAGGCCTTCTGTACGAAAACGCGGCGCCTTGTGCGGGGCGTCGCGTCTTCTTGTACGATATCGAACAAAGGACCATGTTTTGATATTGAAGCGTTCATTGACTATGCCACCGCGTCTCCGTAAACAGTTTCATACATTGCTATACCTTTTTTTTAACCGTAGCACGCCCCGCACGAGCCCCGCGTTATTGCGAAAGGGAGTAGAATCATTGGACAGAAAAAGGCTCGTTTGGGGGGCTCTCCAGGCGACTATTGTCGTAAGGCAAGCCAAACATTTGTTTGCCTTAGCCAATTGGTGGGCACTCTGAACTGAACTACCTCGCCTCTCACAGTATAGGGTTACTTTACCAAATAAGGTATCGATAGCTATTAGATTAGATGTAGTCTTAATTGTCTTTCGATAAGTAATATCTTGTATCTTATATTGAATAAAGAATTATTTGATTTGATATCCTAAATTTTATTTATGCAGCCTACCTACTTTGTTTAAATAAATAAATAAAATAATTTATTGAAAGCCAAATAGACTAAACTAACATGCCTTAATCTAATACAAAAGTAAGGATTGTTAAAAGGCTTTAAAAGAAAATGCTACAGTGGTAGTTATCCTATCCTTTAAACTAGGTAAACCTGTATCTTAAAGGATAGGGGTCCGGTGTGGTCAGAAAGCTATAACAGTGCAATAAAATAAAAAAAAAATTATTCCAGTTCACTTACGAACTAAGGAAATGAATAAATCAATAATTTTAATAATTTAGAAAATACAAGAAAAAAAAAAAAAAAATATATATTATCGTCTAAAATCTTTTCTACTTAACAATTTTTCGGTTTTATTATAATTTAGTGTTTTTAAAAATTCAGTAACATTTCGCTTGCATTCATTTAAGTTTGAATTATATATATCAATATATTTATTTAATCTATTATAGAGGAACCCACTCATGACATAAAAAGATGTATTGGCTAGATGTGTTCGACAACTAACGTGAAAGTCGTTGGGGAGCTTAACCCTTCTGGCATCCTGAGTTAATTGAATCCTAGGCGACAGCTTATGCTTTCTCAGAATAGACCTCAGTATAAACAATTGCCTAACCGTTAGGAAACCACAATCAGCGTAGAGCTGTTCAGTGGGACTTCGAAAAGACCTAGAGAGCATAACTTTAAGGGCAGCTCTTTGGGCTATTTCAGCTCTTATAATTATTGTCTTCCCTGCACCTCCCCAGACCGGAATACAATAGGATATCACAGGTTGTACTAGAGAAAGATAAACCATTTTTAGTGTTGCACAATCAAGAACGCGTCTCAAATTCTTAATTATGGGGAAAAGTTTTCGAACCCTACCTGAAACCATTTCAACGTGCTTGCGCCAGTTAAGGCATTGATCGATAATGACACCTAAGTATTTTATAGAAGTTGTTCTTTCTACAGCCATGCAAGGGCAGTCTGTATTTGATGAACAGCTCTTTGTATGAGCGAATAATTTAAATTGTAGAGAAGGGCCAAATGATTTTTTAAAAGAAAAAGGCACATATTGAGTTTTTGCTAAGTTAAGGGAGAGAATATTCATGGAAAGCCAATTTGAGACTGAGCGAAGACATTTTTCCGCCATCAACTTAGTTTCATCCCAAGTTGAACCATGTACGATAAGAGCCGTGTCGTCTGCGTAGGTGAAAATTTCGCAGTTAGGCAGTATTAATTGACAGAGCTCATTAACGTAGATTTGAAACAGAGTTGGGCCCAAAATACTTCCCTGCGGAACACCATATTCAACAGCTTTCTCCGAGCTAATCCAGTTGCCTATTTTTGTGCACTGAGTTCTGTCTCTTAAGTAATCCTCAAAAATTTGGAGTCCACGTATTCCTATCAAATCCATTTTCTTTAGAAGAAGTGGTATTGACACAGTATCAAATGCTTTGGAAAGGTCTAGAAATATTCCTAGGCATTTCCTTTTAGCGTCTAAATTTTTGACTACTGCGTTGGTCAAAGCGCAGACAGCATCTTCAGTGGATCTATTGCGTCTAAAACCATACTGATTTTCAGATATGGTGTTATGTCTATCCATAAAACTGACTAGCGCAGAATTTAAGTACTTTTCGAGGATCTTTGACATAACCGGAAGTACGGATATGGGCCTATAATTGTTGCAGAGTTTTTTGTCTCCATTCCCACTGTCAAAGCTATTTTTTGACACTCGACTAGGAAGTTACAGTCGCATGCAATCTCAATACAATTTTGTTTTAAAAGCGTTAACAACTGCGACTGTAAATGCCGTACCTACCTATAAAATAACATAATCAAAACGCTTATGCCTTCATAAGTAATCAAATAATTTACATCGTGTGGGGTAGGTACTCAGACTCAAAACACGTTTGAAGAGCCACCTGCAGTTATTATGCAGCATATTAAATTATTCGAAGGTCGGCACGGCAAGGTGCGCCTGCGCCTTCCGAAGGATAACCAGATGGCCTCTAAAGGACTTGTCGATCGAATATATGATAAAATTACTTAAGACACAGAGCCGGATTTGTAAACAATTAGCCCCCCAGTATCCTTTCTATTATTTCTTTTTTCGATGTTACCTTAACGGGCGAAACGGTGCGAACTAGCGCCACTTCGGATAAATAATTAATATCTTCTAACTAAACCAACGTTTTGGGCAACCTCGACACTAGTCCAGTCTATCTTTCGGGCATCTTCCCGCAGTCGCTCCAAATTAATACCACCAAAATTACGTTGGAAGAGGATCTTCGCTTTTGCTTTAGGTGTACGTAGTTTATAAGACATAAATATCAGATCATGATAAGAAAAAGCATCAGCGGAGAATTGCCCATGGGTAGCAACATGTTCGGATGATTTGACCAAAACTAAGTCGAGAAGCGACGGGGTACAGTTGGGGAAGTGATGAGTGGCGGAAAGGGGAAGAATTATCATGTTGCTAGCAAGACAGAGAGAATTTAAAGAGGAAGAACGGTTGTCATTTAGGAGTAAACAAGTATTAAAATCACCCATGATAATGGTATGATTGTACGATGGGACAAGATCTTCTAAAAGTTTTTCAAACGCAGCAAAATAGCTAATGGACCTCGATGGGCAGTAGTACACCCCTAAGAGCAACTTGGTATTTGAAAGTTGCACTTCAATAAATATATGTTCACCTGCATCGGTAGGTGGGGGCTGTTCCGAAATGCTGATAATGGAAGTTTTAAAATGACTACGGATATAAATAGCCACCCCACCACCAACTACTCCAGTGCGGTCGTTACGGATAAGTTGAAAACCAGGTAAGGTGTAACAAGACGAAGAGAGACAAGGTTTTAACCAGGTTTCCGACACGAGAACTGCGTGAACATTTTTAATATCATTTTTATTATCAAAGGTAGCTAAGAAATCAGGATAATGTGCCGGAATGCTTTGAGCGTTGATGTGTACAGCATTGAAGTTTTTAGGAAAATTATGAAAAGTTGATTCTAGAGATTCGCCAAGTGAGGGTATGCTACAGAAACTATCATCACCAGAACTGTTCAACGGCTCTGAAGACTCAGAAAGGGACAAAAAAACATCATTATCACCAATATTAAGGTTCATAATATTACTATACATAAATAAACTATTTAATAAAATATATTATTATATGAATAATATTAAATATAAGTATACTTAAGTAACTACAGAAATAAACTATGAAAATAAATAATACTAACAAAGTATGTACACTTTGCAGAAAGACCCACCAGCACTGTTCAAAAAATATATAAAGAAACATAAACGAGTCATACACATACAAAAATACCGACAAATACAAATAAATTGTGTAGATTTCAGGTTCCAAATCTAAGGAATAAACTGTTTGTTGCCTAAATTGGCCTAAGTATTTAGTTTTTAAAATAATATTTCTAAGATCATTTCATTATACTAAAAGGTAAATACAACAAAGCCTTAAAATTTCTAAGAAAGATTCTCTAAGGAGTCAAAGACTTTTTTTTTATTTCGGCCATGTTTTAGAAGATATAATTATTTATCGGAAGTGGCGCTTGGTAGTTTCGTACCGTGTGGACCATTAAAGGCCAGAGCTGGCAGGATTTTTGCTGACGTACCCTACACTTCTCAGATGACGTACCTACACGGTACTCTGGTATGGTTGGGTCTGATCGGCAGAAAGGCTCTGCGGTTTGTGTAGCGAGCCAGGCCAGTGTATTTGTAGTGTTCTCTTGTTTTTTGCTCTTGTGGACATATGTATGTGGAAATATGTATACTTTCGCCAGAATAATTAAAAAACGCGAAAAAAATTTAATTTCGCGCCATACCGTGACTTACCGCCTTAAATTAAGCATTTAGCAGTTGGTACCCCGGAAAAAGATTCTGAAATTCGGATCCGTTAAAAGTTTCAAATTAGGAACACGAGTGGGCTAGGTCAAAATTCATCAGATTCAGCTGAACCGGTCGCTCGAGACCAGAGGTCGGGTTGCTCAATCAACAGTCGATACTGCATCTGCATTTAAGTACTAAAATATACTGAAGGGCGACCAGTACTTACCCTAGTTCGTAATGAGATATCTACCCGATTGGAATTTCAGTGTGAGAATTTTATTCAATAATTTCTTTTTTACAAACAAGGGACCCGCCTTCAATAAACTGTATAAATAACAATACATCAACCGAGCACTTCCTCTATTCCAAAGTCGGTTAAATCGGTACTATAACCTTCTCCTGAATGTAAACAAATACTTTTTCTGAAATCCGCATCAAAATCGGTTCAGCCAAAAGCGAGATAATCGCGGACAAACATACATACATACAGGTCCTTTTTTGAAGTCGGTTAAAAATACATTTACTATGACAGGCCACACGATTTAAGTTATAATTCCGATCGTAAATTACTACTGCTACGTAAGGAACAGCTAACTGTATAGTTGGATTCTAGCCTGGCCGTATGTCTTTTCCTTGAAACTTGAAATGTCTCTGGTAGTTGATGTGGCATAGAATACTTTCAACCTGCACATCCTTCTCTCATGGGCGACGAAAAAACGCCTAAGAGAACATTCGAAGGATGGGCAGAAGCGTCTTCCGTTTACACTTTCGCGGATGCAAGAAAAAAAGCATGAGTTCCCTATTGGACACCCAAAAATTGTATGAAAAAATAAAGCATGCAATAGAAGTCGTTTCCATATACTGGGTCACAAAGCACATAATTAGGCAAAATTGGCGGGAAATGGAATATATGCGGTGGGTCGGCTCCTGGACGCACGCGCCACTCATCCATACATTTTGTTTGCGTAAAAGGACTGCTATAGCGGGCGCGTCCAACAGAGAAGGATGGAAAATATGTGAGGTTCTCTCTTTCTATTTAAGGCAAAAAAATATGGTTATCTGGACGCTGACAAATTTTGATCGGTTGGAAAATGGTCACTAAAAAAGGTTTTCTTTGACTATGTATGACAGAGTGGTATTTTATAAACGGTGTTCCCGTAAGAAGCTCCGACATTTAGACTGCCATAGCGGCTTTGGCCAGTGTTAGTGTCACAAAAACGACTGCTTTAGAATGTGCAACCGTGAAAGTGTTAAAAACTTGAAAATCACACTATACAAATAATATAGTATACATACCTACCACTAAGCCATTACATAGAATACTAAAGAGCCATATCATAAATTAAAGAATAGTTACTACGTAAGCGTAAGTCATACTGCGATCGCCAACCCACCTGCAAAGGCGTGGCGAATTGGCGATGATGGAAGCCCTCCCCGGCGGCGTTGTTTTAGGTAAATCAAATTAAAATACTTAATCAAATTTCCTTGAATTTATTTCATCCATAAAAAAAAATCATCTCTCTTAGACAAAGTATCAACTAGTAAAAACACTTAATAGTTAGTTAAAGGAATTAAATTAATTATTATTTTAGTAATGTCAAACTATAGATATGAAACACATAAAAAAAAAATGAACTAAAAGGCAATATAAAGTGAAGGATTAACATTAGGCCAGCACTCATTTTGCGAGGCCTTTCGTAGACGAACAGAGGATAACCATTAAAACAGGGCATCTATTGCCGTTCAAAATGAAAATGAGAATGTGAATAATTTTGACATGTTATAAGTATACATTGCGGGTATATAGGTGACTCATTTTGTCTACACAAGAGATTCAGCTGTAAACCCGCAATGTATACTTATCACATGTCAAAATGTTTCTTTCTTCTTATTTTCATTGAGAACGGCAATAGCCTAAGTGGTCTCTTAAGTCTATGGCAAATGGCATGCTATATAACAGGGGGCCAAGTTTCTTAACTAAAAACGTGTGACTCGTAATTGTCTTGTTAGCGATTTCGTTAACCATTGCCGCTTTAACAAAGGTAATTTCTGTTGCACGCTCAAAGAAAACAGCAATGGTTAACTAAGTCGCTAACAAGACAATTACAAGTCACTCGTTTTTAGTTAAGAAACTTGGCCCCCAGGGGTAGCATGAATAATTATTGTAAGCTACCATAAGAGACCGCAACTTGCACCCAATGTTTTTGTATGTAAATTGCTGTAACACTTCTGGTTTTTCTCTATTGCAAAATAGCTCTTGTTCTTTGGCAATACAGTATAGGGCTGACACAATCTTAGACAAATCTGTAACGGCCTCCTAGACTGTCACTGTACCACTATCATATCTGCATCCTGTGTACTCCTTTCTAGTTTGTTGCATTGAATTTGTTGTGCTGTTAATATAAAATGTTGTTTTATTCATATTTCTTTCAATACTAGCAATTAAAAAGATTCATCAAAAGGAAGCGTCATATCAATCCACTCCTTAGACTGATCCATCGCTTAAATATCCACTATCAGCTAAATTTCTGTTTCTGTTATGGAAAAGGTACTACTGTCAGTCTTGATTCTCCTCGCTGGTTGAGGACTCCTCTGAGCTGCCCTCACTTGTTTCCTCCTCATCACTCGAGTCACTATCTGACCGGTCACCTCTCGCAGCTTTCTTTGCCATGAGCTCTTTATATTGCCGCACGGTGATTTTTCTTGGAATTATTTCACGTAAAAAGTCCAATGTGTCATCCTCCTGTACAACTTCTGCTATATTTTTGTAGTCTAAACTGTTGTTTTTGGTAACTTTAAATGCTCTCTTGGCTAGATCCAACACAAAAAGTTCCTGAAAAAAAAAGGTTCAGGTTAGGATGGTTCTTTAAAAATATTACTTCAATTTTACCTTGACGCGATTGAACAAAGTATTAATAATTCAAAAAATTTAAGTGCCTAGATTATTGTAATGGCAATCGTTTAATCTTCTGATATTCCCGCGTTTGGAACTCTGCGAAACGTGAGCTTTACCGAGGAGGTGTGAGAAATTTACTTAGGAGCGGCTTTAGGTAAAATAGATCGAATATGAATAGCTAAGAATATAAAACGACCCACCGACCAAAATTTCCTTGTGATAGTGGGTTAAAAAGCTATTAGAGGGAAAATCATTTTACCGTAACTTTTGTAACCAAAAACAATGGTTCTGGGCCAACAGCTTCGACGTCCGGCGAGCTTTTCATTATGGTTTTCACTCTGGACAGTGGTAAATGCAAGTCTTTTGGCTTCGGATTAACTGCTTCTTGTTTAGGAGTAGACATTTTCATTTAAAATTTTCAAAATACAGGCAAGAGGAAGAGGTCAACACAAACAACAAAACAAAACAAAACAAACCGTCAAGCAGGGCATGTCAGTCAGTCTTACTCAGTCAATCAGTTGACGCTGACTGACGGTTAAGTTTGACAGTTTGACGGTTTGTTTGACGCAATCATTGATCGAGATTGGTGTTCTTTAATGGCGGATGATTTGAATTTCGAATCGAAACCTTCCTTCCTCGCCCCTTAACTCGAGTTCTTGTCTTGCTTCAATACATAGTATATACGTAGTATCTCTAGTTGGTCTGTGCATAGTATAAAACAAAGTCGCTTCCCGCGTCTGTCCCTATGTATGCTTAGATATTTAAAACTATGCAACGGATTTTGCTGCGGGTTTTTTTAATAGATAGAGTGATTCAAGAGAAAGGTTTATAAGTATAATACGTGCACAATACAATTAAAGGTTAGGCGGTACGAAGTCCGCCGGGTCGACTAGTGTCATATAAATTTTTAAATATTCGTAGAAATTTAACATTTATAAAAAAAAAGAAATAGTTTACATAGGTACCTAACTACAACAAGACAAGACAACCACCAAATCCTCAGAAAATGTAATGTAGGTAATAAATAAAATAAAAACAAGTGAATATTATTCCTTGGCGAAAGAGTGCCTTGGTAATAAGGCAACTCAATTTACGTAGAAAATATAATGAAAATATATATTTGCTTTAAATTTTATACAGGCATTGGGTTTGGGGTAGTAAAGTTCATGAGTGCCGACCGCGCACCGGTATACGTAGAGTAAGCAGACATCTCACTAGATGTTCTGATGACCTCTAGAAGGCTGCATTTTGTGTGTGCACTGGACGGTGGACGAGGTTACACATAATGTCCGTCAGTATTTTCTTTTGGCACCTGATGTTCTAAGGGCACCTGTGCCAAAAGATTTTGGCAATCATGTTTGGTTCCGTACTCCATGTTCTCTGTTTATTATGTACCAAAACTTAATTTAACAAAGTTAGCTACTTAAAACGTGGTTGTACGTTTGTCCATGTGTAATATGATCCAGTACATAACGAAGATGTGGTTTAGAGCAAAATAAAACTGTCTTGATGCCCTATTTAATTCAAAGCAAAGATTATTTGTGTTTAGCATTATGCTATTGTTAGTACAATCCCCCATTGAAAATGAAATACATTATGGTCTTAATACTAGCTGTCTTTATTTTCCATTTTCTTACAGAAAATACTTTACCAAACAAACAGCGGGCCGGGCCGGCGGCGCTAGGCGCCCGCGACTAGATGCGCAGCCCACCGCTCCCAATACTCGCGTATACGTTAAATAATAATAAGAAATACTGCGTGAGATCTGCCGGAGCCTAAACTCCTTACAGGGACTTCTCGATCTTGATGAGTTCAGCGATGCCGTCGTACATTTCCTTGACAGCTTCGTATTCTGTGAGCCCCATGCGGCGCTTGTTGGAGATGTCGTAGACGCCACCCTCGGCCTCCGTGTGCTCTCCGCGAGTTCCTCGCACCTGCAAGTGGTACTTGCTGGCGACTTCCTCCAGTTTCGCCTTGTCTGCAGCCAGCTTGGGCAGCTTGATGTGCACCGAGGCGCGCACAGTGGTACCCAGGTTGGTGGGGCAGAAGGTCAGGAACCCGAGACGGTCGTTGTGCGAGAAAGGTACTCGCTTCTCAATGTCATTGACGGCCGTCACCAGGCGCTTGTAGACTTGCTTCAGGTCACCGCCCATCTGCATGGAGATGAGGCGCAGGTGGTCCTCCTCATTGCACCACACCAGGAAGGTCTTGTTCTCGTTGTGGTAGATACCACGGCCAGTGGGCCAGAAGCGGCAAGCATTGGCGGCCTGGAGGAAGCGGTCACCCTCCTTGAACAGGAAGTGGTCATCGATCAGCTGCTGCTGAGTCTCCTTGGACATGCCAGTGAGTGGGTAGAAGGTGCCCTTGAGCTCTCCCTCGAGGCCAGACAGGGTGGAGGAGACCTTGTCCTCCATCTCCTTGTACTGGGCCTCGGTCAGGCAGGGGTTGAAGGGGTATCCCTCCATGGAGCGGCCGCAGCGCACACGGGTGGACACCACGAACTCACCAGCCGGGTCCAGGTTGCCCAGAGTCTCAACGTCTCCCCAGTTCTTGGCCGGGTGCTTGTCAGTCTTCTTGAAGCCATTGTGGTAGTCCTCGATGATGGGGTCGAAGAGGTCTGCGAACACGGTGTAGGACTCGGCGTCGGGCGCGTAGATGCCCACACCAGAGTCTAAGTTCTCAACACCTGAAAAAAAAAAAAAACATTACATTTAGTGACAAAACAATTTAATTTTTAAACGATTTCTTTTACAAAGTTCAAACAATCAAACATTCGAACAAAATTAAGTTTTTTACTTGAATGATTTAGGGACCTATTCTGAACAATAATATTGTAACTGATGTCTGATAAAATATTGTAATCCAATCAGAAGATAATACTACTGCATGCAATAACAAGACTGCAGGGTATTTTCTATTTGATTAAAAGTTCAAAGTCCGACTTAAACAATTAACGATGTAGAAAAAATAATAAAATTAGGTTGATACCTAGTAGGCAAAAGGAAATTTACAAACCTGACTGGATGACGTCCAAGAGCGTGGATCCGAAAGAGGTCTTCTTGTTCTTGAGGGCCTCGAACACATCCTTTGTCAGGTATTTCTTCAGCAGCGACTTGGAGTCGGAAGCTTGCAGCTTGCTGAAGCCAGCTTCCAGCTTCTCGAGGGTTGCGGCGTCCACCATTGTCGCGGCTTTTCTATTGAAAAAAAACAGAAAAATTTACAATCGGCACAAACTAAAAGGAAAAATCTTAGAAATAAAATTTCTAACGCTTTTAAAGCCGCACAGGTAGCTCGGGAACACATTTTTATTAATAATTTGCAAAAAACTGAAAATAAAACAGCAAAGCTTTACGTTATTTCGGATTTCGGAATTTTTTGAAGTTTTTTTTTTTTAATTTCGTAGTGACGTACCCATTGTCTTTATAATCGACCGGAAGTGCGTCCGGATCTTCAGGTGACCACCTATGTCGTTTTTAGGGTACAATCAAAGTAGAGGATCAAAGAAAAGTAAACAATAATTTTATATTACTTAATTAATTACATTGTGACAAAAGCTTAAAAAATAAGTTTATGTAGATAAGCTGTTATTAATAATCAATTTATACTTCAAAAGTCCAACCAGCCGAGGCAATAAATATCGTATAATGCAAACTGAAAAATTTAAACAACACGGAAAATTACGAACCGTCTGATGAGGTAATATGCTATAACTGCACCACCGCAAACGACAATAGGTAAAGTTACTTTGAGTTTGTAATTATTCATCATAAAAGAGTAATACTAGGTATTTAAATGCTTTTTAAAAAACTTGTTGAATATTATGACGTTGGGAGTCTTGGTTCTTTAAGCTTCTCGGCTAAAGTGTCTTTTGAACACACCCAAGTATTCACGGGCTTTTGCGAAAAATTACGTAATTTAGCTAGAGGTCGCCTTGACCGACACGCGCAGAGCGGACGGATGTGTCAGCTCACTGCGCAGCGGCGCCGGTCCTCCGCGCAGCTCAACCGGCCTCCCACTCGGATACCGTTCGCCGAACAATATCGTGGATTCCTGTTACCTAAGTATTTACCGTAATAAAACTTGAGACAGCGAACCGATACCAATAAATTGTTCAATGATTACTAATCAGATTGCATGATATAACATTCATATCTGTATTCATATGTAGGTACTTAAAAAGGTATTTGTCATATACCATACCAAGTATATTTCACAAGTAAAGATTCGGCCATAGCTATTATACTCCTGTAGCGTATTCTAGAAATAAGTTCTGTGCTAGAGGGTAACTACATTGCAAAAAGCACAGTAGTTTAACACTTTACTTTCGATCTTGAGACATTTAATTAACGCAATAGAAAATAAGCGCAATTCTGATAAAATAAAGTTACAATCACACAAAGCCGGTTGACTATAGAATCCATCAGATACAAACCCGTCAGTCTCATCTGTAGCCGGTTGGCTTTCTTTATTTTCTTTTGTCGCACACCCACCCATTTTCACAATATAATTTTAAAAACAACTACACTAAGGACATGCACTAAATCACGAAATATCTAGCAAATAAATAAAATAAATTGGGAACACTAAATGCGAAATGGAATGATGTTTTGTCTAAATGAATTTGTCGGTGCCGGGAGTGGCAAGGGTGAGGGGTCGCCGATCGATGCGCGATACGCAGCACGCACGCGGGTCCCGAATTTCCCGCCCTTCAGGAATCACTTTGAAACTTTTCACAGGAGACTAATAGGAGTTTCGCGAGTTACCTTTACTTGCGGCGTTCGAAAACAGTTTGAAACTGTCGCTCAGAGTGCTGTTGGACTCTTATCGGTGAAATATCACACTTGACAATATCTTAAACACATTCACAGTAGATTAAGGTGTCAGTTGACGTTATCTTCGGAAATGCACTGGTACCAAGTACTTGATACCGTAAGATGAGAACTCCGATATGAAGGTAGGTAAGTAAACTACCAGCGCTTACCTTACGCTTGTACAACCGTCAGAGTCGACTGCGAGGTGCAGAATGATGATGGCGTGAGAGCGCAGAGCGTTAAGCCCGCTCTGCCGCCGCCCCGCGCCCGCTCCGCAGCCCTTCCTCCACCAACCTTGGCCTTGCCAGAGCTGCCCAAACTGCCCGGTTTCCCGCGGCTCGCCAGCACCACGTCACATCGACCATAACGAGCATTATCATTTAATGTATTGATGATCTATATTTATGCCAATATCTAGGGCTTTAATCGATGGTAGGATAATGAATTTATTCTTATGATTATGGCCAAACTGACCAATCATAAAAGCTTGTTTAGAAATAATTATTGCTGAACATTATGGTGAAGTGTCCCATTTTAATATTTCACGTTAAGTACTTAAATGATTGGAAGTTCAACAGGAAAATAAAAAATATTATATAAATACACTGTAAACTTTGGAATCCCATCTGCAGGATGCAGGCTCACATTACTTCTTGTTTTTTTAGGGTAATAAAAATAAACTTTTATAAAACAAACATATATTTTGCATTGCATCTCAAAAAAGACAAACTTGCAATAGCATTTTTTTTTATTTCAGTATAAAAATTTCAAGACACTACCTAACTAACTAACTACTCATTGTACAAGAATACTCACATTAAGTGTGTGTCATAGATAGTCTGAGTAACAACTAAAGCTGCTACCCTAGTTTACCATTTTGACCGAACCGTTAAATTTTACAACATACATCCTTTGTTAATCGATCGATTTTTTGCCTATTCGGCAATCCCTATGCGGATTCCACTTCAGCCAACACCTCAGGCCACAGAACAAGAGAATACAATAGAAATAGCATCATGAGCTTTTAGTACTGAAACCAGTGTGTCCAAACTCACACATATAAACCAAACGCTCACTATGAAATCCAAGCTACCATTGGTGATTAACGACGAAGCCGAAAAGATCTACATCACAAAACTTTGAAGTAGACTATGAACCTTTTTTACAAATGAACAAAGATCAAAATCAAATAACAATTATGAAATACTTAAGATAATGATGACATACATATGATAAAAGAATGAAATTAGGTTTTTCCAAAGACATGGTAGAAAGCTATACATCCTCTTTGCTTTAAAATCCTCATGCATTGTTCCTAGTTTTACTATTCGACGCTAGATGGAACTACAGCTTTTGTACTACCGCTACTAAACACTAGGTGGCTACGTCGAAAAATTAGGGATGTACATATTGCGGGAGAAAGTTTGTCGATGAGCAAAACCTATCGATATACTACTTTCTTTCATTATGGCTACAGTTAACAATTACTTTTTTTTACGAAAAACTATGGGTATTCTACGCAAACGGCCTTCTTGGTGATTGGCGATGTATTGGTATTATCATATGAAAAAACCAGTCGCTCATAGAACAAAGTTTATTTTAGTGTACAGTTTAATTTTTATTTATTTCAAATGTCGTTTTGTATTCAACAGTTATGCTTCGCATAAATAGAGATTCAGAAATAAAAATGTGTTTAGTTATAAAATAGTTTAAACCTACAGTACTGCAAAAGTTATAATGCGCATAGAAATCTTCGTCACTGTTCGACAACGGTCGTATTCCCAAGCGACGGAAGACGATATGTATTTAAGGAGGTTAAGTGCATTTTCTGCATGCGTAATTTAGTAGAATTATGATTTTTGATTCAGGTGTTTCCGTGAAATCGACAATTAGCGAATCTGCATGCGCATTATTAATTTTTTAGTAAGTACTGTACTTTAAATGAAGCTTTATTTTAACCAAAGTAAACAATTTAGGTGGATGGGTAGATAGACCAATAAAACAAGATGGGTTTTATATTTATATTATTTTATCTTATTTAATATCGAAGTACTTGCTTATTTATTACTTGCCTTTAACTCTCAACTAATCTTGGTTTTTTTAATACATAATATTTAGCATTTTTTCTTCTCTAGGTATTGTTTATTGAAACTCCTCTTAGCTTAAGAAGCTTTCATGATGGCTCCATCTTCAAGTTTATGCTTAAGTGTATTAGGTTCTGTGCTTGGCCCAAGGTGATCCAGTAACACAGGCTGTAAATAAATGAAAAGAAAAATAAAATATAGCACACTATGAGAGTGACGACTGGTCTTTATACAATACTAGTCGACCCGGAAAACTTCGTACCGCCTAACCTATTATTAGAACGTGCATGTTTTATACTTATAAACCTTCCTCTTGAATCACTCTATCTATTAAAAAAATCCGCATTAAAATCCGCTGTATTTTTAAAGATTTAAACATACCTAAGGACTGATGCGGAAAGTGACTTAACATTATTGTAATATGATGATGATGCTAATATAATTTCATTCATACGCAAGAGTCTAAGTTGAAAGATTCATATAATTTCATTCGTATTCAAGAATTTAACTTTAAAGTAAATCACATTTTAAACCGAAAAAAAGGTAGAGGTTTTCAAGTCAAAGCGAATAACTTTTTTATTTTCACTGAAAATTATTATTATCGATAGATTTTTATCATAGAAAATTATCGATAGATTTTCATCATGTTGAGCAATCTCTAACTGATTTCCATTATACTGTTGTCAAAATGTTCTAGAAAAAGTCATGAGTCTAATACCATAGATAAAGAAGAACGCTAAGAAGGTACAGTCACAGTCACAGGCTTCAATGAAAATTCAATTTTACTGCTCCGTAATTAGGGTGTTTTCATTTTCTCACTTATGGTTTTGTTTTCTTGTTCATGTATAATTTCAAATTTATTTAAAAATACAGTGAAATATTACTTACCGATGTAATGATACGGCATAATTAGTACTTTTAAGTCCCCAACTTTAATTTTTGCATTCCAACACAGCACATTATGGCATTTTAGTGGGTTTTTTTTCATATTTTTCCTGGTGGTTTGTTTACAAGAAGCATAAAGCAACTGAGCTTATCAAATCTGTCAAAAACTACGCATAGGCACTGCAGAGCTAATGATAGGCACGCGGGCTCCGCCTACTCGCGATTTCTATTTAGAGAGAGAGAGCATCTTCCTTGTTCTGTGCCTCAGGCCAACACCTATTCACTAGGTATGTTTCCGAAGTAGGTAAAACTATTCTGCTATTCTGAGGTAAAAGTACCTAGCGGCGGTTTCCTTACTCTGAGGGTAAAACTGAGGTAAAACTTTACTAACATTTTAAAAATTACCCTAACTAACCTTGTATAATATGTACCGTACGTATCTCAGATTAAGAGCGGCGGTTTCCTTACTCTGAGGTAAGTACCTGCATATTATCTAGCAATTATACAATTATGCAATTATGTTAAAATAAAAGATCCAATCTAAATCCAATAGGCTCATCTGTAGCGAAGGTGGGAAAATTAAAATAGAAAGTCATGTGGCGATTCGTCTTGGATCATTTCCAATAAGTTTTTTTTATTACTCTGTTAGCTCGGTGGCAATGTCAAGTTTGTTATTTTACATTGCGTTAGTTGCGTAACGCGTCGTTGGCCCCTAGATTGTATTATTTATTATACGATCAAAATAAATTTAGTTCATTACTATTAATCTTATTAGAATAACACAATACACTGATGCTCTTTGCCGGTAATTGATACCAGATCCTAGCTTTCTTTCCTAAAAAGACACATTATCTTTATCTTTTTATTTAATCTATACCAATATAATAAAGAGGAAAGATTTGTTTGTTTGTTTGTTTGTTTGTAACGAATAGGCTCCGTAAATACTGAACCGATTTGAAAAATTCTTTCACTGGTAGGAAGCTACACTATCCCAGAGTGACATAGGCTATATTAGATTTTCAAAATATTTAGGGATCCTTACTTAAACTCGAATATTGTAGCCCAAGGTGCATTATTTCCGTTGTTTACATATTTTGACAGTTGGTGGTTTGTTATATTTAATATGCCCATTCTGGACAGTCAAAAGAACATAGTCTATAGAGCCAAATGTTTAGTAGTATCTTAAGGCTGAGGCCTCTTTTATTTGAACGCCGATTTCGCGCGACCCTAGCGCTAAATGTTACGCGGCCGAGTTGCGAACATTTCTTGGCGCAATATTTAAATCTGATTTTTCGCGCGAATTAACTTGGGTGTATCGTTACTATGATTTATGGGTTTATTGAATTGTGATTACGAAATAATATGATTTATCGATGTTATATAATTTTTTTACTGCCTAATAGGTTTTATTTTAGTACAAATTGTTTATTGTTGAGTACTTAAACATACTTTATTAGAAACATTAAAAAAATTGTTTAGAACTTTAACTATCTAACTAAATATCTTACCTACTTATTATTTACTAAATAAAAGGTAAAGTATGTTTATTTTAACTAATGAAGTCGGTTAAAAAAGATCGTCGGTCAGAGTTCAACACTGCAAAAATACAAAAAGTTGGTTATGACTTTTTGATTACATTAAAGGTAAAAATTAAAGTCGCATTTCAATATTATATTTTTTTTTGTATATTTTTAATTAATTACAACTGGTATAAGATAGAAAACAATTATTGCCACAAATAAAAAATTGTCGATTTTACTTGATTTTTAGGCTTTGAGAGTGATTTTAATATATTCAGCTTTTAGGTTTTTTTTTATTTGTTAAAGGACTGAATTTCTCAACATAGGTAAATATATTTCATTTAAGTAAATACTCACACGTAAATATTTTATTAATTTAAAATTTTAACTACAATAAAATATAATAACAATATCCCCTAAATTACAAAAGATTTCAAATTTATCGTAATGACATGACGACTCCACTCGTCTACTCCAGTTTTACATTATAAACTGCAGTATGCCTCATAAAGGTGTGATAAATTCTTATCAGCGGGGGGATGGAAGATTCTGATTTCTGTAAAAAACAAATATGAATTAATGAGGGGTTTTCATTGTGTCATTAAAAAGCAAAAATAAGTCTCATAATACGCCCGTAGATTGCGTTGTCTAAAGTAAAAGACATAGGATAGTAATTCAAATCAGTTCAAATTAACTTAAAAAGTTTAAAACAAAAATAACTATCTGACTGACGCGTGACGAGTTTCAATTTTCTTTTTTTCTTTTAATGATTCATTTCAACTTGACCTGTTGACTTTTGCAAAGCGCCATACCATAGCGGTGTAATAAAACTTATTTTTTTTATATGTCAAATTGAAAGCCACTCATTAAATTATCCACGAAATTTATTTGTGTTATGTGCAGGTAGCACTAGCAATAAATACGCTAAAAAAACTGTTACAAAGCCTAAAACTATTTCATATAATATATGGTAAAGAATAGAAAGTATCGATACTGTACTCATAATGAGTAGTATCAAAACAAAAGTATCAATTCTTCAATGTATCTATCGTGTACTTCTCTGAGGTCCTATAGTACTTACTTTTCTTACGTTTGGTAGGCACACAAATTTAATACAATAATTGGAAAAGTTGTTAAAACAAGAAACAAAAGTATCGATACCCCGAAGCACTTTTCTTAGGGCCAGTTCTTACTTAGGCTAGGCACACAAGTTTAATACAATAAAAGAAAGTTCTTCAAAAAATAAAACAAGTTGGCTTTCCTTTAACGATGAAAAATAGCCGGAAGCCGTGTAAGTGTCCGTTTAACTTATTTTTTTTTGTAAAATTTTACGTATGTCAAAAAAATTAATCGTGGGGTAATATAAAAAAGATGTGTTTGAAGTTTGTCAAACAATATTATATGAAAACGTGTTTGTCAAACAAATTTGATCGTTTGCAGAACCTTTATTGTCGCTAGTTTTATATGGGAATTCATTTCAGTTCATTCGATATGATGCCATACCTGCCAAAATGTATGTACTCATTGATTAAAAGTATCGTAAGCACAGTATTGAGTACAAAGTAAGGATAGGAATGGAAATGTACTCGATACCGCAAAGTATCGATACTTTTTACGTGTCCCTAAGTACTGTTTGTATGTTTATCTTTATACCTGTCATTATTATGTAAGAAGATAGCTGAATCTTTGAAAAGGAGATATGGAACTTGCATCTGAAAACTCGTTGCTAATAATTAATATAAAAGAATTACTTGCAATAATTTACTGTTTGTGATAAAAATAAATGTAATTACGTAGGTATGACATTAAGAGTCTCGCAATTAATGCTAACGAGTGACAATATGATACTTTTTTCTTTTTAAAGGCACACGGCTCAATAAACTGACACATACATACACTGAGAACTGCCTTTTTTC
Organism: Euspilapteryx auroguttella; assembly: GCA_951802225.1. Classification (NCBI taxonomy): domain Eukaryota; kingdom Metazoa; phylum Arthropoda; class Insecta; order Lepidoptera; family Gracillariidae; genus Euspilapteryx; species Euspilapteryx auroguttella. The sequence goes on along the minus strand of OX637646.1, from coordinate 14,242,812 downwards.
AAAGTTTGTTTAAACACTTAAACCCGGTCCTGAATGTAGCAAATACTACTCTGAAAACGGCATCAATATTGGTTCAGCCAAACGTGAAAGAATCGCGGACAAACATACATAGTACATACACACATACAGATTAAAATACCTATTTCAATATAACGAACATTTATTGTTCGAATTAATTTTAAATAGGTACATTATATTATTCAAAAATTTAGGTATATTAAACCTTTCAATAAAACAAACGTCTGTCTGCCACATTGATTGATTTTCTTTAGACTTCTTTGACTATGAAAAATGTTTCCCGCCAAAAAGGTTTCTTGTTGTAATAAAAAAAAAATTGGATAAAAAAAAGACTATAGATAGAGTTTGATGGTCAAAATAACAGACCATCTTCAATCAATATATATAAAACTCTTCCGTTACTGACTGACTGACTGACTGACTGACTGACTGACTGACTGACTGACAGACAACGCAGAGCCGAAACTACTGGGCGTAGCGTGCTGAAATTTTGCATGTAGGTTCCTTAGGGAGTGTAGGTGAGCACTAAGAAGGGATTTCCCGAAATTCCCACGGGAACGGGAACAAACAGGAATTTTGTGTTTATGAGAAATCTGCGCGGGTGAAACCGCGGGGCAGCCTCTAGTACATAGTATAAAATAAAGTTGCTTTCCGCATCTGTCCAAGAGGAAAGTTTATAATGTATAATACACGCATAACATTGTAATAGGTTAGGCGGTACGAAGTTCGCCGAGTCGACTAGTTTATATTTAAAAATCAATCGTGGTTTGTTTATCTCGCTTAAACTTGAGAACGACTTAGAACGTTTAGCTGATTTGAGTTTCAAAATGTTTGTCGTAGTTCACATAAGGTTCAAAAGGTGAGAAAAGATAGAAAAAATGGAGGGGTTGAAAGAAAAATAAAAATGTAATTTTCCCATATAAACTGTTTTATGTATTTTCCTGTCTAAGATTTAACGTTGTTGTTATTTAATTTGCCCATTCCAAAGTAACATAATCCATACATAAGAATCTTCAGTAGGTGTAGATAATAATAATCGTGTAAATTAATATTTTAAGTTGGTTATTTTAATAAAAATTACCTTTGTAGCGGTGGCGTCTTATTTATTTTATTTATTAGACAAACCAACAGTACATAGAACATTCTTGGATATTTAACTTTTTTTGCAGCATAGAAAGACGTTCATTTCCTTTTACCTATTCTTGCATTTTTTATAAATAGAATAGAATAAAAAGTTAGTTTCCGAGCTTAACTTTAATCTTACTGGGTTGTTTTTTTAACACAACTGGCAAGCAGTTATTTATATAATTTTATAATAAAATAAATAACATTGATATTTAGAACTCTGTTAAATCCACCTCCATTTTTTTAAAGAAAGTAACTTTTTATTAATTTTTAGGTTCATCATTTTCAAATAAATTGAAGTTCAATATATTATTTTTATAAATATGTGCAAAAACCTTTTTCGAGGTGTTGAATTTCGAGCAACGATAAAGGATCGCGTATGTCAGGTCGGGCTTGCATATTGCATAATAAGTTATTATTACTATAGTTTATAGTACCTTACACCTAAATTTGTTCTTGTTTGAGAGATATCCCCTAAAAGTTGTTTTTCATACGAAACCCTTATGCAACCAAACATTGCCTACCTACGTCCATACCTATTGTAGTTTCATTGTGTAAAGTAGGTAGCGAAAAAACTAATTACTATATAGGTGTACGATAGAGTAATAGAAGCACTACGTTTTTATTTTTCCTGATAGGTACATACACACTGTGACATGTGGGTAATCCTACTAAGGTCAATGACCCCTACATATCAAATCGTAAAATAAATAAAAATAATGAAAAGTTTATTGCTTTGCATTTAAAAAAGAAAGATATAGAAAACAACCCAATATAAAAATATATTTTTAAGAGCTGTACTATGTAGATATCGTTTTTAAAATGAGTGAAAATAAGTGCTTTCTTTTTCCCCTCAGAATATAAATTTGTAGGGATACTTATTTGATATTAAAAAATCACAGAAACTTACGTCTACTATTGCTCAAATTTATTAATTTATTAATAATAAAATGTACTTACTTTTTCCAAACTAAAAAATAATTCTCATTCACTGCGCAAACCTCGCGCAAACAATAATAAATAGTCTTGTAATAGCGCGCCAAAGCACGACTGACGTACGCTCCGCCTCAAGACCGGAGGCGTACTGGCGCCCGTTTCTGCTTATCGAATCGGCCGCTCGGCCGTTGTATCCCTCCATACAATTTAGTATGGAGAATTTCCGCCGAAATTTTAGTAAAGTTTTAGCAATTAAAACTAGATGAAAATGGACATGTATATTTTTGTAATTACAATATAAAAGTTGAACAGACTTTCTAGTTTATGATACAATTTTTGTTTTGCTTCAACTTACTTTTAAACTAGTAAACAATCGTTAACAGCAAAAGCTGTTTTTGCAGTTTTTGATGAACTTTACGATTTTTTTATAAGAAAACCCTTTATTTTTTTTATTTGAAAACCTACTATAATTGTAGTTCAGTCTTTTGAGAAGCTACGAAAAAAAAATAGCTTTCTGTATTATTTTTAAGTGTTATTAAAGTCGTATATACGAACACTCCTCTCGCCGTTTTCCCAATTTTAGCCCCTTAAATTCTGTGGCGTAACGAAGTTCGCCGTGTTAGCTAGCTAAGTATAACTACCTACGGCTCTACCACATAAAGAGTTAAACCGTGTCTTAACCACTAGACTAGGTTTAAATCACTCTTTCGTCATACAAATTGGCGATATTAGTCCGGTCTAACTTTTTTGTGGTAAGGTGGCTAGTGTCTAATCTAGTAGATTAGGTGGACACTTGAAAGTTCCTGCTAAGTAGATAAAGGCTTGTCTAATCTAGATTATGTAGGTTTAGATTTCAGCATTAGCACTATTACTTATTCATAGAAAAACATAAAAATTAAATAACAATATCTAACCATGCACCATTCCGATTTATTTCGATCGTTCCTAAAAATTTACCAACCAATAGCTCGAAAAATATTCGTTGGCCTTCAATATCAGCTGAGTTGGCATGGCAGCCGGCAGCCGGCAGGCAGTCCCTCCTACACGCGACCCTACGCCCTTGTCCTTCACAACGAAGCCCTATTACTGGCATGATCCACCCCTTTGGCCCTGACCTTACTGTGTTACGTCACTACAGCTGTGTTACCTACCGTAGATTCTTTTCAAATAGGTCGAGCATGTAAAGTATGTGGTACCTATATACTTCTACCATCTCAGATTCAGCTTTTAAGCTTCCGCGGGAATCGTTTTAAGTGAAATTAAGTAAGTAGGTATAGAAATATTCTAGAGCCTGAGAAAGGACAAAGGCTACTTTTTATCCCGAAATTCCCACGGGAAAATTCGGAATTTGATGTGCTGGCGAAGCTGCGGGGCGCCCACTAGTACAGTCACGGACTAGGAGGCCGTAACAGATTTGTATATGGTTTCGTCAGCCCTAGACTGTATTACCAAAGAACAAGAGCTATTTTGCAATACAGAAAAACCGGAAGTGTTACGCCGATCGTGTCCGCCACTGTACCTATCAGTACTTTAAATGCGAAAGTAACTCTGTCTGTCTCGCGCTTGCACACCATAAATACTTAACATATTTAAATGAAATTTGTTACAAAGAATCCTTTCTTTACATAGGCTACTTAAAATTTCTAATATCCTAAGGGAATTTTGCATAGGCAATTAGGATTTTTCGGTATGAAGGGAAATTTTGATGGCGATAAATATCAAAAACTATCAGAAAGAAATGACCTCATCCCGACCTTCACACTTGTCAGCCGCAGTCACTGCCAAGGTTCTAAGAAGCCTCGCTTTTTGCGTTCAGTCGCTTATCTATTAATAACTGAATAGACGAAAAATTCCGAAAATATTGAACAAGACTTCGCTATACGAAAGTAACGTTTGTGTTTTCTGATTTTAATACTTTATCATATTTCAATACATACTCAGAGAAAGGAAACCGCCGCTCATTAATCTGAGAATATACATAGTATAAAATAAAGTCTAAATCCGTTACGTAGTTTTAAAGATTTAAGCATACATAGGGACAGATTCAGAAAGCAACTTTATACTATGTACTAGAGGCTGCCACGCGGTTTCACACGCGCAAGATTTCTCATAAACACAAAAATCATGTTTTTTTCCGTTCCCGTGGGAATTTCGGGAAATCCTTTCTTAGTGCTCACCTACACTCCCTAAGGAACCTACATGCAAAATTTCAGCCCGCTACGCCAAGTAGTTTTGGCTCTGCGTTGTCTGTCAGTCAGTCAGTCAGTAACGGAAGAGTTTTATATATATTGATTGATTCGCTGGCGAAGCCGCGGGGTGATAACCAGTAGAAATAAACCTACTAATGTTATCATATCAAGCAAAAATACGAATTGACAGAGAGATAATGGTGACTTACCTGATAAGAACAAGCCTGATCACAAGGACGAGGCAAATGATGGACAGGAGAAGAAAGACATTGCTGCATCTACGACTGGGCAGCCTGAACACCATTGCAGGGTTCACAGACAACTTCGATATTTATCAAACGAAGCAAAAACTGATAACGAATACTAAGTCGAGAGTGGTCATAATGACTTGATAAGATATCTAGTTTATTGGTTGAAATGAATTTAGCGCCCTTATTGCACTAAGTAGGATAAAATTCTGATGAAAATCTCCTATTCCTCCCGGTCACGTGTCTGAAGCGGTTCCAGGTGCACCTTATCTTATAATATGGCACCTTTAATACTTACCAATATTTTAATAATTTAATTCAAACAAAAACTAGTCAACCCGGCAAACTTCGTCCCGCCTTACCAATTACTATGTTGTGCATGTATTATTTATACATATAACCCTTCCTCTTGAATCACACTATTTTTTTAAAAAAACGCATTAAAATCCGTTGCATAGTTTTAAAGATATAAGCATACATAGGGACAGACGCGGAAAGCGACTTTGTTTTATACTATGTACTTACTAGAGGCTGCCCCGCGGTATTTCCCGCGCATATTTCTGATAAACACAAAAATCCAGTTTTTTCCCGTTCCCGTGGGAATTTCGGGAAATCCCTTCTTAGTGCTCACCTACACTCCCCAAGGAACCCACGTGCCAATTTTCAGCTTTCTACGCCCAGTTTGTTTGTTTGTTTTTAAAAGTCTTTATTTCAGTATATGGTTTACATAAAATATTACAGAACACAGTAAAGTAATATATATTTCAAAAATAATTCAAACATTTAACAGCAGAATTGCTTTTTCTAAATTTATGACATGAAGTTTTTTTATAATGTTGAGATTTGCTGGTGTGTTAGCAGTGGTTAAGTAGGTATCTTAGTCTTATAAAGTCAAGTCAAATACCGCCAACTAAACAGCTAAATCATAATTAAGAAAGAACAAAATAAAGGCGTTATGCACGCGTTATTCTACGCCCAGTAGTTTCGGCTCTGCGTTGTTGTCAGTCAGTCAGTAACGGAAGAGTTTTATATACAGGGTGTTTCTGACAAGGCGGTAATAAATCAGGCGGGAATCTGCTCACCATACCTAACAACTTTCCCAAAGCAACATGGGTCGAAATCTCAAAACAAAAATCAGCCGTCCCGTACATTGACCCCGTCAGCTGATCGAACCAATGTATGGAACAGCTGTTATTTTTTTTTGAGATTTTGACCCATGTTGCTTCGGGAAAGTTATTAGTTATGGTGAGCAGAAGCCCTCCTTTGATTTATTACCGCCTTGTCAGAAACACCCAGTATAGTGATTGATGAAGGAACCCGCCTTCAATAAACTGACACATACATCAACGAGCACTTCGTCTTTTTCGAAGTCGGTTAAAATAGGTACTAAAACATTCTTCTGTATGTAACAAATACTTATCTGAAAACCGCATCAAAATCGGTTCAGCCAAACGCGAGATAATCGCGGACAAAAATACATACATATAGGTTAAACTGATTCATCATCATCATCATCATTTCAGCCGCAAGACGTCCACTGCTGGACATAGGCCTCCCTCAAGGCTCTCCATCTGCACCGATCGCAGGTGGCCTGCATCCAGCGTGGACCCGCAGCCTTGCGCAGATCATCCGTCCATCTGGTCGGTGGACGCCCTACGCTGCGCTTGCCGATCCGTGGTCGAACACTCGAGAACTTCTCGGCCCCAGCGGCCATCTGTTCTGCGGGCTATATGACCTGCCCATTGCCACTTCAACGAGCTTATCCGCTTGGCTATGTCGGTGACCCTGGTTTCTCTGCGTGTGCGTATGTCCTGATTATTAACCTCTTTTTTGAAGTCGGTTAAAAAAGAACTGAAGCGATGTTAAAACCATTAGATAGAATCCTGATGAACATAGATAAAAGTAAACTTATATTTTGTAGGATTCGATCAAAACGGCATTGCAAGCGCTGCTAGTAACTATTTAGTGGCGCTGCGAAGTTCGACTAGTCAGCTAGTAAGTATTTTAATAACTTACTAAGGTGCCACCTATTGCAGATTGCAGCTGCAGCTTTCCCGTTTCTCAAAGATCTGAGAAAGACAAACAGACGGATCGACCGCAACAAGGGACCTATAAAGAACTTGAAGAATGCCTTTATGACTCGGAATAACATAAAAACTGTGCTGTCACAAAATTATCTCGTTCTTCAGCTTGCTTACAAACGGAATATTTTCTTGGATTCGCCGAATGTGATAAAATGATAATGATAAGCCGTATCGTACGAGCTGAGTTGTCGCGGCTCCGATGCCCTTCGCTAGAACATTTTTTAGCATAGTTCGATGTTCTTTTGATATCGTTTACTCTTTTGGTAAAAACAGGCACACCAAATCTATTTACTTGTGTTTCTTGAATGAATGAACATTATGAAAAAATAATATGACTTCGCTAAACTTCGCTTTCGCTTATAGAATGGTTAAACTTAATGTCGTGGTAAGTAAGTATTCATAGTAGTTTACTAGAATTTCAATTAGTGTTAATGTGTGTGTTCTGTTATTGAATACATATTAACCCCCGAAATGTCGTGCGCACATACCCTGTGCGTAGGAATTTGGTACGGCAAATGTCCTACGCACACACCCTGTGCGTAGACTTTTAGGTTGGCAATACTTTTTTTTGTACGACTGATTTCGCTGTTGGTACCCCTGACAAAAATATCCAACCAATCTGTGTATTGTAATAGACAAGTGAGAATATTTTGACCAGACTAAAGTGCAAATTACAAAGTGAAAAAAAAAAAAAGTTGAAACCTATCCGCGCGCTCTGTCACAGGCGGCCATTACAGTTATTAGCGTGTGAACTTTGACCTGTTATTTTCTAAGAAAAATGTCTCAATCTTATAAACGGTAAGTGTTTATCACATGTATTATACCTCAAATTACAGATAATTGAGTAGGCCACACGTAAAGCATGTAGTTTTTAGCATTAGAGTAAAATTTATTAGTAAAAAGACGATGAGACTTTTTATGATGCAACAATTCATGCCCGTCATTGCTGCTTTGTTTTTGTTATCGTAACAGAAATTCAATCAGAATCTAATTAGAAATAGATAAGTTTGTGCTAAATTCAGTAAGAAACCGATACATTCAGTCAGTTTAGCTTGAAACACAACAATTTTCGTAAAAAAACCGTTTATGTTTTGTTTTGGTACAAAATTACGAAAATGTACAGTTGGCAAAAAAGTAAACGTAAAATGAATATATATTTTGCTATACTAACATGAAAAAATCAATGTATGGCATGAATAATACATAATTAGACTAGCTTCGTGAATTTGTATAAACCATAATATTTTTTTTTATTTCTTTTGTATGGACAAAATTTTTTGTTTCGTAACGGATGTTTTTTTATATATTTATGTAGGGGACCTATACACATACTTTTTTAGTGCCTATACCTTTTTCTCTATAGTGTATAATTTTTGAGAAAACTGTAATTGTATTTTTTTGTTTTGTATGAGAAATTTTTTTGCTCATAACCTATAAACATACATTTTTAAGTAGCAGTTATACTGGTTGTTTTCTTTTGAAGCACTGGTTTATCAGTCGAATATATATATATTTTTTTCTTTAGACCACCAGTACCAGCAATGCGAGCGGAGTGGGTGCAGCGGACCCTGGGAGGTTCAATGTACGTGGGGGACCCCGGGGTTTCAGTGCGCACAGCTCAGAAGCCTCAGCAGTCCATCCAGTAAGTTGAAAGATTTTTATTATTTTGAATTATGTACATTATAGAAACATTTTCTTATGAAAAAGTATGACATTCATCATCATGACAGCCGATTGACTTCTATTGTTGACAATTGTATGCCTTTATTTTCAAATTTTATATGTATTAATTTCTAATATCTTTATTTATAGCGTCGCACCTTTGGAGCAAACGGAGGAGATGGACGTGGACCAGGAAGAGGGTGACGAGCATCTGGAGCATGTTCAGATATCAGTCGCTAGAAAGTGTCAAAGCTGTTCCTTATGATGAAGTACTGTTAGACTATACTACACTACAGCTGTCTACCTAGTATCTTCAGTGTTCTGTTATAAATACATGTTGATTTTTGACTTTTTTGCGTATATATATTTTTTTTTAATAATATAAACATTGTTTACGAAATGTTTGTTTTATTTGCGACGCTTGTGTATGACGTAGGAAGATCTGATAATTAGGTTTTTTGCAAAAAAAACTAGGGATTTTGCGAAAACCCTGATAATTTGATATAACCATCACTCCTTTTCCAATCATACTGACAAAAAGCAGTTATTTTGCAAAAAACCTAGTATAATTGAAAAATTTGATACCTTTCTTAACTCTGATTGGCTAGATTATATTGCTCACCGTGCAACTCTTATTGTGATTGGTTCTCTGTAGCGTCAAAGGTATTTTAACGAACCAATCAGAATACGAGTTAACTAGCCAGAAATAATCTAGCCACCAAATTTTTCAATTATACTAGGCTCTTTGCAAAAAAAAAACTGTTTTTTGTCAGGATGATTGAAAAAAAAGCAATGCTTATATCAAATTATCCAGGTTTTCTCAAAATCCCCTTTTTTTTTGCAAAAAACCCAACCATCAAATCCTACTACAACATGTACACATATTTGTTACCCTGGTAAAATCGGTATTAGTTGGATTTGGTAAAAATGGTATTAGGTGGTTTCGGCATTTGTGTTCCGGTCCGGGTAGGCTGGTATCTCCCGGGATGAGGTAATTGTAAGGGTAAGTATTTTCTACAAGATATGAAGTATAACATAATAAATACACGGTCGTGCGCTTTTGTTTACCGCAAGGCTACGAAAGCATTGATAAAATAAGCCTGTAGTTAGCCACTACCACTAAAGGCATTGTCAAACAGACGGCGCTAGAGCGCCAGCCCTACGCGGCGCCAGAGCGTCGCGCTCTTTGTATCACTACGCAACGTAAAGGAGCGTGAGTGATATAAAAGAGCGCGACTATAGCGCCGTCTAATTGACAAAGCCTTTATAAAACGTACCTACCTAACCCTCTTTCAGTCGGGTAAAAAGTAAAACACTTGCTTAGTAACATACATGTTTTATCCTTTCTTGCTATTTCATTTTACACATGACAAGCATAGATAATATTTATGAACTGAACAAATGCTTAACTTTTTTAAATAAGGCCATAGCCGATCTATATTATGTGTATATTTATTTATTTATATTTCCGTTTTGCATCGCGGCATAATTAAAAAAGAAAATACTTAAACTTCTAATCTTTCTTATTTTTATATATACTTATACAAAAAGGCTGAGAAGAAAACAAAAACGCTTATACATACATAATTAAGTGTAAGCGTTTTTGTTTTCTTCGTGGCGTTTATAAACATATAAAAACCGTTTCTATTTTACTCGCAGCCCTGTCATATTGAATACGTACCTATTTAAAAAATATGCAAGTAATAAAAGGTTGGTTACGCAAATAATATAAAGTAGAAAAAGATACATGAATCCATCTATATATATAATCTATTTATTTGAAAATAATGAATAAACGTAATAACATCAAATTCTCTTTACTAAAGGAGTTCCTATTTATTTGATAATCAAATTTAATATGAACCCATTACATTATACAAATAAAAAATTAATTATAATTATAAGAAATAAAAAAGGTACCATAATCCGAGCATAATCCTTACTTTGAAAAAATATTGTTTATAAAAGTAATTTATAATATATTGTATAATGATAATACAAATTCTTTTGCTAACTGTACCTGTACCGGCCGGCACGACAGTTGTGCGACTAGCGAAGTCGCTGGCCGCCATTTTTTTGGTGATCGCGTAAATAAATATTTATTGTGAAGTAAATAGGGTTTCTGTGATAATAACTAAACTAATTATAGAAACCTTACCTTGCAAGCCTACGATATATTGTTGTGTAGTGTGGTATGTGGCTATAAATTTCGTGAAATCAGTGTGTGAAAATGTGACTGGCGGGAAACAAACAAAAGAAAAACGTTATTTTTGTAAAAGGAAAAATTATATTGAAGTAAACAAGTAAGTGACACGAAAATAGTTATAAGTATTGGCAAGGGAATGTATTTACCCTCATTTTAGTATATAACACATAACATATTATTATATTTACTAAGTACCAGGAACATATTTCTATGGAAAATCGGGAAAATTTGCATAGTATGACGATCATTTCGGCAGCATCCATAATCAGGTCCTCATCATTTGACGGGTAATGATTACACTCAGAGCCCCTTACCAGAAAGAACCTATATATAGGGTGCCCGAAACATGTACAGAGACGAACAATAGGTACACCGCAAAAATATTACTTATTCGGCAAAAATTTGTAATGCTTAAAAGACACCACGATCCCCGTTCTGCCAGCAGGTTCAATGCAACTAAACATCTAGCTTCCATAGCTAGGCCAGGGCAGGATATGGCAGGATATTACCCATCACGGCCCGACCCACCTATCATGACCTACCATTGCATTGTGCGTAGTAATCCAAGCCATAAACGCTGCTGCAGATGAGATCATAATTCTACTAAGCAATGCCGGTAAAATTGATCTGGTTGAGCTATACGCCCCAACGTCTAAAGAAATTGGGCATAAATACACTTATCCCAGTTGTACTACTACACTAGGACAAGCTAGTCCCAGTTGTACCCTCAAGGGCCACAGTCTAGGGTACAACTGGGACGGAAGAAAAAAAGTAATTGTGAAGGGACTAAAGAAAATACCCCAGCAGATTCCCACAAAGTTTTTCAGGTGACGGAGTTACGAGTTCAGGTTCGCGCAAGACGGTATTAATACATAGTATAAAATAAAACGCTTCCCGCGTCTGTCCCTATGTATGCTTAAATATTTAAAACTATGTAATGGATTTTGATGCAGTTTTTTTAATAGATAGAATGATTCAAAAGGAAGGTTTGTATGTATAATACATGCACAAGATAGTAAAAAGTTTGGCGATACGAAGTTCGCCGGGTCTACTAGTTAATATTATAATATGTGCGGGCAATTTCTGGGGGAAGCCAACGGTAATTACAATCAAGCTAAAAGCCCAACAAAAATCAAGTATTATTTTGAGAAAATTCACAACTCTTGTTTCAGTAGAATCGGGTAGCTGCACCTATTATGCTATGTGCAGAGTATTTGCCTAGCCCAATAAACATTCTATTAAGTAAATCAAATGATAAACGTACGAACTGTACAAATAGCTAATAGGTACTTACTTTTTATTTCCGAAGAAAACGAACGAACGATTCAGTTGTTTTATGAAGAAGCAAGGTTTATCGATGAAAATTCTAATAAATTTGGGTCAGTATTTTTTAGCAATCTATAAAATAGGCAGTATTTTTCCTAGAAGCTAAATTCTGCACCTTGATCGTCCTATATCAATATTTTAAAGCCCTCCAAAATTAATTACAAACAAAACGTTGAATTTCATTACATATATTATTATCTCCAAAACTTTCATTACACTCGGTACTTTCATTTGTTTCTCGATGTCTGTCTGCACTTTTCCTTCTGGATTGCATAATTGTCATGCGTTTATCTGCACCTGTTTTGGTTCTAGAACAAAGAAAAAACAATATATCAATAAAATTGTTTCCTTACTAATGAGTTACGGATATCATACAGAGAACGCCCTAAACCGCTTAATAAGATCGAGGGAACAAATTTACCGAAACAATGTTACTAAAAATATTCTCTGTAAAACTACCAACTATTCATTCTCAAGATTTCATAAGTATTTCATCATGAATTATCATTAAACCGTTGAAGTGACTCACTCCGATGTGATCGTTATGGTCAAAAATTTTGCCTCGTACAAACAACGTACAAACAAATATTTCATTGAGGATATGACATCTTTTTACGAGATAAGCAATCAAATTTTGCTTTGATATCAAGTTGTAGATGCGGCTCTGAAACTGCTTTTGCTTTGATAGAATACAGATAAACAATGCAGTGGCACCAAGGTTAAATGGCTAAATAATGCAGGGTAATAAGGCATTGGGTTCGTGAGTGAGTAAAACGCAGAAGACAGAAGGTAGGAAGGCCACCTCCTCGGCCATAGTAGGTGTACATGGACTGAGATGATGTCCAGAGTACATGGAGCAAATGTCCCAGACACTATAGCCAAAACTTGACTCAAATATACCTTTTCGTTACTCATCTGGTCTCCGGAATAGGGATGGGAGGAGGCGGCGCCGGTCTTTGAATGACAGCCTTAGGGGGCGGCGGCGGAGCCAATGGCTTCTTGTCACTACCACCACCAGAATTCCCGCCATTAGACCTGGCGGACCCACCTGTGCCCCCACTAGGCTTTCCATCGGCTCCCTTCGGAGCACCTTCCTTGTTAGCGGCTCCTTGGCCCTGAAGACTGGTGTTGGAGCCACCAGATCTGCGTTTGCCTCTCGCTTCCGCTGGATCAGGTATCGGTACTGGCATATAGCCCCTGTGGGAAAAAAGGAGTTAATTAGCTTAAGATGTGTTGCCAGTTTGTCTATATGCAAAGTTTTGAGCTCTCGTGTCATCGTCATTTTAGTAAATTCACTGTAAGAAGTCGAATTTAATCGAATTGTTAACTTCGTAAATGGAAGATTAAGGGATTAATGCCCAGCTTTGTCTGCGCATAACATTTAAGCGTAGGTAATTGATGTTTTATTTATTGTTTCAAGAACTTTGAGTCTGTAATGACTGTCAAAAGCATTTAATTTATCAAGAAACTCGCCAACTCTATCCTATAACCGTGAAACCTACTTCTTCTTCTTCTTCCTCAGCATATTCAGCCCACTGCTGGGCGAATGTCTCTCCAATTATTTTCCTGTGTAACCTACGCGTGTAACTAAACTTTCAAAACACATTACACATGCATGGCAACAGAGAAACCATAGCAACGATAAGAAAATAGTAGATTAGTAATACTTAAGCTTAACAATTAGGGTAAGATCAGTCGTTACTCTCTCTTTCACACTAAAACTTCTGAACGGATTTCAACGAAATTTGGTACAAAGATAGACTTGAGCCTGAGGAAGAATAAAGTCTACTTTTTACTCCAAAAATCCCACAGGAACGGAAAATTGGAGACCTAGACTTGACACAGATTAGATATAGGCGTAGCATGGTTCTCGCTTCATTAGATTACACCACGTTAGCGCATTTTGCATAATCGGATATGGTAAGGAATAGCGGTGGCGGGCCTGGTCGTTGACCCGGTGACTCATGCAGCCACCACGCTATCCTATCGATGTAGGTGTGTAGGTGTGTAAAGTTATGCTGGTACACGAACTGAAAGCTTTTACTTGGTGCCTATCGATATTGAAGGATTTTTGGTGAGTCTTTGATGGTACCGCAGGAATAGAATACATGGAACAGTGGCGGAACAGTGGCGGACTAGGAGGCCATTACAGATTTGTCTATGGTTTCGTCAGCCCTATACTGTATTACCAAAGAACAAGAGCTATTTTGCAATACAGAAAACCGGAAGTTTTACGCCGACCGTGTCCGCTACTGTACAATATTTTCGGTTCCTTTTTAAAATAATAGCACACTGTTTTAAAGTACCTTTAGCGCTGCGCCACGGTGGTGTAATTAAAATATGGAAATTAGCATTTTAGAGTAGGGAGGGACTCAGGTTGGTCATGTCATGAATCATAGCCGTATGGAATTGATTAGATATCGAGTTCTGAAATAATGCAATGTTTGACGTAGAGAATGGTTTGAGACCATAAATGTTTGGTACGTCCTCATAACCGACATGAAGATTCTTGCTCGATTAAGACCTAGAGGAAGGGCTTCCTCTAGGGCTGACATTCACAGTCAATGTCGAAGGCTACTCTTTCGAGTTCGAACCCGGACAAGTTTATGTTCGACAGATTGTTTTAGCTCCAGCCCTGTCATATTCCGTCGAGTATACTTCACTGTCTTGAGATTATTGTTTTAACGTTGGTTCCGAAACCACGTGTTTTGTTAGCGGGCTCCAATAAACATAAAATAACCGTACAACGTTGCCGGGCTTTAAGCCCACCCTTTAAAACTCATTTGTGAACTTGACATTGGCAAAATACTCCACTGAAGTGGAGTCAAGTCCATTAAATTAAAATAATTATAAAATAACTAGCTGGTGCCCGCGACTTCGTCTGCGCATATAAAATATTGGTATGGAAGTATAGATTATTAACTTAATAAAATCCTAAGTCTGTTCATTTATTACCTACTACATATACGCACACTTTGGACACGAAACAATCAATAAATTAATTAGTAATTTTATTTCTATATCTTTAGTTTGAACGCACCGATCGCAATGCGAATAGTCTGAGCGCTGTCATAATACAGGTCGCCGGTATTATGATAGCGCTCAGTGACAGTGGATCAGACTGGCGCAGGACCGTGGTGCATGGCGTGCGAGAGAAGAGGCCTATATCCAGCAATGGGCTCTTACAGGTCGATGATGATATCATAGTACATACATACTGCGAAGCTAGGTAATGTTCGTAAGGGGCGCTCAATAACACGCTCAAAGTCTGAGCACTATCATAGTACTTGTAAGTTGGAAAATGTTTGTAAGGCGCACTCACTCGCGCACTAAGGCTGACATTCACAGTCAGCGCGAAAAGTTCAACTTCGACCTGACTGGCTCAAGTATCATATTACCGACTCGGAGTAGACTCGCAATCATTCGTATTCAGAGACGAGTTTCGCTGCCACTTGGGCTTGACTTCGCGAAGTTCAATCATTCGGCACAGATGCAATAGTATTCATCTCACAATGGTAAAACACCACAAAATTTTATCGATTGTCTATGCTCATGGACACCCTATTTAAAAAAAAGTTGAAAGACAGAGAGAGTATGTTGTATTATTTCGTACATCGAAAAGGGATGGCACATTAAAGTACCTATCGCTACCTTATAGGTTAGAAACGTTTGTTTTGATTTCAAAGTATTGGGTTGTATTAAAAAACAAATCACTAGAAACGCTTTACAGAATGGAATTCCAGTGCTTATCTTTCGGCTTCTTCATCAGACCTTGAAATGTCAAAGTTACAAAATTACAAGACTTTTCTAACAACTTCACACACAGCTTCGATACCGATGTTTCATAAAGTTTCAGTTTATATCCTCCGGCTCCATCATCAGATCAGTTCGACAGTACAATATTATTGTATTGTCATCAGAAATACACACTGCTGCCAATTTTTATGACCTTCGCTACGACCATTGGAAGATGGGTAATTTTGTTCCATTACAAAGGAGCAATGGAGAAAAGGCAAAACGATCCACTGACCAAGCCGTCCCCGAATGGAGAACAAGAGAAGGGAAAAGAAGTGTAGGCAGACCACCAACCAAATGGACCTACGATAATAAGACCGTTTGTACCGTTGCTGGGGAAACATGGGTGAGACTGGCAGCCGCTGAAGCGAACTGGAAAATACTTGGAGAGGCATTCGCCCAGCAGTGGGCTTATATAATTATGATTAAGGTAAAGGAAGAAAAGGTTAATACACATTCAAAATTTAGGTTTTTGGACTCATTCTAATGATTGATTTGTGAAATTATTAAATCTTTATAAAAACATAAAGTTTTGTTTTTAATTAAGAATTCTAACTAACCTAAACACATTTTAACAATAGCTTCAACACAAGCATAGCCTGTATTGTTGCAAATATAATAAATTTTAGTTAGCGGGCCGCAGTTAAAAATTACAGTTAATTTTTTTTTATTTTGGTTAGTGGGATGTGTAGTAATTATACAAAATAAAATATGAAATAATGTAAATATGTAACACTAATAAAATACATATTATTATTATAATAATACAGAATAACTATTGTTCAAAACTGCATGAGACGAAACGCAATCAAGACCATCCCTACTTCACCGAGAATGTGTCGTCATCGTCGATGCCGCGCTTTCTTATCCAATCAGGACGCTTCAATATAACGTGATCGCCGCAGTGACCAATCAATACGCATTATTTCACTTTTTCTAATATTCTAATTTTGTATAACGTAGACGCTTTGCAACCACGCCGGCTTCACTGGTCAATATTTGTAAAATTCACCAATTAAACGTGAAAACCCATAATTAAAGTATTTCCATCAACCACATCTACGGGGAAACCACAAAGAAGGGCTATCGAGGGAACATCTGATCCTTCTTCGTCGGACTTACGCTAAAATACCGCGTCGACCTGTGGACCACGAGGACTTCGAGCTGAAATCCTCATACATTTCGCCACTATAAAGCGCTAAAAGGAGGTGGAAACTACCCATACACGGACAGCATCACCTGGAGACAAGCGAGGCTGGACACTGGACTGGATTAATTGGACGATTACTCAGAAAACTGCGCTTCATCATCGTTCTGGTACGGTCAACCATCCTGCCCGCCATCCTCAACCCTCCACTTCATCTGTGTGATACTGTGCTTTCTCAATTCCAGTGATTGCCGCAACATTGCGCCAACTTATAAAAGCATCGGGATCATCTGTGCATTGGGTCGGTGGGTCGTTTTGCATTGTCTACCGTTTGGAAGCCAACCGGCAAATCATAGGACTGCTCCTCAGAGGTACCTACAAGTAAACTTCGCAAACGTAAGTAGCTCCAGTCTTTTTATACGTTCTCAAAATGAGCATGAGCAAAGATTCAGGTGAGGCAGCTAGGGACAGGTCAAAGTCCCCTGCCAAAATAACTCTCGAGGTAGTCGAGACTGCGAACCCTTTGTTTCGTAGTCTTGTCAAAAAACGAGGCATAATCAAAGGTAGGATGACTAAATTGTCAAATTATCTGAATTCGCTAGAAATGTCTCAAGATTTATCTCGTCAGACGTTAGCTGATCTAAAATTGCGCATACAAAACGCTAAGTGCATTTTTTCTGAATTTAACGAAGTTCAAACAAAGATAGAGGAGCTAGTTTTTGATTGTGAAATCGATGAGCAGTTAAATCAACGCGATTTGTTTGAAAATAGTTACTATAGCATAGTGGCTCAAGCCCAGTGTATATTAGATAGCCAAAATAGTAGTGAGCCTTCTTCATCTTCTAACGAGAAGACAAATACAGTGAAACTGCCTACTATAACCCTACCTACTTTTGACGGTTCATGTGAACATTGGCTTGAGTTCAGAGATACATTTATGTCATTAATTCATAATGCTAAACAACTTTCAAACATTGAAAAGTTTCATTATCTTAAGTCGTCCCTAAAAGGCAGTGCTTCTCTGGTCATTGATCAGTTAGAATTTTCCGCAGATAACTACAGCATTGCCTTAGAACTGCTTTTATCTAGGTATAACAATAGTGATTTATTAGTACATAATCATGTCAAGGCTTTGTTTTCAATACAAAAACTGTCAAAAGAGTCGTCTGTTTTGCTCAGAAAGCTAATAGACACAATATTAAAAAACCTACGCGCTTTAAAAATGTTAGGGGAACCGACAGATTCTTGGGGCACCCTAATCAATTTTATTATTGTTTCTAAGCTGGATGAAGTTACCGAACGCGAATGGGAAACTCATAAAAATATGGTTTTTCGACAAAACGGCGACTCCAAGACAAAGTTAAAGGTCGATGACCTTCTTCATTTCTTAAAGTTACGAGCTGACATGCTAGACACATTAATAGTTACGCACGGTAAGTCTACCAGTGGAAATAACAACAACACGAACTACAAAAACAACAACGCATCAAATCACAACAATAAAATACATTGTAATGTTTCTGTAGATAAGCCGACCCGTAACACAAACAATCACTTTCGCAATAATATAAAACAGTGTCTAATGTGCAAATTAAATCATCCGCTTTATTCTTGTCAAAAGTTCCTAGATTCAACTATTAGTTTTAAGATTAATTTTATTCGCAATAATAACCTTTGTGAGAATTGCCTACGATCGGGGCATGCAAAGGACGAGTGCCGTTTCGGGCCTTGTAAATTATGTAATAAAAAACATAATTCGTTAATTCACAGCAGTGATGCGACTGATTACGCTAATCACAGTCCAACTGTAAACAAGCAGCCCGCAGCTGCTCCGTCACACTCGCAGCCGCCGCGTACCTACGAGTCATTTGCGGCCGACCCGATCGTTAGCAATTTTCAAGTAGATTCTTTTAATACAAATAATAATAAGGCACACGCTAATAGCACACCGTCTCAAACTATTTTACTATCGACTGCGATGGTCGAGATTGCAGATAGCTCAAATAATTTTCATGTCGCTCGTGCGCTTCTCGACAATGGCAGTCAACGGTGTTTCATAACTAGTTCACTATGTAATAAATTAAACTTACCTTTTATACAGTCCACTCAAGAAATTCGAGGCGTTGGTAACGTTGTTACACAGGCTACGCAATCCTGTGACGTAATGATAAGGTCGCGCAATGATACCTATACTACGCGCTTCAACTGCATTGTGCTTCCTCACATTACGTCACCGTTACCAGCTGTTTCCTTACACAGCGCTATGTTTAATATTCCTAATGAATGCTCATTAGCTGATCCGCTATTTTTTGAGACAAATCCTATAGATATCCTAATAGGCGCAGATACGTTTTGGGATTTGCTCAAAGACGGTAAGATTAGGTTACAGAACGGACCTTTCTTACAACAAACGAAATTAGGATGGATAATTTCAGGACCTATCAACCATAAGGCGCATGATAGCGTTATTCATTGTAATTTCACTCAATCCATGGAGGCGCAACTTAGACAGTTTTGGGAACTGGAGGAACTCCCTAAGCTTCACGACACACGCACGGACGAGGAGATGGCCTGCGAGAAACATTTCGTCGAAAATACAAAGCGCAATAGCGACGGAAGGTTTGTCGTAGCCATACCATATAAGGAACCTCTAGAAGCTTTGGGAGATTCGCGACTTCAGGCCGAACGTCGATTCTACGCATTAGAAAAACGATTACAACGAGATACCGTTCTTAAAAAATTATACTGCGAATTTATGCGCGAATATATAGAATTAGGCCACATGTCTCGTGTAGACACCTATTCTAACTTGCACTATTTTATGCCCCATCATGGAGTGTACCGCGACCACAGCACAACAACAAAACTGCGAGTTGTGTTCGACGGCAGCGCGGCGTCCACGACGGGCAAGTCTATCAATGACTTACAGCTAGTCGGTCCTCCTATTCAAGGTGACCTTTTCGCTATTCTTCTTCGCTTTAGACAACATCGATACATAGCATGCGCGGACATTGAAAAAATGTATCGACAAGTATTAGTCCGTCCCGAGGATCGTGACCTTCAGTTGATCCTCTGGCGCGAAAGTCCATCAGACCCACTTGGTGTTTATCAGCTTAATACCGTAACATACGGCACCGCTTCAGCACCGTTCCTTAGTGTCAGATGCCTGAAACAATTGGCTTCTGATTGCAAGGACCCTCACGTGAGTCAAACGATTGCTCAAGATACCTACGTCGACGATTACATTACAGGCCACGATCAGAAAAGCCAATTGTTGCAGACATGTAAAGAAGCATCGCAAATATTACAGGACGGTTGTTTCCCTTTGCGCAAATGGGTCTTCAACTTCGATTGCGACATGTCACAGGTACCGTTAGACTTTTCAAAATCGCTCGCACTATCTGATCAAAGCAACTGTAAAACACTAGGTATAAGCTGGAGTAATGGGAGTGATGAGCTTTGCTACAATACGCATTTAAACTTAGATAACAAAGAAATTACAAAGCGCTTTATGTTATCTACTGCTTCGCAAATTTATGATCCACTAGGGATCCTTAGTCCTTACATAATGATAGCTAAAGTTTTACTTCAAAAATTGTGGCTTGTCAAAATAGGCTGGGATGACCCTGTCCCACACGACGTAGTTAAAATTTGGCAAGTATTTGTAAATAGTTTGGCCACACTTAGGGAAATTCGCATCCCACGTCACGTCATCGGCCATGACCCGATGTATCTTGAACTACACATCTTCACGGACGCCTCGCAAACTGCCTACGGTTCTTGTGTATATATACGCACTGTGTGTCAAGATGCATCGGTTCAGGTTCGATTGCTGTGTTCTAAGGGCAAGGTTGCACCCATCAAGCCAGCAAGCATACCTCGTCTCGAGCTGTGCGGGGCACTACTCGGAGCGAGGCTATACGATAGGGTTCATAAATCACTTCGGTGCCAATTCAAATCTGTAACTTTCTGGACTGATTCAACTATTGTTTTAGGTTGGCTACGCATGTCTCCTAACCTTTTACAAACTTTCGTACAAAACCGAGTAGTTGAAATACACGAACTTACCAGAAACTTACAGTGGCAGCACGTGAGCGGCAAACACAACCCTGCAGACCTGGTTTCACGCGGGGTCAACTTAGAACATTTAAAAACAAACAACTTATGGTGGTGTGGTCCTGAATTTCTTCATAGCATTGAATTTGATAGCGCTAACACAAACACACAATTTTACACAGAAAGTGAACAATTACCTGAACTGCGGCCGATCAAAGCTCACTCATTTCTATGTAACGAAAACTCGCAAAAATCATTTTTTCCGTTCCATAGATTTTCGCAATACAATCGCATGAAACGCGCCTGTGCCTATGTACTCCGTTTTCTTTACAATACGCGAAATAAAGACAATCGTCGGAGTGGTAATCTAAGCCTTTGTGAGCTTAAAGAATCGGAAACAGTTTTGGTAAAATGTTCCCAATTAGAATCATTTCCGGATGAATATCAGTCGCTAATTACAAACAAAGTTTTAAACGCTAAAAACTCACTTTGTAAATTAAATGTATTTATTGACGATGATAAAATTATGCGCGTTGGAGGTCGTTTAGGAAATTCAGATTTATTTCCTTACGAAAAGAAATTTCCTATCATTTTATCATCAAAACACGAGTTAACTATCGCACTGTTTCGCTTCGAACACAAACGACTGGCACATGCAGGTCCTCAAGCGCTATTATTTAATTTACGTGAATTTTGGTGGCCTATTAGAGGCAGGGACCTTGCAAGAAAGACAGTTCATGAGTGTGTCACTTGCACTCGTTTTCGAAGCAAAACACTGAGCCCAATAATGGGGAATCTGCCTAAAGAGCGACTTGAAGCACATTTCCCATTCTTATATTGCGGAGTAGATTACGCGGGTCCAATGTTCATACTGAATCGCAAAGGTAGAGGGGCTCAAACATGCAAAGCATACATTTGCATTTTTGTTTGTTTCGCGACACGCGCGGTTCACTTGGAACTGGTCAGCGATCTTACTTCGGAGTGCTACCTACTTGCACTGAAAAGATTTATATCACGACGTGGAAAACCGCGCCAAATATTCTCGGATAATGGACGGTCTTTTGTAGGGCTAAAGACTTACTTCGCTAATTTTTTGAAAAACTGCTCTACAGAAATCGTCGAATACGCTACAAGTCAGGATATAGAGTTTAGATTTATCGTAGCTTATGCGGCTCATTTTGGGGGCTTATGGGAAGCTGGGGTTAAATCGTGCAAGCACCATCTTTTACGCGTCATAGGCAATGCACATTTGACCTTCGAAGAGTTTAGTACGGTTCTCGCACAGATAGAAGCCATCCTTAACTCCCGACCACTCTCACCCATGTCTTCCAATCCAGATGACCTTCTTCCCCTAAGTCCAGGACACTTCCTCATTGGCCGTCCAGTCACTGCACCAGTATGCGCTGAGCCAAGCATCATGGCAACCGAGCTACACAGGCTTCCGCGCTACCAGCGCATAGAGCAGATTCGCCAACATTTTTGGACGAGATGGAGCAAAGAGTACGTGTCAGAATTGCAGACAAGAAGCAAGTGGACTGCAAACGAGCACAGCCTAGAGCCCAACACGATGGTGCTTCTGAAAGACGACAACGCTCCTCCACTTCGCTGGCAGCTGGGCCGCATTCTGAGTACCTATCCAGGAAGAGACGGTGTCGCGAGGGTAGCAGATATCAAGACTGAGAAAGGAATTGTAAAGAGAGCCTTCTCCAAGATATGTCCGCTATTTCCTTTGGAAGCTGCTCCTTCCAAGGCCGGGGGCATGTTCAAAACTGCATGAGACGAAACGCAATCAAGACCATCCCTACTTCACCGAGAATGTGTCGTCATCGTCGATGCCGCGCTTTCTTATCCAATCAGGACGCTTCAATATAACGTGATCGCCGCAGTGACCAATCAATACGCATTATTTCACTTTTTCTAATATTCTAATTTTGTATAACGTAGACGCTTTGCAACCACGCCGGCTTCACTGGTCAATATTTGTAAAATTCACCAATTAAACGTGAAAACCCATAATTAAAGTATTTCCATCAACCACATCTACGGGGAAACCACAAAGAAGGGCTATCGAGGGAACAACTATTAAAAAGAAAAAAGTATAACCCTATTGTAGTAAATCACGCCAAGTATTTAATATGATCAGATTTTTCTATTGAGTGACAAGGACATGATTAGACATGAGAGCTGAACCTAGGTTACTACAGTTGAGGAGTTTATGGAATTTAGTTTACTGCGGGAAGGTGCGATAGTTTTAGGAAAAGTAATTTTAAATTTTTCAGAAATTACTTACCTACCTAGATTTTCTTGAAGCCAAGAGGTAAGTAACAAGCAGCAGTGTGGTACTTACAGCTTAGGCTAATAATCAATGTATATAAGAGATAACAAAAGTCAATCCAGATTCAGAGTGAGCAACAACTTATTGAGCAACAACTTATTTGTGGGTAAATAAAAATAACAAATCAAAATAGGTGTTTCAATTAGATTCTTTAATTTCTTTTCAAGTAAGTACTTAGTTATAAAATAGGTCTAAAATATAATTCCTGAAGGCGAGACCAAATAAAGTTTTTTATGATTTTTCAAACCATTAACCGCTGGTGCTGCTACTGTATCCAGCTCCACAAATCATTCGTAATACTTATAATGTTTATAAATTCTTAAACAAAAATCTAACAACAAAATTCTTGGATGTGGCCAGTCTTGTTTTCCGACCTGCAAGCATCATGGGTACCTATCTTTTTTCCATACACAAATGGTTATCCATTCTATAGTGGTCCAAACTATAAAGAGGGTCCTTGTAAGACAATTTCCGCAGTCAGTTAGATATGTTAGATAAGTAGATTAGCAAAAAGAACGAAAAACCGAATCAACTCAGATCAGAAACAAAAACAAGCAGTGATATTTTTCAAACAATTGATTGATTACTTTCGTGACTGTGTGTGGTATTGATAGAAATGTCTTGTCCTAGCCGTCGCGAGTGCTAGCCAAGTGCTAAATTTGGTGACTCGGGCCGTCTCATGCTTCGCCGAGTGACAGGGCACTGAGATCACTACGATACTCGACTGTGAATATGAATTTCGAGCGGAGAGCGAGTTTACGGGCGATTTTGACAGTTCGGAGTGATACTCAGTGCTGCAACTCGACTGTGAATGTCAGCCTAACTCGCGAGTAGTCCGAACGCTATCATAGTACTTGGAAGCTCGGGAATGTTTGTAAGCCACAATCACTAAATCGCGGGCACTCTAAGCGCTATACCTGTACTTGAAAACTTGCAAACGTCTGAGCACTATCATAGTACTTGGCAGCTCGGGAATGTTTGTAAGCCACAATCACTAACTCGCGGGCAGTCAAAGCGCTATATCTGTACTTGAAAGCTGGGTAATGTTCTTAATTCAATAACTCGCAAACGTCTGAGCGCTATCATAGTACTTGGCAGCTCGGGAATGTTTGTAAGCCACAATCACTAACTCGCGGGCAGTCTAAGCGCTATTATATCTGTACTTGAAAGCTGAGGAATGTTCTGAAGTCACTAACTCGCAAACGTCTGAGCGCTATCATAGTACTTGGCAGCTCGGGAATTTTTGTAAGCCACAATCGCTAACTCGCGGGCAGTCTAAGCGCTATCATAGAACATGGCAGCTCGGGAAGGTTTGTAAGCCACAATCACAGATTCGAGGGCAGTTTAAGCGCTGTATCTGTCTGTATTTGCAAGCTAGGGAATGTGAAGGTCCGGCGCCCGAATACTTTAATCACGTTTATTCAATATTATTGAAAATAATTTCAGCCGTTCTTGACTCATAAATAGTGTTATTAACACGACTTTCTTTCATATATATAGATTATAGTGTGCCCCATTCCCAATATTCCCGTGGGAATTCCAGGATAAAAAGAAGCCTATCTCGTTTCACAGGCTCTAGACTATACATTGTATAGATATAGTGTGCCCCCGCGGCTTCGCTAGCGCACTTTCCCTTGAAACATAAAATTCCCAATATTTCCGTGGGAATTTCGCGATAAAAAGTAGCCTATGTCCTTTCTCAGGCTCTAGACTATCCATATACTAAATTTTATCCAAATCGGTTCAGTAGTTTTCTCAGGAAAGCAGGACACAGACAGACAGACAGACAGACAGAGTTACTTTCGCATTTATAATATTAGTATGGAAGTATGGATAAATTACTGTCTTGAATTTCAACTTCGTCCATCGGTGTATATCATTTTGAAGCGGAAAACGATTTGGCTTTTGACACTTCGATGTGCTACTTCGTTCTCCAACTTGACTGTGAATATGTCAGCCTAGGTCCTAACCAAGACAGAGACAGACCCGTATCTCGCTCTCTACCTCCTCTCAGGTGATAGACGTAGCCAATTTTTGCATCAAATTCGCTGCAAGTCACCATACCGCTCCGACATTATTGTAATAAATGGCCATAGCCATAGCAGATGATCGGATCTTCAGTTCGTTTCGTTTTCTATCGAGTTCAACTATTCGTCTCTTCTCTCAAAAACCTTTAATCAAGCACCAATTCCCTTCACTTCCTACTGAAAAGTTTAAGAACCTGAAATTTCTAGTGTCGTAACGAGAAATTCTGTTCACGACCACGGCGTCTATTATTATATACTGCAACCAAACAAGCGAGAGTTTTGTGACGACTACGTTTTCTAGTCTGCCCAAGTGCCTTGCCTAGAACTAGGTCTACCTACGATAAAAACAACTTTGGGCGCGGTGGTGGCTTATATATGCTTTGCTATGCCAACGACTAGTCTAGTCTAAAAAATCAAGAAACTAGTGGGCGCCCCGCAGCTTCGCCAGCGCATTTTCTCTTGAAACATCATATATTCCCAAATTTCCCGTGGATATTTCGGGATAAAAAGAGCCTATGTCCTTTCTCAGGCTCTAGACCTAGGCTATCCCTATGACAAATTTCATTTAAATCGGTTCAGTAGTTTTCTCGTGAAAGCGTGACAGACAGACAGAGTTACTTTCGCATTTATAATAATATAGTATGGAAATGTGGATTAACCTGCATCCAACCGGGACTCTTCTAAATTGTTAACCTATCCGCTCGGTAAGAATGATAAGAAGCAGATATATGCTTGACAGGTAAGTAATTAAATATTATTGGTGGGTGCTTAAAATTAGCCTGGTAGGTAACGTTATGCGTTCCGCAAAGAGTAACTAAGTAAAGTAGCACTGAATAATGGAAACATAAAAAAGAAAAATTTTTCCAATCACGTTTTCACGTAAAGAATTCCAAATAACAAAAGATATTATTGCAGTTTAAACTGTTCATAAAAATAAAATACAAAAGCCAAAATATAGAGCAAAATCGAGCGTTAGTGAAAGTGCTCTTTCTCCACTGATCGATCACAAAGAGTCGCCTTTCCACGAAACCTTTTCAATGAACCGTCCTAACTTTCATGTTTATTTACACTGCAATAGTTGCAAAATTTAAGAGCTGGGAAAAAAATTATATCTTCTAAACTAAGGCAAATATATAAAAAATGTGAAACAGTATTCCACAAGATAACGCAGGCTAGTAGTTTTAGAGCACTGTTGTATAGCTTTTAGGTTAGAGACCAAAGAAAGCTACAATGTGTTGCCAAAAACGGCAACTTTGATATTTTTGATATTTGCCATAGTTTAGAAAATATATATTTTTTTCTCGGGTGGCGCTACTTTAGATGTGCTATGCCTCTAAAATCTAAGGTGCCTGAAACACATACAAAGACACACAAAAACACCTCTAAGACCCAGGAAACCACATAGTAATTAAACCTGAAAATGTCCACCTATACATACATCACTGAGGTATTCAATTAAGTAATTCATAATGATAAGTATTTCAATTAATTAATAACTGAAGATATCTTATCAATTAATTAGGTACTCTCTTAGGTCACCACTTATTATTTTTATTTTTATCAAAGAAAAAAAAAACAATAGGTACCTATTTATTTCGCTCGATAACCTAGCACGCTTACGTTCCGTTATCATGAGTTGGCAATGATCTTGAATTGTTTGGAGGTTGATTTGCTATGCAGTCAGTTTTATGAGACAAGTATTTATCTTGCTCGTCATTGTGCTCGTACCACCACCCACTAGCATGTAAGGTTTAGATGAGTTGAAAGAAAAGAAAGAAAGAAAAGATTTATTTACAGCAAAAAACACATATTATAATAATATACAATAGCACACACTTAAAACCTTTTTACATAACAACAATAAAAACAATAAATAACTTAAAAAAAAAACAAAACTTAACAAGTTGTGTGTGTGTTGCAGTTGCCGTAAAATGGCACTGACTCAGCATGTGCTGAAGGTTTAGAAGGTTAGATGACCTCGAATTCAATAACGTACGTCTGAGAAATTATGTGAATTGATTTGATCTAATCCTAAGTTAAAGTGTTTTATGGGAAGCACTTTTATTTATACAAAATCACCTAAACTTCGTATACCAAAGGTTGTGGGAGGGAGGTGACACTACACTACAAAGAACGTTGTTCGGTGGGACCAAAAAAAGTTATCGAGTTGCGACCGCGCACCGGAAGACGCAGAGTATGCAGTCCTTCAACATGTGGTCAGACAATAAGACAAATTTTAATTTTGAGAGCGTTTCCAGTAAAAAAAAACGAAATATTATTTGCTTAGAGATACTTTTTTCGTGAAATAGCATTTAACAATACCGTCTCCTATCATGATTTGAGATGATTGAGCCAGTCAGTAGGTAGTTATCACCTCGGCTGACCTTGCAGCGTCTCGTCGTCGCTAACAAACATGAGAATAGACAAACAGATGCTAAATAAGTATTCTAATGTTTTACAAATGCATCTCCGGTAGACAAACGAGCTAAACGATGTAGGTACAGTCAAGCAAGACGGAAGACTAGAATTGTTATCTACTAACTGACGCTAAAAATTTTGAAATATAAATATCGGTAGATTTCATTCATTAAAGATTCTTGAGGTTGCATTCAAAACTTAATTCCTAAAACTTCGTTTTTTTATTTATTTCTCAAAACAAAACTTATAAGCTAAGGATACAACAATAGCTGCAGACGAAAACTAAGTTGTTTATCTGCAGCAGCGAGCAGTCTTTTCATTATTTAAAGTATATTTTTAGTAGTATATTTATGACAAGTTATATAGTTTGTGGAGGACGGGAATATTTTTTTTTTTTTTAAAAGATTATGAATAATAATAGCTGCGCAAAGAAACCTTCACTCTATTAGCGCAGGAATAAACTGTAAAAGTTGAAATAAAACACAAATCAATAAATCGACATCTGTATAATATAACACTCAAAAACTAAACCAAATACAGAATTCTCATAAAACAAGTACCCCTGTGTATGCAAGTACCTTCTCAGTTCATTTTAAATTCGATGATTTGCAATAAGTTATCTCAATTAGGGTGCCTTTTTACCAGAGATGCGTAGCGAGCTTCATATAACTAGCACCAAGTTAAAAAACGGTTTTCCATTGGTTTTCAAAAAAACATTCCTCGCTACTCATCTCTGGTCCAAATGCTCTCTTAATCAGCACTGCTAAGAACCACCTCATCATCAACCTTGAGTTCCACATCCCCAGAAGTGTCCAGGGTGAGCTGGACACTCTTCGGCTCCATGATCTCCACCAGAGGCTTATCGTCCACAGTCAGCGTAACCTCAGGTTCAGGGTCGGAGCTGGTGAAGCCAACCTTGACGGCTGCAGAGTTGAAGTTTGTCTTCTCAGCTGTTTTGGCTTTCCCCCAGGCCTTGTCTTCTTCTTCTTCTTCCAGGGTATTGTCAGGCTTCGAGTTGTCTTCGCCCCTGGAGTGGAAGAAATGGTTTTTGTTATAGACAATTATCGAGTTTGCCTGTAAAACTATATTTTTATAGGATTGCTTGTTAGAATAGAATAGAACATATTTTTCAAGACTGAGGAAAGGGTGTAACATATTATAAACAAAAATAAAGAAAAACAAACGTACCTTTATGAAAAAAAAAGCATTTTGGCGATACTTGAATAAAACACGACATGAAAACAGTGTAAAAAAATAATCGCAAAGGTAAAGCAATAAAGCATTTAAACGAAGAAGATAAAATAGCAGACATATTTTTGCTTGGTGTTAATAATTTCTTATTTGTCTTCACTTTATATTATATAGAGAAAAGATTATTTTTTCGTTTGAATTGAAGTCTCCAAAACTACTTAACTTATTTAAAAAAATCTTTCAGGATTACAATCCTACATTATTCAGATGAACAGAGGATTTTGAATATTCTTAAATTACAATTAATTATTATTAATTATGTGGGTCCGGCTCTTGAGCTGGTGCCTCTGCCTAACCCTTCAGGGAATAAAAGGAGTGAGATTATGTTATGTTATGTTTTAAATTACAAATCGCACCTTTGCTATAGTTAATATTAATATTGTAAAAAATTAAAATCAAAGTGGTACGAAGTTTGACGTGTCAGAGCTAGTCTCAAATCAAATGGTATACCTAATTCATGAAACCCATAGGCCAGCTAAAACATTGGAACCAAATATTTCAAACACCAATTCGAATTCCCATTAAAAAAACACTTCATTATTATGGTTTCTTCTGGTCCCAGACAAAGTGGCTCACAAAAATAAAGCTTGTTTACCGGTCGGGTATGCCAACGGGCGTCATACACGACAATAGCCCAGGGCCGGCTGGCCGTAGCAACACGCGGTAGATTATCTGCATGCCAATCATTTACTAGAGATGGGAAGTGGCAAAAGAAATAGGTAGATCTACGGACTTGAAAAATACTACGAAGTCAAAGGCTACGAAAACTAGAAATGACGACCGATTAAGCCGCAAATTAGTGACAATTTGACTAAACGCCGGTTAACTAAACAATACGACGGCGAACTTTTTGAATACCATTTTGTCGATGGCCTGAAGACAAAATATGTTCGATAGGCAGTAGATCAAACGGACACATAGATCATTATGTTAGGCATTGAGAGAATAGATTTCATTTTCAGTATTGATTCAAAACAAATCTTGTTATTCCGAAGAGCCAAAATTATTATTAACTAGTCGACCCGGCGAACTTCGTACCACCTAATTTACTTCAATGTTGCTCATGCATTTTACTTAAAAACCTTCGACTTCAATCACTCTATCTATTAAAAAAAAAACTGCATCAAAATCCGTTGCATAGATTTAAAAATGTAAGCATACATAGGAACAGACACGGAAAGCGACTTTGTTTTATACTATGTATTGATTGATATACATTAATTCTTGGTAACAATAAATCAAAGACTTTTTTTAAGCTGAGCGAGCACAACACCAGACACCAAACAGAAATCATCGATCAGCATATTCTCAGCTAAAAGACGTCCAAACGGTAGTAGGTATACTTGAGTTTTAAAGCCTACAAGATTTCCGTAGACGTTTCCAACACTAGTTAATATGATAGCAAAGCGAGCAATCAGCTGATTTTCGGGAATATTTCTGGACAGTCCGCGTTTTGGCACAAGTCTGATTGCGATCTCTAAATTCTCTATGTGGTTGTAACAAGAAGCTTGTTTGTAAAGATTTTTTTTTTCAAGGGTTCTCTAATTTTAGTCGATTTTAGTTGCCTGCCACACACGAACACAATGAAATTTAAATTATTGTTGGTTGGTTGCAACTTGCCATTAAGGCTAGGCCTAGGGTAATAATTTGAGCAGGTCTCCCAATTCTTGCCGCCGCAAAGCCCTGTAGGTCCGGGCGTAAGAATTGGTCTACGGTATGCCCTGCCTGTCGTAAGAGGCGACTAAAAATGGTCTTTGGGGTCGTGGGTGTGAAGGGCGGGGGCCCGCGCATCAAACGGCCCCGAGATGGGCGGCGGCATAGCTTGTGGCACTGTGCCGCCGAAGCTCCAAAGGCGAGCCGGGGAGGGAACAATAATATGCCCTCCCCGAGCATGAAGCTGATGATAGTAGCTGAGCGTGGGAAGACTTCGGACGCTATAATGTGTGGTTCCCGGGGTTCTTCCCAAAAGCGCCAAGACGGCCGCCGGGGGGTTTTAGTGGGTGCGAGCCCCACATACCCCTGACGCTCCCCCGAGCGTCGGGAAATGCGATAGGCATTTCCCCTCGTTAAAAAAAAAGGTCTCTCAATTCTATGGCACATGGTTCAAAACAAATTTTTATCGAAAGCACTCGAAAGTATTCCTAAGTTTTTGAATGAGAGAGAATTGCGACTTTTTCCTAAACTTTTTTATAAATCATTTATTTTCATAATACCTAAATAATACATGGTTACATATATATATATATATATATATATATATATATATATGTCACCGGAAAATAACAAGAACCGTAAATTTATAAATTTACTAGGAAATTTATAAACTTTCGTAGGATTCTAAACGATAGATAAATTGTATTATTTTACGCCTACATTTTCGGAAATTGATAAACTTACTAAACTCACTCGTAAAATAATAAGTAACCAATAACCAAACGCCTCAATGTGTAATGAATTGAAATTTACCACAGAGCTACGAAAGTTTTATGGTAGCCATGACCAAAATGTTTTATTTTTGTAGAGTGAATTAGGGAACCCCCCACTAGGTAGGTAGGTTATAGGTAGGACCGTTATATTGCGAAATAGGAAACCTCCTACTAGGTAGGTAGGTTATAGGTAGGACCATTATATTGCGAAATACGTTAATGTGCACTTTACCGGGCTATGTGCACATTAACTGTTTAGGTCAGTTAATGTGCGAAATTTTATGTGAAATATGGGGTATCCGCACTTTACCTAGTTATAATGTGCGTATTACCGGATGTCTCGCCGTTAAAGTGCGGAAAACAGAAAACTCCGACCGAAAATTCAAATCTAGGGCAAAATTGTAGGTTAGGTTAGGTTTGGCTTGTGATCTTTAACCAGCGTAGCGAGCGAAGCGAGCGGAGCTTGGGTTACCTGTGTTAAACTGAAATCAATGTCAAAATTTTTTTGAGCTTAACTTAGTCGTTACTCTGTAGATTACCTAGGGATTTTGCAGATTACCTAGTTAATGTTGAGAACAACATTTTATTTCGAACTCTAAAGGATTCAGCCAGTTAGTGCACTTTTACTGAATTTCGCACATTAGCGGTAATATTTTAACCTTATAACCTACCTAGTTTTAGAACCAGTAAAAATACTTTTAGTGTGATCGAATTGTTTGGCAAGTCTGATTGTACGTAAGTCTATGGACGCAAGCAATTTCACTGTCAACATCGACCAATCAGAGAGCAGTGTGTTATTTTCCGTATTTCAAAAAGCGTAAAATTAAAAGCTCTTCTGTGATTGGTCGATCCGTTTAGAATCTTACGAATTGATATCCGTTAGTTTATAAATTTACTACGACGCGCCGAAAATTTATAAATTTGCAAAAAAGTGAGCGTAAAATAATTCAACTTATCTCTCGTTTAGAATCCTACGAAAGTTTATAAATTTCCTAGGAAATTTATAAACTTGCGAATCTTATTATTTTCCGGTGACATATATATATATATTGCCACCTACTCAAACCCCATAGGGTTCGTATGAGGAGACACAGTTCGTCATCCTTTATGTACATAGAAGTTGAGATTAGCTGTTTAAATTGTTATATTCTCGGGTTTATGCCGCGTCTATATTGCAAAGGAAGCATAGCGAAGCGGATCCAAGTGACTATCTAAATGTACAGACAAATAACTCCACCAGACAGCACCCACCCAGAGTTAAAATAAATAATGTACATGAAATGCATCAAATCAATTGGATGTATCCAGGCGTCTCCTGCCGCCCCCGCGACCGAGGGCCGTGGGCTCGGCATGCGATGCCGCATTAGGCTGAGTGTCCACCGGAGCTGTGCTAAGATGCGTTGCGAGGAATGTGTTAGTAACGAAACACAACACACACAACGGAAAAAATATTGCACCTTGGGTTACATTATTTGAGTTTAGGTAAGGATCCCTAATTTTTTTGAAAATCTAATATAGCCTATGACACTCAGGGTTAATGTAGCTTCCTACCAGTGAAAGAATTTTTCAAATCGGTTCAGTATTTCCGGAGCCTATTCGTTACAAACAAACAAACAAACAAATCTTTCCTCTTTATAATATTGGTATAGATCCTCGCTCACCTCAGGGGTACTATTACGGCCACATTTTGCAATTGTACTCAAGAGTGTCAAAGTCAATACAAAAAAAAAAACGCAAAGAGGACGTAAAGCAATATTTCAAAAGCGGCCATAATACAGGGGCAGCTCTGGTGGAAACATCGCGGATATATGAACGTTATATGAACTGTTTCTATTGGTTCTTGAAAAACACATCCCTCGCACATCTCCAGTGAATACGCAGCTTTACAGACAGACAGACTTTCTAGATTGTGATTTATCAGACTTGTTTCTTAGATTAAGCGAAGGGAAAGAGTCAATACTCTTTGGTATTGGAATGTAGAGAATATCCATCCATCCCTATCTTCTGCCTTAAATTAGGCGTCCCGAATATCGAACCTCTAGTCAATATATAAAACTCTTCCGTTACTGACTGACTGACCGACAACGTAGAGCCGAAACTAATGGGCGTAGCAGGCTGAAATTTTGCACGTGGGTTCCTAAAGGAGTGTAGGGAAGCACTAAGGAATAATTTCCCACGATTCACATGGGAACGGGAAAAAACGGGATGTAAGTAAGTGTTTGTGAGAAATCTGCGCGGGTGAAAAAAAAAAGAACATCAGTAAAAACTGAAAACGACACAAGAAAATTCATTTCATCTCAACTCAACAGCCAAAACCGATTAACAATTTAACGAAACAAATTACAATTTACAAATTGAATTGCAAACATCCAAACTATCTAGAAACAGAATCGGCTCAAATAAAACCTCATCGAAGCCGTTTATATCCCGTAGCGGCACTTTGGCTCAACGCCAGTGGCCGAAGAGGACCACCACTATAACTAGACCTCAGCATTCTACAATCATCGAAAGCTCTGTTCAAGTTTAAACTAATTTCAAGTCTAAACGAAAGATCTTGCTAAACTGGTTGTTATGGTATCTCTGCGTGCTTTCAAACGTATAGGGCTCGGTTTTCTAAGAGTTTCAGATTTTCATACAATTTTGAATTCTCAAAGTAATAGTGCGACACAAAAATCTAGAAATTCATACGTGGCAACACTGCATGGAAATTTGACGGTTTTAATAAAAAAACACACAGTGTTACCACTTTTTAATTTCTAGATTTTTGTGTGACTTATGAATACAGTCATTATCGTTGATTTATTTATATTGAAATCCAATTAAAATACTTATTGATTTAGGCCCTAAACTTGGTTGGGTCTGGCAGAATCATCTGCGTTGCAAGTGTGTTGCCATAATGAATTCAAGTAATGTACATTTTGTGGGGGACTGCCAACTCTCAGTCTTCCGGGGCGCGGTTGCCACTCGATAACTTTTCAAGGTGGTCAGACGACCTAGTGAAGGTTGCGAGAGTACTCTGGATGTGAATCGCCAAAGACCGATCGGTATGGCGATAGGTGGGGAAGACTTATTGTCCAGCAGTGGAAATCTTATCGACTGAGGAAAGGCCGCGTGAAGAGTTCACGAAACCAACGTGCGTTATGAAAAGGCTGAAGGCTAGAAGAAGCGAAAGGAGTATGACATGATCGCAGCAAGTGAAAATCAATTGTCTCTGCCTACTCCTTTGGGAGACGGGCGTGACTTTATTAATGTAGATAATATATAAAACTCTTCCGTTACTGACTGACTGACTGACTGACTGACAGACAACG
Source organism: Euspilapteryx auroguttella (assembly GCA_951802225.1). NCBI lineage: Eukaryota > Metazoa > Arthropoda > Insecta > Lepidoptera > Gracillariidae > Euspilapteryx > Euspilapteryx auroguttella. The sequence goes on along the minus strand of OX637646.1, from coordinate 14,208,252 downwards.
CAGAGCCGAAACTACTTGGCGTAGCAGGCTGAAATTTTGCATGTAGGTTCCTTAGGGAGTGTAGGTGAGCACTAAGAAAGGATTTCTCAAAATTCGCATTGGAACGGGATTTTTGTGTTTATGAGAAATCTGCGCGGGTGAAACCGCGGGGCAGCCTCTAGTGTAGATAATGAATGCACGTTTATGAGTAGGTATATACAATACTAGTTTTCAATTGTCTATAGTAGTTTCAGTTTACTTTTGGAACAGATTGTAAAATAGAGCGCATAAAGTTTTTTTTTACAAATTGAGAATCGCCAGAGCTTTGTTTACGTGGAGCTTCAAAGCTGCCGAGCGAAGCTTTCATTTAGATCACCGACTGATGTTTTCGCTGAAGTATTTACGGTGCAGCTCTAGCAAAACGGATCGAGTGCCCAGATAATGTGCTATAAAATTTATTAAAAACAAAACTAAAAAATTACATAATTTGTTAACAGAACATTGTAATAAAAAAAATTAAGAACAACATTTTGTATTTTGTGCTAGAATGGCTGATTATTAATGACGAGCTTTCCCGGCTTACTTCGTTACGCCATAGAATATAAGATACCTACTTCAAAATACTTGGCTCTATAGACTATGTTCTTTTGACTGCCCAGAATGGCCGAATAAAAAACAAACAACAACAACAAACCACCTGTCAAAATATGTAAACAACGGAAAAAATATTGCACCTTGGGTTACATTATTTGAGTTTGGGCAAGGATCCCAATTTTTTTTGAAAATCTAATATAGCCTATGACACTCGGGGTTAATGTAGCTTCCTACCAGTGAAAGAATTTTTCAAATCGGTTCAGTATTTCCGGAGCCTATTCGTTACAAACAAACAAACAAACAAACAAATCTTTCCTCTTTATAATATTGGTATAGATAAAAAGATAATAATAATGATAATAGAGCCTACTACTAGGTTAAATCAGACAAACACACCTAGACGCAAAAAAACATCGTAGCAGTTCCCGGTTGGGAATCGATCACGGAGCTCCGAAGTGTCATAGCTCGAAGAACAGATGGTCGCTGGAGATGAAGAGTTCTCGAGGGGCAACCGCGAACCGGAAGACTCAGAGTAGAAAGACACAAGGTGGTCAGACGACCTGGTGAATGCTGCGGGTGTACACTGGATGAGGGTCGCTCAAGACCGGTCATTGTGGCGACTTATGGATGAAGCCTATATCCAGCAGTGGAAGTCTTTCGGCGGTAATAATGATGAAGAATAAGATAATGGAGTATTGTTTTAAAACCCGCTAACAAAACACCGTGGTCCGGAAACATCATAAAAACAGGGAGTAGAATCATTTGACAGAGGAGGGCTCGTTTGGGGGCCTCTCCAGGCGACTATTGTCGTAAGGCAATCCAAACATTTGTTTGCCTGAGCCAATTGGTGGGCACCCTGAACTACCTCGCCTCTCACGGTAGCAATTAGATTAGATGTAGTCTAATTGACTTTCAATAAGTGATATCTTGTATCCTATATTGAATAAAGAATTTGAAAAAAATAAAAAAAACAATAACCAACCATTCCCGCGTCGACATAAGACAACTGTCAACCGTCCCCTTGGTCTCGTCTGGAGTCTCGACATCTGTACATATGACATGGCAACGTCTAAATCCGTCACCCGGGTCACTGACCCCGGGTGCAGTCGTGTCCGTGGCGTGCATACGTTTTAATTATAGAGACAGTGTTGCTAATGAGAAAGAAAATTCTTCACTTTATTATGGTGAAATTCGTCAATTGGCGGAAGAACAGCGCTTTGGTTTCGGCCATGGCATATGCTGAGCCAATACTCCGTTTTAACGAATATATATTATTAGCTCCACTTTGTATCAGGTATTGGCAGGTTGACACTGGTTTTTTATTTTATTTTAACTTGTTCAATTCAATAAGACTGCCTCCTAACTTTTAATTCGTTAAATAAATGTATATTCTTTCTTTCTTTTCTTTCTTATCTTTCAATTTATGAAGCGAGCCTTGGATATCTTCAAAGTGCAAAACATAAAGTATGACACTCAGGGCCGCTAACTAGGTAGAAACCTAGTGTTTCTAGGTTTTTCGAAAAATACCAATAAAGACATAAAAATACACCCAGTCCTAGAACATCTCTATGATGAATGTCTATTGCAAATGCAATCCGAGCCATATTCGCTAACTATGGGCACAAATACTACTAAATAGATGGGCTATATTAAAAAGCTCAAAGTCACTCAAAGGGCAACGCAAAAAGCCCTAGCCCTCCCTAGTTTTCCTCCGTAATCGAATCAAAAATGATGAGATACGCAGAGGAACTAAGGAAGATCATCGACACAGTCAAACAAAATTCAAAACTTCAAAAGTGGCAACAGACAGGGCATACATAACTCGAAGAACAAATAGTAACTGGAGCCTTTAAGTTTTCGACTAGCGACCTCGTACCAGCAGACGCAAAGTCAGGGCAGACTACAAGATGGTCAAACGGTAGCGGGAATGCATAAAATGAGGGTCGCAAAAGACATGAAGATCTGTGTAAAACGGGTAATGTACAGCAGTTAATATATTTCGGCTTTGATAATCATGATCAATGTATTGGTAAATTCGCGCCATTTTAACTCAAAGAACTGGACATCCAATCGGACTCTCCGCGTACCGGAAACAGGAACTCAGTAAATCTCCTCCGGCACTAACTGGCCTGATTGCCCGGCATCCTGCGTCTGCGTCTGCGCATGATTTACTTGATAATCTTGCTATGGTGGCGAACTGGCCAGCCAGGGAGGGCATTCTGAATAAATAGAGCGGTCTCGATGTCGAGATTTTGATTTCGCCGGCCATTTTGTCTTGAGAAATATAATAAAATCAAAACAGTATCCGGCAAAAAAGCCTTAGCCTGTGAGAAAAAGTTTTCGTTTCTAGAAGAAAACATTTGAGATCAATATTACTTTGTACAAAGTAAAACAGGTCGCGTTGAAGAAATGTATTTTGGCAAATATTAAGTTCAATAAAAACCTAAATGTTGTCGATATAAAGTCGAATGCTGTCAGAACATTGGTGCTTGCGCTTGCGCACGCCTCCGCACGCATAGTTGCTGGCTGTGGGAGGACCGGACGGAACAGTGTGTTTGCATTTGTTTTCATGTAAGTCTAATTATGTCAGCAACAACCCTTATAGAAGACGTTTAGGAATCCAATTATGGAATAAATCTTTCAATCAATCAATCAATTTTAGAAATTCACTTATCCACCTAGAGATAGCTGGTTTATAGTTTTAACGTTGGTTCCAAAACCACGTGTTTTGTTAGCGGGCTTTAAAACAATAAACTTATAATAACCTTATAACCTAATTTGTGAACTTGACATTGGCCAAATACTCCACTGAAGTGGAGATAGCAGCTAGTGGCGGTCTAGGAAGCCGTAACAGATTTGTCTATGGTTTCGTCAGCCCTAGACTGTATTGCCCAAGAACAAGAGCTATTTTGCAATACAGAAAAACCGGAAGTGTCGGCGACCTAGACCGCTACTACTTAAATAAAAAACGGGGAATGTAAAATAGCATGAAAAAAAATACTTTTTGACAATTAAGTACGTCGTAGATAGGATATAATCTAAGGGATCAAGGATAGGATCTTAGACATTTATAAAACTTCAAATATATATTCCGCATCAAGCCCCCTAACTAGGTACAACTTGGTGTCTGAAAAACATTCAAACTTCTATGATGGTACAAGGTTGAGGACCAATCACGTGCCGTTCTTATCAGGTAGGTAGTTTTAAATGTCGCGGAGTTGAACATAACGATCGAAATATCACTCGTGACCCCCTTGCCAACAGCCGAGATGGACACCGGCGGGGTTTCAGTGGGTGCAAAACCCACATAACCCTGTACTCGTTAGGAGTTTCCCCGCCAAAAACAAAAGGTAGTTTTAAATAATTTTCTGTGGAAATTTTGTTTTGAACTCTGTACCATAGAATTATGTGACTACTTGATATCCTCTGGCTATCTACGCCGCGTCTAGCTAGATGTGTAGTGGGGCTTACTTTTCATTAATACTGTCGATCGTAGGCATCGTAGCTACTAATTATATTAAAACTTCACATTGCAGCAGGTGCCAAGTGTAAATCTAACGCTAGTGACATTTCATTGAATCAATTTCATTAATGTTTTTCACAAAAGACATTAAAAGGGACGGGGAGCCATACAAAATTCAACATAACTTGTTGTTTTAAAATAAAATTTTGCCAACTAATCCGCAACATGCCTGCTTTTTCTTGATTTAGCCCTCATAAGTAACTTACTCAAACATAACATAAGTAACTCTAATTGCAATACCCATTTCGCCCACATAGAAACCATAATAGCCTTTATTTCTATAATAGTAAAACATACATCAGAACGAACCACTGTCTCCAATTATTGAGAGAAAAGGTTTATTTTCATGATACTTGGGCTTAAAATTCCAGGGGACGGAACACAACAACACTTTAAAATTAAAGTTTCTAGAAATCTTATCGAGATTACCAAGTTGTGGTCATTAAAAATCCAAAATAATCTAAATTTTTGTTGAAGCCGCCTCCGTAGCTCAGTGGCGTAGCGCGTCGCGCCTTTGATAAGGGCACGGCAGGTTGTGGGTTCGATCCCCGCATAAAACACCACATATTGATTTCTCACAAAATCACGCAGAATTGCGTCGATAGGCAATATCGGTGCGATATCGAAAACGTCGCGAGTCCTAACAAATAATATGAAGAATCGCGTGTGTGTCCACATGAGCGAACGATATCGATCACACGACTGCTCGATATCGAATCGCACGTACATTCACATGACGCGCGATACAGATTGAATAGTATGAAGGCAGGTCGAGCGCTCGACATCGATTCGACCTGCAAGCGACGTCAAATACGCAAAAATCGATAAGCAATTCAGTTGCCTGCTCCTGCTCGAACCGGGTAAACAAATATGTTTATTTTGGATGTAGTTTTGGATTGACGGAGAAGCAGATTACAATTATAAAATTTGTTCAGTAAATTATAAAATTTATAGAGGCACAGATGTTTAAAAACATCTGTGCCTCTATAATCATAACCTACACTGTCTCACCTAATTTTACCATATCTATTTCTATCTTACCTTATCTTATTTTACCTATTCTTACATATCGTATTAGTACATTCTATTACTTAAATCAAAACTTTTCGCAGCGCACGCGATGTAAAGTATACGTAAGGATTTTTTTACACCTAGGGTTAATTTTTTTTAGTTTAAGGGCTTACACGGTGCGAAACTAGCGCCACTTCCAAAAAAAATTTATATTTTCTAAACCTTGGCAAAAGTCAAAATATGGGTCTTCTTTGACTCCCTAGATAATCTTGCTTAGAATTTTTAAGGCCCTGTTGTGTAGCTTTCAGGTTCATAATCTAAGGAATTTAACCGTTTATTGCTTAAAGTGGCTACTTTAGTTTCATAAAAGAATATTTCTAAGATTATTATCGTCAAAGCTACACATATTTTTTATTTCGGCCATAGTGTATAAGATATTAATTATTTATCAAAGTGGCGCTAGTATCGCACATTAAAAAAAAACAATATGTAGCTTCCCAACAGTCAAATAATTTTTCAAATCGGTTCAATAGTTTTGGAGCCTATTCGGTGCAAAGGTAAATTTTTATTTTCTATAAGTATATTTATAGTCTCCTTCAATAATAGGCAAGATAAAGAAATCGATCGACGAATCGAAAACGCCTGGAGGAGCTTCTGGTCCATGAAGGAGCTAATGAAGGGTAAATTACCGATTACCCTGAAGCGCAAGCTTGTCGACATGTGCATTCTGCCCATCCTAACCTACGGGGCCCAGACCTGGTCATTGACCGATTCTCAAAAATCCAAACTCAAGATTTGCCAGCGCGCAATGGAGCGGATCATTTTGGGTGTTCGACTCGTAGATCGTGTCCGAAATGGTGCATTGCGCGCTCAAACGAAGATTAAAGACGTTGGTGTAGCAACCGCTCAGCTAAAGTGGAATTGGGCTGGCCATGTCTGCCGCATGGAACCGGATCGCTGGGCGAGAATAGCCACAGAGTGGATCCCACGCGATGGACGCCGAAAACGCGGCAGACCGAGGCGAAGATGGCGGGACGATCTCGACTCTTACTTTGGAACTAATTGGCCTGAGGCTGCAACGAGCAGAGATCAATGGAAGCAAGCGGGGGAGGCCTTTGCCCAGCAGTGGGATACTAAAGAGGCTATCTAAAAAAAAAAAAAAAGTATATTTATGTTGTGTCTAGGTTTCTTTTCTTCTATGTATGGATGTAGGTACCCAAAAGTGTTTTTGTTGACGTCTTCGTCTGACAAACAGCGCGCTCGATGCAGCCCCGGATCTTCAATTTTTTTAGGCGGGGCAAAACTGGAAAATGGTGCCCCCCCTGCCCAGTTATATTAAATTTTACCGTTTTTATGTGTATAATTTCACCTATCGCTAACCTTACGCTGCGCTAAAACGCTCGTTGATTTTACACATCAAACACATGATTTGATTCGTCTGTAGTGTGAATTTGGCGCCCCCCTTATCTTGGCGCCCTAGGGCACGGGCCTGCCCAGCCCCCACTACATACGGGACTGGGCTCGATATCGCGACGATACAGAATTGCATTCGGATGTACGAGCGATTCATATTGGCTATCGAACTTTTATCGAGCGAGCGATATCGCTTCTTGAGGAAACACCCTTTGGGGAATAAAAGGCGTGATATTATGTATGTGTATGTGTGTATTGTTGAAGCGCTAATGATGGTTACGACCTAGAATAGTTGAATTTAATTCTGATATTTGTATAGAACACAAACCACTATAGTTAAAGGCCGCAGCGCTCTTATGATCTGTAAATCCTGTGATCTATGATCATGTTTCTAAGAAGACCTGCCAATATTGTTAATGGGTGACAATCTTCATAAGTACGCATTGTATTATTTGAGTAATCAAAAATATTCGGCCAAGTTTAGATTAGTTTAGACTTCTCCGTGGCTAAGTTGACAGTGATGTGGACTGAGACGCGGTTGCTCTGGTTCGATTCCCGGCGGGGCGAACATTGTTTTGTTTGAATAATATCGAGGTTTGTTTCCCGGTCTGGGTGTATTGTTGGCCTCTGTATATGTTTTGGGCACCCTAGAAACAGGTTCTTCCTAGTAAGGGGCTCTGATGTAATGTGTTATTATTTTTATAAAGTGTGTCGGATGACGGTCAGTAGCCGTATGTAGACGTATTTTGCCGTGGTATTTGTAGTAAGTATTTCTTTATTTAATAGGGTACACCAACGGTACAAACAAATAGCTGAGTACAGATTTGCAGGGAACTAGGTATTGTGTGTTTTTGAGTAAAATAACAGTTAAAAGCCAGGATAAGAGCTCAAGTAACCCAATATTGTTTCTAAGTATCCTTTAACGAGCGAGACTATTCCTGACGATGCGCAAGCGCACCTAATAAGGCAACTCCAGATTTAACCGAGCTGGGATGGGTCTAAATACAGACAGTCAGATATTGTATCTCATCTATCTTTATACATACATAAAATCAATTGCTTATCGTTTTTCTCGCTAAAATCCATGCAGGGCCGATTTAGCTAATTTTGGTTTTAAAATCTTTTATTAGTTCAGCCCCGGTAGCATGACTGATTCTGTCACTTTTGACAATAATCTCTAAAAGTTTTCTAGATTTAGATGTCAAAAGCGATCAAAAGTGACAGAATGATTCGATAAATTGTTGGTAATGCTAGCAGTGCAGAAATAATCTTTTCTGAGCTAGTTTCAAGTAAAAACTATTTGAAAATATTTTTTAATGCATCTATACCAATATTACCAATTATAAAGAGGAAAGATTTGTTTTTTTGTTTGTAACGAATAGGCTCCGGAAATACTGAACCGATTCGATAAATTCTTTCACTGGTAGGAAGCTACACCATCACCGATTAACATAGGCTATATTAGATTTTCAAAAAAGTTAGGGATCCTTACTTAAACTTAAATAATGTAACCCAAGGTGCAATATTTTTTCCGTTGTTTACATTTACATATTTTGACAGGCGGTTTGTAGTTGTTGTTTATTTTTTGATTTGCCTATTCTGGGCAGTCAAAAGAACATGTCTATAGAGCCAAGTCTTTGAGTAGTATCTTATATTCAATGGCGTAACGAAGTAAGCCGGGACAGCTCGTTGTTCAATAAAATGAGTTCAGTCATTATATCAGTTACCAAGCGGCTAATAAAGTGCAACAAATGAAATAAAAACATATACAATCGATAACAAATCGTCGCCACATACTTAGTTGGAACTTTTGCTATCGATTTTGTTGTTTAAAAAAAAAACAAAAATAGTTATCAGCATCGTCTCATCAGAAAGAAGTCCACGTCAGGACATAGGTGTACGCCACAGATCGCCATAATGACAACCTTTACCAGGTCATCTGACCACCAAGTGGGGAGTCTGCCTACTCTACGAGGGACCTTTAGGTTTTAACGACCATCTGTTCACCAAGCTGTGCCCTGCCCTGCCCAAAGCTAGTTTTTCTAATCGAATCCAATATTAAGGGAATGATCCCAAGATTTAAATAGAACCTAATTTTAATATAAAGCTCAATTTGTTATGTTATGGTAAACATCTATTTACTACAAGTAAATTATATACTGTTATACAACACAAATAAGCGTCCTTGAATTATATAGCGTGGGAACAATGCATAAGTAGAATCATCGATCCGTCACAAATATAGAAATCGGTCCAATTTGTACCATCAATGCCCTTTGACATGGAAAATAAAGATTTTGCTGATCAAAAGAGGTTGTTACTGGTTCTCAAAACGGGAAAATAAAGATTTTGATGATCAAAAGAGGTTGTTATTGGTTCTAAAACCGGCCTTTCTACCCATCATATTTTTGCTTTTTGAATCCAGTAGAAGGTATTCCTTTTTTTTTTAGGCGGGGAAACTCCTAACGAGTACCCTGCAGCCCCGGGGGGAGCCGCAGGGTTATGTCGGGTTCGCACCCACTAAAACCTCGCCGCCGGTGTCCTTCTCGGCTGATAGCAGGAGGGTCACGGGTAAGCCTGTGGAATTCTCCGCGACCTCCCCCCAGCATTGGCTGTATAGCCTCTCCTCGGAGGGACATGATGGTTGTCCCCCCGGAGCGTGGTAGCTTTCCCAACGCTCAACGGCGGAAACGGGACACCCGCGTTCCGCCGTCCTTCTCGGGGCCGTTATATGACTACACGAGGCCCCCGCCTCGTGCACCCAACGACCCCGGGGTCCCCTCTTAGTCGCCTCTTACGACAGGCAGAGTAGAAGGTATTCCTGTTTCAACCCACGTTTTCCTCATAACAAAATAATCATAATTTGTTTCTATTTTTACTTAATTGTAATAATTTTTCGAACTGCTGTGCATGTTTTTAATAATTTCGGAGACTGTCGAAAACAGTCTTATCATAACTAACAAGTTTTCACTACATATCAATATACATAGTCAATACATAGTCTATACCAATATTATAAAGAGGAAATATTTGTTTGTTTGTTTGTTTGTAACGAATAGGCTCCGGAAATACTGAACCGATTTGAAAAATTTTTTCACTGGCAGGAAGCTACATTAACCCCAAGTGTCATAGGCTATATTAGATTTTCAAAAAAATTAGGGATCCTTACCTAAACTCAAATAATATAACCCAAGGTGCAATATTTTTTTCGTTGTTTACATATTTTGACAGGTGGTTTGTTGTTGTTGTTTGTTTTTTATTCGGCTATTCTGGGCAGTCAAAAGAACATAGTCTATAGAGCCTAGTCTTTTGTAGTATCTTATATTTTATGGCGTAACGAAGTAAGCCGGGAAAGCTCGTATAAAATAAAGTCGCTACCCGCGTCTGTCCCTATGTATGCTTAAATCTTTAAAACAGATTTTGATGTGTTTTTTAATATATAGAGTGATTCAAGAGGAAGGTTTATAAGTATAATACATGCACAACATAGTAATAGGTTAGGCGGTACGAAGTTAGCCGGGTCGACTAGGAACTAGGTAGGTAAGGTAGGTACAACATACACCTATATATCTACACCAATATTATAAAGAGGGAAGATTTGTTTGTTTGTTTGTAACGAATAGGCTCCGGAAATAATGAACCGATTTGAAAAATTCTTTCACTGGTAGGAAGCTACATTAATCCCGAGTGTCATAGGCTATATTAGATTTTCAAAAAAAAATAGGGATCCTTACCTAAACTCAAATAATGTAACCCAAGGTGCATTTTTTTTCCGTTGTTTACATATTTTGACAGGTGGTTTGTTGTTGTTGTTGTTTGTTTTTTATTCGGCCATTCTGGGCAGTCAAAGAAACATAGTCTATAGAGCCAAGTCTTTTGTAGTATCTTATATTCTATAGCGTTACGAAGTAAGCCGGGAAAGCTCGTATTAAGATAAATGCGTAAGTTTTTAAGGATATTTGGAGATAATAGCTCGCTTCACAATATTACTGTGGCGTTTGTCATATTGATATCATGTGGGTATTTCTAAAAAAGTCAGTCTGTAGCCGATCAATAAACCTATAAGACGCATTCCGTGTTTTATCTATTATCCTGTGGGATCTGGCGGGAACACAACAGTGGCGACGAGTTATTACGAGCTATACGTGTGCATAAGAAAAAAAGTATAAGAAATAAAGTGAAAAATGACGAATCATGGAATTGGAATGTTCGGCGGCAGCCTCACGTTTGATCACCGCGTGCAAGAGTGGTCGATTTTTAAAAGCCGTTTCACCCAGTATTGTCTTGCCAACGACATCGACAGCAAGACAGACAAGGCTGAGGTCAAAAAAAGGGCATTGTTGTTAACGTCCTTAGAGGAGGAAACATACCGCGTCGTAAAGGACCTAGTTTTCCCTGCGGAGTTGGAGACTGTTGAGTTCAATAGTTTGTTGGCGAAATTGGATACACATTTCGTCACAAAGAAGAGCTCATTCGCAGAACGTTACAAGTTCTACAAGGCGGAGCAGCGTCCAGGGGAAGAGTTGTCTGAATGGGCGGCGCGAGTGCGCAGCTTAGCTCAGTTCTGTGGTTTCAAGACGGAATTAGAGACTGCGCTGCGAGATCGCTTCATACTTGGCTTGGAGAATGCTAAAGAAAAAGAAAAATTATTTGCAGAATGTATTGACAAATTAACCTTCAATAAAGCATTGGAGCTAGCACAGAATGTGCGCTGCGCGAGACAGGCGTTGCAGTCAGCCCACGGAGCGGTTTCCACTGGCGGTAATGGCGGCGGCGGCTCAGCGCAGGCAGTCTACAGCATGCAAGCGCGACCAGGCGAAAATGACGCGCGACGTGTAAATAAAAAAGGATGCAGTGTTTGTGGTTATAAAAGCCATTCTAAAGATCAGTGTCGTTTCATTAATTATGCTTGTGAAATTTGTAATAAAAAAGGTCATTTGAAACGTGTTTGTAGAAGTGTAGTTAAAAACATGAAGTTTTTGACAGCGGATGATGATGATGACATTGTTGAAGGTATTTATGATTTATTTAATATCGAATGTTGCAACGGTCAGCCTATGCTTCAAACGGTGTCGATAGCGAGGGAGTGGATATCTTGTGAGATAGACACTGGTAGTGCTGTTTCTGTTTTACCAAATGAGTTATATGAAACAAAATATAAACACAATTACAAATTAAAAAATTGCAATGTAATTTTAAATTGTTATAATGGCAGCAAGATAACACCATTGGGTTGTTTATCATTGCCAGTCACTTTTGAAGAGCGCACAAAGTTTATAAACTTTTTTATTACACCAACGTTAAGTAAACAACCAGCATTATTAGGTCGCGATTTTATAACTGCATTTAACATGAAACTTTGTTCTATGAGTTTAAATCATTTACAAAGTGCACAAATTGTAAATCATTTAAAGTTAAGATTTTCACAGTTATTTGACAATGAATTAGGGACTTTTAATAAACATAAAGTCAAACTACAAATTAAACCGGACGCGCAATTGAAGTTTTTTAAGCCTCGCACAGTGCCAATGGCTTTGAAAGAAAAAGTAGAATCAGAGTTAAATAGGTTACTTCAATTAGGTATAATAGAGAGAGTAGATCACGCTGACGTCGCTACGCCCATTGTGCCCGTGTTGCGACCGGACGGCAATGTAAGAATTTGTGGTGACTACTCCGTTACTTTAAATAAGGCCTTGTTCACAGACAGTTACCCCTTGCCGCGGATTGAAGATTTATTTGCAAAGTTGCACGGGGGGGTGGAGTTTTCTAAATTAGATTTTTCTAGAGCCTATAATCAACTCGTTTTAGATGAGACTAAAAAACTCACTTGTATCAACACTCACAAAGGTTTATTTTGTTACAATCGACTGGTATTCGGTTTATCAAGTGCACCTTGCATTTTTCAGAAAACAATAGAAGATTTATTAGCAGGAATTGAAGGAATATGTATATTTCAAGATGATATTTTAATAACTGGCCAAAATAAAGAAATACATTTAAAAAGACTTGAACAAGTTTTAGATAAATTGCAAGAATCAGGTTTAAGGCTTCAAGTAAGTAAGTGTGAGTTCTTTAAAGATTCAGTAGAATACTTGGGATTTATAATAGACAAAAACGGGCTAAGGAAATCTAATAACAAAGTAGACGCGATACTAAAATGTCAATTTCCTCAAAATGTTAGTGAACTTAAATCGTTTTTAGGAATGATTAATTATTATAGATGTTTCGTTCCAAATGCTTCAAGTGTGTTAGCACCCTTACATAAACTTTTAAAAAAAGGTGTGAAATGGGACTGGTGTGCGGAACATGAATTCGCATTTAATGAAATAAAACGCGAGCTATTGTCTGAACGCGTCCTTGCTCATTACGACCCGCAGCTGCCGACGATAGTGACGTCAGACGCGGGGCCACGTGGTCTTGGCGGGGTCTTATCGCAGCGGCACCCCGATGGCTCCGAGCGAGTTGTTGCTTATGCTTCGCGGTCATTAACAAAAGCAGAATGTAATTATTCACAGATTCAAAAGGAGGCAGTTTCAATAGTTTTCGCTATGAAAAAATTTCATCATTATCTGTATGGGCGTATGGAACCGTTTACTATGAAAACTGACCATAAGCCGCTTTTATCTATTTTTGGTAGTAAAAGAGGTATACCTGAGATGGCGGCAAATAGACTGCAAAGATATGCTTTGTTTTTATCAGCTTACAATTTTAATATAGAATACGTGAAGAGTGAAAATAATGTAGCAGATTTTTTGTCACGTTCGGTCGGGCCATGTAGTGAAACAGTGAGTCAAAAAGTTGATCAGGATAACACATTGTTTATTAATCATTTAAGTGACAGTATACTACAGCCAATTACAGTAAAAGATATAAAACGAGAGACTAGTCGGGATTCAGTTTTGATTAAAGTAATAGAATTTATAAAAAATGGTTGGCCCAAAAAGGAAAATAATTTAGTATTGAAACCGTATTTTTCGTGTAGATCAGATTTGCATTTAGAAAATGGTTGCATTCTGCGAGGGCATAAGGTGATTATTCCTACTATTTTTAGAGAACAGCTGTTAAATGAATTACATAGTACTCATTTTGGGGTTGTCAAAACAAAATCGGAAGCTCGGTCACGGATGTGGTGGCCAAATATTGATAGACATATCGAGGAAAAAATCGGCTCATGTGTAAGTTGTAATGCGAACCGTTATGACCCGCCTCGCTCGCCTTTAGCTTCGTGGCCATACCCGGAGCGCCCGTGGCAACGTTTACACTTAGATATGTTTTCTTTACACGGTAAACAGTTTTTAATCGCTGTTGATGCACATTCCAAATGGATAGAATGTTTTTATATGAGTTTGACAGACAGCGAGTCTATTATTAATAGGTTGACTGAAATATTTAGTAGGTTTGGCTTAGTGCGCACATTAGTCACAGACAATGCGTCAAATTTTTGTTCGAAACAGTTTGAAGATTACTGTTCAGTGAACGGTATCGAACACCTTACTTCTGCGCCTTATCACCCCGCCTCCAATGGGCAAGCGGAGAATACTGTTAAAGTAGTGAAGAGAGGTTTAAAATTAGTCATAACAGAAAAATCAACAAAAAAAAAATATAGAACAAAAACTTAATGAGTTTATGTTTATGTATCGCAACTCGGTTCATTGTACAACTGGTTTCTCACCGGCACAACTATTGCTAGGCCGCCCCTTGCGTTGTCGACTCGATTTGTTGCGACCAGAAACACTACAAATAGGTACTTGTAGTGATCCGATAACAATGTCATTAGCATCTGAGGCTAGTAAAAATGTATTAGAAAAACAGAACTTACAGCATAAGCAGTACAACGGAAACCGAAAAATTGCGTTTGGTACGAATGAAAGAGTTTTAGTTAAGCATTTTTATAACAATGGAAATAAGTCGGTTTGGAAACAAGGAATAATAAAAAAGAAACTAGCAACTGGTATGTACATGGTGCTTTTGCCAGAAATGGACATAGTAATGAAAAAACACGTAGATCAGATACAGCCTTATAAAGGACAGATTTTAAACCAGCCTGAGCAGGACCTTGATGATGTGAGCAGTTTTGGTGATTACTCAAATGGCAACGCGAATACTTCAGCTACCACAGAAGAGGTTTCACCAGATTCACCTGAGCTATTAGAGAGAAGTCAGACAGTACAAGATGAGGCAGACGGGTCATTCTGTTCAGTACCAGATGAAGAATCAGACCAAGTCGTTGACGGCTTGATTCCAGAGCAGTTAAGAGAATCTGATCTATGTGAGGAGGGGAGTGACAAGACAGATAAGCCAGATGAAATGGCACTTCTGCCTCCGAAGGCAGCGGAAATGCTAGTAACCAAACGTTCCGTAAGACCATTGCGATCTAGAAGCGTCAATTATAGAGTTTAAGTTAATTTTAATTGTTTTAATCTATTGGTGGAGGAATGTGGCGTTTGTCATATTGATATCATGTGGGTATTTCTAAAAAAGTCAGTCTGTAGCCGATCAATAAACCTATAAGACGCATTCCGTGTTTTATCTATTATCCTGTGGGATCTGGCGGGAACACAACAATTACACAATAGCAGACCGCGTGATGCGATGTGACCGCTGCCACGTATCTATTTACGTTCTTAGTACAATTCTATCCACATTCGTATCGAATTGTAGGTAAATAACAGGAAACCGTTGTTGATGTATGAGCCAAAAAATACGTAATCAGCAGATATTGTGCTAAAGTCATAATCTAATCGCCTGTCGCTTTAGAAGATTGTTTTAAAGAATGACGCAATTGTGATTTTTATTGCATTGATATGTTTAACAATGGCTGTAGTAGAATATACTATCCCTATGTGAAAAGAGGCGCTGAGTTCCAATAATAAAAATGATGTACTGAGTTTTTGAATTCGCAGAAAAGAGATGCGCGTCGTTACTATAAGACTGTGGCGATCCTGAAAGAAATAGGAGAAGAGAAAAACCCCCACAACAGAAAAAGATCTGTAAAATAAAAGCACAATCCAATAAGCTACGCCTTTACCGTTCTGAAAAAAAAAAAAACAGCAAGCCTTACCAACGTTTGCCCCCTCGGTAAACAAACCCGGATTACCAAAGTATTATAGCATCACTCAGAGCCCTAAACTAGGTTTAACCTGTATCCAGGGTGACCGAAACATGTACAGGGCCGAACATTACACCCAGACCGGGAAACAAGCATCGATTTTCATCTTAACAATATTCGCCCCGCCGGGAATTGAACCCAGCGTGCAACCGTCTCAGTCTACATCACTGCTGCCAACTGAGCCACGGAGCAGTCTGTCATATTCAATATCACTACGAACTGAATCTCAAGAGGTGGTCGAAATCAATAAAGTACGTACCTAAATGTAATAGTGCAATAATTTAGTTTTTAATTTTAGTTTAGTATAAGTGATTTTATTTATATAGGTATATGAAGTATGATTAAAAAAATATATTTTCATCTAAATTTAGTAGAAGTTTCCTGCATGCTTCTTTTACTTAAATTAATAATAATAATAAATAATAATAATAAAATATTTATTTCATACACATAGTTTGATTTTAAAAGTTATTATTCTAATTAGAAAGTGCTTATTAGGTTTTATATGTTGCTTAAATATATTAAAAAAAACAAAAATTGCATGTAATTTGTATTAGTTTTGGTCTTTTTAGTATTTAATATACTTAGTTATTTCATTAACTTGTTTAATACGATATCGCTAATTTTCACAAGTAGCGTGCAGTGCAATAGAAAAAATGAAATAAAAATAATATTAATAATAATATAAAATAATATTAAAATTGTAATGCTCGCACTAAGTGTAAGATGAGGTAAAATAGTTCAAATCCGTTATTGGCCTATGTATTAACTTTATTTTCTAGACAGAATTTAACAATCAAAGGTCAAATACGCAATCTGGGCATGGCCAGTTTGAGTTGGTTTCGTACCCACTCCAGTTCTGCTAATCAGAAGATTGCCGGACCAAAAGCTGACCTTGTGGCACGAGATCAGATCAGGTCCAGGTCAATGGGTCAACAAGATTTATTAATTTCTTTATTTTTGTTTTTTTTTTAGCTCTAAATAGGGGTTTTGGTCGTGATGTGAAGAGTAATCTTTAGGTTAAGAGATCTATACCTCTATACCAATATTATATAAAGGAAAGATTTGTTTGTTTGTAACAAATAGGCTCCAGAAATACTGAACCGATTTGAAAAATTCTTTCACTGGTAGGAAGCTACATTAACCCCGAGTGTCATAGGCTATATTAGATTTTAAAAAAAATTAGGGATCCTTACCTAAACTCAAATAATGTAACCCAAGGTGCAATATGTTTTCCGTTGTTTACATATTTTGACAGGTGGTTTGTTGTTGTTGTTTGTTTTTTATTCGGCAATTCTGGGCAGTCAAAAGAACATAGTCTATAGAGCCAAGTCTTTTGTAGTATCTTATATTCTATGGCGTAACGAAGTAAGCCGGGAAAGCTCGTCTATTATATAACTAAACCATTATTTTTGAGTATAATCTATATATGCTATAGCCAATGTCACCCGGGAATAATGTAGCTTCCCAACAGTAAGAATTTTTGAAATCGGTTCAGTAGTCTAGGAGTCTATTCAATTGCAAACAAACAAACAACCAATCAAATCTTTCCTTTTATAATTTCAAATTCAAACATCGAGAGTAGTACAGTGGCGGAGTAGGAGGCCGTAACAGATTGGTCCATGGTTTCGTCAGCCCTAGACTGTATTACCAAAGAACAAGAGCTATTTTGCAATAAAGAAAAACCGGAAGTGTTACGCCGACCGTGTCCGCCACTGTACATAATAGAATCAGTACGATACAACTCGTACTCATGAGGCAAACGACAAAAACATTCGGTGCAGACTCCAATGCCTGTAAGTACCTATACAATAATACAATACAGTGGTACAGTAATTACGTGAATCATTTGTGAACTATGAACGAACGGAAATTGTAGAGCTAAATGGATGTCGGTCGACCGAGACAAGGTCGTCGACTCTGACTCTCCAGCTGAGCTGGCTACGATGTGGAACCGGAATTCGGATAAGTATAAGAATTCCACGTCGACATCATTAACAATCATCAATATATATAAAACTCTTCCGTTACTGACTGACTGACTGACTGACAGACAACGCAGAGCCGAAACTCCTGGGCGTAGCGGGCTGAAATTTTGCATGTAGGTTCCTTAGTAAGTGTAGGTAAGCACTAAGAAGGGATTTCCCGAAATTCCCACGGGAACAGGAAAAAACAGAAATTTTGTGTTTATGAGAAATCTGCGCGGGAAAAACCGCGGGGCAGCCTCTAGTCATCAATATATATAAAACTCTTCCGTTACTGACTGACTGACTGACTGACTGACTGACTGACTGACTGACTGACTGACTGACTGACAGACAACGCAGAGCCGAAACTACTGGGCGTACAAAGCTGAAATTTAGCATGTAGGTTCCTTAGGAAGTGTAGGTGAGCACTAAGAAAGGATTTCCCGAAATTCCCACGGGAACGGGAGAAAACGGGATTTTTGTGTTTATGAGAAATCTGCGCGGGAAATACCGCGGGGCAGCCTCTAGTCATCAATATATATAAAACTCTTCCGTTACTGACAGACAACGCAGAGCCGAAACTACTAGGCGTAGAAAGCTGAAAATTGGCACGTGGGTTCCTTGCGGAGAGTAGGGGAGCACTAAGAAAGGATTTCCCGAAATTCCCACGGGAACGGGAAAAAACTGGATTTTTGTGTTTATGAGAAATCTGCGCGGGAAAACCGCGGGGCAGCCTCTAGTCATCAAAATATATAAAACTCTTCCTTTACTGACTGACTGACTGACAGACAACGCAGAGCCGAAACTACTGGGCGTAGCGGGCTGAAATTTTGCAAGTGGGTTCCTTGGGGAGAGTAGGGGAGCACTAAGAAGGGATTTCCCGAAATTCCCACGGGAACGGGAAAAAACGGGATTTTTGTGTTTATGACAAATCTGCGCGGGAAATACAGCGGGGCAGCCTCTAGTATGGTCATATGACTTGTTAAAATAGGATTGTATTAAGAAAGAGCAGCAGCGCTAACCACAAAAACCCAGTCTATGATCTCTAGCCCTCTAGCTTTCTTCTTGGTGTCAGAAAGATGGCTGATCGACACGACTGACTGACTGAGGAGCTACAGATTTAGGGTCGACGCCAAGTTGCTCGATGTTCATCGATGTTCACGTTAAGAGACAAAACATCGATGTTTTAACATCGTGTTGCGTTTTATCAAACAGCGAAACATCGATGTCGCAACGTAACACGATTTTACAAACACTTTATCGAAGTTGGGCCCCTGGAAGAAATCGATTTCTCAAAGTTACGATCAACAACCCACAAAAAAATCTGTAATCTATAAAATAAAATGCATCCACAGATTATTTTATCAATTTCTAAAAGCAACGAAAAATGTAAAAAAAAAAAGATCCCTTACCAATGTCTGTAAAAAAACATCGATGTTACCTAACATTGATGTTTTGGGTTCGATGATCATCGAACATCTATGTTGAGCTATCGATGTCAACATCGATGTTTTCTCAACATTGAGCATCCCTACGGCAAGACACCCGAAGCTTGAAAGCGATTGTGGCAACATTCAAAACACTGGAAAGCCCTAACGACTAAAAGAAGAAATATTGAAAAAAAAAATGATAAAAAACTATGACATGCCGCACAGTCCAAACACCCATCCGTTGAAAGACCACACCGAGCGTTGCTCATCGTTTGCTATCACTTAGCTATACATTATTATTTAACAATTAGTAAGAATAATGATAGCCAAACACCTAGTGTATCACATTGTAAACATTGGCACGAAGCAGCCGATTCCACTGCTGGACGGCAGCCAACATATTGTGTCTCCACAAGAATAACCATCGCTAGTTATAGGTTATAGTCTATTCTATCTTATAAAAAAACTAGTGGACCCGGCGAACTTCGTACCGCCTTACCTGTTTCTATATTGTGCATGTATTATACATATAAACCTTCCTCTTGAAACACATCTTTTAAAAAATAAACCGCATCAAAATCCGTTGCATAGTTTTAAAGATATAAGCATACGTAGGGACTGACGCGGGAAGCGACTTTGTTTTATACTATGTATTGATTGGTTTTGAAGAAAAAACCAGCGCCAACTAGCCAGCGCTTACAAACGAACCCACCCAACAAACCTCAGTATACAGTTACCTTTTCAGGTTTTTGCGGATGTAATTGTTCCATTTCATTGTACGTTTGTGTAAATTAAATAAATAAATGAAAAAAAAAAAATAGACCGAAAATTTTGCATAAACAATGGGTAGCTTGAAGTGCGTCCTGTCCTGTAGTCTGTAGCACAAGACTATTACCCCCTAAAATCGGTCATTGAGCATCACCATGGCGACTCAATTACGTATTTGTAATAGCAATTAATTTGGTCATTTATGTTTTGGCTGTCGTAAATATTGATTTAGCTAACCCCTTTTATATTTAGAAACATTCTTTTAAAAATCTTTATTTACTTTCAACAGACACAGGTACTGCCTTGTTATATTTTCGTGTTTTTTTTTTAATTACGGGGGTCAAATGCCAGTCGCATTCCTTGTCGCTCGCTCGCAGGATCAACGGATAATTGTCTCCAGGCGACCATTGTCGTAAGGCAAGGCAAACATTTGTTTGCCTGGGCCAATTAATGGGCACCCTGAACTACCTCGCCTCTAGCAGTATAGGATACTTTACGAAATAAGGTATCATTATTAATTAGATTAGTCTAATTGACTTTCAATAAGCGATATCTTGTATCCTATATATTGAATAAATTTTTTACTTTTTACTTTACTTTAATTAACCGATAAGAACTTTCTTTAAAAACAGCCTTTTGATAATCATGTGGTGTACCCGTCATTCACACCCACCACGACCCCAAAGACCCCTTTTTAGTTGCCGCGTACGTCAAGCTGGGCTTTCTGTAGACCCATTCTTACGGACCGGACGTACAGGGTTTGGGTAATTGTATCCTCCTCCAAACAGCAATCTTCAATATTAACAAACAAAGTTAGTAAGTAGTAAAAGTTGCATAACGTGCCTCCTACCCCCACGCCCATCCATTGCGCGGCCGTGAAGCCCCCCGAATCGATATTTGATGCACATAAGCACTAACGCTAAGCTATAGGTATAAGACCTCAGTAAGGTCTTGACAAATTGTGATATTGGAGGAAAACATTCAATTTTAAAAATTCAAAGTATTTCTATCTTTATGTTACGCAAATACGACAATGGCTGAATATTGGTAGCTTAGAGCGTCATGCTCAGCAGGCTGGTTGGCGATTGCAGGATGGCTATTCAAGTTTTTGAACTAAGTAAGCTAGTGCCCGTCCTTCAGCTTATATCTTACTAGTCGGCCCGGCGAACTTCGTACCGCCTTACCTATTTATCTAAGATATTACTCTTGTGCATGTATTGTCCATATAAATAAACCTTCCTCTTGAATCGCTCTATCTTTAAAAAAAAAACGCATCAAATTCCGTGGCATAGTTTAAAAGATTTAAGCATAAGCATACATAGGGACAGACGGGGGAAGCGACTTTGTTTTATACCATGTATTTGATTTACCTAGACTTTGTTTTATACTATGTATTTGATTTACCTGACTTAGTTTTATACTATGTTCTTGATTTACCTAAAACGACACCCATGGGAGAACGCGTGCTGATATTCTATGACACCACATGGAAAACAAATAACATATCGAAGATGATGACGAAGTGCTTATTACTGGGCTATAGTTAAGTATACGAACGACCACAGCTAGTCTACAGATAAGGTCTATGATGGTCTCGTGCGCCCTAGACTGTATTCCCAAAGAACAAGAGTTATTTTGCAATACAAAAAAACCGGAAGTGTTACGCCACTCTTCAAAATTTTTACAATTGAGTTTCCAAAAGACCTCGCACCCACGCAGCCACCCTTATAGAAAAGAAGTGGGGGGAGGGTGTTGCGTTATATCACAGTTATGCAACCAGGCGACCTAGGTCCCGGCTGTGACCTACATTCCAGTTTTCAGCTCGAATTCTAGAAGCGCTCTTGCTTTCAGGGATTAAAGTCAAAGTTAGGGATAACTTTTAATTAAGGATCTAGAGTTGAAGTTTAGTTAAGCTTGGTTTAGGTTTTAAGTATGCCTAGATTACTTGAGTAAAATATTATAACACAGGTTAAGTTTAGAAATAATTTCATTTTTTTACAAAAAAGGAACCCGCCTTCAATAAACTGACACATACATCAACTGAGCACTTCCTCTTTTTCGAAATCGGTTAAAATAGGTACTAAAACCTTCTCCTGAATGTAACAAATACTTATTTGAAAACCGCATCAAGATCGGTTCAGCCAAACGCGAGATAATCGCGGACAAACATACATACAGATCAAAGTGATAACCTCCTTTTTTGAAGTCGGTTAAAAAATCTATTAAATAAATTCTGGAAGTAACCGCTTCTCTTCATTCATAAACAATACCTACTTATTCGAAATTATAAAAATTTACATATTTGTATCGATAGCTAATTATTATAGCTTTATTAAAGTAGCTTCTTCCCAATTTCCAATTAATTTGGGCAAAACCTTAAAATTCCCCATTCGCCTGAATTATTGTCAAAGATGTTTCCTCATTTGCCTGTGTATGGGGATTAGCTAGCTGAAGGGGCCGCACCGTGCGAAACTAACGCCACCTCCGATAAATAATTAATATCTTCTAAACCATGGCCGAAATCAAAAATATGAGCCTTTGACGCCCTAGATAATCTTGCTCTGTTGTGTAGCTTTAGGATAATAATCTTAGAAATATTATTTTAATGCCTTATGTGGCCACTTTTAGTTTCATAAAATAATATTTCTAAGATCATTAAGTATCCTAAAAGCAACACAACAGGGCCTTAAAATTCTAAGCAAGATTATCTAGGGCAGGGATGGCGAACCTTTACGCATCAGCGTGCCATTTTTCTAAAGAAGTCTTTATTGAAGTCGCAGACGTGCCATCATATAGTTTTGACTTCGTGATTGTTGGGAAAAAATATACAATTATGAATATTCAAAACTATTTATTTATGCAGATTAGATGACAAATAAGACATAATATATTATGATTGTAAGATGTTACTCTTAGCAGAATGCATGCTCACTGCATGCTGAATCTATCAAACGGTCACCAATGTGTCTGGTAACGCATTTTGATATCAGTGACGATCAGTGAGATCAGTGACGTGCCCAAAATTTTGTGTTGCGTACCATTAGTGGCACGAGTGCCATAGGTTCGCCATCCCTGATCTAGGGCTTCGAAGACGCTTATTTTTTATTTCGGCCATGGTTTATTAATTAAGATATTAATTATTTATCGAAGTGGCGCTAGTATCGCACCTGAATTATTGTATAGGTACTGAATTAATACTCGTATAATGTTTTATTACTAATAATACTCACATGTAATAATTGTAAGCGATGAAAATGTACCATAGGCCGAATACGATGATGCCTTCGCCAAAGCCGGCGCCGCCTCCTTCAGACATATTGGATTATGCTGAAACAAAAAACGTTCGATAAAAAATTATCCTGCTTTTATTTTGAGGGTAAATCTCGGTCTTAGGTCAGGGGCGCGACAGACTTCGGTCGGTGAGTCGTTTTAGTTCGCATTTTACTCGTGGTCCCGCCAGACTTGCACTTGACTGTAGGATGCATGTGGTTTGTAATGTAATGTAATTGGCTACATATTGGCTGGTAGTTTTAAATAAAAAGTTCCAGGCTAACTTAAGGGGCAACGCAGGGAGGGTCGGTGGGTCGTTTTAGGGGCGGGAGTCGTAGTTGGGGTATACTCTTAGGGGCGCTTCAGGAGGCTTCAAAACGCATAAAAAAAATATAAAAAAAATAAAAAAATATTTTCCCTTTAAAAAACTTTGTCAGAACTTAGAAAATTTTCGATCGAACAAACGTGTCCCCCATAAGGGTACTTTTTTTATGACGGGGTCGTGTAGAGGGGTTTAATACAAGCACTTTTTGCCCCTATGACTTTTTCGCCAAGGTGCACCGTTTCCGCAAATATTTTCCTGCGGTGCAGCAAAATCACTAAGAACTGAAGGACTTATAATCTACTTTAAATATTGTGGTGCACAAAATACTCCGGAAATATTTTCCTGCGGTGGTAGCACGACGGACAATTTTTCGAATTTGTCGTATCTATCTGTCACTTCTGTCGATCGTCGCCATACATTTTCCCGCATTGAAATGTCAAAAGCGATTAAAAGTGACAGAAAGATTCGACAAATAGTCCGTCATGCTGCGGGGGCTGACCTCAAACTCTGAAAGGGGGCCTCCTGAATGCCTGCATTTTTCTCCCCCCTCCCAAAACCTTCCCGATCCCAGGCCTCCTTTCGGATTTCCGGACGATTTTTCCGGAAACGGGACACGGGGGAAAAAGCAGAGTAGGCAGAACCACTACGAAAATAAAATAAAATAAGTGGCCAGAAGACCTGGACCTCCGCCCCCAAAACTACCTACTGATAATCAATCATCAAGTGTAATATCCACTGCTAGATGTAAGCCTCTATAACATGACCACAGCGACCGGTCTTGTCGAGCCACATCCAGTAGGTGCACTACAGATACCTTCACCAGGTGGAATGATCCTGATGATATTTTTTATTATGCTGCGTTTTGAAGCCTCCTAAAGCGCAAAACGACGCACCGACCGTATATGGTATACCCAACGACTCCCGCCACTAAAACACCTAGAGATCAGCAGCTTCTGTCTGGGGGGCTGCCTACTCTACGTCCTTCAGTGTGAGGTCGTTTTCGGCCCCAATCTTTGATCAATTACATACCTGATTTTAGTGTCGAATTCGGCGGTTCATTTGGTTTGTGTACCATTGTGAATTAGATAAATAATATGTAACAAAGAATATTTTTCGGCATTTTGATAACTTTGTAATTTTGATCGGATGACAGAAATAAACTAGCGATTAAAACGTCAAATATAAGTCAAAGTCAGTATATTTTTTAAGAGATTTGTGTATCCTGCATCCTGCCAGGCAAGTAAAAGAAGTAATTTATTCCAAGTACCTACAATATAGGATTTCTGAAACCGACGATTTAATATTTATAGGATAGGTGGCGGACTAGGAGGCCGTAACAGATTTGTCTATGGTTTCGTCAGCCCTAGATTGTATTACCAAAGAACAAGAGCTATTTTGCAATACAGAAAAACCGGAAGTGTTACGCCGACCGTGTCCGCCACTGTACATAATACTCTCGTACAGTGGCGGAAACGATCGGCTTAACACTTCCGGTTTTTCTGTATTTCAAAATAGTTCTAGTTCTTTGGTAATGCTGACGAAACCATAGACAAATCTGTTACGGCCTCCTAGTCCGTGACTGTACCTCTCTGTGTAATACTATACTTTGATGATAGAGAAGATTTTACCTAAAAAATTGTATAAGACCTCTAAACTTTGTTTAGTAGTTTACTTTGTTGAGTTTGATAATACTAATGAACCTAATAATGATAACGAATCACACAAAGATCCCCTTACTAGGAAGAACCTGGCTCAAGCATGTAGGTAGGTATCAAGTTCTCCTGCACTTCCCGCCCGAAACAAACAAACCATCAGTCAGCCAACAGCCAACCAACAGTCTATGATAAAAATTACCCAATCTAAAAAAACACCATCCTATCAGTGTTAGCCCGCTTCGCCCCCACCGGGAATAAATCCCGGATCTCTGAAGTCAACATCATAGACATAGACAGCTATGAGTTGCTAGGCAAGAAGACTTTATCAATACATAGTATAAGTCGCTTCCCGCGTCTGTCCTTCCTTAAGTATGCTTAAATCTTTAAAAATATGCTACGGATTTTGATGCGGTTTTTTTTAATAGATAGAGTGATTCAAGAGGAAGGTTTATAAGTATAATACATGCACAAAATTTTAATAGGTTAGGCGGTACGAAGTTTGCCGGGTCGACTAGTAAATTTTTAAGATTACTTACTTACGTAATTACGTTGAAACAATGGCTTATTTTCAGAGTAGGTAATACTTATATTTTTTACTTAGTAAACCAACAACAAATAATATATTTTTAATATAAATTTAATTAAATGAAGATTAAGTAAATGTTTACTAAATCAGTAGGGCTATGATTATGTTCACTAATAGGTGGGCAGGTTTGGTAGTGGCGGTCTAGGTCGGCGTAACTTTCGGTTTTTCTGCATTGCAAAATAGCTCTTGTACTTTGGTAATAAGGTCTTAGGCGCACGAGACCATAGATAAATCTGTTACACCGTCCAAGACCGCCACTGTACCTAGGTATAAGCTTTGTTTGGAGGTTTGTAGTGTACGAGCGTAAGAATAGATCTAATGTATTTCCTTTCCATTCCATTTCCCCCCGTTATATAAAAAAATCATAAGTACATACATACATTACGTCACGCCTGTATCCCATCGGGTTAGGCAGAGACAATTGATTTCCACTTGCTACGATCCTGACACACTTATTTAGCTTCTTAGCCTTTTTATACACGCAAGTCGGTTTCGTGAACTCTTCACGCGGCCTTTCCTGTATATATATTTTAATAAAATATACTAAATGAAAACATCAATTTTAATAAACATATTATATTGTATTTTACATAATTTTTAACAAGTGTATATTTTAAAGTTAGTTTATGATGAGCAAACCATTATTATCAAGTGTGTTCATTTCATTAGCTTATAACTAGTTTCAAAACTTACTTACAAACAATATATAGAACATTATATACATACAGGTACAGAAGCCAGCACATCGACCTATTCACCCGACCACCTTAGATCGTACTGCATACAGGCGAATTTATAATTAACGAGCTATCCCGGCTCACTTCGTTACGCCATAGAATATAGATACTTCTAAAGACTTGGCTTTATAGACTATGTTCTTTTGACTGCCCAGAATAGGCGAATAAAAAAACAAACAACAACAACAAACCACCTGTCAAAATATGTGAACAACGGAAAAAATATTGCACCTTGGGTTACATTATTTGAGTTTAAGTAAGGATCCCTAAATTTATTGAAAATCTAATATAGCCTATGTCACTCGGGGATAGTGTAGCTTCCTACCAGTGAAAGAATTTTTTAAATCGGTTCAGTATTTCCGGAGCCTATTCGTCACAAACAATCAAACAAACATACAAACAAACAAACAAATCTTTCCTCTTTATAATATTGGTATAGATATGGGAACTCCAGTGCTGCCTACTTTACATGAACATTATACTTAAATAACCAAACAATATATTGTTTTTGTGGTGATGGGAAACATTATTTGTATTGTAATATAACAAAAGAACAAAAAAAAAAAAAAGACAAATTGTATAGTAGAGTTTGTTACCCCTTTCTTCTCTACGCTGTAAAATCATTGCGAAAGGGAGTAGAATCACTTGACAGAGGAGGGCTCGTTTGGAGGCCTCTCCAGGCGACTATTGTCGTAAGGCAAGGCAAACATTTGTTTGTCTGAGCCAATTGGTGGGCACCCTGAACTACCTCGCCTCTATCAGTATAGGATACTTTACCAAATAAGGTATCAATAGGGATTAGATTAGATGTAGTCTAATTGACTTTCAATATTGAACAAAGAATTATTTGATTTGATTTGAGTATTCAAATAAACAAACGATTTCAAAATTCAGTTTTTAGTCTATTCTCATATTTTAAATGCGATGTCTCGGTCTGTCTGTGTGTAACCTACTCACACCTAAACGACTGAGCCGATAATGGAGAATATTTGAAGAATTTTTGTTGACCGTAGGTCTATTGCTACTTTAGATTACTATGAAAATGTTAATCTCATTGACAAAAAGATTGAAAACAATGAGTATATAAGCTGAGAAAAATGCTTCATTTTCATAGCCATTGAAAACGGCAATAATCCCATAATTCTTCAACTGCTCCTTTAATTTTTTTTTTATTAAGAATCCTTTTACGCGAACAGTGGCGCCACTCTAGAAAAAAATTTACATCAAAAGTAAGGATTTTGAACCAATAAAAGGGCTGGTAGTGACCAAGATCTAATGCACAAGAGAGCCTTAGACGTATTAGTAGTATTAGCCTAGGGAGTATTTTTTAAGTATTGCAAATAATATGTATTACTGTTTGTTGCTAAAAGTGGCCACTTTCGCGTAAAAGGACTCTTATTGGTTTCAAATAGAAAGATTAGCAAGAGGCAGGAATGTTGAAGCCCTGGGCGAGTCGTTCTTGGTATTCCTTGCGACAGACCATATCGTCGGCTGGTCGGTTGTAGGGAAGCCAGACCGGCTCACCGATGAAGAAACGCTTTGCTTTTATGTAGTTCTGTAATTGAGATAAAATAGATTAGGGCCACAAATAGTGCTTGACTGTCGTCCTCGATCGGACGTAGATATCTATGTAAGTAAATGTATGATCGCGTACTTTACTTTTATTTTGACTGCTCCGTGGCTCAGTTGGCAGTGATGTGGACTGAGTTAGCGTGTGCACCCGGGATCGATTCGAATGTTGATATGATAAATATCGATGTTTGTTTCCGGTCTGGGTGTGGTGTTCGTCTCTGTGTGTGTTTCGGGTACCCTAGATACAGGTTCTTCCTAGTTAAGGGCTCTGAGTGTGATGTGTTATAATTATTATTTTTTTTTTTTTTTTTACTGCAGCACTGATGATAAGCTTCCCGCGTTAAGCTACGTTAGATTAAACTGTGGTCTGCATAGATAGCTACGGCTGACATTGATAAGAAAAGTAAATGCGAAAAATAACTGCGACTTTCTGTGTGAAAGGCTATCACACCTAAACTTCATAACCTAAGTAACTTTCTACAGAACAAACTTAAATTAAAATTTAGTACAAAGACTGTCTAAAACCTGAGAAAGGATAGTCTTCCTAAAGTAAAGGAAAATTAAGGAAAATTGCTATAAAAAGCCGACAAGCGCACATTAGTATTGTATTTTATTTTTATTTATTTTATTAGTATGGATATGAGATATTTGTTTTTTTGAAACTCCTAATTCTTAGGCACAGAGACATCTGAGTCTTACTCAATTTACTTGTAAATTATTACTGTAAAGCAAGTCAATAAAAAAATCTGCACTCACATTAGTGTCCAAAGTAAATCTATGGTAGATCCCGCTGGGAATGATGATCATGTCTCCAGCGCTGACTGCAATACGGATCCACTTGTCACTGCTGTCCCGCACGTCAAAGTATCCTGAACCGTCTAGCACAAACCTGGAAATTTATTACACCAATATTATTTTGAAAGCAGAATGAATATATGTTTTTTAATCAAAGTGTCAAAAGCCTAGCTGAAATGGATGCTTTACCAGCTAAGCTTGGATTTTGTTGGCTGAATAAAGAAATTAATAATTATATATCTATACCAATATTATAAAGAGGAAAGATTTGTTTGTTTGTTTGTAACGAATAGGCTCCGGAAATACTGAACCGATTTTAAAAATTCTTTCACTGGTAGGAAGCTACATTAACCCCGAGTGTGATAGGCTATACTAGATTTTCAAAAAAATTAGGGATCCTTACCTAAACTCAAATAATGTTACCCAAGGTGCAATATTTTTACCGTTGTTTACATATTATGACAGGTGGTTTGTTGTTGTTGTTTGTTTTTAATTGGGCCATTCTGGGCAGTCAAAAGAACATAGCCTATAAAGCCAAGTCTTTTGTAGTATCTTATATTCTATGGCGTAACAAAGTAAGCCGGGAAAGCTCGTAGTTTATAAAGTGTTAATTTAATTTAATCTGAGCATAGTTTACTAAATTTTTTTTTTGTTTTTAGGATAGAAAAGATAGGATACAGTATTAGAATAGAATAGAAAACACTTTATTGCATACAATACATATAAGATACATCATCAGCGGTTTAGACCACGAAGTCTGCAGCACAAGCTGAGTGGGGACCCTTTTGCTGTGTTGATATACGAACACATAATATTTGTTTTATTTTGTGTACCTATATGTATCTAGTGTATGGGCGGTTTTCAGAAACCTTGTTCTATAGAAAATGACGATGTCCTTCCACGTCCGGCTTGTTTTTCGGCAATCCATAACATGTAGCTTATTTTTTATTATTTATATCGATTTATTAATAAAAAAACCCTACACATATACATTAAAATCTACAATAAACAGTAAATAACACAAAAAATATTAGCAAAAACAAAAAAATATATGCGAAATTAAGCGTGTCCTCCCTATATCAGCAAGGTTCAAAGTCAAAAATTTAATTGATGTCTTGCTTTTAAGGCGGATTCGGCAACTTTTTTGGGATCATTTAATGTCCTAAATTTCAAATTTAAACCCTTTTACAAGAGTTTAGAGTACAAAACAATAAAAAATTACAAGTTTTTGTTTTCTTTAAAATACGTTCGAGTGGAATTCCTCAATACGTCACGGGTACTTTTTTCCAAGTTTCAAAGAAAAAACTACCTTAACTAGGATTTATTACGATAGATATCAATATTTCTTCTCCTTGTGCATTTACCGTATTTGATTAATTTCATCAGTTTAATCAAAAATCAGTCCAAAGTGATTGTGTACGTCACGGTGTCAAAATTTTCGTTCAACTACGAACGGGCATTTTGAAGGTAATATAGATTGCTTACTATTAAATTTTGGCAGTAATACGTGTTATTTTATCTAGTTCTGGATTAAGTTACTAGTTTCTTATAATTTTTATCGACCTAGGAGTAATTTTGATTAAATTCACGACGGGTAGCTATACGTCACATCCATTACGTGGCGTGATGTACTAGCGAATGTTAAATGTGATGTAATGGAATTCTAAAGCTTTGAGCACATTGGTAATTTACTTGTTATTACCTTCTTTATGGCTAAAGTGATATTATATTGAAAGAAGGACTAATTTTATTAACCGACGAAAAAACAAAAAGGAGGAGGTTCTCAATTCGTCGCGTATATTTTTTTTTTTTTTTTTTTTTTTTTATTTTTTTTTATGTATGATCACGCATAACTTTTTACTGTGTGGACCGATTTTGATAATTCTTTTTTTAATCGACAGGGTATACCTTGAAGTTGGTCCCATAAAAATTTGGAAATAAAATTCCCACCCTAAGGGTGGGAAAATAGGGGTGACTTTTTGGTGGGCGGGTCGATTTATCCACTCACAGGTTGCATTTCCGTGTTACATTATAACTTTTGATACCTACTTAACATATCTTTGGAAATGAAATAAAATCAGCCAAAAGACGTCCACTGCTGGACATAGGCCTCCCTCACAAATCGCCTCACCGACCGGTCGTGATCGAACCTCATCCTGTTAGTCCCTCAACCTTCACCAGGTTGTGTGCGACCACCCGGTGAAGTATGATTAGCTGGGGTCAAAAAAATAGCCCAAAAAAAACTGAAAAGCAAAAAATAAAAACTTTTTATAAAAAAATTAAACCGCCGAAAAAACTGAAAAGCATTAAATAATAGGGAAACATTTTCTATTAGGCCTTAATTTACTCACTTCTTAAAGTAATTTTGGATTACCAAGAAATTTTGAGTCGGTGCCACAGAATCAACGAATAAAGATCACTAAATTACCTGAAATTCAAAGAAATAACCGAAAAACGTATGCCGCTGCGCATCGCGCTTTACATAGATAATGAATTTGCTTGTGTGGTGTGGCGCCGACTTAAAATTTCTTGGTAATCCAAAATTACTTTAAGAAGTGAGTAAATTAAGGCCTAATAGAAAATGTTTCCCTATTATTTAATGCTTTTCAGTTTTTTCGGCGGTTTAATTTTTTTATAAAAAGTTTTGTAATATAAATAGTTATTGTTTTTTTTTTTATATGTTTATATATATTCAATACGCCTCACACACATTTTAAAATTTACTGCGCAGTAGGTTTCTTTGTTTTACATTTCACAAATGAAAACCATACTATTCGTTTCATAACTACACACCAATAAGTCCAATTCTAGCGGTGACCAATGAAAGACCAGTTGGCTTCAGTTCCTTGCAGCTGAGGTCGTAAGCTGAATTGGTGTAACCGTTTCACCATACACCGACTGGAAGACGCGCGTCGATGACGGCGCGCAGGGCCCGTGTGACGAGTGACCGTAGGCATGCATATTGCTGTCTATGTTAACTGTACTTTATTTTATTTTGTTTTCACTTTATCTGTGTAATTATGTCGTTTTGGGTGAATAAATGTTTATTCTTCTATTCTATTCTTATTTGAAGTTGTAAGAAAGATGATCAACATCAAATCATAGTCTTAGCCGGAAGATGTCCACTGCTGAACGTAGTTTGGCTATGTTCTCTGTTTGTATGTCATAGTCGTTTAAATAAAATATTTTATTTTTATTGTAAATGTTGAAATTTAGTTCACATCCTAATTATGTATCCGCTATGCGTATGTATCGTAACGAATGAGTTTTTTTATATTGTGACTCATTATTACCAGAGGGGTAGACAGGGGTCAATAATTATGAATGTCACTTGCGACAATATAAAATACAGGCCCGAGAAACACTTTCTTGCACTTCAGAATCTTTAAAAAAACCGCCTCATAAAATAACTGTAACAAATCAACATTCTCATTATGTTATTTTTAATTAGTTATTTTTTATTGCCATGTGCATAATTCTTTATAATTCCTTTACGTCACGTCATTTTCCATTACCGTGACGTGTCCCACCCGATCTGTGTTATTTTATTGATATAATTTTAAAAGTATTAAGATAAATACTATGTAAGTTATATAAAAAAGAAGGGCAATTAACATAACTTTTCAGGAGTTTATATAAATATGTTATAATGTGTCGTATGAAGCATACAGAAGCTAAGTTTTGAGGCGGTGTGTGCCAAAATGTGACGTAATTTTGTATATAGGTCTTTATCTCGGTTACGAGGGTAGATGTATACAACAGAT
Source organism: Euspilapteryx auroguttella (assembly GCA_951802225.1). Lineage (NCBI taxonomy): Eukaryota > Metazoa > Arthropoda > Insecta > Lepidoptera > Gracillariidae > Euspilapteryx > Euspilapteryx auroguttella. The sequence continues at coordinate 14,175,754 of OX637646.1, read as the reverse complement.
TTTTTTTAGTAAGTCTTATTGTTGTAAAGATTTGATCAATTGAGCCCGTTATAAATATTATTAACTCGTTTTAATTTCATGAAAACTTAAAACTGTGACGTAATGGAACACAAAATTGAACAAGTACAACTTTGACTTCAATTTACTGGTAAACTAATAAAAATTCAAGCGAACCATTATTATTTTCTGAAAATATAATTCATTATGATCAATTTAAAAACGCTTCAAGTTATTTTTAATTTTTTTTTTTACGGTGGAATTCCATTACGTTACGTACAACGTTTCAGAAAACCGCCCGTATACATTTTTCTTTGTTTGTATGTATATCATTACATTGGAAATAAATTTATTATCTATCTATCATACAAAATATTTAAGTCAGGGTGCAGTATTATTGCCAAAACAAGGTTTAAGCTGTATCTTTGACAATATTACATTATATTTCCTTATCTTTGTAGTTACCTACCTTATCTCTTCATCAGTATGCAAATGCTCCATATAGAAAGACTTGATTTTCTCCTCGTAGTTTGGCAGACACTGCTGCGAGCAGGTGATCTCATCCTCGTATGTGTAGCCGCGCTGCTTCTTGATGCCATCTAACACGCCATCTGTATTATATGTATTTAAGTTGATCTGGAATTGTGAGGATAACAATTTGAATCTCAACAGGGTTATTTTACCTACTGGGTACCAATATGTAACCATACTGGATACTGTACCTACATAGATTTTTGAGATTTCAAATTATTATTCTATCTGTATCTTTGCCACGACTGGTAGGTCAAAGGTTACTGATAATTTGTAAGATTTGAACATCGTTGTTTCTCTAAAAACACTAATACTCATGATGTAAGCTCAGAATTATTGCTATAATATCACAGATCAATAATTAAAATAAGTGGAGACTAGGGAAATTAGAAGTGGATAATAGTAAGTTGACTTACGTTGAAGTATTCCACACCAGTCTTTTTGAAAAGATCTTCAAGGCTAATAAACTCCGGGGGATTCCTGTGGTGCTCTAACCGCTGATCCGTATCCTCCTCGTCCATATACCATGCTTTTACCATTGTAGCAGGAAATAAAAATTAAAAACTGAAATTAAATTAATCAACACACACAATTCAACAACAAAACAAAAAACAAAACATTAGTACGGATGTCAGGAGGCAAAACAATAAAACATCGATGTTTTAATATCGATGTTGCGTTATTTCAAATATCGTAATCGTAACATCGATGTTGTTTCATAATATATTAAACATCGAGACATTGGTTTTGAATCGTAACATCGATGTTACAAACACTACCTAATTCGACATCGGGCCTCTGGAAGAAATCGATTTCTCAAAGCTACAATCAATAACCCTCAAAAAAATCTGTATTCTATGAAATAAACGCATCCAAAGATATATTTTTTAATTTCAGAACGCAACGAAATATGAAAAAAAAAAACTTGTTTTCTTACCTACAACGAGGTCTGTACAAAAACATAAATGTTGCCTAGCATCGATTTTTTGGGTTCGATGATCATCGAACATCGATGACGGCAATATCGGCATCCCTAAACCACAGTGGTTGGGTTGAATTAATTGATTGATGATGTAGTCATTGTCTGCTTCCTGTTGTTTTTAAATTCGCCCATTCTGGGCAGCAAAGGAACTTAGTCCATACAGCCAAGTTTTCAGTAGTTTATTTCTAGGTACCTAATCAAGTCTTCTGTAGTATAATTCTTTGTTTTTCCGAGGTTTTTCCTAACCCAACCCATCAAATTCGAGGGTGGTCTCACATTTCAATGTTCACACGGACTTTTTCGCGGGACATCGATCAGAATTGTTCGGGAGCGCCTTCCTTTATTTCTGACTTCACTAGACAGTTCTCCATAAAGGGCACATTATTACACTAATTCCACCACACTAGCACAATAATAGCCACGGACCACTAATTTATTAAACTGAGAAACAAAAGCCCGACTTCTTCCTCACGCTTCCCGCGAAAGTCGTGTTTGCTTTCTTTCTTTATTTGTCCATTCTGGGCAGGCAAAGGAATATAGTCCACACAGCCATATCTTCAGTAGTATCAAAATGGAAACGTTGAGGTTATAAGGAAAACATTAAAACTCTGGAATAAATAAAGGATAAGGGCTGGGCCTAATAGGAACAAAATATAAAGTTCAGAAGATTTTTAGAAGGTTTGAGCAAAAATAAAACGAAACTGATTCAGTATCACATAAAAATATATTTAATTAACTTTAGAAGTCTCTATTTCTATTTTAAACGGCTAATTCTACATCCACAGTGTAACAGAGCTTTGTAATAAATATTTTGTTCATTAAAATAGGATTAATTATTATAATGTACACAAACCAAATAATTCTTTAAGTAGGTTGGGTGGTACAGTCAAGGACTAGGAGGCCGTAACAGATTTGTCTATGGTTTCGTCAGGCCTAGACTGTATTACCAAAGAACAAGAGCTATTTTGCAATACAGAAAAACCGGAAGTGTTACGCCGACCGTGTCCGTGACTGTACAGTCAAGGACTAGGAGGCCGTAACAGATTTGTCTATGGTTTCGTCAGGCCTAGACTGTATTACCAAAGAACAAGAGCTATTTTGCAATACAGAAAAACCGGAAGTGTTACGCCGCCCGTGTCCGCCACTGTACATACCTTTCCACAGAATTCTACTAAGCTTAACCAAAAGATCATAAATAATTTTTAAGTAGGTACATAGTCTTACTTAAGTTACTTTAAAGCAATAATATCTTCTTGCTACCCAGTAGGGTAGAGTTTAATGTGTACATTTTCCTTATCCAACGTTATTTTAAATTAGTTAACCAAACCTCGCATAACTATTATGTTTTATAGATAGCTAATCGCGAAAAAACATAATAAAAAAATACATAGTCGTTGGAATTCTCTAGTCATCGCCCTCCAGGCGTTGACTATGGAAATGGGTTCAGTGGATTAAACATGACGTGTTTTTAAGAGTTAATTCTGTGCACACGCCAGTAGATACATTCATCAAAACAGTGTTTAATATTTTTTTTATTTTTGTATCATCTGATTCTATAAGTAATATTGCTAACTAGAACTTTGTTCACTAATAAACTTGTACACACTTGTAGTTTTGTGGTATTTTTTTTTTAAATTTAAGTACATTAAAATAGGGAGGAAGAAATACAAAGTAATTTATTACTAAGCGACTTATGACCGAATACTCGCTACTCGCTACCATACAAGGTATACCTTTCAAGATAACGAGAATTCGAGCCAATAATATTACTTAATTTTAAATTATTGAAACTCATGTCTAGTTAAGTTAGTTAGACTACGATGATATGAAATAAGCAACTATTAAATAACAATAAAGGTTAAAAAAAGTTGACGTGCTGTCTACTGTACATTGAAATTAATGACAAATCAATATCAATTAAGATAAATTAAGAGGGCTATTACAACGAAATCACCAATCGCCACATAAAGGCTTCCTAACCATAGACAATATTGCTTTGTTTAAATCTATACAACGGTGCACTTGAAATAACTTAGCAAGATTATCTAGTGTCATTCGTGATAAAACTTTTGATATCTGCCATAATTTAGAAGTTTTTTTTTTTGCGATTGGAGCTTGTATCCTTGTATTAAGCCTTATAAAGTTAAAAAAAGCGCAGACATACAAATTTAATCACAGATTAGTGGTTTTGAAACTTAACACAACTAAACGAAATTTAAAAACAAAAGATAAGAACGCAAAAAATGGACGGAAATTACGATACTCTATCACAAACTCAAGAGCCCTTTATGTCATCTTTCAAATGACGAAGAATAATATTTGTGGTTACTTAAATCATTTAATTATTACGTAGACTCTTAAATGAATAACTAAAGCTGGAAACCCTTCAAAACTGATGTCGATCGCGTGCGTATGCGAACGACTTCCGTGATACAGGAATTTTAGCCTTAAATACACCGAATAATACTCAAGTTTTTAAATTACAATTTACAATTAATGTTTTAACTATGCAGACAGAAAAACAATATCCATAATTTATTTTAATAATTTTTCGAAATATTCAACAAAATAAGACGTATGCGTAAACTGTAAACTAATTGAAAGTAACTTTGTAAAATTTATGGACTCCATAAAATGATTAATGAAAAATTAAGAAATTCAAATATTCAAACAAATTTAAAAATAGAATAGCATTAGCAAGCGTTTAACAAATAAGCTGACAAAGCATTAGTAATTTTGATAGAAATATTTCTTATTTAATAAAAAATGCCGAAAAAGGGTGGAAAACAAAACGGAAAAGAAACAAATAATTTCTGAGATCACATTTTCACACTAAAACTAATAAATCAAAACAACAGAAACTCTTAAGCAAAGAAATTGACGAATAATAATAAAATGCAGAAGTCCTCAAAACTTGCATTTTACCGTCGCCATTTTGTTTTGTCAAAAACAAGAAGAAAGGAAGTTTGCTATATATTAAAATACATTTATTGTAGTAAAATATATCTATGTCTATCTATTCTGTATTTTAAACTTATCTTATATACAGGTACGATGCCTATTAGAGGGCTGAGAACTAAATCTTAACGCCAAGCTATGCTATTATGTTTTGTCCAAAAACCTTATATTTAAGTAAGGTTTTTCATTTTGTCAATTTGTGACAGATATTAAGTTATTGTGCCGCCAGCACCTTTTAAAGAAATTATACATTTAGTACAGGATATGTTAGCAAAAAGATTTAGCGCCCATAGCAAAGCGAAGTGCACTCACAATTTTATGAAATAAACAAAAACCAATTACTTATTTAAATGTTTTAATATTTGGGGCTGTTACAGGACTTCACAACTTTTTACTTTTTTTTTCTATTGCAAATTTTAATATGTAATAATACAATCTAGAAAATGTAAGGGTCCCAAGTTAGGCCTAAATATATTTAATCTTTGATACACATAAAGTTATTGCATAAGTCAACATTGTTATTGAAAAAACTACAAGTAAGTCTAATAAACAAATATTACTACTATTTACAATAGGTATTTGTATTATCCTTCACTATAAACTAATCATTATCGGCACACCAAATCATAGTTTCATTTATGGTGTACTCAAAAATCCATTAAAGGGTCTAGTTTTAGATTAGATGATTTTGGAAAAAGACTGTTGTGATCCTATTCTCCAAAAGGAGTTCAAGGAAGAATCATTTATATGCTTAATTGTATTAAAGCTCAAACCAAAGGCTCCAAAATATCAAAATTGGAAACCTAAAGTCATACTCTGATATACAATTTTATCCTTTAATCCTGAAATCACCATAATCCAATTCAAATAATGATATGACCCAGAAATATAAATTTTGACTCACGTACGATCAAGATTGGAACCAGAAAAAAACCTGAAAATCCAAAAACAATCATAATTGACCGAGGATGACCTCTACGTAACATGTTTACTTTCTGACCTGGGCATGTACATGGACACGACACAATTCTAAATCCAGGCGAAAATCAAATTCGATGAGGATTAAGATCAACGAGCCAGGTACCCTGGCCCAGGTCCACGTTTCAGAGCTTTGTATGCTTCACTGTGTCAGTCCAGTAGTTTTGGATTGTCATGGCTTCTAAGGAGTTTAGGAAGGAGTCATTGTCCAAGCTGTACATCTCCTCGGAATTGTCCTGGAAAGGGAGAGAAAACATTAATTCGATTAAAAAGAAAAAAATATTATTACCGTTAAATATTTTATCTAATCGCAGCCGAGATACGTCCACAGTTGGACATTGGCTTCCACCACAGATCGTCAAAAGGACCAACATTTTAATGGGTGCGGTGTCCAATAATAACCAGCCATTTGTCAAAAGGTTTTTTTGGTCTCTTATTGTTTTTAGACAATTGTCCACTAATCGGAAACTACCATATATATGCGCCATAATGGGAGTCATGAAACGGTTTTTAAGATTGTTCAAGGAGCACCATGATATTATTATGTTTAGAATTATAACCACAAAATGTAAGACTAACTTACCCGTACAGTGCTATCATCCAAATACCCACTGGAGTCTGGATTGGAGCACTTGTCATTTAGCGTCTGGGGTTTGTTAAGGTACCTTCTCCTATAGACCACGAACGAGACGCTTCCCACCAGAGCCACCGCGACAAGGACAGCAAAACATATAGCTGTCACCACACCCGTGTCAACACCTTCTCGCTCCTCCGTCAATCTTCTAGAAGGTTCTATGCTTGGAGGGATTCTCGTTTGAAGAAACTCTGTTTCTAAAGACAACGGTTTCTCTGTCACTATTCTGCTTTCAGCGGCACCTTCATTGTCAATGACTTCTGTGTTCTTAGTCAAGTTCTTTCTTTTAAGTACGGCAGGCGTTGTTTCGTCTACCGCAGGTTTTTCAGTTACATTAGCTTTTATATCTTCCTCTGTCGTTGTAGGTATTGGTTCTTCTGTTTGGAGTTCTGTTACTTCTTCGGAGGTAGCCGTTGGGTTAGGTTCTGATAGATTTTGACTTGGTTCGATTAGATCTGGTTTAGGTGTGGTGAGGTTGAACCGGGTAGTGTTGTCTAAGGTTCTGTTGACGTATGGTGTCTTAGTGAAGTACATGGCACGTCCTTGCCTGGAGGAAGGTGAAGGTGGTTGGACTTCGGGCTTGGCCTCAGTGGTGATGAGCTGGAGCTCCTCCGACTGGGGTGCAGCCAGGATGCCTGCGCTGCATACTGGAATCAAGAGAAAGGATATTTTTGAGTTTTTGGAATAGTTAAAATATTTAGTCTGTGATCGATCGTGATAGGTTCGTTCTTGCATCTAATGGTTGGAATAGAATCAGAAGAGCGGGTTTATTGCCTTCTGAGTTGTTTTCTTTTTCATAATTATATTGTTCCGACAAAGAATTAAAATAAAGGAAGATGGAACACCTAAACCACCACCAACCATAACCAACCACCTAACTAACGTTATGAATCAAATGTATTTTGACTGCTCCGTAGCTCAGTTGGCAGTGATGTGGACTGAGTAAGCGTGTGTACCTGGGTTCGATTCCCGGGCGGGCGAATATTGTTAAGATGAATATCGATGTTTGTCTTCGGTCTGGGTGTAATGTTCGTCTCTTTGTGTGTTTCGGGTACGCTAGATATAGGTTCTTGCTCGTTAGGGGCTCTGAGTGTGATATGTTATTATTTTTAGTCCTATACAGTTTTTTTTAAATCCGTCACCTTTTCCAACACATTTTCTATTCGACATCATTCATTATTTTACTTGTTGCGTGTTAAAAAATAAACGAGTTCGTGAACCGAATACCAAATTCAGCGTGAATTAACAACATCAAGTTTAGGAAGTAAAATTAATAAGATTCGCAATTAGACGTGCCAGGCGTACCAACTGGTATAACATGTGTGGAAGGAAATGTATCAACTTTCTCATAATATTCCGGACTTGGGTATAATTAGAATTAGCAGTATTAGTCACTTTGAGTTATCGTGTTTAATAATATGTAATTAGTATGAGAAGTGTAAGTGAAATAATACTGTTATTAAAACTATTACATCGGGCGCACATTAAGCCATTTGAACACGATCACTAGTGGCTTTGTTAAGGCACTATATGAGTTTTGATGGTTTTTTAAATCAAGTAATTCTCTTAAGAGGCATAGCACAGCTAAAGTAGCGCCACCCGAGAAAAAAATATATATCTTCTAAACTAAGGCAAATATCAAAAATGTGAAACAGCATTCCCCTAGATAATTCAGCCTAGTATTTTTAGGGCATTGTTGTATAGCTTTTAGGTTAAAGACTACAGAAAGAAACTGATTGTTGCTAAAAACGGCCGCTTTTCGCGGCCGCTTTTGGCGGCCGTTTTTTCTCGAGTGGCGCTACTTTAGCTGTGCTAGTTCTTCGAAATTACCTACTAGTTTTTGTTAAAACTAACTAGGAATAATAATAATAAACAAAATTAAATTCTGGTAATTCATATTTGATTTAAAAGTAATAATTAAAAATATATTCAATATTTATTTCTTTTTCCAATAAAATGTAGTAACCGACGTGGGCGACTGACATATGACTGTCCCTTTCGGTCGTTTGATTTATTTGTCGTATATCGTCTTAAGCAATAAGACGCAGCCCAGAATCGCAGCCGCTAGGGGCATAGAGAGCTCGGCTGACTCCTGCAGCTTGTGGCTAGAACGCGATCTCTCGAACCCAAGCCTTTGCGCTGTTATGATGCTATACAAAATGTACGAAAATATTAATTCGCAGATTGTGGTTGCAACTTCTAGTAGATCTAAGTGCGCCCGCTCGTAGAAATTATGTTAAGTGTAGAGTAAGGCTGTATTCACGTACAGTGCTGTTCAAAAAATTAATAGAAAATACCTGCGCTGTCATTCGCGCTGGCAACAGGCGCTATGTCAGCGCAAGTATTTTCTATACAAAATTAAACCACATTTGTACGTGCATTCACCCTAATGCATAATATCATGAGTCACATAAGAAGAAACTTTTGGTCACATATGAAATTTTGTGAAATATTTAAGAGCAAAACTAGACAAAGTTTTGGCGGAAATGCTAGGTTGGAATATAAAGCAGCTAAGTTTGAAAGCAACCGTCCTTGGGAGTGTGGCGATTGTAACAGAGGCAACCTCGAATGTCCCGTCTATTGTTGAGATTTGGCCGCAGACGACCTTGCGGGTTACTGTTCCGAAAAGTACGAAATTCTAACGTTTTATACAAGGGCAAAGTACGAAATGTAGAGTTAGCCACAATTTACTTTGGCAATCGGATATTTCGGGAATCCAAACGATGATTTCGCCATCCGACGATAAATAGGTACCCTCAAACAGAGTACCAGAAGACGCGTCAGCAAAAAAGTTAATTTCTTTTAAAACAAGGCATTGTTGTAAAGGTTTTTACATTGAATTGGACTTGCCTTGTACCTGTTGGCATTTCGCCGGCCTTCGATAACAGATCTACTTTATTTTTCCGGGTGATAAATAACGTACAACCTATCTGTTTTAAGTTTATTTTATGGTTAAATTGGGTTGGCTTAAATAAATCGCTGTGAGCGAATGCGTCGCAATAGCAACCACTGTATAAATTACGAGCATTCCCGTCAAACTTCGTTACCCCATAGTATAAGATTCTAAGAAAGATTTGGCTCTATACACTTTGTTCTTTTATGACTGTCCAGAATAGGCGAATAAAAAATCAAACCACCTGTCAAACTATGCAAGAAAAAAAGCACCTTGTGTTATATTATTTGAGTTTAGGTAAGGAGCCCAATTATTTTTGAAAATCTAATATAGCCTATGACAATCGGAGGTAGTGTAGATTCCCAACAGTGAAAGAATTTTTCAAATCGGTTCAGTATTTTCGGAGCCTATTCGATGCAAACAAACAAACAAACATGCAAACAATCAAATCTTTCCTCTTTATTAAGTATTATATACTCTGTGTTATTGGTATATAGATAGATAAGAGTATAGATATAGATAACTATGTCAAGTTAATTAATTGCAATAAAGTGTGTGTATATCTATAAATCTATAAAGGTAGTAAGATGTGACTTCTTCTCCAAAATATCCGTGGAGCCTCTGGGGCCGTGAGAAGACGGCCGTCTCCATCGCTGTCGGTCTTAGTCCAGGTCCGGCATTGTCCTCACCCGCGACCCTCCTGCTATCAGCCGAGAAGGACACCGGCGGGGTTTTAGTGTGTGCGAACCCCACATAACCCTGCGGCTCCCCCCGGGGCTGCAGGGTACTCGTTAGGAGTTCTAAGCTTGAAAAACCTTTCAAATTGATTCAAGTAGACTTGTCATCTCGAAGCCATACTCTGACACCAGCCGGTGACGGTGAGTCATTACATTATGTCGCAATAAGAACGCAACACTCATTCACTCTGCCCATTAAGTGCACTTATTAACACATCAATGTACAGCAAAAACATGCTGGGAATCTCATCCGTTTGATATAACAATAATAATAATAATAAAAACACATCACACTTAGAGCTTATAACTAGGAAGAACCTGTTTCGGGTTCACGAAACCTATACAAAGACGAACATACACCCAGACCGGAAACAAACATCGATATTCATCATAACAATGTTCGCCCGCCGGGTATCGAATCCAGGTGCACACGCTTACTCAGTCCGCATCACTGCCAACTGAGCTACGGAGCAGTCAAAGGTAGCTATATACTATACTAGCTTTTGCCCGCAGCTTCGCAAGCGCTTTTTTATAATAAATGTAAATTACTTGTTCATTTGTTTTGTTATACTCTCTAATCTGTGGTTATACTTAGAAATATCAGGAAATTCTAATATCTTATCCAAACCCCTAAAGAAATCAATATCAAGCAGTTTCCTTTTACAATACAAAACTCTTCTGGTTGGGCTGCAAGCTATGATATCCGTTTTTCTGAATACACAAACTAACCTTAGCTTAACTCTGACGATTCAAAAAAAAAATCCAGTTCATCTACCCGGTATACTCCGTTTACTTTCATCATCATCGTCGCTCGCTACCGATAGACGTTCACTGCTGTATATTGGTCTTGCGCGACTCTTATCCAGTATATTTCAACAACCATTTCTTTTTTCATACAAACTGTTAACCCCTGTATCAGCGTCCGCATAAACTAAGAGGGCGCCCCTTTATAATAAACTTTATGTCCACCATGTTGGATTTTTTTTTTACCTTTTTTGTAATCAGAACCCCCAATATCCTGAAAAACTCCACACATATCGATTTTCAATTTGCAATTATAAATTAAAATGATGATGTCTTTTTTGTAATAAAGATTTCTAAAACCTAGAAACATCACCCATTACGATTTGTAAGAAAAATAATAAGCGGTTTCAGTTTTTCATAAAAAGTTTGTATGAAGGACTCCAGTAACTATAAAAGCAGTAATGATACCATATTTGATGTTTTAATATTAATAAGAGCTTACTTTGAAAATTCAAGTTTCTAGTGCTAGTGTCAAATAGTTTAGATTTTAGCGATAAACTTGTTTTACCCTGTATAAGAACTTAAGAACTCAGGGGCAAAAAAAACTACTTATGATGCTTTTAATGCAAAGATAATGTACAGTGTAAATTTCAACTTTCTGAATCCAGACGTTTAGGAGTTTCATACACACTGTTACACCTGTATACGGCATCCCGTTTGTTCTTCGTAATCAGCGCCCCCAACAATCTAGAAACATCACCAATTTCGATTTCTAATAAAAATGAGCGGTTTCGGTTTTTTAATACAAACTTAAACATCCTGTATCAAGACTTTCAGGACTAATAAACGCAGTTTTGAAATCATAATTGATGTTTGAGTTTAAGAATAAGGAGCTTATTTTGAAAATTTTAAGTCTCTAGTGATAAATTTGTTTCACCCTGTATATAAACTTAGGGGCAAAATATAAAAAAATAAACCATTTACGATGTTGGTGATGCAAAAAGAATCTTCACCCATTTCGATTTGTAGGAAAAATAATGAGCGGTTTCGGTTTTTTAACATCCTGTATTAAGGACTCCAGTAACTCTATAAAAGCAGTTATGGTACCATATTTGATGTTTTAATATTATCAGGAACTTATTTTGAAAATTTCCAGTTATTAGTGTCAATAGTATAGATTTAGCAATAAACTTGTTTTACCCGAACTTAAGAACTCAGGGGCAAAAAGAAAAACGACTTATGATGTTTTTATTGCAAAGATAATGTACAGTGTAAATTTCAACATTCTGAATCCAGACGTTTAGGAGTTTCATACACAATGCTACACCCTGTATATGGCGTCCCATTTGTTTTTCGTAATTAGCGCCCTCAACAATCTAGAAACATCACCCATTTCGAATCAAAGAGAATCTACAGTGTAAATTTCAACTTTCTAAATCCAGACGTTACACCCTGTATACGGCGTCCCGTTTGTTTTTCGTAATTAGCGCCCCCAACAATCTAGAAAAATCACCTATTTCGAATCAAAGAGAATCTACAGTGTAAATTTCAACTTTCTAAATCCAGACGTTACACCCTGTATACGGCGGCCCCTTTTTTTTGTAATTAGCGCTCCCAACAATCTAGAAACATCGACCACTTCAATTTCTAAGAAAAATAATGAGCGGTTTCGGTTTCTCATACAAACTTTAACATCCTGTATCAAGGCTTTCAAGACTAATTAATGCACTTTTGATATCCTATTTGATGTTGTAATATTATAAGGAGCTTATTTTGAAAATTGTCATTAGTTTAGATTTTAGCAAAAAACATATTTCACCCTGTATAAGACCTCAGGCGCAAAATTAAAAAAAACCTAAATTATTTATGTTGTTGGTGATACAAAAAAAATCCACAGTCTAAATTTCAAAATTCTAAACTCAGTAGTTTAGGAGTTTCATACAAACTGTTAAATCCTGTATAAGGCGTCCCGGTTTAGTTATCCCAAAATCGCGTCTTAGTGGGTGCCTACGTCACCTAAAGAAGCTACTGTCCAAATTTCATCTTTCTATCTTCAGCGGTTTCGGCTGGGCGATGATGAGTGAGTGAGTGAGTGAGTGAGTGAGTGAGTAGATCAGTGGTATTTGGATTTTATATATATAGATACAGCTATATACAGGTACTTTACTTTAGTTACTATCAGTGTTCTGTCACTGTCTACCCAGCGTATAAAGCAGGCGAGGCGCGGCGAACTGCATAATCATCTCAGACGAAAGACGCCCACTGCTGGACATAGGTCTTCCCCACACCTGGCCACACCGACCGGTATTGAACCACCCTCATCCGGTTTTATTCTACAGTATCACCAGGTTGTCTGGCCACCTTGTGGGGGGTCTGCCTATACTGCGTCTTCCGTTGCGCGGTCGACTCTTGAGGACTTTTCGGCCCCAGCGACCATCAGTTCTTCGAGCTATTGTGCCCTGCCCATTGCTACTCAAGCAATTCTAAATTAGAGAGTCGATCATATAATCGATCAATACAATTGCGTGCAAAAAGGTTCATAATTGTACATCCTTCCAACCTTGAGCTCGTGATGTTTTGTCACGAGCAAGTTTGCTATTTATCATAATTACCACAGCCATGGTAATTAAAGCAAATTAGCATGTCATAGAAACTAGAAAACATACAGGAATTTAGCTGAAATGTTCTCTATTTTTATGATACTAGGGTCAAAACATCCGCAGTGTTAATAAGGAATTCGTGTATTTATTGGTGACAAAAATTTTTGCCATCAAAGATGAACAGTCATGTGTGTTTTATCGGTGCCCACATCGTGGCTTTTATACTATCGGCGACAAGAAAAACACGCTATCTGTTGTAGAGTTTTCAATGACAACCTTCCAAATACTTATCGGTAAAACCTTCAATATATCACTTTAGGCGTACGTACCTAACCTACCCATTATGCACAAGACAAACGAAGTGTGGGAATGAGATTTCAAATCTACATCTTAATTTGTCACCTCGATAAAGAAAAAGACTCTTCTACTGAGACAATTTATTCCTTTGAGTAAAAGGGCATAGCGGCTAGGGCATGAATACCGGAATCTCGGAATCTCGTAATATCGGAATCTCGGAAGAATTTTCCGATATTTTCAATTCCGATATAGAGAAAGCCAATATCGGAATCTCGGTACAAGACATTTATTTTTATTTGGGTTGTTTTAAGCGTTCTGCATGGCTACAATATAAAAAGTACCCTGTAAATTCGTCAATTCTTACCTTTTTTTAATCAGAAACATTCTTTCAAAGCAGTTCACTTAGGTATTTAGTACTTTGTACTGGTAAAATGAATCTTTGAATGGTACTCACTTAGTAAAAAAAAAATAGATCAATAAAGAAATATTTTTTTATATAAAATTCAAAATCATTTACTTATTCAAAAATTTTTGTTTTTTTTTTTTGTTCTCATTTGTTGTATTAAAAACCTAGAAACAGATCATCTCAGCTTGATTGCTGACTCCGCAAATCATGTTATTCAAATTAAATTAAAATGTATACAGTTACGATTTAAATATTAGTTTCTTTAGTAATTTTTATTGAGTTTTTACGATTCCGATATTAATATCGGAATTCCGGTATTGAGATAAAATGTCCGATATCAGTATCGGAATTGAAAACCTTCCGATATTACATGCCCTACCCACTAGTGACCTCTACTATCACGAATTTAGGTGAATCGTGTTCTGGTCAAGTGACCTCTGCCGTTTTATAACGGACTTAAAAAAAGGAGGTTCTCAGTTTGACATGTACTGTACGTATAATATATACGTATGTATGTTTATGCGCGATTATCTCGACTTTGGCAGAAACGATTTCGATGAGGTTTTTAGAAAATAATTTGTTACAGTCAGGAGAAGGTTTTGGTAACAGTGGCTGACTAGGACGGACGGGCTAACAGTTCCGGTTTCTTTGTATTGCAAAATAGCTCTTGTTCTTTGGTATTACAGTCTAGGGCGAACGAGACCATATACAAAACTCTCCTACCTTACGCCGTTCAAGACCGCTACTGTACCTATTTTAACTGACTTCAAAAAAGAAGAAGTTCTCAGTTTATGTAATTATGTGTCAGTTTACTGAAGGCGGATTATTACTCAAAAATTTGGCTCAGTTACGTACGCGGCCTGTCATTGTTTGACTTTTATCGCAGCTGATACTATCTAAGAATATGGTGTAAACTATCTGAACACTCAAATGTGAGAAATGAGTCAGCTAGGAAAATTACTTCACTAATTAGTAAGGTGATTAAATATTTGTTTGGTCTAACTAAAGGAACTGTGGTATATTTTAAACAAAGGAACGTAAAGTACACAAAATGATTCCCAGATGGCTAGGCAGAGATCCACGAGAGAGCAGTCTTCCTTGTTCTGTGCTGATATCTTAGAACATTTTGTTCTAAGGCTGATATCCAAAAGTTTCATCAAATTCAAACATTCAAACGTCCTTACAAACCTTCGAGGGTAGGAAGTTGTATTTTAGAAGTAAACTCACAGTGTTGGCTGAGCAGCGTCACCCAGAACCAGTGCATCCACCAGTGCAGGGTCATGACGACAGCTTGAAGGTCTGTGGACACTCCTGAAACAAGGACGAGAACTGAAATAAATAAATTGGTAAATTTTAACCTTTGATTTATTACAGCCTTGGCAGAAACAACCTGACTATTATGTTCCTAGTTATGGTTTCTTTCTGTGAAATAAAATTGCAAACACCTATTTTGTAAATACATCGTTAGATTTACAATTTTATTTTGTCTAATAGATATGGCACAGCGGCCCAGCTATGGATACCCAAAGGACAACAATTTTAATTTTTTTTAAAGATGGTTTTCAATCGAATCGAATAGAATCAAAAACTAAACTTTAATAAGTAACAGCAAAAGCAAACGATTAGGTCCTCTACCCTGTGCCATAAAATCATGGACTAATAAAAAACTTGTGTTATATTTATAGTCCATGATTAAACTTAAAGACGAGTTTAAATTTAACTCTAGTTATAATCGCCACGCCTCGACAAACGTTCGCGATATTTTTTTCAGTCTTATTTCTAAATCCTCTTAGAAATAAGACTGAAAATAATAGCAGAGCTCTAACAAAGATCCACTTTATAAATATTAACGTAAGCTATCATAAATCAGATTTTTATACCAAGACTTTCCTTCTGGATCTCAGATAAAAGATCTGCCCACGCAGCGAGTGATTCATAAAAATAAAAACCTACTTTTACCAGAATCACAGTAAAAACTTGTTATTCGTAAACCGTACAAAATTCTACAGAATGTACCTTACAACGCATCACATCAAACTCAGAGCCCCTAACTAGAAAAAAACCTGAGGCTGATACATTTAAAAAGACAAATCACACATCGCAGACCCAAAAAAAGAATATCAATGTTCGCCCCTGCTGGGAATCGAATCCTGGCATTTTGTAGTTACTGCTAACTAAACCGTCTAACATGAATAACGTCTTCCGGACGACTCTTGACTTGAGCTATCTTTTTTTCTATTCTGTGTTTTTATTACCTAACGTCTTCCGGACTAGTCTTAAGGTATCTTTTTGTCTAGCTAGACGCTACGAACTTCAGTGCTAGTCTTGACAGAGTTCTACAGTCAGCGTTGAGGAACACTTGAGGTTGAGTCGAGTGGGACTGAGGTTAATTAAAACAACTCTCTTAGGCCGCATTTATGGACACGCGGGGCGTTGCGCGGGGCGTGCTGCGATTAAATCAAACGTATAGCAATGTATGAGACTGTTTACGGAGACGCGTTGGCACATAGTCAATGCGGGCGCCGCTTCTACGTTCAACGCTTCAACATCAAAACATAGGCCTATGTTCGATATCGTACAATAAGACGCGTCGAAGCCCGCGCGACGCCCCGCATAACACCCCGCACGACGCCCCACACGACGCCTCGCGCACGTCCGCGCAACGCCCGCGTGTTCCTAAATGCGGCCTAAGACCCAGCGAATATCTTGGTACAGTAGTGGTCTAGGACGGCGTAACACTTTCGGTTTTTCTGTAATGCAAAACGACTATTGTTTTTTTGGTAATACAGTCTAAGGCGCCGAGACCATACACAAATCTGTTACGCCGTCCTGGACCGCCATTGTACAATGCCAAAAATATCAGCGTCATCACTATTTCACTGTTGACTGCTCCGTGGCTCAGTTGGCAGTGACGTGGACTGAGTAAGCGTGTGCACCCGGGTTCGATTCCCGGGCGGGGCGAATATTGATATATGTATCATATCAATATTCGCCCCGCCCGGGAATCTGGGAGAGATCGATGTTTGTTTCCGGTCTGGGTGTGATGTTCGTCTCTGTGTGTGTTTCGGGCACCCTAGATGCAGGTTCTTCCGAGTTAGGTGCTCTGAGTGTAATGTGTTATTATTATTATTTCAACCGAATGACTTCAGGATTACTCTATAGGTCTCAGGACTACCGATTTTGAGGGGGTTTGTCAGAATCACCACGCTTAGCAGGCGGATTGTCGATCACAATGTGCAAGTAACTTTGCAAGTTCTCAACGAAGGACGCTGCTGCTCGTCCCTCGGCTACTCATTCGTCGCTCTTTACACCACCCATGTGGGGAAATGGGATGGTGGTATTCTATGCCGCCTTCACACGGCCACGACAAAAATTAAGCAATAATAATCACACATCACACCCAGAGCCCCTAACTAGAAAGATCCAGTATCCGCCCGAAACATATACAGAGACGTTCGTCTTAAAATTAAACCCACACCGGAAACAAACATCGATATTCATCATAACAATGTTCGCCCCGCCGAGAATCGAACCCAGGTGCACACGCATATCAGTACAAATAACTGCCAACTGAGCCACGGAGTAGTCATTTGAGCATGGAGCAATGAGGTACCTATCATTCCAGATTTGTCTTACTATTTCAGACAATACTAGGTAAGGTACGCGCTTTCAAATCAGTCTCGCATCTTGGCTTCACCCAGGATCTTTGGTCTGACGAACACTGCGACTGCGCATTGAATGAGCACGGGATGAAGAATGAGTAATGACTACATTGTTCTCAAAACATAACAATGGTAGAACATGGCTTGGTTAATGTCCCTGACATAAGGAAAAAGTTGAGTTTAAATTTTAAGATCACATGACATCACATACTAGAAAATAACGAAATTTTTAGGAGAAAAGCTTGTTTATGTTTACACTAGTAAGGTACTAGAATAACTTCTTGTTACACCAATTTAGCGGCTCAGGGGTCCACCAATCCCTTTAAGAACCTCTGCTTTCTTCTTGTGATCCTGTGTTATCCCTAGCGGAGATATATCTCTAGCCCTATAGGGCTTCAAGATTTTCCTCCAAGCGGGTAACTCTTCTCTTTCCTAACCACTTGGTTGAGGAGCTAGGAAATTCAGTATTCGTCATTCCTATTTTATTGTCTTTTGAAGATCTTAGTAAAAAATATGATCACGTAATTAATACATGATAAAAAAAAAAAAATAGCCTTTATTTCTCATTTTAACAACATGCAAAAATAAATAGTGACAAAAAAATTATAATATCATGAGATCATCGATTTTTGGATGTAGGCCTCCTCCATCTCATGCCACCTTTTCCTGTCTTGTGCGGTTCGTGTCCAGGTTTGACCTACAGGTTTAACAGGTTTTACCTAATCGACAGGTTTAACATCCGTATTACTGGAGGCTTTACTGGAGGTCTACCTTTCTGGTTTGTTGTATGGTAAATATGTGACATCCAGTCTAAATTGACATACGTCAAATAACTAAAATGCTCTTTAACTTTTTATGAATAACATGGTTAATCTATACCAATATTATAAAGAGGAAAGATTTGTTTGTTTGTTTGTAACGAATAGGCTCCGGAAATACTGAACTGATTTGAAAAATTCTTTCACTGGTAGGAAGCTACACTATCCCCGAGTGACATAGGCTATCTTAGATTTTCAGAAAATATAGGGATCCTTACTTAAACTAAAATAATGAAACCCAATGTGCAACAATTTTTTCGTTGTTTACATATTTTGACAGTTGGTTTGTTGTTGTTTGTTATTTTTATTTAGCCCATTCTGGGCAGTCAAAAGAACATAGTCTATAGAGCCAAGTCTTTAGTAGTATCTTATATTCTATGGCGTAACGAAGTAAGCCGGACAGCTCGTGGTTTATAAAACCCTTTTGTGATGAAGATTCAACTCTCATGATGACGCGGCCAGTAGAAGTAGGTACTTACCTTACCTACACGTATAGTTCCTCTGACCTCACCTCACTCCTCAATTACGACTAATACACGAATCATGACGGACACGCGACCAACAGAACAAGTATATATCGTAAATGCTTTGTTTTAATAGTGGTTTTTAACTAATATTAAAATGAGGAAAGATTTGAATGTTCGTTTGTTTGAATCGAATAGGCTTTGAAACTACTATAATAGATCGATTCATCTATGTGTGTATTTAGTGGTAGGTGTGCCGGGTTAGTGATCTACGAAACAATATAGACTCTCGAAAGGGCTCTTTGAGTTGGATTCGACCCTAAAGCCCTTTAGACGTCCTAACTTAGAAGAACCACAGATTAAAATTAAAAACTAATAGTTGGCACAACATTCATTTAAGGGTGAAAAGAATACACATACAAAAAACATATCAAAATATCAAAGTTTTATCTCCTCCGGGAAATGAACCCAGATCACCGAAGACGCATGAGGTCAAAATGTATTGAAATAATAACTATTAATTTTTAAATTGTTATAAATACATACCAACAACAATGACGAGTCTTACAGAGTTTTCATGCGGACATATTAGTGCCCATCAAGCACCAAATCACCTGAAAAGATCAAAAAAAAAACTTTTTTAAACAATTGCTAATTTGATCCTTGGATAATATATTAATATCCTACTTGAGGTCCACGCTTGGCAGGCGGTTTGCGATTGCAGTAAGACTGTTTAATTTTTTAACGAAGGACGCAACTGCCCGTCTAACCGCTACCAAACGATGATAAATGAAATGATCTATCCAACAAATTAATTATCTACTTAAGAGCCATAGCACAGCTAAAGTAGCGCCACTCGAGAAAAAAATAAATATCTTCTAAACTAAGGCAAATATCAAAAATATGAAACAGCATTCCCCTAGATAATTCAGCCTAGTATTTTTAGGGCATTGTTGTATAGCTTTTAGGTTAAAGACCACATTAAGAAACTGATTGTTGCCAAAAGCGGCCGTTTAGAAGATATTTATTTTTTCTCGGGTGGCGCTACTTTAGCTGTGCTATGCCTCTTAATGATGCTAAAGTATACTATTTGGAGAGGCCTTTATCCAGATTTTGGTTGAAGCCTCTTTAACTAGCTTGAGAAAAATAAGACAAAACTCTTTATTGCTACAATAAGAACGAGTAAAAAAATTGCAATTTACCAAAACATTTCGAACAGGATACAATTGTATTGCCCTAATGTTATCCTGTTTATATTCCTGGCAGCCTTTTTATCGCTGAGTAGCTATTTCTCCCAGGCATTTCACAAAGTAAAGAATTGAAATGGCGGGAACTGGAAAAGGCACCTCAGGACCGAAATGTATGATGGAGAACACATGGAGCCTTTATGGGACTGTAGAAAGGAATCATCATCAATCAATATATATAAAACTCTTCCGTTACTGACTGACAGACAACGCAGAGCCGAAACTACTGGTCGTAGAAAGCTGAAAATTGGCACGTGGGTTCCGTAGGGAGTGAAGGTGAGCACTAAGAAAGGATTTCCCGAAAGTCCCATGGGAACGGGAAAAAACTAAATGTAGTGTTTATAAGAAATCAGCGCAGGAAAAACCGCGGGGCAGCCTCTAGTCATCTAATATAGTTCCCGAGCCTTAGAGGAACTTTAGGAAGGAATCATTATTATCAAATAGTTCAAATTTAGCGGTGCGATAAGACGATCAGCGTCCTTCGTTGTAATTTTTAAGGGGCGAAACGGTGCGAAACTTTGATAAATAATGGATATCCTCTAAATAACGGCCGAAATCTAAAATATGCGCCTTCGACTCTATAGATAATCTTGCTTAGAATTTTTAAGGCCCTGTTGTGTAGCTTTTAGGTTCAAAATTAAAGAAAAAAAAACGATATGAAACTAAAGTTGCCGCTTTAGGCAAAAAACGGGGTTTTCTTTGATTTTAAACATAAAAGGCAACAGGGCTTTAAAAATTCTAAGCAAGATTATCTAAGGAGTCAAGGCGCATATTTTTGATTTCGGCCATGGTTTAGAAGATATTAATTATTTATCCGGAGTGGCGCTAGTTTCACACCGTTACTGTGATCGCATAGCAACGCAAAATCAAATTCTGAGACGGTAATCAACATTATTCGGGCACCCAACAGCAAAACAATCAACCGAGTACTGTTACAGTTTACAGTTACCAATTACTATTGAAAATGGTAGCACTGATCAAAACAAAATGTCTATTCATTCATTAGCTTGATGAAAGTTTGAATAGTCTTGATATTTAAACTTTGGAATTTGGAGGATCAATTTCCCTTCATCTCATACAAGCTGACTTGGCAAACTACGACCATCCTTACATATTTATTTTGCTTAAGGCGGTAACTCACGGTATGGCGCGAAATTCAAATTTTTTCACATTTTTTAATTATTTTGGCGAAAGTATTCATCTCTAATAAAGTTTAAATGAATTCGCGTACGTAAAAACCAATCTCCCACATTGTGATATATCGTTTTTGAAAGGCGCAGTTACCGATTTTGTGTATATTCAAGGAACTTGATTTTTGGCCTTTTACCCCTTAGACACCAAATCTGTAGGTCTGTCTTCCAAAAACGTTGTATTACAATGTGAAAGATGGTTTTTTACATACGCGAATTCATTATAATGAAAAATTTCGCCAGAATCAATAAAAAACGCGAAAAAATTTGATTTTTGCGCCATACCGAGAGGGACCACCTTAAGTATTCTTCATTCATAACCGTTTCCAACACGCACGTCGGTTATTTATAATAACACATACCTAGTTAAAAAAAAAAAACAAGTAGGTAAGAATATCTTACCAGGAGTTAGTATCACGTGTTATATAAAATGACTAATCCGATAAGTCACAGACCTTTTCACATTGAAGCGGAACTAACTGCCTTAAAGTACTTACTATTTGAGAATGTATCAATCTTTTTCAAGGTTAATGTTAATTATATTATTTGTTAAGTAAGTTAAAATATTTCAGTAACACTACTTAGATAACTATTTGAAGTTAGAAGCAAAACATCTACAGTATTATTCATAAAGATTCAGTAGGTTTTAAGTAGCTTTACTGGAGGTCTACTTCTCTGGTTTTTCGTATGGTAAATACGTGACATCCAGTCTAAATTGACATACCAACTTTTTATGAATAACAAGGCTAGTTAGTATATATTAGGTACATACATACATACCCTACATCTAACACATGAAACAAATGAACGTTAAACAAAAATCAAAGCAAACCCAGACACAAAAGAGAATCGAAAAGAAATCCTTTACAGCCTTCGAACCGAGTCGACCCTGTGATCAAATTACTGTCTCCATCACGTCAGCCCGACTGTATTTACCCTCTACAAATAGGCATCCAATTTACAACAAGACTGCAAACACTGGTATTTCAAGTAATTCCAGACTAGCATCGAATTTGTTCTGATTGGATAAATTTATTTTTTACGAGCTTTCCCGGCTTACTTCGTTACGCCATAGAATATAAGATACTACAAAAGACTTGGCTCTATAGACTATGTTCTTTTGACCGCCCAGAATGGCCGAATAAAAAACAAACAACAACAAACAAACCACCTGTCAAAATATGTAAACAACGGAAAAAATATTGCACCTTGGGTTACATTATTTGAGTTTAGGTAAGGATCCCAAATTTTTTGAAAATCTAATATAGCCTATGACACTCGGGGTTAATGTAGCTTCCTACCAGTGAAATAATTTTTCAAATCGGTTCAGTATTTACAGTCCTATTCGTTACAAACAAACAATCTATCCTCTTTATAATATTGGTATGGATTTTCGATTTTTTTTGTTGTGAGAATTACTCCTCAATGAGAATGCCCCTAACTAGAATCGAATAGAATAGAATAGAAAACTCTTTATTGGCAACACACACACACTAACTAGGTAAAGGGCAAGACGTGCACTTCTGTACAATATGTTTCCCTCACAGAATCCCACTAGGACAAGGTATTTGCCGTAGGGCGCCACAATTGGCAGGCAGGTGTGCGATCAAAGTGTGGCTCTTCAAGTATTTCAACCAAGAACGCTGCTTCCCGTCCTTCAGCTGTTCTCTCTGAGTCACTTTTTCGATATCCATGGGAGTAAATGAATATTTTTTATAATTGGCATCTAAGTATTTCAGTAGCTTATCAAATCAGATCGTTTCTCAACGTGAAGAAGGTACAGTCGTATGCAATGAAATGCTAAAAAAAATACTTCTAGAACAAAATTATACCACGAATTTTACTGAGATAGTCCACATTCCACTGAACGCGACTGTACCTATCGTCTTCAATCATTCAAACTTATTTCACGGTCGCCGGCCACTTTATTTGAATGTCACAAAACACAAATAGACCTTTTAGTTAGGCCCAATGCAGACCTAGCTAGGCGCGGCGAATATACCGAAGGGATAACAAATTTAAACTCGTCTAGGTTTTAGGTCTTCTGGCACAGGTTTTCTGCAATCTCATGCGTTCCTTATGGAGTTTTGAATAATTATCGATTGCAAACCTGTTTTGAACTCTGTGCCGTAGGATTTAGAGACTAGTTTAAATTGTTACCCTCTCAGTATCTTCGCGGGGCCTCGCCAGGTGTGCGCTGGCCCTTTCAAATCGGTTTCCATCCAATTTGAACAAATACATAATTGATTACTACGAAGAACCTTTCAGCTTTCAGAATAAAATATTTTATTTATTTGACTTAAACAATCTACTAAGTTCAATAATTAAAACTCTAAAAGAAAATTTATAATTATATTTTGATTGACCTACTTACTTATTAAAAAAAAAAAACTTCTTACAAATAATTAGTCATTAATTTTATTCATATAAACTGCGGTTTACTGATTAACAACATTCTCTGAAATATTAAATTTTGCAAGTTTCCAAGAATACTTAGACCTTCCCTATTTTAATTTACTTGACCATGCCCGCGTTCGATTCCCGCGGAGGCAATAAGTCCTTTTTTAAAGGTTTCAAGGTTTTACCTAGATACATAATCACACGCCTTTTATTCCCCGAAGGGTTAGGCAGAGGTACCAGCTCAAGAGCCGGACACACGTTTAGCCGAGTTTATGCTTTTTATTACCAACGTGACAAGGGGCCAGCTTGTCGCCGCGGTTATAACGACCACTACTGCGGCCGGGACCAACGGCTTAACGTGCCTTCCGAAGCACGGAATCATCTTACTTTTCGGACAATCAGGTGATTCAAGCCTGCAATGTCCTATCCAACCGAAAACAACCACAACGTGATTTTTGTGAGAAATAGATAAGGGGACCGAATAAAAAATAGTTAAACTAGACTTGCAACATCAGTCTTACACGTGTGACCTTCACATTGACCTTTTCGTATCAAATTTATGCGTTCTCAGATAAATCTTAATTAATATTCAAGAGGCATATCCCTTTTTTTTTGTAACGAGGGGAAATGCCTATCGCATTTCCCGACGGCTCGGGGGAGCGTCGGGTGTATGTGGGGCTCGCACCCACTAAAACCCCCCGGCGGCCGTCTCGGCGCTTTTGGGAAGAACCCCGGGAACCACGCATTACTGGCGTCCGAAGTTCTTCCCACGCTCAGCTGCTATCAGCTTCGTGCTCGGGGAGGGCATGTTGTTCCCTCCCCGGCTCGCCTTTGTAGCTGCGGCGGCACAGTGCCACAAGCTGTGCCGCCGCCCATCTCGGGGCCGTTTGATGAGTGTGTCGGGCCCCCGCCCTTCACACCCACGACCCCAAAGACCCCTTTTAGTCGCCTCTTACGACAGGCAGGGCATACCGTAGACCAATTCTTACGTCCGGACCTACAGGGCTTAAGAGGCATATCCCTAGCATTATGTAGTTCCGAATTAGCCAAGACAATGTATGATGACGTCACCACTTCTGTGCACTTCAAACTGAACTTGACCTTACTTCGAGTTTAATAACCTTCTAATAAGAGGATAATAATTTTAACTGAAGCTCTTAAGAGCCAATTTACAGCGATGCTAGCGCCATTCGCGTAAAAAATTAATATCTTCTAAACTAAGGCAAAAATCAAAAATGTGGCACTGTATGACACTAGATAATGTAGCCTAGTATTTTTAGGGCACTTCTGTACAGCTTTTAGGTTGAAGACCAAAGAAAGCTACAAAGTGTTGCTAATAGTGGCCACTTTTGTCACCAATCTATGTTTTTTTTTGTTCTTTTTACTTAGGACTACTTTGCTGTGCTCAAAAAATACTAGGCTACATTATCTAGTGTAATACAGTGCCACATTTTTTATATTTGCCTTAGTTTAGAAGATATTTTTGTTTTTATTATTATATATTTTTCTCGCGAATGGTGCTAGCATTGCTGTAAACTGGCTCTTAAAAGGACCCATTCGGAAGACCACTTTTATTTCACCTACTGCCAAGAGTCACTACAAAAAAACCCTAGATGAACGAATGTAGTTCCTCTTTTCGTGGCCGTGCCTAACGATAATGATTGTGTTTGCAAATGTTATTCAAACACTAAAACCTAACTGAATACTTGAACAATACTTAAACGCAACTTGTTTACTCGCACACAAGGTTGACTCATGGCCGATTCGAGACTTGGAGATTCCTAATAAGGATTGAGTAAGCCTGGTGCCAATGCCTATAAAAAAGGATATTAAAATAAAATAAACAAAAGAAAGAGTGTAAGAGTTTTTAGTGCTAAGGAGAGTTAAAACTGTTCTTATTGCGTATAAAAACAGATATTAAAAGAAAACACTAATGTGAGAAAGTCAAATTTATAGTGATACTAAAGAAAGATTAAAAGTTTTTTAATGGAACGATTAATGCGAAATTTAATAAACACAAAATGAGAAAGTACCTACTTCGTAATGAATCACGAGTAGAAACCATTGCGTACGAAAAAGTGATCTTTAGAAGTCTGTTATCTTTTTCTTTGCCAAAATTTGGAACCCTACATTCCTATTCCTACATACTCCTCCGATGCACTAACCACAATGCTAGTCCTTCCTTCATTGATCAGAGCCATATACCCACCACAGAAGGTAAATAAGCAATCCTATTATCTACTATAAAGGTATCTATAAAAATGAATCGTGGTTCGTTAGTCTCGCTAAAACTCGAGAACGGCCGGGCCGGTTTCGCTGATTTGTTTTGAAATGTTCATAGTAGTCCAGGGAAGGTTTAAAAGGTGAGAAAATATATGAAAAATCGAGGACATTGTAAGGCGCGATACGAAGTTTGCCGGGACAGCTAGTGTAATTTATAAACGCGAAAGTATCACATTATCACAGATATTATTGGGTTTATGCAGTTTGAAGGTAAATTACGCCGGAGAAGCAGCGGGGCGCACAATTAGGTAATAAAATTGCCAAATATTCACAAATAAAACTTACAAATTCACGGTCACAATCACAATCAACGAGAAGCCTTTATTTCTCAACCTTCGAATAATCATCGGCCGTCAAAGTTGAACTTTCCCGCAACGACAAAGCTTTGTATTCTTTTTTATCTACAAAATTTGCAAGTTCATAACTTTTACTTGACCGCTACCAATAGGTCGCCATTGACCTGTCTGCGAGCGAGTATTAGAACGGGCGCACATAGAGCTACAATACATGGCCACAAAACTCGTCCACTAGTCGCTCAGTAAATCCTCTCGACATCCACAAGACGCGACCACCAGCCGCTAGTGGCATATATGAAACTAGAGGCTGCCCCGCGGTTTTTCCCGCGCAGATTTCTCATAAACACAAAATTCCCGTTTTTTCCCGTTCCCGTGGGAATTTCGGGAAATCCCTTCTTAGTGCTCACCTACACTCCCCAAGGAACCCACGTGCCAATTTTCAGCATTCTACCCCCAGTGGTTTCGGCTCTGCGTTGTCTGTCAGTCAGTCAGTCAGTCAGTCAGTCAGTAACGGAAGAGTTTTATATATATTGATGAAATGAAATTTGCGCCGATGCTATTCAAAATGGATGCAAAAATTCATCTGCAGTTTGTAGCCACGACTGTGGCCATGGCCAGCCTGTATATAGAGCATAGAGATGACAGATCATATCAACATGATTATAAGTAGTTTTCAGAAGAAAATCAAAAAACGTTGCATTTATACTACGGAGAGCTATACTAAAGAGTGGGTTCGTGGTTAGGGCAGAGCAGCTTTTCCACTATAATCTGATTCAGGCGACGTTTGACCATATCGTTTTAAGGGCCCCCACAGAAAAACGCGATATAGCGCGAACAAACCATGTACCATCGTGGTACACTACGAACTACGACGTCGCGTCGTATGGAGCCCTAGTACATATACCGATGCCGCATTGTCGGATCCCAGTCGCTGTGGCCGAAACCGAGATGAACCTGAATTGAATTAACTTATTTTAGCTCCATCTAAAAATACGATGACTGATTACGCAGAGCAGGCAGTAGTCAATAAACTGATAAAGGAACTCCGAACATTGCATCAGAGCGATGTACTTATTACACAAAACTAAATTAATAGAATCAGCCAAACAGTGCATCACGCGGTAATGACCGGCTAGCTAATTACAAATTACAACTGATTACAATTAGCATGCGAGTTTGTAATTTAATTTAATTACACTTCTGATTTTTACTGACAGATATCATCGCATTCAGTTTCACTCAGTTTTTACGAGGCGTTTATTAAATTAATGAAATACTTTATGCTGATACGGCGGACTTCGTACCGCCTTAAAATAATATTAAGTGTACGTATTAATGATATTATAGACAGTGTGCTATTCAGAATGATCAATATATATAAAACTCTTCCGTTACTGACTGACTGACAGACAACGCAGAGCCGAAACTACTGGGCGCAGAAAGCTGAAAATTGGCACGTGGGTTCCTTGGGGAGTGTAGGTGAGCACTAAGAAGGCATTTCCCGAAATTCCCACGGGAACGGGAAAAAACGGGATTTTTGTGTTTATAAGAAATCTGCGCGGGAAAAACCGCGGGGCAGCCTCTAGTTTAGAATAAAATAAGGCCCATATTCATCAGGAATAACGTAGGATTTAAAGCTGAAATAATGTTTCTAATCGTAGCAGCAGTTTTAGAATTTTTCCTAATCCATCCTTCCATAGGTACTAAATATTATAAAAGCGCCAATCACGCCAAAACTACTGAAACGATTTAAATGAAATAGGGTACCAATGATAATCTAGTCTAGAGCCTGAGAAAGGACATAGGCGACAGGAACGGAAAATTTAGATGTGGCCGTTTCAATTTAAGGACACAATATTATTAGTATAGATTTTTTAAGTATAAAAGAAAATAATATGTACGCAAAAATGGAGAGTACTTGAAAGCCGTATGAATCTGGGTGAGGAGTGAAAACGTTTCTTTTGGAGCACTCATATTCATGATTAATTTAGTGTGACTCTTTATCTGCACAGACAATGAGAGGAAACCTGCGTTTTGCACAATAAAACCAACTTTCTATACTTATAACCTTTAGAGTACCTATTCTGCTTGGTGATTTACTCGACATAGGTACTACAATAGCATCTAAACGCGACAAATCTGCAAGTAAATGTTTATTTTTTGTGATTTTAGGAACTTTTGGTCTCGCTTTATGAAAATTTAATACCAAAGTCTAGTCTTGAGGGTCTCATACCATAGAGTGGCTGATATTTCGAACCTAACCGTATTATTCATAAAGAACAGTAGGTTTTTAGTAGTTTACTGGAGGTCTGCTTCTATGGTTTGTTGTATGGTAAATACGTGACATTCAGTCTAAGTTGACATACGTCAAATAACTAAAATGCTCTTTAACTTTTTATGAATAACACATAAGAATTTGAGCACAAAACACCACCTAGTAATAATAATAATAACACATCACACTCAGAGCCCCTAACACACACAGAGACGAACATCACACCCAGACCGGAAACAAACATTGATATTCATCATATCAATATTCGCGCCGCCCAGGAATCGAACCCGGGTGCTCACGCTTACTCAGTCCACATCACTGCCAACTGAGCTACGGAGCAGTCAAAGTGCCCCACCACATTGCATCGATAACGATCACCCAGTGGCACAGTTTTATTTAAATTTTGCGCAAAACGATATCAAATCTAAAGCTTTCTTATTGTTACCAAAGAGAATCTTTTTTAAATATTGAAAAAAAAAACAAAAAAAAACGGCATTATGTAAAGGGTCATGTGCTCTTTTTTTCAAAGCTTAAACAGTTTTTGCCTTCATTGGAGTCGCAATCGTAAAAAAACGATATGTACAGTATTTAATGTATTGTGTTTGATTGGTTGGTATTTTAGAGATTAAACGACTCCAATAAAGGCAAAAATTATGTATTATACTAGGTATTAGGAGCAGTTAGGCCGCTGTTTTCTAAGAAATATTTTCTCGTCGTTAAAATCTACGGTTATTTTGCCGTGCGCAAGCCAATTCGTCAGTGTTTTATGGATCACTGATATCACTATGGAATCTGTCGACGGCGGCGCCTTGGGCTTTTGCACGGTTTTGCACTTCTATTATGTAAAAAAATCATATTTACCGGCGAGAAAAAAGTTCTTAAGCAACCAGGCCTTAAGATTCTAAAGAAGCGAAAAATATTCAATTAGCATTTTGCATGCTAAGCAGTGATTACTGGAAGCTATAAAACCCACACCAAGTGTTAATTAGATTTATCAGATCAGCGTTGCACAAGCTAATCGCTCAACGTAACATTATTGTATACTAAAATATGTTACGCGGGCTAATGTAACGTTTTCGATACTACAGTTTATTTCCTTATTGAACCAATTAATAATTTAATACGGCATGACAATTATATAAAGAAAATAATAGAAGGGAAAATGGAAGGACGGAGAGGGCCGGGCAGACCGAGAGGAAGCTACATGAAGCAGATAAAGGAGAAAGTTGGAGTGGAGACTTACAAGGACGTGAAAGAAGCAGTGGAGAGACGACTGGAGTGGTGGAGGCTACACGGACAAGAGCTCGGCTCTTAAATGAAAGAAGAAGAAGAACCAAATAAATCTTTGTATATGGATTATACTAGTCGACCCCGCGAACTTCGTACCGCCCTACCAATTGCTATGTTTTGCATCTATCAATATATATAAAACTCTTCCGTTACTGACTGACTGACTGACTGACAGACAACGCAGAGCCGAAACAACTGGGAGTAGCGGGCTGGAATTTTGCACATGGGTTCCTTGGGAAGTGTAGGGGAGTACTAAGGAATGATTTCCCGAAATTCCCATGGGAACGGGAAAAAACATGGATTTTTGTTTGAAAAATTTGCGCGGGTGAAACCGAAGGGCAGCCTCTAGTTATCCATATAAACCTTTCACGTGAATCACTCTATTTTTTAAAAAAAACCGTATCAAAATCCGTTGCATAGTTTTAAAGATATAAGCATACGTAGGAACAGACGCGAGAAGCGACTTTGTTTTATACTATGTATTGATATTGAATTGATGATAATGATTGACTAAGATACAGCGGTCTAGGTCGCAGTAACACTCCCGGTTTTTCTGTATTGCAAAATAACTCTTGTTCTTTGGCAATACAGTCTAGGGCTGACGAAACCATAGACAAATCTGTTACGGCCTCCTAGACCGCCACTGTACCTACTCATGCCGAACATTGTCACGATGAATGTCTGTTTCCCGGTCTGGGTGT
The DNA here is from genome assembly GCA_951802225.1 of Euspilapteryx auroguttella. NCBI lineage: Eukaryota > Metazoa > Arthropoda > Insecta > Lepidoptera > Gracillariidae > Euspilapteryx > Euspilapteryx auroguttella. The sequence continues at coordinate 14,145,371 of OX637646.1, read as the reverse complement.
TTTTTTCGTTTCTGTGTGTTTCGAGCACCCTAGATACAGGTTCTTCCTAGTTAGGGGCTCTGAGTGTGATGCGTTATTATTATACTTATTGAAAGCGTTGATATCATAACTCTTGCAGAAACCGTAGCGTCGGCTTTATGACCTAGTAATAGACCCACTGTGTACCCACCAAAATCGATTTCAACTATAGGCTCTTTTATACCCCATTGAAGAGAACCCTAAAAATAATCAATCAATATCATCAATCAATACATAGTATAAAACAAAGTCGCAACCCGCGTCTGTCCCTATGTATGCTTATATCTTTAAAACTATGAAACGGATTTAGATGCGGTTTGTTTTTAAAAATAGAGCGATTCAAGAGGAAGGTTTATATGTATAATACATGTACAACTTAGGAATAGGTAAGGCGGTACGAAGTTCGCCGGGTCGACTAGTACATTATAAAATGAAGTCGCTTCCCGCGTCCGTCCGCTATGTATGCTTAAATCTTTAAAACTACGCAAGATTTTGATGCGGTTTTTTTTTAATAGATAGAGTGATTCAAGAGGATGGTTTATAAGTATAATACATGCACAAAATACTAACCGTCTTATTCATAAAGATACATTACATTTCAAGTAGCTTTACTGGAGGTCTAATTCTCTGGTTTGTTGTATTGTAAATACGTGACATCCAGTCAAAATAGACTATGTCAAATTACTAAAATGCTCTTTAACTTTTTATGAATAACAGGGTAATAGTTTAGGTGGTACGAAGTTCTCCGGATCGACTAGTATTTCAATAACAAAAAGCACCAAGCGACATTTCGCCACCGTTTCTGGAGCATCTGCGCAAACTTGCGCACGCGCAACAATCCGCCCAATTACACGCGCTAGTTGCGAGGACCTAGGATAATGCTAAGTAAAGACAGGTGGCGAAATTGTTGTAATTAGCAAAGTCGCCAAATTATGCTATTACAAACAAGAGATTACTGCGGATAGTGGGGTTATGGTATCCTATTTACTTACGTACAGTGGCGGACTAGGAAGGAGGCCGTAACAGATTTGTCTATGGTTTCGTCAGCCCTAGACTGTTTTACCAAAGAACAAGAGCTATTTTGCAAAACAGAAAAACCGGAAGTGTTAAACCGACCGTGTCCGCCACTGTACTACGTAAGCTTGTTTCGGTATTAAAACGATATGAAGTATAGATAGGTATAGATAATAATTAAAATTAAATAGTTTCTGGCACTATTTTATTCTAATTTTTATCATCATCATCATGATTTTCTTTACGCCCCTCATCAGGGACATTTTTCCATTTTTTTCGGTTTTAAGTCAGTTTCGAAATGATTCCAACTGTTACAGCCCATAGACGCAGCCTTTATTGCCTGCTAATCTAATTATAATTTTATATAATTCTTATATTAATTACAAAGAAGATAGATTTGATTGTTTGAATCCAAAACGCTTTATTTTACACGTGTATACGCATCACGCTCAGAGCCTCTAACTAACACAATGACAGTATACAACAAATATGAATTTATATTTAGCTAAATAATATTTAATTTACCCCCTCTACCCTTTTTTTTTTTTTTTTGTAACGGGGGGAAATGCCTAACGCATTTCCCGACGCTCGGGGGAGCGTCGGGGGTATGTGGGGCTCGCACCCACTAAAACCCCCCGGCGGCCGTCTTGGCGCTTTTGGGAAGGACCCCGGGAACCACGCATTACTGGCGTCCGAGGTTCCTCCCACGCTCAACTGATATCAGCTTCGTGCACGGGGAGGGCATATTGTTCCCTCCCCGGCTCGCCTTTGTAGCTGCGGCGGCACAGTGCCACAAGCTGTGCCGCCGCCCATCTTGGGGCCGTTTGATGAGTGTGTCGGGCCCCCGCCCTTCACACCCACGGCCCCAAAGACCCCTTTTAGTCGCCTCTTACGAACTATTATATTATAAAATAAAAAAATACTAGTCTAAAAACTAGAAAAAAATATCCTAAGATACTTACAAAGTTCAAATAATTATCCTCAAGCAAAAAGAAAGACACACAGATAAAACACACACATTCACTTAAAAAGTTACGGTTCACATATCCAGACTTTAGTTATCAAGAGACCTAAGTACTAGGGCGTCAGACCGGACAAAGAGACGAGCGCTCAGAAAGCACGCCAACAAAACACTGAACTCTATCAACCCAGCATGGCGAGAAAATCGCTATTTCATATACATTGGTGGTTTTATTCGCATGTAAAAGTAAAGCTCTATGTAGAGACAGTAATGTACTAACTGAAGTATTGTAGAGGTATATAGACCGGATAGGAAATAATAAGTTCTTTGAGACTGGCAAATGAGATAAGGTTCCAGGCTTGAGAAACATGCTCTTACATTCCAGTTTATTTTCTAGATATTATATTAAACTTAGACCTGTTTAAGGCGTGCAGCACACCTGTTTAGGCTACGAACGCACAGGCGGTTTTTTGCCGCGCGGATTTTATGTAACATACTGAATCCTATGGAAGTGTGCGCACCAGCGGATAAAAAACCGCGCGGTTAAAAATCCGCTGTCGCGGTTTTATTTCCGCGCGGCTAAAAATTCGCCTGTACCTTCGTGGCCTATGAATAAGGTTGAAAATGAAATAACAACCTTTCCAACCGCGCGGAAATAAAACCGCAACAGCTGATTTTTATCCGCGCGGTTTGTTACCGCGCGGATAAAAATCCGCCTGTGCGTTTGAAGCCTTACAGTTATTTTTATAACGAACTTAGGATATTATGTAGAGATAGCTCAAATTTGGGCTATAGTATAACGTCCGCGATAGGTACCCGAAATTGTTTCGTTGTATTGTTGGAGTTTTAGGCCCTTTTTGATTTGGATCGTGAACCTTTAGCCATCAGGATACATTTTTTAATTATATTTATAACTAGTCGACTCGGCGAACTTCGTACCGCCTTACCTATTACTATCTTGTGCATGTTTTATACATATAAACCTTGCTCTTGAATCACTCTATCTTTTAAAACAAACCGCATCAAAATCCGTTGCATAGTTTTAATGATATAAGAATACATAGGGACAGACGCGGGAAGCGACTTTGTTTTATACTATGTATTGATTGATGATGAATTAAAATCGAGTTAGTACGTAGCTAAATAAAAAGTGCTATGCATTATTTGACTCAAGCTACAAAAAACGGGTTTAGTTCTAATTTTAAAACTCATCGTTGGGTTAATCTAAGTCTGGTCAAAAACTAATTAGAAAAGTTTAATTAAACTAGGCAAAAGGTCGTATCTTTGTATTTAAAATTCGGGCTAAATCCTTGCCTTGATCTAACTAGCCGTGGTAAAAATCTAGGTTTAAACAGTCTAAACTAAACACATTCCCACAAGTCTACTAGACTAGACTACTAAAACTCTCAGTACAAAAATAACTTGAACGAATTACGTCCGCAAACCAAGAGCTATTGAAAAACGAAAGCAATCTAGAATCCAGCAAAAACTTAGGTTTTAAAACCTCCTGCCCGCTCCTACTGCCCTGGTAGTTAGGCATCGCGCGCAAACTGTGACCTAGACTGGGTCTAGATTTGACGTCACTTTTAGGCCTGGCCTGTGATTGGTCGACAGTGCCGCCTATTCAATGCAAGACCTAACACGTGGATACGACAACGGTCGCGCTGACCCCTTCACTTGCGTTTGGCGAGAGAGGGAGGGACCTAGGTTTTTACTATCGAATAGGACTTTACTATCGAATCGTGCGAATCCAGATGATAGTCTCGCTGACTCCCTGACCTGCCGCAAACTTCCGCAAAGATACTGAGCTTCTCAGTATCATGCGCGCCTAGTACTTACCAGATGATTGTTAGGTAACTTAGGAACATTGTAATGATTGCCTGGTAATTTGAAACCTAGGAATTACGAGTAGACTAAAAAACTGAACTAGACTTGTGACTAAAATTATATTTGTTTGATACGAAAACGATAAGCTCAAAAGTTGTTTTCTTTTTTACCAGTTGACGGTTTATTACTCAGAAACATTGTATGATTACCTAGTAATTTGGAACCTAGAGGAACTAGACATAGCAAGATTGCTTTATTTACCTGGGCGAGATCAATATTGTTTAAAAACTAGCCCAAAAGTAAAGACCTAAAGTCGACCTCAATTTAGGAATTGTTTCTTAGTAAAGTTTTATTTTTTTCTTAAATGTAGTTGTTTATTGTAAGTTGTGTAACATTTAACAGTCGTCTTTTAATCGATATTTATCTTGATAGTTTGCAAAAAAACACCGTTAAAATAACTTCAGTAGCCATTACCTTTTTTTTTTGTTGCGCAACATATTATTTATTGAACAAAATGCGAAATAAGTCGATTGTTGCGCTCGATCAACGATCAAACGGCAAAATTAAAAGAATTAATAATTTATAAAGATTCATACATAACGCATTTGTAGGAAAGTATTTGCAAAAAAATCAATGTTGTTTCCTGGTATGATTCCGTTACATATTTATAGAAAAAAAAAACTAGAAGACTAGTTAACGGTTATTAAATTAATACAATCCAACGTATATTAGGATAAAATAATGATTTGTAATTTTTCGATGATAAATTTCTTAGATTTCCATGCGTTATTAGGGTCCTGGTCTTGTGGAAGTACTGGACGCCGATATAAAAAAGTAACTCTATGACGCCAATCATCAATGTATTTCCGGGGTCCTTCTAGTCCTTGTTTGTAGAGTATTTAACAGAATTCGTGTGATATCGCCTTACGGATAACCTTCTTGTCTTTTAATTTAAGGCACCGTCGCTATCTACTCCGAGTACCAGGGTTGCATCAGATATGTGCAGTGCAGTGCCTGCATGAGCTGGGAACTGGGTTGTCCATTGTTTGAGCGATCGCAATCGCGACTATGGTTACATCAATGGGGTACGGTGACAGCTAACAAAAAAAACTAGTTTCATTTCAATATGATATGGGAATGTAGAGCAGTGTTTGAAAAAAATACAATATAGAACTTAGTGTCACTAATTTAACAAATCACTTCACTTTCACTTTTGAGGATCTCAATGTCGTTCCATGCCCCCTAGTAGGCCACAAAGATAACTCCTCCACTCTTTCCTTTAGTTCATATGGCGTTTATTTTGTACTGACTTTTTGCTCTACATTTAGGGGCGTAACGGGGCGAAACTAGCGCCAATTCCATAAATAATTGATATCTTCTAAACCACGGCCGAAATCAAAAATATTCGCCTTTGACTCCCTAGATAATCTTGCTAAAATTTTTAAGGCCCTGTTGTGTAGCTTTCAGGTTCAAATACAAAGAAAAAAACCGTTATGAAACTAAAGTAAACTTTGATTTTGAACCTAATAGCTTTTCGCCCCTTAACGAATAATATTCTCCTCAATGCTTTCTTATAGAAGAGCCTGTGACCTGACGACACAGCTCTATCAAAGTTTCCGCAAACGCCTCCATAGATAAAAGTTGCGATTATACAGTTTCTTTTCAGCCATCAAAATTAACTAAACAAAGATATGAAATAATGAAATAAAAAATACGATTTTGGTTTTGTTAAACAATCACGATTCACGACGCTGCATCACGACCACGACGCGACTACAAAACTTAGGTAACTGTTCTGTCCTTTGATGAATTAATCATCTCGAAATTAGGACGAGGAACGGCCATTTTGTATTGATTTTAGTATTTTAAATTTATTTTTCCTTTTGAAACTTTATTTATTCGTGTGCTGTAACCTTTTACAGGCTACCTTGATGTGGGACTGCCTACACTGCATCTTTCGGAAAGCGGTCGCCACTTGAGAGGTTTTCGACCGCCTGATGTGCGTTGGACTTTAAAAACTTTCGGGAGAAGTGAGGAAAAACCATTTATTAAAAACTCTTATCTATACCAATATTATAAAGAGGAAAGATTTGTTTGTTTGTTTTTTTGTTTGTAACGAATGGGCTCCGAAAATACTGAACCGATTTGAAAAATTCTTTCACTGGTAGGAAGCTACACTATCCCCGAGTGACAAAGGCTATATAAGATTTTGAAATAAATTAGGGGTCCTTACTTAAACTCAAATAATGTAACCCAAGGTGCTATATTTTCTCCGTTGTTTACATATTTTGACAGGTGGTTTGTTGTTGTTGTTTATTTTTTTATTTGCCCATTCTAGGAAGTCAAAAGAACATAGTCTATAGAGCCAAGTCTTTAGTAGAATCTTATTTTCTATGGCGTAACGAAGTAAGCCGGGCATACCTACTCGTTTAAAATATAAAGTATTTAAAAATGCCAAAAGCACAAGAAAGGACATAAAAAACTCAGACAGGCTCGTAAAGGGCACGGGCAGGATACTAATGTCAAGGTTCCGTCTTAACGCCCTTGTGCCGCTTCCGGATCGAATGACCGGATCATGGCCGGATTATCACCACCCCGGAAAGAAGCCGGGGAGGCATACCAGGCGTATTTTACAATAAATGCTGAAGCAGTAAAGTACCTACTTTCAATTAAAAAAAAAGCATTTATAAACTAACCCTGTTATTCATAAAAAGTTAAAGAGCATTTTAGTTATTTGACGTAATGTCAATTAAGACTGGATGTCACGTATTTACCATACAACAAACCAGAGAAGTAGACCTCCAGTAACGCTAATTAAAATGTACCGTATCTTTATGAATAACACGGTAAGAAACTATCACAAAGTCTAATCTGGAAATTTCTAACACGAATGTAACTATCTTAAATTTTTTTTGAAGCACATCATGTATTATCTATTTATAACTATAATAATAATATTTATGGAAAGAAGTACCTCCTGTCGTCTGTCTGTGTGTTACCTAGTAGTAGTAGGGTATTCTGTGGGTGTTACGCTATCTCGCGTAAACTACTGAATCGGCATGAGAACTAACTAAGAACTTAATAAGAACAAAAGTTGGGCTTATGCGGTTCGGTTCGGAGCCGCGGGGGTTTCTTATATTCTAGGACCTAGAAGGCTACGTGAACTTGGCACCCGAGATTGAGAAATTTTGTTATTATACCTTTATTCCCATAGATAAACGTTTGTAGTTGATTGTAGTAAAATTTTTATTTTGTAGTAGTTGGACAGAAAAAAAATTATAGCACTTTGAAAAAATCGCGTCCCCCCGATTTACGGAAACTCAAATTTTGTCTTCGATTTAAGAAAAGAATCGTTAGTAGTTGATTGTAGTGAAAATCATTTCGTTTGTAGTTGAAAAAAAAAAATTTTTTTTTGTGAACTTGGCACCCGACAATCTTTTTTTTAAATTTTTTTTTTCGATTCTAATACCTTATAGGACGTAGTTGATTGTAGTGATTTTCTTTTCGTTTGTAGTATCTTAAAAAAAATTAAAAAAAAAGTTTTTCGTTTGAAGTAAAGTAAATTTTGTTGGTAGTGACGTTCAATTCGTTTGTAGTAACTTATTCTCGTTTGTAGTGAGCTTTAAATCGTTTGTAGTAACTTATTTTCGTTTGTAGTGAGCTTTAAATCGTTTGTAGTAACTGATTTTCGTTTGTAGTGACATTAAATTCGTTTGTAGTAACTTATTTACGTTTGTAGTGAGCTTTAAATCGTTTGTAGTAACTTATTTTCGTTTGTAGTGAGGTTAAATTCGTTTGTAGTAACTTATTTTCGTTTGTAGTGACGTTCAATTCGTTTGTAGTAACTTATTCTCGTTTGTAGTGAGCTTTAAATCGTTTGTAGTAACTTACTTTCGTTTGTAGTAACTTACTTTCGTTTGTAGTGACGTTGATTTCGTTTGTAGTTACCTATTTTCGTTTGTAGTGAGCTTTAAATCGTTTGTAGTAACTTACTTTCGTTTGTAGTGAGCTTTATATCGTTTGTAGTAACTTATTTTCGTTTGTAGTGACGTTAAATTCGTTTGTAGTAACTTATTTTCGTTTGTAGTGAGCTTTAAATCGTTTGTAGTAACTTATTTTCGTTTGTAGTGAGGTTAAATTAGTTTTTAGTAACTTATTTTTGTTTGTAGTGACATTAAATTCGTTTGTAGTAACTTATTTTCGTTTGTAGTGAGCTTTAAATCGTTTGTAGTAACTTATTTTCGTTTGTAGTGAGGTTAAATTCGTTTTTAGTAACTTATTTTTGTTTGTAGTGACGTTGAATTCGTTTGTAGTAACTTATTTTCGTTTGTAGTGAGCTTTAAATCGTTTGTACTAACTTACTTTCGTTTGTAGTGAGGTTAAATTCGTTTGTAGTAACTTATTTTCGTTTGTAGTGAGCTTCAAATCGTTTGTAGTAACTTATTTTCGTTTGTAGTGACGTAAAATACGTTTGTAGTAACTTATTTTCGTTTGTAGTGAGCTTTAAATCGTTTGTAGTAACTTATTTTCGTTTGTAGTGAGCTTTAAATCGTTTGAAGTTACTGACTTTCGTTTGTAGTGAAGATAATTTCGTTTGTAGTAACTTATTTTCGTTTGTAGTGACGTTAAATTCCTTTTTAGTAACTTACTTTCGTTTGTAGTGAAGATAATTTCGTTTGTAGTAACTGATTTTCGTTTGTAGTGACGTTAAATTCGTTTGTAGTAACTTATTTTCGTTTGCAGTGAGCTTTAAATCGTTTGTAGTAACTAATTTTCTGTTGTAGTGAGGAAAAATTCGTTTGTAGTAACTTATTTTCGTTTGTAGTGAGCTTTAAAACGTTTGTAGTAACTTATTTTCGTTTGTAGTGACGTTAAATACGTTTGTAGTAACTTTTTTTTCGTTTGTAGTGAGCTTTAAATCGTTTGTAAAAACTTACTTTCGTTTGTAGTGAGGTTAAATTCGTTTGTAGTAACTTGTTTTCGTTTGTAGTGAGCTTTAAATCGTTTGTAGTTACTTACTTTCGTTTGTAGTGAAGATAATTTCGTTTGTAGTAACTGATTTTCGTTTGTAGTGACGTTAAATTCGTTTGTAGTAACTTATTTTCGTTTGTAGTGAGCTTTAAATCGTTTGTAGTAACTTATTTTCTTTTGTAGTGAGGAAAAATTCGTTTGTAGTAACTTATTTTCGTTTGTAGTGAGCTTTAAATCGTTTGTAGTAACTTATTTTCGTTTGTAGTGAGGTAAAATTCGTTTGTAGTAACTTATTTTCGTTTGTAGTGAGCTTTAAATCGTTTGTAGTAACTTATTTTCGTTTGTAGTGAGGTTAAATTCGTTTGTAGTAACTTATTTTCGTTTGTAGTGAGCTTTAAATCGTTTGTAGTAACTTATTTTCGTTTGTAGTGAGGTTAAATTCGTTTGTAGTAACTTATTTTCGTTTGTAGTGAGCTTTAAATCGTTTGTAGTAACTTAATTTCGTTTGTAGTGAGGTTAAATTCGTTTGTAGTAACTTATTTTCGTTTGTAGTGAGCTTTAAATCGTTTGTAGTTACTAACTTTCGTTTGTAGTGAAGACAATTTCGTTTGTAGTAACTGATTTTCGTTTGTAGTGACGTTTAATTCGTTTGTAGTAACTGATTTTCGTTTGTAGTGACGTTAATTTCGTTTGTTGTTACTTATTTTCGTTTGTAGTGAGCTTTAAATCGTTTGTAGTAACTTACTTTCGTTTGTAGTGAGGTTAATTTCGTTTGTAGCAACTTATTTTCGTTTGTAGTGAGCTTTAAATCGTTTGTAGTTACTTCTTTTCGTTTGTAGTGAAGATAATTTCGTTTGTAGTAACTGATTTTCGTTTGTAGTGAGCTTTAAATCGTTTGTAGTAACTTACTTTTGTTTGTAGTGAGGTTAAATTCGTTTGTAGTAACTTATTTTCGTTTGTAGTGACGTTAAATTCGTTTGTAGTAACTTACTTTCGTTTGTAGTGACGTTAATTTCGTTTGTAGTTACCTATTTTCGTTTGTAGTGAGCTTTAAATCGTTTGTAGTAACTTATTTTCGTTTGTAGTGACGTAAAATTCGTTTGTAGTAAGTGATTTTCGTTTGTAGTGAGCTTTAAATCGTTTGTAGTTACTTACTTTCGTTTGTAGTGAAGATAATTTCGTTTGTAGTAACTAATTTTTGTTTGTAGTGAGCTTTAAATCGTTTGTAGTTACTGACTTTCGTTTGTAGTGAGGTTAAATTCGTTTGTAGTAACTTATTTTCGTTTGTAGTGAGCTTTAAATCGTTTGTAGTAACTTATTTTCGTTTGTAGTGACGTTAAATTCGTTTGTAGTAACTTACTTTCGTTTTGTAGTGACGTTAAATTCGTTTGTAGTAACCTATTTTCGTTTGTAGTGAGATTTAAATCGTTTGTAGTAACTAACTTTCGTTTGTTGTGAGGATAAATTCGTTTGTAGTAACTTATTTTCGTTTGTAGTGAGCTTGAAATCGTTTGTAGTAACTTACTTTCGTTTGCAGTGAGGTTAAATTCGTTTGTAGTAACTTCTTTTCGTTTGTAGTGAGCTTTAAATCGTTTGTAGTTACTTACTTTCGTTTGTAGTGAAGATAATTTCGTTTGTAGTAACTGATTTTCGTTTGTAGTGACTTTAAATTCGTTTGTAGTAACTTATTTTCGTTTGTAGTGAGCTTTAAATCGTTTGTAGTAACTTATTTTCTTTTGTAGTGAGGAAAAATTCGTTTGTAGTAACTTGTTTTCGTTTGTAGTGAGCTTTAAATCGTTTGTAGTAACTTATTTTCGTTTGTAGTGAGGTAAAATTCGTTTGTAGTAACTTATTTTCGTTTGTAGTGAGCTTTAAATCGTTTGTAGTAACTTATTTTCGTTTGTAGTGAGGTAAAATTCGTTTGTAGTAACTTATTTTCGTTTGTAGTGAGCTTTAAATCGTTTGTAGTAACTTATTTTCGTTTGTAGTGAGGTTAAATTCGTTTGTAGTAACTTATTTTCGTTTGTAGTGAGCTTTAAATCGTTTGTAGTAACTTATTTTCGTTTGTAGTGAGGTTAAATTCGTTTGTAGTAACTTATTTTCGTTTGTAGTGAGCTTTAAATCGTTTGTAGTAACTTAATTTCGTTTGTAGTGAGGTTAAATTCGTTTGTAGTAACTTATTTTCGTTTGTAGTGAGCTTTAAATCGTTTGTAGTTACTAACTTTCGTTTGTAGTGAAGACAATTTCGTTTGTAGTAACTGATTTTCGTTTGTAGTGACGTTTAATTCGTTTGTAGTAACTGATTTTCGTTTGTAGTGACGTTAATTTCGTTTGTTGTTACTTATTTTCGTTTGTAGTGAGCTTTAAATCGTTTGTAGTAACTTACTTTCGTTTGTAGTGAGGTTAATTTCGTTTGTAGCAACTTATTTTCGTTTGTAGTGAGCTTTAAATCGTTTGTAGTTACTTCTTTTCGTTTGTAGTGAAGATAATTTCGTTTGTAGTAACTGATTTTCGTTTGTAGTGAGCTTTAAATCGTTTGTAGTAACTTACTTTTGTTTGTAGTGAGGTTAAATTCGTTTGTAGTAACTTATTTTCGTTTGTAGTGACGTTAAATTCGTTTGTAGTAACTTACTTTCGTTTGTAGTGACGTTAATTTCGTTTGTAGTTACCTATTTTCGTTTGTAGTGAGCTTTAAATCGTTTGTAGTAACTTATTTTCGTTTGTAGTGACGTAAAATTCGTTTGTAGTAAGTGATTTTCGTTTGTAGTGAGCTTTAAATCGTTTGTAGTTACTTACTTTCGTTTGTAGTGAAGATAATTTCGTTTGTAGTAACTAATTTTTGTTTGTAGTGAGCTTTAAATCGTTTGTAGTTACTGACTTTCGTTTGTAGTGAGGTTAAATTCGTTTGTAGTAACTTATTTTCGTTTGTAGTGAGCTTTAAATCGTTTGTAGTAACTTATTTTCGTTTGTAGTGACGTTAAATTCGTTTGTAGTAACTTACTTTCGTTTTGTAGTGACGTTAAATTCGTTTGTAGTAACCTATTTTCGTTTGTAGTGAGATTTAAATCGTTTGTAGTAACTAACTTTCGTTTGTTGTGAGGATAAATTCGTTTGTAGTAACTTATTTTCGTTTGTAGTGAGCTTGAAATCGTTTGTAGTAACTTACTTTCGTTTGCAGTGAGGTTAAATTCGTTTGTAGTAACTTCTTTTCGTTTGTAGTGAGCTTTAAATCGTTTGTAGTTACTTACTTTCGTTTGTAGTGAAGATAATTTCGTTTGTAGTAACTGATTTTCGTTTGTAGTGACTTTAAATTCGTTTGTAGTAACTTATTTTCGTTTGTAGTGAGCTTTAAATCGTTTGTAGTAACTTATTTTCTTTTGTAGTGAGGAAAAATTCGTTTGTAGTAACTTGTTTTCGTTTGTAGTGAGCTTTAAATCGTTTGTAGTAACTTATTTTCGTTTGTAGTGAGGTAAAATTCGTTTGTAGTAACTTATTTTCGTTTGTAGTGAGCTTTAAATCGTTTGTAGTAACTTATTTTCGTTTGTAGTTAGGTAAAATTCGTTTGTAGTAACTTATTTTCGTTTGTAGTGAGCTTTAAATCGTTTGTAGTAACTTATTTTCGTTTGTAGTGAGGTTAAATTCGTTTGTAGTAACTTATTTTCGTTTGTAGTGAGCTTTAAATCGTTTGTAGTAACTTATTTTCGTTTGTAGTGAGGTTAAATTCGTTTGTAGTAACTTATTTTCGTTTGTAGTGAGCTTTAAATCGTTTGTAGTAACTTAATTTCGTTTGTAGTGAGCTTTAAATCGTTTGTAGTTACTGACTTTCGTTTGTAGTGAAGATAATTTCGTTTGTAGTAACTGATTTTCATTTGTAGTGACGTTAAATTCCTTTGTAGTAACTTACTTTCGTTTGTAGTGAAGATAATTTCGTTTGTAGTAACTGATTTTCGTTTGTAGTGACGTTAAATTCGTTTGTAGTAACTTATTTTCGTTTGTAGTGAGCTTTAAATCGTTTGTAGTAACTAATTTTCTTTTGTAGTGAGGAAAAATTCGTTTGTAGTAACTTATTTTCGTTTGTAGTGAGCTTTAAATCGTTTGTAGTAACTTATTTTCGTTTGTAGTGAGGTTAAATTCGTTTGTAGTAACTTATTTTCGTTTGTAGTGAGCTTTAAATCGTTTGTAGTAACTTAATTTCGTTTGTAATGAGGTTAAATTCGTTTGTAGTAACTTACTTTCGTTTGTAGTGACGTTAATTTCGTTTGTATTTACCTATTTTCGTTTGTAGTGAGCTTTAAATCGTTTATAGTAACTTACTTTCGTTTGTAGTGAGCTTGAAATCGTTTGTAGTAACTTACTTTCGTTTGCAGTGAGGTTAAATTCGTTTGTAGTAACTTCTTTTCGTTTGTAGTGAGCTTTAAATCGTTTGTAGTTACTTACTTTCGTTTGTAGTGAAGATATCTTAGCTTGTAGTAACTGATTTTTACTACTTACTACTAAAAACGATTTAAAGCTCACTACAAACGAAAATAAGTTACTCCAAAAGAATTTAACCTCACTACAAACGAGAAAAAGTTACTACAAACGTATTTAACGTCACTACATACGAAAATAAGTTACTACAAACGAATTTAACCTCACTACAAACGAAAGTAAGTTACTATAAACGATTTAAAGCTTACTACAAACGAAAATAGGTAAATACAAACGAAATTAACGTCACTACAAACGAAAATAAGTTACTACAAACGAATTTAACCTCACTACAAACGAAAGTAAGTTAGTACAAACGATTTAAAGCTCACTACAAGCGAAAATAAGTTACTACAAACGAATTCAACGTCACTACAAACAAAAATAAGTTACTAAAAACGAATTTAACCTCACTACAAACGAAAATAAGTTACTACAAACGATTTAAAGCTCACTACAAACGAAAATAAGTTACTACAAACGAATTTAATGTCACTACAAACAAAAATAAGTTACTAAAAACGAATTTAACCTCACTACAAACGAAAATAAGTTACTACAAACGATTTAAAGCTCACTACAAACGAAAATAAGTTACTACAAACGAATTTAACGTCACTACAAACGAAAATAAGTTACTACAAACGATTTGAAGCTCACTACAAACGAAAATAAGTTACTACAAACGAATTTTACCTCACTACAAACGAAAATAAGTTACTACAAACGATTTAAAGCTCACTACAAACGAAAACAAGTTACTACAAACGAATTTTTCCTCACTACAAAAGAAAATTAGTTACTACAAACGATTTAAAGCTCACTACAAACGAAAATAAGTTACTACAAACGAATTTAACGTCACTACAAACGAAAATCAGTTACTACAAACGAAATTATCTTCACTACAAACGAAAGTAAGTAACTACAAACGATTTAAAGCTCACTACAAACGAAAACAAGTTACTACAAACGAATTTAACCTCACTAGAAACGAAAGTAAGTTTTTACAAACGATTTAAAGCTCACTACAAACGAAAAAAAAGTTACTACAAACGTATTTAACGTCACTACAAACGAAAATAAGTTACTACAAACGTTTTAAAGCTCACTACAAACGAAAATAAGTTACTACAAACGAATTTTACCTCACTACAAACGAAAATAAGTTACTTCAAACGATTTAAAGCTCACTACAAACGAAAATAAGTTACTACAAACGAATTTTTCCTCACTACAAAAGAAAATTAGTTACTAAAAACGATTTAAAGCTCACTACAAACGAAAATAAGTTACTACAAACGAATTTAACGTCACTACAAACGAAAATCAGTTACTACAAACGAAATTATCTTCACTACAAACGAAAGTAAGTTACTACAAAGGAATTTAACGTCACTACAAACGAAATACAGTTACTACAAACGAAATTATCTTCACTACAAACGAAAATTAGTTACTACAAACGAAATTATCTTCACTACAAACGAAAGTAAGTTACTACAAACGTTTTAAAGCTCACTACAAACGAAAATAAGTTACTACAAACGAATTTAACCTCACTACAAACGATAGTAAGTTACTACAAACGATTTAAAGCTCACTACAAACGAAAATAAGTTACTACAAACGAATTTAACCTCACTACAAACGAAAGTAAGTTACTACAAACGATTTAAAGCTCACTACAAACGAAAATAAGTTACTACAAACGAATTTAACCTCACTACAAACGAAAGTAAGTTACTACAAACGATTTAAAGCTCACTACAAACGAAAATTAGTTACTACAAACGAATTTAACCTCACTAC
Organism: Euspilapteryx auroguttella; assembly: GCA_951802225.1. Classification (NCBI taxonomy): domain Eukaryota; kingdom Metazoa; phylum Arthropoda; class Insecta; order Lepidoptera; family Gracillariidae; genus Euspilapteryx; species Euspilapteryx auroguttella. Next base: position 14,130,298 of record OX637646.1, on the reverse strand, counting down.
AAACGAAAGTAAGGTACTACAAACGAATTTAACGTCACTACAAACGAAAGGTAGTAACTACAAACGATTTAAAGCTCACTACAAACGAAAATAAGTTACTACAAACGAATTTAACCTCACTACAAACGAAAGTAAGTTACTACAAACGATTTAAAGCTCACTACAAACGAAAATAGGTAACTACAAACGAAATTAACGTCACTACAAACGAAAGTAAGTTACTACAAACGAATTTAACCTCACAACAAACGAAAGTAAGTTACTACAAACGATATTAACGTCACTACAAACGAAAATCAATTACTACAAACGATTTAAAGCTAACTACAAACGAAATTAACGTCACTACAAACGAAAAACAGTTACTACAAATGATTTAAAGCTCACTACAAACGAGAATAAGTTACTACAAACGAATTGAACGTCACTACAAACAAAATTTACTTTACTTCAAACGAAAAACTTTTTTTTTTATTTTTTTTAAGATACTACAAACGAAAAGAAAATCACTACAATCAACTACGTCCTATAAGGCATTAGAATCGAAAAAAAAAAAAAAAAAAAGTTTGTCGGGTGCCAAGTTCACAAAAAAAGATTTTTTTTTTCAACTACAAACGAAATGATTTTCACTACAATCAACTACTAACGATTCTTTTCATGAATCGAAGACAAAATTTGAGTTTCCGTAAATCGGGGGGACGCGATTTTTTCAAAGTGCTATAATTTTTTTTCTGTCCAACTACAAAAAAAAAAATTTTTACTACAATCAACTACAAACGTTTATCTATGGGAATAAAGGTATAATAACAAAATTTCTCAATCTCGGGTGCCAAGTTCACATAGCCAAATTTCAGCTTTGTACGCCCAGTAGTTTCGGCTCTGCGTTGTCTGTCAGTCAGTCAGTCAGTCAGTCAGTCAGTCAGTCAGTCAGTCAGTAACGGAAGAGTTTTATATATATTGATTATAAAAATGTGAAAGTAACTGTGTCTATGTCTGTCTCACTTTCACGCTAAATTACTGAACCAATTAAGATGATATTTGGTACAGAGATGGCACTGGCGAAGCTGCGGGGTGCTCACTAGTTAATTTTTATAAAGACGTGATTTTATTTCAAACCATAGTAATAACTTTGTTCAACTGAGTACAGATCTGTAACCAAATTGCAACATGCTACTTTAAAGCCTGATCCTGTTATTTAAAAAAAAATTAAGACCATTTTAGTTATTTGATGTTATGTCAATTTAGATTGGATGTCACCTATTTACCATACATAAAGCTACTTAAAATCTAGTAGAACTTTATGAATAATATGGTTACTGTTTATTAAGATCAAAATTGCTAACTATTGCTATGCCAACAGTATGTATACTGTTGAAGCCATAGCTACAACACTACAACCTGCAAGTTCCAAATAATCTTACGCTGACACTCACAGTCAGTGTTTGGAGGCTACTAAGTTACTCGGACAAGTAGTTTCCGAGAACTGATTATCCCGGGTCATGTTTGAGCATATGTTTCACTGATACAAGTCAAAACTAGACTATCGGCAGTAACATGACGGACAATTAGTCAGATTTCTCATATCTATCTGTCACTTTTGACGATCATCTCCATACATTTTCCCGCATTGAAATGTCAAAAGCAATTAAAAGTGACAGAAAGATTCAACAATAGTATTGAAAATAGTCCGTCATGCTGCAGGGGCAGCCCCCGCAGCATGACGGACAATTCGTCTAATTTGTCGTATCTATCTGTCACTTTTGTCGATCATCTCCATACATTTTCCCGCATTGAAATGTCAAAAGCGATTAAAAGTGACAGTTAGATTCGACAAATAGTCCGTCGTGCTGCGGGGGCTGGTTATATCAATTTGAGTAGAGTGGAGAATGATCTAGTTACATTTTGAAACTTTAGAGCGCGAGGTCATCGGTTGAGATGCGACACAACTGTGAACGTCAGCCTTAGCATCATGGTCAAAAACTCATTCATTAGTTCATAGTTAAACAATTTGCTATTTGTCTTACTTAACAATAAAGAAAAATTTACTAAGGTTAGTTTATTGCCTAGCTGAAGTGTTGTGGAGCATTGAAGCGTCATCCTACAGTTTGCTGCTGAGTTCAGTCAGCCCTATGAATGTATGTGGGGATTGTAAATCAATACATAGTATAAAACAAAGTCACTTCCCGCGTCTGTCCCTATGTATGCTCCCTATCTATAAACGACGTTACGGATTTTGATGCGGTTTTTTTTTATCGATAGAGTGATTCAAAAGGAAGGTTTATATTATTGTATAATACATGAGCAACATAGAAGTAAGGTTAGGCGGTACAAAGTTCGCTGGGTCGACTAGTAAATAAATAAAAAATAAAAAAGCCTTTTATTTGATCCTGCTACATTCACTTCTTACTTACTAATTCATAACTATAAAACTTAATTTAATTATTAAGCAAGGTCCCCAGATTGGGTAAAGGCCTCCTCCTCCTCCATCGTGGGGATTGTGTACAGCTAATATGTGAACTGCAGGGAACCCTTTACCCCCATAAAAGAAGGCCCCAGAGAGTGTGAGGAAATTACAGAGTGGCTCCAAACATGCAGGGGAACTAAGTAATAACTTTAAAGATGTCCTGAATATTGTAGAATGATTTGAGTTGCTAAAAACTTGGGCAGGATGGTTTGTTATCCAAATGCATTTTACAACTGTAAGAGGTATGGTAGGAATGGAAACAAACTACGTTATAAAAAGTAAGCAAACAAACAAACAAACTTACCTATTGCTATAGGATCCTTGAATCAATCTCTGAATAATATTTAGAACACCAACACAAAAAAATCACAACAAAGTAACCACACGATAGGAGTTTTTATTTACTTTAAAACAGGTGTTTATCGACAAATACGTTTGGTCAGTTCAGTGGGACGTTTTAGGAAAGGAAAACAAACAGGCAGCAAAGCCTCCAAAAAGCCTTTTTTTTAGCGAGCGAGAGCAAATTTACGACGCGACGACACTTCATTCAACGATTCAACAAAACTAGTGTTGCCATGGTATGGTGCCAATCATCGCGAAGTCCAAGACGATTGTCAGTGTCATACATTCGCAAAAAAAATTGCATTTTGCAATTTTATTTACCGCATAGTCTACTGGTTTTTTATCATTCTTCAATCAATTTAAATTTTTATTTTTTTCGCAGCACGGCCAATTCCGTCTTTTAAATTCTTTTCACCATAAATTAATATATTTTTTTACCATGATATGGTAAAAAAAAATAATTAATTAGTAGATAGATAATATAGATATAGTATATCTATATTATCTATCTACTATTTAGATTAAAAAGAATCGTTGTTCGTTAGTCTCGCTTAAACTTGAGGAACGGCCCTCCGCCGTTTTAGTTGATTTTGGTTTTGAAATGTTTGTGGTGGTAGTCCAGAAAAGCTTTAAAAAGTAAAAAAAAATGAAAAATGTCGAGGAGAACGTAAGTATACTTAAAAAAACAACAATTTAATTTTCCATAAAAATAATTCAATTTTTTACGATGTTTTAAGGTACAACATATTTCCAATTTTAGATCACTCCTAGGGCCAGCTAAGTAACCTAAATGGCGAAAAGTCGGCCAAATTAGCGACACCAAAGTGCACAGTAAAATGTCAACTTGCGATCTGCTTGTACCGGAACGTATGTAATGTAACAAAACATTTTTTTATACTGCTAACGCCCTCTAGCGAAACTAGTGAAATTTAAAACTACTACTGTTCAAATATTTGCTGTAGTTATTTGTTCATCGCTTCCAAGAAATATTACTATAGAGGACAGCACTAGTTGGTCTAACAAACGTAAAGGGTACATACCTAAAGGTATAAATAAGTCGTCTATTGAGGCAAAGCCTAATCCCAAAACACAAAAAAGGGGGAGTTTTTTTTATTTCAGTTACTTATAAACTTACGTGATGGCATATTTTAAAGATATAATTCAATAAAACGCGTTTTCTAACTACATACAACTACTAAAATGATCCCTCAAAATCAATATCCCTCAAATTTTCAGAACACTTCAGTTCTTAAAACATTTTCTTGAGTTCTATCAGTTGAAAATCAATGTCTAACGCTTACGCTATCTTTTGGGTAGGGAATATTGTAAGGTTCAAATTTAATCAACAGATTATATTCATGCATTAAATTATAATGTTTTTAACCTCAGAAAATCGCTCATCTCTTTTGGTTATTTGAACTTGCTAAATAAAATCTTACTTAACTTTAAAATTAAACCTTTTAAGTAATATTGGTTTATAAGTTCTTATAGAAAATATTATATTATTTGCGACCTTCATAAGTGGACGTATTTACGACTAAATATGTATGATGATAACAACATACATTACATAGTGGATTAGTGAGTCCACAAATTAATTTCAAAATCGACGAATCAATTTAACAAAAAAAGCCTTCCGTTGCTAAGCAACCCGAGCATTCGATACCGTCTAACGTGAACATTCAATTGTTTCCTAAATTGATTTTAAATTACAATAACTTTGTACGAACTTTGTGTGAAATATCCAGTCAAACGAGCAGAGTTCACAGGTATGTATGCGTGCCTGATTTATATGTAGCTAGGGGTGGTTGCTTCGTAGATAATGACTTTTGCTGGGTAATTTACTCACGTTCGAGCCAAAAGGGCTGGGGTGATGGTTGCCTTGGCGTATAGCTATTTGCTATTGAATGAAAAATATTAAGACACTCTTTATGGCACATGGCACAGCTAAACTATAACCACCCACAAAAAAAAAGTGCTAAACTAAGGAAAATATTAAAGATGCGAAACAGTATTCCACTAGATAATGCAGCCTAGAATTTTTAGGGCACTGTTGTATAGCTTTTAGGTTAAAGACCAAAGAAAGCTACAAAGTATTGCTAAAAACGGCCAATTTTGTCGACAATCAGTAGCTTTCTTTGTAACAATGCCTTAAAAATACTTGACTGCACTATCTAGTGGAATGGTGAATACTGTTTCACATTTTTGATATTTGCCTTAGTTTAGAAAGATATTAATTTTTTTCTCGGGCGCTACTTTAGCTATGCTATGGCTCTTAAAATCAACATAGTCCGGATAAACGAGGGATAAACCCACATACGCAAGTATATTTTTGAGACAACCATGTTGCAACGAGAGTGGGTGTACAGAAATACTTGATAACACGCCGCTGAAATTCTTTCAACTTCTTCAAAAGTTTCCTAACTTACACGAGGAGGTAAAGGTACAGAAAAAAAAACAAAAGACGCCCTAAAAACAAAACAATAAAATAAAAAAAACCTTTATAACGTGATCGTAAATACCTGAACATACACGGCCCTTGCGTGCCCTTACAGACATTTGCATTGGTATGCAAAAGCTTTGCATGATGGCATAGAAATGATCTGCTTAACTAGACATGTAAGAAGCACACCTAACCACAGGGTACCTAAATACTAACCAAGGGAAAAATAATAAACAGTAGGTAGGTTAGATTAGAGGTTTTCTAAAAAAGAGAAGAAATAATATAATTATACGCCTCTCAAAAGACCGGGATCCATTCCTAAATAGCCAAGACATAGAATAACATAATGGTCCACCATTCCTATAAAGAAAATTCGGGCTTCACATTATGCAACATTTTGCTTATCAACAATATCAATACATAGTACAAAATAAAGTCGCTTCCCGCGTTAATTTATTTTTCTTACTAGTCGACCCAGCAAACTTCGTACCGCCTGACCTATTACTATATCGTGCATGAATTTTACTTTTTAAACTTCCTCTTGAATCATCAATCTATTAAAAAAAAAATCTGTTGCGTAGGTTTAAAGATTTAAGCATACATAGGGACAGCCCTATGTATGCTTAAATCTTTAAACTGTCGACTAGTAAGAAAAATAAATTCTGGATAAGAAACGAAAAATTTTATTTTAATATCAGGGAACTAAAAACAGATACAAAAAGTCTTAATAAATACAATAATTAGTTAGATCGGTGATAGGTAAGTAATTATTCTTCGGTAAGCGGTGCCGCGTCGTGCTATGCTGAAACTTTCAGTAGCTGATTGCAAAGTTTGGACTAGTGGAATCATTAGTACATTCAAATGTCTTTTCACCGCGATTAATGATTTTGGTTGCTAAAAATAAAAAAAAAGAAACAAGCAAATAAAATATCAATTAAATGGATTTAGGTCGATTCCTGGCGGCGGGGCGAATATTGTTTGTTATAATGAATTTTGTTTCCGGTCTGGGTGTAATGTTTGTCTCTGTATATGTTTCGGGCACCCTAGATACAGGTTCTTCCTAGTTAGGGGCTCTGAGTGTTAATAGTTATTGTTATTATAATGCCATATGTAAAGGTAGACGTCGTTAAATCGCAAACCCTCTATATTTTACTGCATGTTCCACCTGTACCGGTACATTCTCGAAGCGCTAATTGCGAAGGTGGCGTGCCCGGCACGGCATCAGATAGTTCAGTAGGCAATTTGTCTTCTGGCTCTAGCAAAATAAATTAAAATTTCTTCACTTGACACAGTTCTTAATGGAACATAACGAGTCTAAAGTTTGAATAGGAAACTTTATGTTAGGGATCGTTCTAGCTAGATTTTAGAAAAGAACTTGAAATTAGAAGTTAGCTTGATTTAGTTTTTTTTGCTCAATTTTTGAGGGGAGTACGGGTGCGATACTAGCGCCACTTCGATAAATAATTAATATCTGGTTTAGAAACCATGGCCGAAATTATAATTATGCGCCAATAACACCCTAGATTGTGAACCAAATAAATGTTTTCTTATTCTTATTCTTTATTCTAGATAATATTTCTTAGAATTTTTAAGGTCTGTTGTGTAGCTTTCAGGATAATGATTAAAGAAATATTCGTTTGTGAAACTTAAAGTGGTCACTTTAGGCAACACACACGAATATTTCTGAGATCATTATCCTGAAAACTACACAACAAAGCCTTAAAAATTCTAAACACGATTGCGTCATTGACGCATTTTTTTATTTTGGCCTTGGTTTAGATTAATTATTTATCGGAAGTGGTGCTAGTATAGTACCTGTTAAGACTATAAACCAGATATTTAATCGTTGCAATACTAATTCAAAATAAAAAGCACTATCCACTTAGTATTTTATTTAGGAATTGAAAGCATAAATTTTCTCAGGCTCAAAAATGGCGGAATCCAAGCCAAGTCTGTCAATGGGTGCCGGAATCATGGTGCTGCGGAGTGTCCGAATGTTCCTCAGCGCTGGACGAGCTGCCTCCGAGCGTCGCACACCCCAGGCCCCGCAGCCAAAGAAGAAAACCTGTCCCAGGAAGCCACCGACCAGAACCCTGGACCATCTGGTTAAAACTACTAAGTTAAATAAGTAAGTTAGCAAATTTGGCGTGTGGATGCGTCTTTACCAACACCCTGAGTGTCGTAAAAGGCGACTAAGGGAACAGCCTAAGGACGGGCAGCGGCGTAATTAGGTATGTGGAAATAGTTGAAGAGCAACTGAAATCACCAACCAATGGTTGTTATAATGGTTGGCTTAAGTTTAGTCGTATCGCATATAATTACGCCAAAACTTCCTTAATCACTGAGTCACACACGTCCCTCCACACAAACTGTACAGTGGCAGTCTAGGAGGGCGTAACAGATTTGTCTATGGTCTTTTTGTAATACAGTCTAGGGCGCAAGAGAGCAAATGGTTGGCTTATATTTTGGTCACTTAATTATTTTGTTTGTGCTTTAATTTTTTTATATTTTTGTCACTTGACGGCTAACTCTATACCAAATTTTATTGCAAACGCTCCAGCCGGTTAGACGTGAAAAAGTAACAAACACACAAACTTTCGCATTTATAATATTAGTGAGAAGTGAAGTGAAAAAGATGAGTAAAATCACTTCTCAGATAAAAAAAATACGTGTCCTAGATTGTTACCTTGGGGAATTCCAATTTTAAGTAGGTATGCATTGTGCAGTGTGGAAAAAAACAGGAGGAGCTTATTAACTGTAGTAAAGTAGATTACCTTTTGCGTTGCGTGCGTTTGCTAATCATAAAATAGCAGGCTTCCATTCTGTCAACTTTACTCTAAATTACCTCTAATGGCTCCATTTATTACGTAAATTCTACGCTACGTAATCTTATCATAGATTATTTTAGTTAAAAAAAATATTCATGTTGTTTTATTATTATTATTTTATTTGAATTCTACCTAAACTTCCTATTTCAGGCAGAATATTATGTTAGAATGATGTCTACAAAGAACAGCTTCCGTGTAGTGTTCCCAAAAAAGGGACCTGCTATCTTTCATCTAGCCTGTAACCTGTTTTGTACTGAATTTTTACTTTAGATGAACGAAAAATATTCCATGTCTTTCTTAGAGCCCTAGAATGCAAACTAAGAAATTGTAAATCAATTTTAACAAAACTTAAAAATATACTTAGTATATTGGTACCAATACAATGATAGTAACTTTTTTTATGAATTTTTTTTTTTTTCTTAAGATTTAAAATTAAAAATCTACTTAGAACAGTTACAATTGAAATAGAAATTTGAGTTATAATATTTAAATCAACTGAGACAACTTAGTTACAATAATAGAGCGTGTTTGCACTTCTATAGCTACATAATTTACACATTCAAATGGGCTATGAAAGGCATAGTTTCAGACGCTATAGGTAACAATTATTTCACCTGATTTCAGGTAGAAATAACGTAGCACAGTCGATCGAGCTTTCGTGAGGAGAGGTCGCGTATCGAACTTACCACAAGCTTTTACGAAAAGGCATTTTTGTATTTTTTTAAACTTTTTTATGATTTATAACGTAAAGTAAATGTTTAAAGTTAATAATGCCGCATAGGAAATTAAAAGATAAAAGTTTGGATGCCTTGCAGAAGTGCACTTACTTTACCAAGTGAGTTTTCGTTTCGAGTTTTTACAGCAGAATTTATTCCTTAAACTTGTTTTTTAAATTCTAGACTGTTTAAAAAAAACTGTGTTATAAATGTTTCTTTTTAAAGAATTAAAATTTTTTGCTTTTAAAATTATGAGAATAGTTTTTTGTTGGCTATTATTTGTTTTAAAAAAGTTTTCAATGATATCAAAGATAAGGCTTCAAACAGAGCCACCTAACTAGGCAAATATTCCCGGCACTACAGAACCACAGAACTGAGAGAGCTAAAATGAGTCAATGCATAGTATAAAATGAAGTCGCTTCCCGCGTCTGTCCCTGTGTACGCTTAAATCTTAAAAGAAACGCAACAGATTTTGATGCAGTTTTTTTTATAGAGTGATTCATCAAGAAGGTTTATAAGTATAATAGTAATTAGTTAAGCGGTACGAAGTTCGCCGGGTCGACTAGATATCCTATAAAGATATGCACTCCTAGTATTTGGCGCCAACCCGACTGCCGTCACTCAAAACGTTTGTCCTTTTATGGCGATCTTTTGGGGAGGCCTATGCGGAAACGAAGTGAACCTAAACCGTCTTTCAGAGCAGAGCTGGAAGCCTTGTTCGCCATGTACAGGCGACTAGTGGCAGCAGCGCAGGCTGGAGCCTTTACCTCCGCGATCGGACAACCACCTCCTAAAATAGAGGTATGTTATGTAGCCCTAGTAACTTCTTTTGTTCAATTAGCTTTTTTTCTTGTAACGCCACAGTCGAAAAAAAAATCTACTAAACCATGGACGAAGTCAAAAATATGCGTCGATGATGCACTAGATACAATGTTTCAGTACATACGGTTCTAAGTGGGTTGCCTAGAAGAAATCACTCTTAGCGATAAGGGCGCCCATTGCATGCAAATTCATTTGTTTGTACCCTGAATTTATTAATGTACTTTGTATGCAATAAAGTGTTTTCTAATTCCATTCTATTCTAGATAATCTTAAATTGAATTAAATTTTAGGCAACTTTTGTGTAGTAGCTCTTGCTGCTGCTTTTAACTGAGTACTAATGAGCCTATGTCATTTCTCAGGCTATCCTTATACCGAATTTTATTAAAACGGTTTAATAGTTTTATCGCGAAAGCTAGACAAACGGACAGAGAGTTACTTTTGCATTTATAATAATAGTATAAGTAGATGAGCCCCAACCGGTAAGCGAACCTGGTAATCTGGGCATGATCGCTAATACATAACAAAGGAAACATCAAATCTAATCTAACTTCCTAATTGTAAAACTTCTAAGTTACCTTAATGGACGAAATTGGCTCGTAAAAAGTGAGATATTTACTCACGCAATAGCCAAACAGCCGATAGCTAAATATTACATTTGATTGTTTGTTTTTATAAGAATTACTAGTCGACCCGGCGAACTTCGTACCGCCTTACCTATTATTATTTTGTGCATGTATTATATACTTATAAACCTTCCTGTTGAATCACTCTATCTTTAAAAAAAAACCGCATCAAAATCCGTTGCCTAGTTTTAAAGATTTAAGCATACATAGGGACAGACGCGTAAAGCGACTTTATTTTATACTATGTATTGATGATGATATTGATACAGATACTTTAATACTAAATCGGGATCCAAAGTATGGAGCATTAGGTTTCGTTTCGACTAGAGATGCGTAGCGAGAAATGTGTTTTAAAGTTTTAAAGGACCAATGGAATCACTTTATTCACTTGTTGCTAGGCAAACGAAATTATAATACATTGGTTGTAAAAATCAAATTCCCTGCTCCGGCTACGCATCTCTAGTGACGCTCCCTTAATGCTGTTAGCCCACCTCCGCTGCGAAATCCAAAGGGCGTAACCGCTGCGCGAAAGAGATCATCGTCAGTTTCGAACGTCAGAGCAGAGAAGAGAAATTCACTCCCTTTACGAAGAACAAAAAGCGTTCATGGTCTTGGTATCGGAGAAGAGTCGACCAGATGGCAGTTTGATTTGCGAAAGACAATATTATAATATAATATCTGGGGGGCTATTACGGCCGCTTTTGCAATATTGCTTTGAGTCCTCTTTGCGTTTTTTTGTATTGACTTTGACACTTAGAGGAAGAAAAGCAATGTTGCAAAATGTGGCCATAATAGTACACCTGGTCCCATTAGCTACTGAGAATTCGCCCTGACCGAACCTTGACAATTCCAGGGTATAGACCAGAGCACGTTTCGCGACGTGATGCATAACACATTCTCTCTGGTGACAGAAGAGACGATCCTGGAGAGGATCTGGGTGACTTGGGACAGAGGCGCTGCAGGGGGCGAAGGTGCTCTCAGGTAAAGTATCAAGATTCAGAAATATATGTAATATTCATCAAGTTAAGCTCAGTTGGATATAGGACTCTCTCATAAAACGCCACATAGATCGGTCTTCAGCGACCCTCACCCAGTGCACTTCCGCAGCTTTCCACCTTGTAGAGGGTCTGCCAAATAATGATAGCTCTGTTGTGGGGTGGCACCATAGAATACCGCCCTATCTTTTTCCATGGGTGTAGTATAAAATGCGACTTAGGGAAAACCGAAGGACGGGCATCGCGAGCGTCCTTTTTTAAAAAACTTAAAGAGTCATACTACGATTGCCAACCCGCCCGCCAAGCGTGATTGAGTGATTATGACATACCTAGCCCCTTACAAAAAGTTTGTCCTTATGGGGGAGGCGATATATGGGGGAGGCCTAGAGACCACATTACACCATGCACTCAGCCGTATATGATTGAGCTAGATAGGACAGATAGATTCTGTAATGCGAACTAGACAGTTAAGATTGTATATGTCGTAGTAAGATTTGTTAATTAGGTTTTTTGCAAAAAAAACTAGGGATTTTGCGAAAACACGGATAATTTGATATAAGCATTACTTTTCTTTCAATTATCCTGACATAAAGCAAAAAACCTAGTATAATTGAAAAATTTGAAACCTGCCTTAACTCTGATTTGCTTGTTTCTAAACTCTTATTCTGATTGGTTCTCTGTAGCGTCAAAGGATATGTTAACTAACCAATCAGAATAAGAGTTTACCAGCAAGCAATAATCTAGCCAATCAGAATTAAGGAAGGTTCCAAAGTTTTCAATTATACTAGTTTTTTTGCAAATAAACTGCTTTATGTCAGGATGATTGAAAAAAAAGTAAGTAATGCTTAAATCAAATTATCCGTGCTTTCGCAAAATCCCTAGTTTTTTTTGCAAAAAACCTAATTATCAAATCTTACTACGACATATATACGGCAGACCTTATAGTGAAAATTTCGATGAAAATAATGATTTCAGGTTTGAAGCCTGGGCCCGTGGCCTGAGCCTGCAGCTGCGTGGAAGCCTACCAGAGCGCATGAGACACTGCTTTACCGTCTACGATATTAATGCTGATGGTTACATTACTAAGGATGAAATGTTTCTACTGTTAAAGTGAGTTGCCGTGAGGTGACGGCTATTCTATGCCACTACCCTTTTTATTTTAATGGGAGTTATGGAACATTCGAAGGACGATCATTGTCCTTCGCTGAAACTTGAAGAGTCATACTGCGATCGCATCCATCGATGGGGGAGGCCTAGACATCTATCGGATTAATGATTAATATTTGCCACGGTTTAATTAATTAATGACACCGTGGCAAATATCAAAACTGTAATCTTTTCAGCAACTAGATAATCTAACTTAGAACTTAGCAATGTTATCATAATCTACTGAATCATCAACAACAGCCTGAAAGAGCCCACTGTTGGACATGGGCCTCTTCTCTCGCCCGCCACGCACCACGGTGACCACGATCCTGAGCCAGTCTGGTCCACTGCCTACCGGCGACCTTTACTATGTCGTCAGACCATCGCGTGGGTGGTCTGCCTTCTTTAAGTCTTACGTCTCTAGGCCACCACTCTGGGGCCGCTGTTGTCCACCTGCCGTCTTCTACTACTACTACTACTATGTATACTTTTGAATATTTTACATTTCAGGAACTCTTTGCTGAAGCAGCCAGGAGACGAAGACCCTGACGAAGGAGTCCGGGACCTAGTGGAGCTGGTCCTCAAGAAACTGGACGCTGACAAGGACGGGAAAGTGTCTTTTGATGATTACAGGTACCTATTTGACATTTGCTGTTCAGTCACATTACGCATTTATCTGGTTTTCTTCTTCAGCTTCTAAAATATTTAGGAGGATATGAAGACGTGTCCTGACGGCCCAGGTTCCATTAAGGAGCAACGGGAGTAGAAAGAGACTATAATAAAGGAATAATAAAATTTTACTTTAGAATTTTGAGATTCTTCTCTTTTCTTCTTAACGCTGATAAGTATGTATTTGTAATAGCATAATTTGACGTATGTGAGGTTGATTAGGGTGTCTGCTGGCGGCCAGTGTTGGCTTTATAAATGGGTCTTGTCGATCAGAGTTGCAGATAAGAAAGCGTCTGGGAAAGAACATTTTGCTAGCCGTGTGGTAGTTCGTGTGGCAGGATAGAGCAGCTGTCTCCGTAACTTGTTCTCTTCTTCGGACTGGTCTGTGCTCCTATTGTTCTCCATTAGAAGCCGCATGGGGAAGAAATGAAAAAATGCCTTCTCTTTACTTAGATATTAAAAAAAAAAATTGTTTCCAGACTAGCAGTGGAGCAAGAGCCTCTACTGCTGGAGGCATTTGGACAGTGCTTGCCGTCTCGCCGCCACGCTGCCGCCTTCTTGAGAACCCTGGTCACCAATCATAAGCAGACTACCAGCTGAAGTTAATTTAGCATCATTATCATCATCTCAGCGAGTACGCCCCCCGCGCTCGATTACTTCTAGGTTACCGCTCAGTACAAGCAGCGCGTCTCATCTCACTCACACAAGCATGGTGCGCGTGCACGTACACGAGTTTCGTCTGTGCGAAAAGCAACGCGCTTTTTTCTATGAAGTGTCCGAGGTGTGACATAGGCTTTCCCCATAGACCAACATACCGACGGTCTTAAACGACCTTAGTCCAGTGTACTCTCGTAATCTTCACCAGGTCACCTGACCACTTTTCGTCACCAGCGACGCTAGCATCGGTGGAATAGCCCTCTAAAGTATTTTTGTATGTAGTTATAAGTAAGTCAAATAGTGATAAGTTTAATTAACCTGTGTAATTAAGTTTTTAGTAAAGAAGCTATCAGTAAGTTATAAAATCCCCCTGCATTGGATCGGATTGGACCTAATCCAACACGTGGGTCCAGTGCGGATTCACAGACGCACTGGGGGTCAAGTTTCTTAACTAAATTCGATCGACTTGTGTTTGTCTTGTTAGCGCCTTCGTTAACCATTGCTGTTTTATTTGTGCATGAAACAGAAATTGTCTTAGTTAAAGCGGCAATGGTTAACGAAGTCGCTAACAAGACAATTACAAGTCGATCAAATTTAGGTAAGAGAATTACCCCCCTGTAATATAAAGTTATAGATAAAAAACGCTTTATTGCCATAAATATACAAAAAGGATTAAAACTAATAATTATAATACAGTCAGTAAAATTTTGACTACAAGAACACTGAGGGCAATGGGCGGTCTTATCGCTTAAAGGGATTTCATCCAGACAACCCACCACCCAGGTAATATATAGTGGAGGGATCTCCACGAGCGAGAGAATTGTTTCGATAACATCGGCGCGTGTAGTCACATGTTAGTATACCTATATGTATTACCTAGATCTTATAATCCGCGTTTTCGCTAAACCCTAGCGGCTCTACCACAAAAAGAGTTAAACTGGGTCTAAATCACTAGACTAGGTTTTAATCACTAGTACGTCATACAAATTGGCGATATTAGACCGGTCTAACTTTTTTGTGGTAAGAGGGGGTAGTTTTTTAATCTTATGAAATAATACGTGGCATGACGAAAACATCGCTGCGATTGTCTAGTTTCTAAGATTTAATATTTTCTAAGGTCTTCAACAAAATCACTTTGTAATAAATTATTTATGTAATATTACTTAGTTTTCTTTCTTAATCCTTGATCGAATTTTGTTTCTCTCTTATCTCTTATCGATATCAGTAAATTTTCTATTATCTTAAAAATTCTGTTCTAAATTATTCCAATGCAAACACAGTAGCGTTATATTTTATATCCTCTTCAGTTCAGTCATCATGAGCATCCAGGGTCGAGGCTGCAAAGTTCAGAAGGTGCTTCAGGGCAGGTACTGGTAACACGCCAAACAACTGAAATAGGAAACAAAAAACAATCACACTTCAGCACTGCTAGAAGAGTCCACACCAGATAAGTCTGCGTGCGACTGGGGGCGCCACTGTAGCCAGTAGTAAAGTATTATTCCTGGTGGGGCTCTGATGTAGTCACATGTTGTAACAGCATACTTTTTATAGAATATGATTTTCTTTTTTTCATCATCATCATCATCAGCCTGTAAAAGCCCACTGCTGGACATAGGCCTCTTCTCATTTTCATAAACTAATTTTATTCTTTATTTTTAATGGTAAGGGGCGAACGGAAGCGATACTAGCGCCACTTTGATAAATAATTAATATCTTCTAAACCATGGCCGAAATAAAAATATGCCACTTTGACCCCCTAGATAATCTTGCTTAGAACATTTAATGCCCTCTTGTGTAGCTTTCAGCTTCAAAATCTAAGGAATAAACCGTTTTTTGCCTAAAGTGGTTACTAAAGTTTCATAAGCGTTTATTTCTAAAATCATTACTTATCCTAAAAGATACCCAACTGTCGACGCGCCTGATTGACCAGTCAGGTGACCAGCGGGCCGGCTCATATCTTGGCCAGCGTTTAAGCCTGGCCATCCAGCGTGGAAACGCAGCCAGCCTGCTGGGCACGGTTCCGACCAGTGGCGGCGATTTGAACGAAATATTTTACTTGTAGTAAGGTAAAGGCACCAGTCTTGGACGCTATAAGGTTTTTTTTTTCAGTTTTTCGCAAATATTTTCTAACCTATGATTGCTACAGGTGTAAAAGTTATAGCATGAAATGAAGCGAGGTTTTTTTAAAAGATACCCAACAGAGCATTAAAAATTCTAAGCAAGATTATCTAGGGAGTCAAAGACGCATATTTTTGATTCCGGCCATGGTTTAGAAGATATTAATTATTTATCGAAGTGGCGCTTAAATTTAAAACGTGAGGTCTTTGCAAGGCACACTGCGATATTGCCGCCCAACGTGGGGCGTACACATTATGTAGGCTATTGAACGCCTTTTTGAAAGTTTTAAATACTAACCTTGGTAGAGTAATAAAGGTCACTAGGCACGGTGACCTCAAAGTAGTTTCGCCTGGTGGCATCAACGATCTGGTCTGCCGCTACTCCAGGGTCAACTACATCCATCAGCTTCTTGAACCTGATGCTTGGCTTCTTTGCCAAGCCAGTGTTCACGATGTAAGGATATACAGTTGTCAGTTTTATCTGGAGAAGAAAAGATGGGTTTGAAATTTTTATTTTGTACAGTGCTCCTCAACTACAGGTTTTGTCTAGATGGACTAGGGACTCTAATCGTCATCATCATCACAACCGAAAGACGTCCAATATTTGGCATCCCCCCAAAAAGTGTATGTGGGGGGGGGGGGGGTTTCCGTAATCGCTATCCTTGGTAGGCGGGCTGGCGATTACAGTACGGCTCTTCAATGTTTTCACCGAAGTACGCCGCTACCCGTCCTTGGAGTGTCCCTTATTTTGCGTCACCCATGGGAGGAGATGGAGAGATAAGCCCTGTAGGTCCAGGCGTATGAATAGGTCTAGTCTACGGCCTGCCTGTCGTAAGACTCATCAAACGGCCCCGAGATGGGCGGCGGGACAGCTTGTGGCACTGTGCGCAGCTACAAAGGCAATCCGGGGAGGCAACAATATGCCCTCCCCGAGCATGAAGCTGATAGCAGCTGAGCGTGGGAAGAACTTCGGACGCCAATAATATATGGTTTCCGGGGTTCTTCCCAAAAGCGCCAAGACGGCCGCCGGGGGATAAGTGGGTGCGAGCCCCACATACCCCCGACGCTCCTTCAAGCAGGAAATGCGATAGGCATTTCCCCCCGTTACAAAAAAAAAGGAGATGCGGAGATGGTATTCTTTGCCGCTACCACATGGCCTTTAAGTGTGATTTTTTATTTTATTAATTCGTTATTATAATTATTACTTACCCCTGAAGTGTCCATAGAGTAGGAGTCAAGTTCTAAATCTAAAGACTGCATAATGCCCCGCACAGCAAACTTGGTGCCACTGTAAGGGATGACGTTCTTGCAGCCGTTCAGCCCCACCATGGAAGACATGGCGACGATGTGGCCATGGTTCTTCTTCAGCATGGCTGGGAGGAAGGCTTGGATCATCTGTGGTCATAGACGCAAAATCATTACCCATCCCTTATTCCTAAGATCCAATAATAATTTGAAACAAATCATTTTTTCCTTGAATATTACCTCTATTTTGATTCTTATTCTCCTTTTCCTGATGGAGAGGAATCTAACCAAACTACAATCGTTAAAATAGAGTTCGCCTTTATTGAGTTAATATATTTGATGTAAGTAACAGTCAGTCGAGTGTGAGTAGCCTAAGTATTAACATGGCGCCGAGCATCTTCTATGAAGGGTTTGCCTACTCTGCAACTTTCATTGCTTCCATTGTCATTAACTTTTTTCTACCCTTTCTTTGTTCAACTGTTTTTCAAGCTATATATCCCAGGCTATAGCCTGACCTACCCTGATTTCTGGGATCTTTCGAAAAAAATTGCTGAAATGGCCATTGGAGGATTCAATGGGTGCGAGCTCCACATACCCCATCGCTGCCCCAGAGAGATGCGACGGGTAATGCGAAAGGCATTTTCTCCCATTATCAAAAGAAAAAAACAATAGTTGATGATGATAACATAGTGTCTTACCCATAACATTCCAAGAATATTGATGTCCACAACCGATCTTATGTCCTTCTCCGTATGGTCTAGAATCGTCTTGCAGGGCATGATGCCGGCGTTGTTCACCAGGATTGTGACGTCACCAACTTCTTTCTTCACCTTCTCTGCCAGTTCTGTGACCGCTGCCTTGTTTGTTATGTCGCATCTGGAGGTTTAATGTTTAAATCTTTCAGACCCAGACTATTCAAAAAGAAAATAACTAAATTCTATGCCACAGGGTGCAAAAGCTACCAAAAGAAACAGTCGACTGGCAAGTGGGATGGCGAGCTGTTCAAGTTTTTCAACTAAAAACGCTGCTGCCAGTCCATAGGTTCCCTTTGTCGCCTATTACGATAACCATTGGGAGTAGATAGGGTGGAGGTATACAATGCCGCCTCCTCACGACGGATGCATGATACTAACATATAAGTGTGGCACTTGCCACCGGCATCCCTGATCATCCTTTGCGTCTCCTGGTTTCCTTGAGGGTTGATGTCCACGCTGATGACGATGGCTCGTAACCTTGCAAACCGCAGCGCCATCTCGCGGCCCATGCCGTGACCGGCACCAGTGATCTAGTGTCAAATCAAAATACCTAATGTAGAACTATAACTACGCTTCCAAACAGATAGGGAAACCCACTTTGATATCCTAGCTAAAGTAGCCCCACTTGCAAAAAAAATTAATGACTTTAGCTGTGGTATGCCTCTTAAAAACTAACGTTTGTAAGTATACTTATGGATTTAATGTTACCCTTTAACGTAAAAACTACTGAATGGATTTAAAAGAAACTTAACAATAATAATAGCTTATACATCAGAATAACATACAGTATACAGTTCGTTGCCTGTCTAAAGAGAGACCATCATCCATCACCAGGTCGTCTTATTTGACTGCTCCGTGGCTCAGTTGGCATTGATGTGGACTGAGTAAGAGTGTGCACCTGGGTTCGATTACCGGGCGAGGCGAATATTGATATGATGAATATCAATGTTTTGTTTCCCGTCTGGGTGTAATGTTCGTCTCTGTGTGTGTTTTGGGTACCCTAGATAGGTACAGGTTCTTCCTAGTTAGCTCTGTGTGTGATGTTTTTTTTTTTATCACTCTGTGTGTGGAGGGTCTGGCTACTCGTCTACGCTTTCCGGTGTGCAGATACTACAACCACAGATTACTAAATAGTTACCACAACATACTTACGTTATTTTTGTTTAAACTATTCCTAATCACCAGTGAGATGGGAAACGCTACGCTACAAAAATCTTTGTTAATCAAACAGAAGCAGTCTTTGCAGACTGCTTTTTAAAATTAATGGAATCATTAAAATATAAATATAAGGTAGGTACTTACCTAATGATTAAGTCATTAAGAATTACCTATTCTTTAATAATTTGATAAATTAAATAAAAAATGTTTTTCATTATAATGTGCTGTAATTGATGACTAACGTCATTCCAAATTAGTCGCGTAGTTTTAAATATCAAAGCAATGATACAGACAGACAGCGTGAAGCGAATTTGTAATTTTGAAGTCAAATCAGATGCATAATCTTACCAAGATAATTTCTCCAGCAACATCCTTAGGTTCAGGGGGCACAATGAACCGAAAGACAGCATACACCACGGAGCAGAAGACGCGGACCTGAGTGATCAGCACCTCCAGGATGATGGAGAGGATTGGCATGATCTGCCATCCTTCACCTTCACTGCCTGGGTTAGAGTCTGGCCTAGAATATAAATGGTATAGATTACAGACTAGCTGCCACGACGAACTTCGAATTGCCTTACAATTAAGCTTAATTACTTTTTTTTTTGTAACGGGGGGAAATGCCTAACGCATTTCCCGAGCGGGGGAGCGTCGGGGGTATGTGGGGCTCGCACCCACTAAAACCCCCCGGCGGCCGTCTTGGCGCTTTTGGGAAGGACCCCGGGAACCACGCATTACTGGCGTCCGAGGTTCTTCCCACGCTCAACTGATATCAGCTTCGTGCTCAGGGAGAGCATGTTGTTCCCTCCCCGGCTCGTCTTTGTAGCTGCGGCGGCACAGTGCCACAAGCTGTGCCGCCGCCCATCTTGGGGCCGTTTTATGAGTGTGTCGGGCCCCCGCCCTTCACACCCACGGCCCCAAAGACCCCTTTTAGTCGCCTTTTACGACAGGCAGGGTATACGGTCGACCTATTCTTACGCCCGGATCTACAGGGCTTAAGCTTAATAACCTACACAATATTATCAACTAAAGTCCCAGATACATGAAGTGTTTTTACTGTTCTGTGGGAACAAACACCAGAACCAGAGGACCGAGGCAAAGCCTAAACTTCCTTTCAAATAAATGAAGCAGATACCCATCCGGCACTGACCTTACAATGCGGAACTTAAAGTTGCTTATCGCTAACCTAACATCCTTCAAAGCTAAAATTCGTATCTAGATAAAACAGTAGCCAGCACATCACATAAACCTAAACATTTGACGGATAGATATCGATTGTATTTGTATGAGATGTTGTAATAAGTATGTCTGTTCTACCTAACCTATTGCAAATCTCTGAGTGTGTAGCGTTAATTAATTAATAATTCATTGTAAAATGGTATTTATTTTTAATGTATTAAGGTAGGTTGGTTGGACAGGAGGATGTGCTTACTAATGTTACTACTGTCGAAAGACCATACCTTCTAGCATGTTCTAGATCTAGAGTCTTGATCAGTAGTTCCCATAATGGTCCAGGTGGACCCCCAGAGGTCCACGGGAGATTTAACGGAGGTCTTAGTTGGCGGGACAAAAAGTTATCTATATATATTTTCTTAATATGGTATTAAAATGGTTGGAATGTAGCTGCATGCA
This sequence comes from Euspilapteryx auroguttella, assembly GCA_951802225.1. Classification (NCBI taxonomy): domain Eukaryota; kingdom Metazoa; phylum Arthropoda; class Insecta; order Lepidoptera; family Gracillariidae; genus Euspilapteryx; species Euspilapteryx auroguttella. The sequence continues at coordinate 14,109,686 of OX637646.1, read as the reverse complement.
TCGGTGCACCGGAACCAGCAAAATTTTGCAAAAGGTCTATGAGAAGAAATGTCAGGGAATCTATGGTCTAGTCTAGTTAGAACCAAAAAGTATCTAAAATAAACTCACATGTTGGTTTGTATAAACACAAAACACGTCTAAACACTACTCCAGGAAAACTTGAAATAAATAAAAAATATGTTTTGTAATAACTTGATCAACGACTTGCCAATCTACATAATTTTTGTACGTAGGTACATGAATCCAAAATAATCACAAATATTTACTATCGTAAAAGATAAAAAGCTACACTAGCTTCCGCTCATAGCTTCTCTCAACTACATTAATTGAACCGCAAGAGGCTTACTTCGATGACATAACTTTTATTCCCCAAAGGGTTAGGCAGAGGCACCAGCTCAAGAGCCGGATCCACGTTTAGCCGAGTTTATGCTTTATTACCAACGTGACAAGGGGCCAGCTTGCCACCACTACTGCGGCCGGGACCAACACGGGAATCACGGAATCATCTTACTTTTCGGACAATCAGGTGATTCAAGCCTGCAATGTCCTATCCAACCGAAATCAACCACAACGTGATTTTTGTCAGAAATCAATATGTGGTGTTTTCTGCGGGGACTTCGATGCCATTAGAGTTAAAAAGTGACCACCTCTATGGTTCAGTTGGCACGTGCCTTTAAAAGTCAAGGTTCGATTCACGGCGAGGATGAACGTTGTGGATGTCGATTATCATTTTTCTGGGTTCGGAAGTTTTTGTATGGCTTTGTATGTATTTCTTAGCATCACAAATAAAGATACATTTCTTAGAAAGGAGTTCTTGTTGTTGTTTTAACTTTTTATTAAAAATAAAAATTTCAACATAAAATAAAATAAAAATCGAATTGTAAACCTCGTCGTTGGTTCAACAAATACAGACATACCTCTCTAAGAAATCGTATTTTATAAGTTGACTAGTCGACCCGGCGAACTTTTTACCGCCTTACCTATTAATATTTTGTGCATGTTTTAAGTATAAACCTTCCTCTTGAATCACTTTATCTATTACTAGCAGCCCGTCCCGGCTTCGCACGGGGTAGACAATCTAGTCACATGTTGTTTTGGCTGGACACAAAAATACAGCCCGATGAGATCGACGAAATAATCGTCGCTGAGCAGCCTAATAAAGACGAAGACCCACTCCTGTATTTCGGCCCAACCGACTGAAGATGTCGGTTGATGCGGGCAGCTATGACTCTCTCAAGCAGCTTGCCCGCCTCGTCCAATAGGACGATAGGCCGGAAATCTGACGGAGCGACAGAATCGGCGAGCCGGCCCTCTTTACTGATGAGGACCAGCTTGCCCGTTTTCCACTGCAGAGGGAACACAACTTGTTCCATACAGGTGGAGAACAGGCTGCGGAGCCGAATCTCCAACGCCTCCGGCTTCAACGACAGGAACCAGGCCTTGGCTGGAATTCCATCCAAGCCTGGTGCCGTCTTTTTGCCGCGGAGGCGCTCGGCCGCCGCTGCCAACTCTGCCTCTGAGTGCCGCAATGGGCAGCTAGGGGAGAAGTACGCGCTGAGTAGCAGCATCTACCCCAGCATGCAGGACACGAAACCCTCTCCCCGCGTTATACTCTCCGGCCGGAGCACGTGGTCTGCGGAGGGACGGACGGCTATGGCTGCGAGGCCTGAGCGGTCCGAGGTCCATCCGTTGGGCACAAATCCTCCGAAATAGTAGGTCTCTGCCACCAACGCGACGTGAATTTGTCACTGCGCCAGACTCTGCATGAACAAGTCCATGGCTGTGGCGCAGTGGTTCAAGTTCGCCTGCAGGATCCGGGTGGCCATTACTGGTCCTGAGGCAGAACGACATCCATGGCCACCGCGAATTGGCTATCGGCGGTGGCAGGCCTAGGGGGAGCACCGGGCAACTTCCCCTTTCCCTTTCCCTTCCCCTTTCCTTTGGCCCCTTGGCTGGTCTTGTCGCAGCTGCCCAGACTGTGTGAGGCAAGCTGTCCGCTCGCCTGGCGGAGCGGGCAGCTCACCTCAGCCTCGCAGTTTCGGGCAATGTGCCCTGGTCGACCGCAGCGGTAGCAGAGACCACTGCGGTCGTTCTGCGAGGTGCAGTCTGCCCAGAGGTGCCCCGTCTCCAGACACCGGAAGCAGCGCCTCGTACGCCGCGGGAGGAGCCTAGCCCAGACAATGCTCAATCCGAGCTTGAGTTTTCCGGCGAGTACGATCTTCCGCACCACATCTGTCGGGCAGCGTACCCACACTGCGCCGAGGCCCCTCTCGTTTACGATGCGCCCCACTTGGACGTCAGCCACCCTGCAACCACCGCTTGCCGCGACTGCGGCTGCGGTTTCAGCAGGGGTGATCTCTGCGCTGCTCATGGGTCTGGAGACCCTCACCGTATCTTCGGTCAACACCTCCCTTAGTTTCTGGGCTAAGGCGTCTGCCTTGGCCCTGGCTTCTTCTGGAGGCCCGGATTCTCCAGCAGGCGGGCACCGGTTGCAGCCGCACGGAAGCGGATGCTGTCGATGCCCAGACCTGCCAGGTCGAGCCTCCCTTTTGAAGCGGAGATCACCTGAACATAGGTGAGACCTCCCTGCACAGCCTCCAGGCCAAGGCTGACCACCACCGCCGCAGTGCGGGCAGTGCGCAGCTTCTTGGCTGCTGCCTTGGACTTTTCCAAGGCCGTCTGCTTCGGCCCTGGAGTAGGGGCAGCCGCGACTGGAGCAGCCCGCTCCTTGTCCCTGTTCCTCTTCCTCTTCTTTTTGCCCCTTCCGGCCCCCGTCACCAGGGTCCAGCCATCATCATTGGCCGGACCAGTGGGAGGAGGGACTTGGCGGGCAGAAGAAGTGCCCGCCTCTGGTTGCCAGGCGGGCGCTCGGGTCTTCGGGGCTGGAGCCGCTCTAGGCGCCGGGGCTGCTCGTGGGGCCGGTGGGGCCGCACGAGGGGCCGCGGCCGCTTTGGCCTTCGGGGTAGCTCGAGGGGCTGGGGCCGCTCGAGGCACTGGAGCCGAGGGGGCTCTGTCCGCCGCCAAGGACGGCCGAGGTCGCTGGGCCGGGAGGAGGCGCTCGTCCAGGGCCTCCAGTCGCGCGTTCAACATGGTCCCAAACTGGACCATCATGTCGTGTTTGACCTCCTCCAAGTTGAGGGCGGAGGGGGCTCCAGACCGAGCAATCGTCCGGAGCTCCTCCATCTCCCTTCGGAGGAGGGCCATATCTCCATGGAGGCTCCTCGCCTCCTCCCGGGCTGCCTTCGCCTCTACCTTGAGGCGAGCGTTCTCTGCCGAGAGCAGCCTGCTCTCCTTAGAGAAGGTTCTGTTCCTCAGCTCCTCGGTATTCCGAGAGATGGAAGCCGAGGCGGCTACCCCCCCCCTCCTCTCCATCCCGCCGCGATGCCCGGTGCGCTATTCAGACTGCATCGCAAACAACGGCCAAGGCGCTATGGCGGTTTTGTTTACTGTTTGATTTTTTTAATTCGTAATATCTTTTGAATGGAAAGTCCAATTTAAATAATTTAAAAACTATTTTATGGGTCATTTTCATTTCAAGTGTTTCAGGTACTCATTAATTCCAAAAAAAAAAAAAGTTTTTTTATTCGATAGAAGGTCAAAATAAAAGCCTGCTCATATGTGTGGCTGAGCTTGAAAGTTTCAGATATGGTAGAAAAAACGATTTGAAAATTTATTTGATCCACGTAATTGACAGGTCACCACGTAAATGATTTTCATGTGACACGTTAATGATTTTGATGCATGTAAGTGAGTTTTCCTAACTAATGTTAAAGAAAAGTATGTGTTTTATGGTTCAAAGATTTATTGAGTAAATGTTTCAATGTAAAAAACTGAATGCTAATTTTTCTTTTTTGGTGCTCCTGCAATATTATTTTCTGCCGCGCGTTGAGTTTTGATGGAACTGGGTAGTTTTTGTAGTTTGTTTTAGGCGTTTCAATTGCACCTTTTTCTTCATCTCTTCTTAGGCTTTTTTCTTTTCGGATTATTATATCTTTTTTAGTTTTGTGCATTTTTGCTATCTTCTGTCCTGTCTTTTTTTGTCTGCTGTAATCCGTTAAAACTGAACTATGTGAACTAGATCTTGATTTTGGTCTTAAAATTTGTCATCAGTCGGTGGAGGTAACAAATTACTTATCTATAAAAGTATTCTTAAACCCATATGGACATATGGTGCACCAGCCAGCAACACCAACATCCTCTGCCTCCAGAGGGTGCTAAACAACATACTGAGGACAATTGTCAATGGCCCCAGGTTTACAAGTTATTATGAAATCCATAGCTATCTCAATATGCCGACTGTCGCAGCTGAATAAGGTATCAATAGCGATTAGATTAGATGTAGTCTAATTGACTTTCAATAAGTGATATCTTGTATCCTATATTGAATAAAGATTTATTTGATTTGATTTGAAGTAGAGCAGATGAAGAAAATATATGCTGAACTCTTAACCACCCAAACCCTCTCGCAGCGCAACTACTTGACACTTCGCGCACCGTGCGGCGACTGAAGAGAAAGGATGTACTTTCAAGGGGTAGAAGTGGCACTGGCCACTTCGCTCCACAAGCCATTTAACATTCAACAGATCCGCTTATGGTCTTACGACCGATCGCAGATTTAAACACAAGAAAAAAAAACAGTCGGTAGAGTCTACGTGGTACGCTTTGGCACGTTCTTGTCACTCTTTTCGTCGGAGATTTTGTTCTCGAGATGTAAATTCATTAAAACTCAAACTTTTCTTGTCTTGTTTCCTTTTTCTTTGACGCTCTCTTTCTTTGGCTTTATGCACCTCATATTTAACTGGATCTGCTTTTATTATTTCCCGCCTTAATTTTTCATCTTCTTTCTTTTTTTTTCTTGCGTTCTTCGGCAGTTTTCTTTACTTTATTCATTATTTATCTGAAAACAATAAAGCAGTTTTGATAAATGGTCACCTACGTGTCTTGATTGTCATTTACGTGGGCACAAAAATCCACGTAGTGGATGTCCACGTAATGGATGTTTGAGTAACGTGTCATCAAAAACATAACCAAAAACTTAACCTGCCCGGCACAGCTTTGTTCTACAATATATTTAACAAAAGCGCTAAAAATTATATTTATAACAAACTTCTTCGACGCTCAGTAAGTGAATGACCTTCAGCACGTAAAAGATGCATCATGCTCGCCAAAATTGAAAATAAAAATTAATAAAAAAAATTTTTACTTACCGCTTAGTTGCTCACTTCAGAAAAAAAGCTGAGATAGAAAATGGCGTCGGTTTAAAAAACATGTAGTGTTGCCAGTACTCAGAATCCAAAACTACCATATTATTTTTTCGTTACAAATGTGCACACGTAAGTGACGCCAAAAACTGATCACAAAGTTCTCCAGTTCACAACTTAAATAAGAAATGGATTTAATACGCAATAATCACATTTAAATATTAATCATGCATACAAGAAAGTGTGCATTTCAACTAAACCTGTATAGAAAACTATTTTTTTATGATGCAGAAGCTCAAACCTCTAAAACTGGGTTGGTCACAGCCACGTAACGTGATTTTGGAGGGTATTTTTAAATTAAAATTAATTTATTTTAGGGCCTACATGTATCAAACATGCATGCACGCGTAGATATAACATTTTAGAAGTATGTGAGTAAGTAAAATAAAATAATTCAGTACGAAAAATCATAGAAAATAATCAGTCACACTCTTACATTTGTAAATGAAAATGACCCTTATAGGTAGTTAAATGATCTTGACCATAAAATAATTTATTTGTATAAGGATTAATATAAACACATAAATAGCATGGTTTGAATTTGGATAGCATTTTCATTAATGTTTAAAATGAAAAAAGTTGTTGTAGTGACATAACTACAATAGTTGGACATATGCTACCGCGGAGTTTTTTGTAGACATTATGATTTTCTTCAATATTGTTGTACATTATTTTGTTCTATCGCTAATAGTTTCGGCAGCGCATTCGACGAAAGACATTTTCAGACTCATTTTTCCACACCTTCGGTTACATTGTTCAAATTTTACCAAGGATCCCTATTTTTTTTCAAAATGAAATGTAGCCTATGTCAAATTGGAAGAATGTAGCATTCTATTGGTGAAAGAATTTCTTAAATCGGCCCAGTACTCTTTGAGCCTATTCATTACAAACATACAAACATACAAAAATAGGTACAAATCTTTCCTCTTTATAATATTAGTGTAGACAAAAAAAACCGCATTAAAATCCGTTGCGTAAAGATTTAAACATACATAGCGACAGACGCGAAAGCGACTTTATTTTATACTATGTATTGATGATGATATTGACGAGTGACTATTCAATTATATTTCGACTAATCTCCTGCTACGACTAATAATACTTACGATAAGATTGTTTGTTACATGATGATTGATAACGGAATATGATATCCGCAATCCACACGTACCATCAAAATAACTAATTTCAGTTTTGTACTTTTAAATCGTTAGATGATAGGATTTGTCTTTATCGACACCGGCGGGGTTTTAGTGGGTGCTAACCCCACATAACCCTGCGACTCCCCCCGTGGTCGCAGGGTACTCGTTAGGAGTTTCCCCGCCTTAAAAAAAAGGTAGGGCTGCGGGATACTCTTTGTGTTTTCTTGCCCAAAAAAGGTGTTAATATAAACATAACATAATCTCACGCCTTTTATTCCCCGAAGGCACAGAGAATATAATACTTAACCAGCCGAAGGGTTAGGCGGAGGCACTAGCTCAAGAGCCGGACTAACGTTTAGCCGAGTTAATATCATTTGTTAATATATTTTTTTATTATTTACGCACGATATCAAGTTTATTAGTTGCAGTCGAAATCCAGCAGACTTTCAAGGCTACATGGTTGACCACTAATGCAAAACATTTCACAACTAGGTATTTTGACAGTAAGAAATGATTATCGCATCAACAATGTTTTAGTTACAAAAATAATAATTATTAATAACTAGTCGACCCGGCGAACTTCGTGCCGCTTAACCTATTGGTATTTTGTGCATGTATTATACCTATAAACCTTCCTCTTGAATCACTCTATCTATTAACCTATCTATTAACCGCATCATAATCCGTTGCCTAGTTTTAAAGATTTAAGCATACATAGGGACAGACGCGGGAAGCGACTTTGTTTTATACCATTTATGTTATTGTGCATGTTAAACACCTCGAATTTGTCTAAAAAAAAGTTATGTCACATGCTGAGTAGGGGCCTTTCCACATGAACAATATTTTCCTAAAAATATATATTTATTGTTTTTTTTTTACATATTGTATGCTTGTCTTGTGTTGTTGGCGTGAAAAAATATTGGTCTTCATCATTAATCATTAATATCGAAATAATGTGCAGATAGAAGGACATTTCAGTATTTTAAATTAAAGTATTGTTCAAATCTAGTTTTTAATATTATTGCCATGGTTTCTGTCAGGTTTGACTATTTTCTCTCTCATCCCAAGATAAGTAGCCATCTTGGGATGAGAGAGTTCCTAAGGTGAAGGATGCAGCTAACTAGAGCTGGTCCTCGGGAACAGAACATATGTAATCTCACGAATATGTAGCATGCTATTTAGGTATAGATTGGCATAAGATAACGTGGATGCTATTTTGGGTGTCAATGTCCAGTCACTCAATGAATATTATACGAATTGCTTCGCCGAAAACCTTGAGACAATTAAACCAGTTTTCCCTTAATGGAAAATTTATTTTTAAGTAAGTAGGTACATAAACTGTGCTGTTTTCTAGATGTATAAAAAAGCATGACCTAATAATTAATGGTCGGTGAACCGCCGCCAATCATATGGGCGGCACATGATATGGAATAATGGAACGCGCTGCCACTGCCAGTCGCGGATCGAGCGGTCCCGTGCACGCTCACTTGGTTAAAAAAAATATTCGTTTGCCGCCTTTTTTTGTTTAAAAAAAAATAGTGGATTAACTTTTCTTCAGATTTTCCCGCGTAAGTTTGTTTACTTTTTTGTTTTTGTTTACGCAAGTTTCATTTTAAAGTTGTTGTAGGTTCTTTTTTTTTAAGTATTTATACTCTTGTTAATAATCAATACTTCTTCAACAAAGGAATCATTAATACTTTTGAATCATCCTATAATTTATTTCTCCTTTGAAGCAGTTTTTCTGTCCAAGTAAATAAAGTTTTTTTTTTATAAAATAAAAATGTTTCTTCTGTTACCAGCATGTTATATTTTCTTGAGCTACTGAGAAAACTGAAACCTAAAAAACAAAATACAAATACTTATACTTAATTAGGTAAGTACCTATGTACCTAGCCTAGAGGAAAACTGGCTTATATACTTAAAAAAAATTAAGACTTTTGTAAAGAACTTTTTAAATTCAAAATTCAAAAAAAAATTCAAAATTCAAAATTTCATTTATTTAAAGTATAACTATTCTATTTGGGGAACTCCCCTTAAATGAAAAATTAAAATGTATTATGTCTTGCTTGACTACAATTCCTTATCGTTCAATAACTAGATAACCTTCAAACCTTATTAACTGACACTACTGATAATAGACCGGGTTACAAATTACAATAGACAATTAATGGTGAAAGAAAATAAATTTTCTATTACTGCTTTTCTTCGTACAGTGGCGGAGTAGGAGGGCGTAACAGATTTGTCTATGGTTTCGTCAGCCCTAGACTATATTGCCAAAAAACAAGAGCTATTTTTCAATACAGAAAAACAGGAAGTGTTACGGCGACCTAGACCGCCACCTAAAAAAGCGACGGCTCCAAAAGCGTAAACAATAAATAAAAATATAATAATATGCTATAAATGAATAACCATCAAGTAATTTTATTCTTATCTTGTGGTCTGGTTGGCCAATAATGACCTTTGACTTAATAATTAGTGTTATAAAACATTTTTTTCTCATCGAGGACCTGTTCGGTCGGTCTTAGACGTAAAAAAATAAAACAGACTAAGTACATAGTTCTGTAAGTAATCATTTTTATGCTCGAAATATAAAATTGTGATTTTTTTAAGCAACATGGCAACCTTGTTCCGGCGAAATTACCACAAGAATATTTTTTTATTAAAACTGGTCTCAAAATGGTAATATTTTTTTTAGTTTTTTGGTGCATTTGGGAATAACCCTCAAAATTCTATCGCAGCGGTTTCAAAACAGGCTACCTACCTACTTAATATAAAATACTTGTATATTCACGATTGAATTCCCCGAAGGGTTAGGCAGTGGCACCCGCTCATTGACTGATAGCGGCGGTTTCCAACCTTTCTGGACTGAATCCACGAGAGGGATTAGTAAATCGAGCTGGACCTACCTTTGACCCATAGATTTATTCAATCGAAAATTATTCCGTTATAAGAATCCGGACGCCATTTATCCTCAACCCTACCCTATGCCCTAGTTCCCTGAGAAACCATACGCGATTTGCTCTTCAACTTTGTGCCACTCAATTCAGAGTCCAGAGGGCCCATTACGGCCACATTTTTCACATTGCTTTACGTCCTCTAGAGTGTCAAAGTCAATACAAAAAAAAAACGCAAAGGACAAAAAAGCAATATTGCAAAAGCAGCCGTAATGGACCTCTGTTTAATTAAATTGTTTTTATCTCTTTATCTTCGCCTAGGGTTACCATATCTCCAGATTTGTCCCGAGATTTCCGGATTTTACGACTTTTCTCAGGATTGCTGGAGGCTGGAGCATATTACATGATTTTCAATATATCACAGGATAACCAGTTTATACGACCATAATACAATTTTGAGAGAAAATTCTCAAACTTTATAAAATCTCAGGACTTTTTCATTGAAATCAGGCCTTTTCTCCGGTTTTTTTTAAATTTTTTCATCTGGTAACCCATATCCGCTTTGCTTCGCCACTCGCCAAATGTATACATATTAAATAGTTATAATAATATGCCAAATGGATACTAAAGTAGTAGGTAAAATAATATAGGTATAGTATGTTTGATAAAGATTGCATGTATGCATCCAATGCCATTCGACTGGAAGCCTTAACAAGTTAGGCAAGCCACAAGACCTAGGCTTAAAAATTGCTCCACATTCACAATCAAAACAAACAACTTTTCATATTATTAAACTGAAATTAACTCCGCCAGAGGGTGTCAGGGTCAATGGAAATATTATGCGCTGTGCGTAAACAGACCTGTTATTTTTGCATTCTTTCTTTTGTTGAATTTAATTTAAAACGTCCTTTGTACATAAAGGACCTAAAACATATAATATCTAAAATATATCTGCACCGGGGTGAACGAACAATGTAAGATTTAGGGTAATATCTGAAAATATTAATCTATCAATTTATAAAAAAAATCAATTGCTGTTTATTTGTCTCACCAAAACTGGCTCCAGAATGGCTGGGCTAATTTAGTTGAATTTGTGGTTTAAAAAATATGGAAAGGACGCTATTGCACGCGATAAAAATAAAGAAAAACTGCGTATATTAGACAAAAATAAACAAAATTATAAGTGACGAGCTTTCCCGGCTTACTTCGTTACGCCATAGAATATAAGATACTACAAAAGACTTGGCTCTATATAGACTATGTTCTTTTGACCGCCCAGAATGGCCGAATAAAAAACAAACAACAACAACAAACCACCTGTCAAAATATGTAAACAACGGAAAAAATATTGCACCTTGGGTTACATTATTTGAGTTAAGGTAAGGATCCCTAATTTTTTGAAAATCTAATATAGCCTATGACACTCGGGGTTAATGTAGCTTCCTACCAGTGAAAGAATTTTTCAAATCGGTTCAGTATTTCCGGAGCCTATTCGTTACAAACAAACAAACAAACAAACAAACAAATCTTTCCTCTTTATAATATTGGTATAGATGATCCGTCTTATTCATAAAGATACAGTAGATTTTAAGTAGCGCTACTGGAGGTCTACTACTCTGGTTTGTTGTATGGTAAATACGTGACATCCAGTCTAAATTGACATACGTCAAATAACAAAAATGCTCTTTAACTTTTTATGAATAAGAGGGGATGACTTTATGATACCTAGTAAAATTGCATAAGGATACACAACAAAATATTATGCTTTAGGTATTTCCATGTATGACTAAACTAAGTAGGTTGGTAACAATTTTTTTTTTTTTATATACAGAAAATGGCGTCAGTCGAAACGAATAAGAATGGAGCAACGCAGAACATCATCAACAAAGCGCCGTGGTAAGTTTACTGAATTAAAATTTATATCTGTCACCGGAAAATAATAAGATTCGCAAGTTTATAAATTTCCTAGGAAATTTATAAACTTTCGTAGGATTCTAAACGATAGATAAATTGAATTATTTTACGCCCACTTTTTTGCAAATTTATAAATTTTCGGCGCGTCTTAGTAAATTTATAAACTAACGGAAATCAATTCGTAAGATTCTAAACGGATCGACCAATCACAGAAGAGCTTTTAATTTTACGCTTTTTGAAATACGGAAAATAACACACTGCTCCCTGATTGGTCGATGTTGACAGAGAAAATGCTTGCGTCCATAGACTTACGTACAATCAGACTTGCCAAACAATTCAATCACACTAAAAGTATTTTTACTGGTACTAAAAACTAGGTAGGTTAATAGGTTAAAATGTTACCGCTAATGTGCGAAATTCAGTAAAAGTGCACTAACTGGCTGAATCCGTTAGAGTTCGAAATAAAATGTTGTTCTCAACATTATACAGGTAATCTGGAAAATCCCTACGTAATCTACATAGGTAATCTGGAAAATCCCTAGGTAATCTACAAATATCGACTAAGTTAAGCTCAAAAAAAATTCTGACTTAGATTTTAGTTTAACACAGGTAACCCAAGCTCCGCTCGCTTCGCTCGCTACGCTAGTTAAAGATCACAAGCCAAACCTAACCTAACCTACAATTTTGCCCTAGATTTGAATTTTCAGTCGGAGTTTTCTGTTTTCCGCACTTAATCGGCGAGACATCCGGTAATACGCACATTAACTAGGTAAAGTGTGGATACCCCATATTTCACATAAAATTTCGCACATTAACTGACCTAAACAGTTAATGTGCAAATTGCCCGGTAAAGTGCACATTAACGTATTTCGCAATTTAACGGTGACACATATAATACAAAAAGTAACCTTGTATTTTAGGTACCTACCTACCTACCTAGTAGGGGGTTCCCTATTTCACTCTACAAAAATAAAACATTTTGGTCATGGCTACCATAAAACTTTCGTAGCTCTGTGGTAAATTTCAATTTCATTATACATGGCGTTTGGTTATTGGTTACTTATTATTTTACGAGTGAGTTTAGTAAGTTTATCAATTTACGAAAATGTAGGCGTAAAATAATACAATTTATCTCTCGTTTAGAATCCTACGAAAGTTTATAAATTTCCTAGAAAATTTATAAATTTACGGTTTTTGTTATTTTCCGGTGACATATCTACATTTTCAAATATTGATTGATTATGTTTGTGGTAAAAATGCGACTAAGGAAACCAACCGAAAGACGGGCAGCGCGTCCTTTTTTGAAAAACTGAATAGCCATTTCTGCAAACGCCAACTCGGCTGAAAAGTGTAGCAATGACAGCAAAACCTCGTAGTTTCTTGTGGAGGAGACCTGAGATGATGATGATGAGTCATCAATGTAAAATAAATAGTAAGGTTCTTAGTTTCTTTTACCCATACTTCTAATAAAAGTACCTAACTCGGCGGTGTTTTTGAGATTATTCTTTAGCCACCCAGAAGTAGTGTAGCTCGGGTCAGTACTTTCGGAGCGTATTCAATGCAAACAAACAAACAAACAATCAAATCTTTCCTCTTTATTATGAAAAAAAAAAAAAAAAAGATGATGAATAAGATGTATACCTAACTCTATTTATTTTGACTGCTCAGTAGCTCAGTTGGCAGTGATGTGGACTGAGATGCGTGTGCACCTTGGTTTAATTCCCGGCGGAGCGAACATTGTTTTAATGAATATCATTGTTTCCGGTCTGGGTGTAGTGTTCGTCTCTGTAATTTATGTTTCGGGCACCCTAGACACAGGTTCCCTAGATAGAGGCTCTGAGTGTGATGCGTTATTATTAATATTATTTTTTTATTACTAAAACATTGAACCCACTATTACTTATCAGCTCAATTTAACACCGGTGTCTTTCGATTAAAGATATTTATAAGTTTAACCTTTTAATCATCCTTTAAAGCACATTTTATATCGACCTTTAACAGCAAATGGCTGTATAGGGGCATTTTATAACCGGCCGTGGTCACGTTGTATTGCAAAAGAGATGTTTGGTGCGTACGCGCAGGCCGTTAGCCTCTTTGTGGAAGGTCGCTGGCAGTGACCTTGGGGTTTCAAGGACGAGATCGGAATACCAGTTTTTATATGGCTGATTCGAAATGTGGGAAAAAAAAACTTAATTTTTTAGTTTGATAATTTATCACAGTTTATTATGAAATAACGCATTATGGCTTTTTTTTTTAACACATCACACTCAGAGCCCCTAACTAGGAAGAACCTGTATCTAGGGTACCCGAAACACACACAGAGACGAACATCACACCCAGACCGGAAACAAACATCGATATTCATCATATCAATATTCGCCCCGCCCAGGAATCGAACCCGGGTGCACACGCTTACTCAGTCCACATCACGCTTTTTAAAATTTTCATCGAATCGACGACTTTTGTGTCGTCTTTTCTGATACAGATAAATGGGAATGGGAGAACATCATGAACCTAGAATAGTAATAGCTAAAGTTTCTACATAGGATTATTAAAAACAAAATCGAAGATCGTTGAAACCGTAAATTTTTCAATAAGTCGAAATACTGGATGACTGGAACTGTTCATTATTAAGATATGGTTGTGGATAAATGGCGTGCTGATAGTAGATTAGAATAATCTTCGATTGAATAATCTGGGGACAAACGCGAATGTCCAGGGGGTCAAGTTTCTTAAGTAAAAACGATCGACTGGAACTGTTCTTCAGCGTGCATTCAAACCGAAAAATCTATAATAAAAATACAAACGTACGGCACATTGCTTCATTGCGCTTTTGATTATATATATTTTACTTTATCCTTAATTACAAATTAACAAAGAAATTAAGTAACAAAATAAAAAGATTTTATTACAAACGATAAATTTTACAAAATATTAATAGCTATCTTTACGGACGAACATAAACGAAACCCATAAAAAATAACTTTTGTGTGTATTTTACTTACACTTACTTAAATTGAATTATTGTTTTGACCTTGCCACCAATTATTAACAAAGTAGGTATTATGTATTAACAAACAATACTTATTAATTATATAGTTTAGTATAGATACATTTATGTATGTTTACGATAATAAGTATCATAATTAAATAACTTAGATAGGTATATGATAAAATATGTACTTAGTCAATCGGAGAAAAAAAGGAAGCCCATCTGAATTATTCCGACTGGTCAATGTGCCGGAAAAACTCCCGTGTTGGTCATTTAAATGTGGGACCAACCCTTCTTATTTCGTTTTTTTTTTTTTAAATTCAAGTTCAAGGTAGGTAAAGCTCGATCGATCGTATCGAAAGTCTAGTAAAAACTAAAATACCTTCAATGACGTAGATTGGGAAAATAGCACAGAAATAAGTACATACTAAAACTTAAGTATCTATGGACAATTTGGGCCGATTTCCGGAGATTTTTAAGCTATTTAAAAATGTATATCACTGATAAAATGTGGTCCGAATTGGACCATATATTGGACCGTCCAATATATCTTTTGTGATACCAAAAACTTTTTATTTTATAAAAATACACAATGGACAGGACAGCACAGGACAGCGCAGCGTAGGACGTCCACCGACCAGATGGACGGATGATCTGCGCAAGGCTGCGGGTCCACGCTGGATGCAGGCCACCTGCGATCGGTACAGATGGAGAGCCTTGAGGGAGGCCTATGTCCAGCAGTGGACGTCCTACGGCGGAAAGATGATGATGATGACACAATAGCCAAGGGATTTGAACTGGAATCTTGATTTTTAAATTTTTGTATATGCCATAAATAGTAGTTATCTGTAGCGTCAAAGGTAATTTAACGAACCAATCAGAATAAGAGTTGACCAGCAAGCAATAATCTAGCCAATCAATGTTAAGGAAGTTTTCAAACTTTTTAATCATACTAGGTTTTATTTGCAAAAAAAACTGCTTTTTGTCAGTATGATTGAATAAAAAGTAATCCCCGCGGTTTTTCCCGCGCAGATTTCTCTTAAACACAAAATTCCCGTTTTTTTTCCGTTCCCGTGGGAATTTCGGGAAATCCCTTCTTAGTGCTCACCTACACTCCCTAAGGAACCTACATGCAAAATTTCAGCCCGCTACGCCCAGTAGTTTCGGCTCTGCGTTGTCTGTCAGTCAGTCAGTCAGTCAGTCAGTAACGGAAGAGTTTTATATATATTGATTAAAAAGTTATTTTTTGCAAAAAAAACGAATTATCAAATCTTCTTACGACATATACGTTATTTAGTAGTGCATCACGTAGATGTAGGTACATACGTATGTTACTTAGTGTCTCTCATTATCATGGTTAGGTAAGATTCCAACCATATAATGAGTGTGCGGGCTAGTAACATGTTCTAGTAGCTGAGACTGTGTTCGCAGTTTGAGAACTGTGTCAGATTCACTTGGCAGTTCATTTATAGCAAAATTTAGATTTTTACTAACGCTTTTCAATTGTTATACTGACAAACAAAGCTATTTTTGCCACAAATATACTTACTTATTAAAACATCATTATTAGCGTGGCCGGCCGAGAAGGAGATAATAACGTTAATAATAATAACACATAACACTCAGAGCCCCATAACTAGGAAGAACCTGTATCTAGGGTGCCCGAAACACACACAGAGACGAACATCACACCCAGACCGGAAACAAACATCGATATTCATCATATCAATATTCGCCCCGCCCGGGAATCGAAACCCGGGTGCACACGCTTACTCAGTCCACATCACTGCCCACTGAGCCACGGAGCAGTCGGAGATGGCGGGATGATATCGATTCCTATCTATCCGACTGGACTCAGGTGGCACAGGAGAGAGAAACGTGGAAACGGGAGGGAGGCGTGTTCGCCCAGCAGTGGGACACAGTAATAGACTATTAAATACATATATAACATCCTTTTTTTTTTTTTTGTTAACGAGAGGAAATGCCTATTGCATTACCCGACGCTCTGGGGAGCGTCGGGGGTATTTGGGGCTCGCACCCTCTAAAACCCCCCGGCGGCTGTCTTGGCGCTTTTGGGAAGAACCCCGGGAACCACACATTATAGCGTCCGAAGTCTTCCCACTCTCAGCAACTATTAGCTTCATGCTCGGGGAGGGCATATTGTTCCCTCCCCGGCTCGCCTTTAGAGCTGCGGCGGCACAGTGCCACAAGTTGTGCCGCCGCCCATCTCAGGGCCGTTTGATGAGTGTGTCGGGCTCATCAAACGGCCCCGAGATGGGCGGCGGCACAACCTGTGGCATATATAACATCCTGCCTTAGGGCGTATTTACGTACAAAGCTGGTAACAATAGCTTGTTTGCGCTGGGTCAAAAAATGTATAGAAAATATTTGCGCTGACATAGCGCTTGCTCCAGCGGGAATGTTTTTTTATAGGTAGGCGTAGATCAGATAAATAAGTAAGGCATCAAACACACCCAGATTAGGAAACAAGCATCGATATCCATCATAACAATGTTAGCCCCCGCCCGGAATTGAACCCGGACTTACGACGTCACAATCAACTTCTCTACTACCAGCAACGCAACCACGGTGACAAATTAGATTTTTTTAACAAAATTAAAACATATAACAAGCAATTTTGTCGTGGCCTAGCTATCTACGCAGAATTCCTAATAAACAGCCAACATAACGTTTTATTAAAACAAAAAGGAATCAAGATATAATTGAAGTAATAAACTGGCGCGTTAGGAAGGAAGGACAACACAGGATGGGTATCCCGGCCCGATGTGCTATTGCAGTTAATGAATTTCCTGCATTTATGCAAGAGTGCATAGTGCAGGGCGAACGGTGAAAGTTGTTTGCTAGCTAGTTCGCGCGCGCAACCCGCGTCGGTGGGACGGTGATTTTCTAGCCATTTTTAAGTTTTCCCTGATGAAAATGTGGTTTAATAGGTCTTTTGTGGACACAAGAGTGCGAAGAGGTATGCGGGTCAGAATGTGAGTTGGGTTTTCAAGTATTTTTATTATCTTAAACAGTGCCCCAAAGTGTAAATACTCCGTGTTTATTTCAAAACTGTATTTTTTAAGATCACGCTAAAATACACTTAAAAAATCTGGTATCTGGTAACTTTTTTTTTTAATATTCAGAGCCCCAAACTAGGACGAACCTGTATCTAGGGTACCCGAAACACACACAGAGACGAACATTACACCCAGACCGGAAACAAACATCGATATTCATCAATCAATATTCGTCCCGCCCGGGAATCGAACCCAGGTGCACACGCTTACTCAGTCCACACCACTGCCAACTGAGCCACGGAGCAGCCATAAGTCAACAAAACTTACTTGCTACTTTTAAAAGATTCACATTAGTGTTTCATGACCGGTATACTGGGTGTTTCTGACAAGGCGGTAATAAATCAAAGGAGGGATTCTGCTCATCATAACTAACAACTTTCCCAAAGCAACATGGGTCAAATCTCAAAAAAAATAACAGCTGTTCCATACATTGGTTCGATCAGCTGACGGGGTCAATGTACGGGACGGCTGATTTTTGTTTTGAGATTTCGACCCATGTTGCTTTGGGAAAGTTGTTAGGTATGGTAAGCAGAATCCTTCCTGTGATTTATTACCGCCTTGTCAGAAACACCCTGTATATCTTGAATAAAAAATACCAATCTACGATCCACTTGCAAACGAATAGATAACCGTTGCACAACACGTAGATATCTGCAAATATTTCGGAACAGCGAGTAATCTTGCAAAATGTTTACTTTGCCGGCGCGTGTGCAACAAGACATTGACATTCAACTTCAACTTATTAGTTGACGATAGATTTCGGACAGAAATTTGGAATTTCTTAACTCTGAGATAGAACGGGTTTATCGGTTATGTGTGGTTACTCGTGGTAGCCCTAAGAATTTTATACAAATAACAAAGTTTTTACCAATTAAAGGACACAACGCAATGTATCTCTCTTCGTGAGACTCTTTAGGAGTAACTATTCTCAAATTTGTTCTTTAGGTATTGCATGAGGCGTGATGGTTCAGAGCGTCATTTACGCGGATCCAGGCAAGCGAATGAGCAACCAACAGAGGGCCTATTACGGCCGCTTTTGCAATGTTTCTTTTCGTCCTCTAGAGTGTCAAAGTCAATAAAAAAAAAAGTAAAGAAGACGAAAAGCAATATTGCAAAAGCGGCCGTAATAGGCCTAGTTCACAGGCGCACAGACATTTTCATTATCTATACCAATATTATAAAGAGGAAAGATTTGTTTGTTTGTAACGAATAGGCTCCAGAAATACTGAACCGATTTGAAAAATTATTTGACTGGTAGGAAGGTAGATTAACCCCGAGTGTCATAGGCTATATTAGATTTTCAAAAAAATTAGGGATCCTTACTTAAACTCAAATAATGTAACCCAAGCTGAAATATTTTTTCCGTTGTTTACATATTTTGACAGGTGGTTTGTTGTTGTTGTTTGTTTTTTTATTCGCCCATTCTGGGCAGTCAAAAGAACATAGTCTATAGAACCAAGTCTTTGAGTAGTATCTTATATTCTATGGCGTAACGAAGTAAGCCGGGACTGCTTGTTTTATCATAAATTCAACTTGTAAGTCTTCTAGGCTTTTCGATTGATTTACAAAAACTATGCGCACTGACGAGCGAGCGAGAGTCGTAGATTATAAAACCACTAACAAGTTACAGTATGAAATTGCGTCGCCCGCAATTTTCTACGCAAAAAGATTTAGTTAAGACGATATACGACAAATAAATGAAACGAGCAAATGAACAGAGTCTATCTCTTTGATATAGCATACTGAGGGCAATTGACAGTCATATATCAGTCGCCCACATCGGTTACTACATTTCATTGGAAAAAGTAGTAAATATTTAATATCTTTTTAATTATTACTTTTAAATCAAATCTGAATTACCAGAATTTAATTTTGTTTATTATCATTATTCCTAGGTAGTTTTAACAAAAACTAGTAAGTCATTTCGAAGAACTAGCTATTCCCGTTTTTTGGAAAGGTCTTTGACGAAATAATGTATCGAGGTTTTTTGATTCCACTAGTGTTTCTCAGTTATAAAAAACTTTGTTATATCCTCAAAAAGGTTATATTGAAATACCAGATCCTTACCTCCTATAGATTAAGAGAATTACTTGATTTAAAAAAACCTTCAAAACTCATTTAACGTCATAACTATCTTTCGTCCATGAGTTAAATATACGTATACGAGTCTTACCCTGTTATTCATAAAAAGTTAAAGAGCATTTTAGTTATTTGACATGTCAATTTAGACTGGATGTCACGTATTTACCATACATCAAACCAGGGAAGTAGACCTCCAGTAAAGCTACTTAAAATGTACTGTATCTTTATGAATAAGACGGTTAGAGTTTACAAACCAAGACAATTATTACAGTATGACACTAGATAATGTAGCCTAGTACTTTTGTATAGCTTTTAAGTTAAAGACCAAAGAAAACTACAAAGTGTTGCTAAAAGTGGCCACTTTTGGCAACAATCTGTGGATTATTTTGTTCTTTTTAATAAGGACTACCTTTGCTGTGCTCAAAACTTACTAAGCAACATTATCTAGTGTCATACTGTGCCACATTTTTGATATTTGCCTTAGTTTAGAAGTTTTTTTTCGAGAAAGGCGCTAGTATAGCTGGCTCTTAACGCAGAATTCAAAACTGTGTTTTCGTAATAAACAACAAATTAATTATTATTTGCAAGGATAGCAGGTTACACTGCTATAACGGGCCTTTGCCCAGTCCGAGCGCGATTCTCGGTGACCTTGTATCGTACCCTGTAGCAGAGCGTACTCGATTTTCCAGATAATACTGTTTACATATTGGAGTCCTTTTACGCAAACAGCGGCGCCACTCTAGAAAAAAAAACATATCTTCTGAAATACAGAGTGGCGGTCTAAGAGGGCGAACAGATTTGTCTATGGTCTCGTGCGCCCAGACTGTATTACCACAGAGCAAGAGCTATTTTGCAATACAGAAAACTCGGAAGTGTTACGGAGACCTAGACCGCCACTGTACCTAATGCTTTTTTTCTCAAAAGGTCTCCCTAGTCCATTTAGATATTTGTAGGTAGGTAAGTATCTTGTACTGTACATACATTATTTCTCATCAAATATGTAAGTACTTGCACAATTCTAATAAATTCTCAATTGGCATCATAAAAGCAGTATAATGTCCAGACCAGAATTATATTTATGCACGAACACAGCCAACATTGTAAAGATTTATGGTTTAATAGATCCACTGGCCAATGGATGCTACTGCTTTAATTAGCAAACTAATAAACTCTGTCATAAAATAGTCATTAAAATATTATTCACTAGTCGACCCGGCGAACTTCGCACCGCCATACATATAAACCTTCCTCTTGAATCACTCAATCTTTTAAAATAAACCGCATCAAAATCCGTTGCAAGTTGCATAGTTTTAAAGATAAAAGCATAATAGGGACAGACGCGGGAAGCCACTTTGTTTTATGCTATGTATTTGTCACCGGAAAATAACAAGAACCGTAAATTTATAAATTTACTAGGAAATTTATAAACTTTCGTAGGATTCTAAACGAGTGATAAATTGTATTATTTTACGCCTACATTTTCGTAAATTGATAAACTTACTAAACTCACTCGTAAAATAATAAGTAACCAATAACCAAACGCCATGTATAATGATTTGAAATTTAACACAGAGCTACGAAAGTTTTAGCCATGACCAAAATGTTTTATTTTGGTAGAGTGAAATAGGGAACTTTAACCCCCTACTAGGTAGGTAGGTAGGTAGGTACCTAAAATACAAAGTTACTTTTTGATAAAATATGCTATTATCCCATAATAGCATATTATATCTGTCACCGTTATAGTGCGAAATAAGTTAATGTGCTCTTTACCGGGCAATGTGCACATTAACTGTTTAGGTCAGTTAATGTGCGAAATTTTATGTGAAATATGGGGTATCCGCACTTTACCTAGTTAATGTGCGTATTACCGGATGTCTCGCTGTTAAAGTGCGGAAAACAGAAAGCTCCGACCGAAAATTCAAATCTAGGGCAAAATTGTAGGTTAGGTTAGGTTTGGCTTGTGATCTTTAACCAGCGTAGCGAGCGAAGCGAGCGGAGCTTGGGTTACCTGTGTTAAACTGAAATCTAAGGCAACAATTTTTCGAACTTAACTTAGTCGTTAACTCTGTAGATTACCTAGGGTTTTTGCAGATTACCTGGTTAATGTTGAGAACAACATTTTATTTCGAACCGTTAGAGTTCGACATAAAATGAAATGAATTCGACATTCAGCCAGTTAGTGCACTTTTACTGAATTTCGCACATTAGCGGTCACATATTAACCTATAAACCTACTTAGTTTTTAGTACCAGTAAAAATACTTTTAGTGTGATCGAATTGTTTGGCAAGTCTGATTGTACGTAAGTCTATGGACGCAAGTATTTTCACTGTCAACATCGACCAATCAGAGAGCAGTGTGTTATTTTCCGTATTTCAAAAAGCGTAAAATTAAAAGCTCTTCTGTGATTGGTCGATCCGTTTAGAATCTTACGGATTGATATCCGTTAGTTTATAAATTTACTACGACGCGTCGGAAATTTATAAATTTGCGAAAAAGTGGGCGTAAAATAATTCAATTTATCTCTCGTTTAGAATTCTACGAAAGTTTATAAATCTCCTAGGAAATTTATAAACTTGCGAATCTTATTATTTTCCGGTGACATATTGATTCATTATCAAAAAAAAAAACATAAAAAAATCAAAAAATAATAAAATAATCATATCAAATGACTGCTCCGTAGCTCAGTTGGCATGGCAGTGATGTGGACTGAGTAAGCGTGTGCACCCGGGTTCGATTCCTGCGCGGGGCGAATATTGATATGATGAATATCGATGTTTGTTTCCGGTCTGGGTGTAATGTTCGTCTCTGTATATGTTTCGGGCACCCTAGATACAGGTTCTTCCTAGTTAGGGGCTCTGAGTGTGATGTATTATTATTATTATTATATTCAAAAATTCATAACAAGGTATGAAATAAAAAAAAATAACGTAGCACACTCAAAACCCTTTAATTGGTATAACCTATATCACCTGGGTTCAATTCCCGGGCGGGCGATGATATGATGAATAAATGTTCGTCTCTGTGTGTGTTTTGGGTACCCTAGATACAGGTTCTTCCTAGTTAGGGCCTGTGAGTGTAATGTGTTATTATTATGATTATGCCGCTGCGGTTTCAAGCTTTGCATTAAAGTTTCAAGTATTTCCTACAACTTGCAGCAAGTATCATTTGTTTCCTGCAACAACAATAAATTATGGGCAATTTTTACTAGCCACTTTTTTTCTGCTCTAAGCAACAATTTCAGTCACGTCACTCAAACAGATTCCATATAGCAATTACTTTAATTGTAACTAACACGACCTTGGGCATGACGTGCAGTATCTGACCCTAGATAATCTACTGAGGAACCAGTGATACAACATTGTATGATGTATGCTTCAGTGTATTAATTGAAAACAGAGATTTTACTGTAAACTGATGAGCGATCCTGCTGTTAAATGAATGAAAATTAGAAACTTAATGCATCAGTCTGTTAACTGTTTTTCTATCATAATCACAATAATAACACATCAACCCTAACTAGGAAGAAACTGTATCTAGGGTGCAGGAAACACACACAAAGGCGAACATTACACCCAGACCGGAAACAAACATCGATATTCATATCAACATTCACCCGCCCGGGAATCGGACCCAGGTTCACACGCTTACTCAGTCCACATCACTGCCAACTGGGCCATGGAGTCAGGTCTAATGATCTGTATTTTATTATTGTTTTAAACTAAATCCTGAACTTTATCTGGCCCTAATCGGTGATCATCATTTGGACGAGTTTGCCCAATGGCAAAACATATCTGAGGAGTAATCGTCACGCTGGCAAATTATGTAATGGTAATGGCAGACGTGCTATGGTTCGGTTTCGGTGAACTGTTACTTCGCAAGACTGAAGACTGAAGAATAATAAAGGATACATCCTGCTCCGTGGCTCAGTTGGCAGTTATGTGGACCGAGTAAGCGTGTGCATTCGGGTACGATTCCCGGGCAGGGCGAATATTGATGTGATGAATATTTTTTTCCGGTCTGGGTGTAATGATCGTCTCTGTGTGTGTTTCTAGTTCCCTAGATACAGGTTCTGTCTAGTTAGGTGTTAGTTATTATCCATTACTAGATAAATCTAGTAGGGAGTTTTAAGAGCCAGTTTACAGCGATGCTAGCGCCATTCACGAAAAAAAATAATATCTTCTAAACTAAGGCAAATAGCAAAAATGTGGCACTGTATGACACTAGATAATCTTGATTAGCATTTTTTGAGCACAGAAAAGTAGTCATAACTTAAAAGAACAAAATTATAAACAGATTGTTGCAAAAAAGGGGCCACTTTTAGTAACACTTTGTAGCTTTCTTTGGTCTTTAACTTAAAAGCTATACAACAGTGCCCTAAAAATACTAGGCTACAATAACTTGTGTCATACTGTGCCACATTTTTGATATTTGCCTTAGTTTAGAAGATATTAATTTGTTTCGAGAATGGCGCTAGCATCGCTGTAAACTGGCTTTTAAGTGTGAAGCCTAATTTTGATTTTAATCAATTTCACAGGACGGACGAGCAAGGCATCGGAGTGAAGATCTACGAAGGTGTGGTCCTGACCTTCGAGGTCTTCATGCTGATGGTGAAGATGATGTGCACATGGATCTACAGCGTCTACCAGTTCTTTATACCACCAGAACCCAAGAGCGTCAAGGGGGAGATTGTTCTGGTGAGAAACTATGGATTCTGTTACTTAAAAAGTGATAGTTAAGGAACTAACATCTCTAAACAAAGAGACTTCAATTGAGAAACCTGGGGGCCAAATTTCTTAACTAAAAACGAGTGACTCGTAATTGTCTTGTTAGCGATTTCGTTAACCATTGCCGCTTAACAAAGGTAATTTCTGTTGCACGCTCAAAGAAAACAGCAATGGTTAACTAAGTCGCTAACAAGACAATTACGAGTCACTCGTTTTTAGTTAAGAAGGTTTCTGTGTGAATAAATAAATATTATGTATGTATTCAAGTAAAATTGAGTGTCATTTTTAGTTACTACTAGTCGACCCGGCGAACTTCGTACCGCCTAACCTATAACTATCTTGTGCATGTATTATACCTAGAAACCTACCTCTTACCACTTTATCTATTCAAAAAAACCGTACCAAAATCCGTTGCATATATAATTTTAAAGATTTAGCGACCTTATTTTATACTATGTATTGATGATGAAGGTAATAAAATACGATCATAACGCCTACATCTATGACGATGTTTGGTTTCAAAACAAGGACTACAGTACGCCGATATACCTAGTCGTTTCAAAAGTGCCACACACAAAGAACTTTTTACTTTGTAACTCACGGTATGGCGCGAAATTCAAATTTTTTCACTTAGGTCTGTCTTCCAAAAACGTTGTATTGCAATGTGGGAGATGGTTTTTTACATACGCGAATTCATTTAAAATTTATTAAAAATATATAATTTCGCCAAAATAATTAAAAAACGTGAAAAAAATTGAATTTCGCGCCATACCGTGATTTACCGCCTTAAGTCTATTGATTGCAATAAAGAGTATTTCTATTCTATTTTATTCTACCTACTTCAATAAAATTCATTTAAACCTTTAAGATTGGTAAACATTTTAAGGAGCTCATAAAGAGGTACCTATTAGCGTTATTATTATTAATAAAACGAGATAAAGGTTAAGTGCTATAAAAAACCTGTTGACTATGTTGCCCTCAGAAACAAACAAGTAATTTATAATTTTATAAGGAACGTGTTTTGCGGCTGAGCTTTGGTGATTTTAACGTTTTTCCCCGTTTGTGTGGGACTTTTTGAGAATTATTTCCCCAAACACAGAAACACAACTTCAAAATTTTTAAGTCACTATCTTATACGAGGCCTATATGACAGATACAAGCGTCAATAGCGAAAAAAGTATTAGGTACCATGGCAATAAATTTGATCCAATATACGACAAATAAATCAAAGGACCGAATGAACAGAGTCTATCTCTTTTATATAGAATACTGAGGGAAAGGGACAGTCATATGTCAGTCGCCCACATCGGTTACCACATTTTATTGGAAAAAGTAATAAATATTTAATATCTTTCCAATTATTACTTGTAAATCAAATCTGAATTATGTACCAGAATTTGATTTTGTTAATTATCACTATTCCTAGGTAGTTTTAACAAGAACTAGTAAGTAATTTCGAAGAACTAGCTATTCACGTTTTTTGGAAAGGTTAACTTTGACGAAATATATATGTATCGAGGTTTTTTGATTCCACTTAGTGTTTCTCAATTATAAAAAACTTTTATTATATTCTCAAAAAGGTTACATTGAAATTCCAGATCTTTACCTCTTATAGATAGAGAATTACTTGATTTAAATAAAACCTTCAAAACTCATATAGCGTCATAACTAGGAGCTCTGAGATGCGTTATTATTCTCACTGTCAATAATATACTTATAAGTATAAAACAAAGACCCCTTGTCACGTTGGTAATAAAGCATAAAATCGGCTAAACGTGGGTCCGGCTCTTGAGCTGGTACCTCTGCCTAACCCTTCGGGGAATAAAAGGCGTGATATTATGTTTGTTTTATGTTTAAGTATAAAACAAAGACCTTTCTGCTGTCTGTCAGTCGCTTTAAATCTTAAAAGACTATGCAACGGCCTTTGACGCGGGTGATTTTTTTATAGATTACTAGTCGACCCGGCGAACTTCGTACGCCTGTACCTATTACTAAGTTGTGCATGTATTATACTTATAAACCTTCCTTTTGAATCAATGTATCTATTAAAAAAAAACGCATCAAAATCCGTTGCATAGTTTTAAAGATATAAGCATACATAGGGACAGACGCGGGAAGCGACTTTATTTTATACTACTACTAGTCGACCCGGCGAACTTCGTACGCCTGTACCTATTACTAAGTTGTGCATGTATTATACTTATAAACCTTCCTTTTGAATCAATGTATCTATTAAAAAAAAACGCATCAAAATCCGTTGCATAGTTTTAAAGATATAAGCATACATAGGGACAGACGCGGGAAGCGACTTTATTTTATACTACTACTAGTCGACCCGGCGAACTTCGTACCGCCTAACCTATTACTATGTTGCGCATGTATTATTATACTTACTTATAAACCTTCCTCTTGAATCACTCTATCTATTAAAAAAAACGCATCAAAATCCGTTGCATAGTTTTAAAAATATAAGCATACATAGGGACAGACGCGGGAAGCGACTTTGTTTTATACTATGTATGATATTGATAGTTATTTAAGAGGCAAGTTTATTATGTATAATTTGATGCGGTTTTCTTTAATATATAGAGTGATTTAGAAGGTTTACATGTATAATACATGCACAACATACTATAAGGTTAGGCGGTGTGAAGTTCACCGGTTCGACTAGTTATTTCATACAGCAATATTGGTCTAAGATTTTATTGCACGAGATACAGGAAAAGAAATATAGGTAAGTCTTGTTTTACTGGGTGTTTCTGACAAGGCGGTAATAAATCAAAGGAGGGATTCTGCTCACCATAACTAACAACTTTCCCAAAGCAACATGGGTCAAAATCTCAAAAAAAATAACAGCTGTTCCATACATTGGTTCGATCAGCTGACGGGGTCAATGTACGAGACGGCTGATTTTTGTTTTGAGATTTCGACCCATGTTGCTTTGGGAAAGTTGTTAGGTATGGTGAGCAGAATCCCTCCTTTGATTTATTACCGCCTTGTCAGAAACACCCTGTATGGTCATGTACTTACCTACAAAGTACTTACCAAGTTTTGAACACGGAAAAATAGCAAGCAGAACAACGCAATATGAATAATACATAAGCCAAATATAATTAAAAGGTAGTTATTCTAGGTTACACATAGGAGCGTCGACTTCCCTAGTCAATATTTGGTTATCAATAGATCAAATAGTCTTTATGCCTATGGATTATGCGTTATTTCATGACATCACTTATAAAACACTTTTGTATGAATCACTAGCTGTCCCGGCGAACTTCGTATCACGCCTTACAATTTGTATGGGGAAAAGATAATTGTTATCCTTTTACTATCTTCCTCTAATTTTTCCATATTTTCTCAGCTTTTAAACCTTCCCTGGACTATTAGCGAACATTTTCAAACCAAAATCAGCTTATCGGCCCGGCCGTTCTCGAGTTTTGGCGAGACTAACCAACCCCGATTCTTTTATATATAGTATATATAAAATATATACCTAATATAATAGTAAATAGTAAATTAATTTACTTCTTTGTTTCTGCAAGCTTTGGAATTTATTTTACAAAAGCAGCAATGGTTCTAACACCAAAGTCAGAAACATCCTCATACTTCTGTTTAGCTAGCACAGCTAAGGTGACAAAGGTAATAAAGTCTCCAAAGTGCCTTTATTAGTAAAAAAGTAAAGTAAAAAATGATTTATACAATACAGTATACAAGATATCGCTTATTGAAAGTCAATTAGACTAATCTAATTAATACCTTATTTGGTAAAGTATCCTATACTGCTAGAGGCGAGGTAGTTCAGGGTGCCCACCAATTGGCTCAGGCAAACAAATGTTTGCCTTGCCTTACGACAATGGTCGCCTGGAGACGACCCCCTATTATAGATTACCTCCCCCTCTTTTAACAATCTCCCGTCATAGCAGAACAATATTAAGAGCCATAGCATAGCTAAAGTAGCGCCACCTGCGAAAAAAAAAAAACTTCTAAACTAAGGCAAATATCAAAAATGTAAAACAGTATTCCACTAGATATTGCAGCCTAGTATTTTTAAGGCACTGTTGTATAGCTTTTAGTATAGAGACCAGAGAAAGCTACATTTTTCATGTTGTTGTTTGCCTTAGTTTATAATATATTCATTGTTTTTCGCGGGTGGCGCTGCTTTAGCTGTGCTGTGCCTCTTAATAGTTGTCATGTCACTAAGTGCGTTGTTGTCACCTTTATCGTGCTTCCCGCGATGGATGGTAAATTTTTGTTTGCCGTTAGTGCTTGTATTCTAGGATTCTTGATACAAACGAGAAACCCCTATCCTCCTCCTCAGTTAATAAAATCTTCAACTTTAAAACCTCCAGATCACAGGAGCTGGTCACGGCATGGGTCGCGAGATGGCGCTGCGTTTCGCAGGTCTAGGGGCGACGGTTGTCTGCGTCGACATCAACCCAGCTGGCAATAAGGATACTGCAGACATGATCACTGAAGCTAAAGGGAAGGCGCATACTTATGAGTAAGTACCTTTAAAGTGATATATCGTATCGGAAGACAGAGTAGGCAAACCCGCCACATGTGGTCGATGTTAGTTCGGTGAAGTTTACAGGAGTAGGTACTGGATGACTGTCTCGCAAGCCGGTCATAGTGCAGATGCCTCGTGGCGGCGGCATAGATTTCCACCACTTCTTAACTTAAGACCAAAGATGTAGTAAAAGGCGACTAACGGGAGTTTTCTACGAAGGACGTGACCTTCCAGCAGCGTTCTTCGTTGAAAAATTGGATGCCTAAACCCCTTTAACAATTTTTGTCATTGTGAAAATCTGTAGAAAAATCATCCCGGCTGAAAAACAGAAGAAGAACTTATTTTGGAAATTTGTAAAAATGCTGGAACCTCAGGAAGCTGAAGAACTTTTAACGAAACCTAATATCTCCTTGACTAGATGTGACGTAACGGACAACAAAGCAGTCAACGCGATGGCAGAGCGGATTCGTCAGGAAGTCGGAGACGTCACCATGCTGGTCAACAATGCTGGAGTGATGCCCTGCAAGCCTCTGCAGCAGCATGCTGAGAAGGAGATCAGAACTATCTTTGAGGTCAACGTGTTGGCTCATTTGTGGGTAAGTCGGAAAAAAGAATATAATATAATTTTCTGCATATAAAGTAAAGTTCAAAAGTACATTTAAGTTAGTAGGTACACTAAAAAAGAAAAGTACATATAAATGTAAGTAGAGAATGGATTTTAATTGGAAATAGATATCTATCTAAAAGAAGATCAAACGAATAGGCAAAGGAGAAAACACTTGGCCAAAATTCCGAAACTAGTCCAGTGACCTATCTGAAACAACATTTCACCGTTAGAATTCTACAAAATCCCTGATGAACTAAGGCTATAGCATATTTTCAAAAAAGTATAAAACGACATTGCAATCGGTACAGTCACCATGGACTTGTCTAGCGTGCAGAGAGAGAATGGATTTTAATTGGAAATAGATAGATATAGTCACTTAATTGTAATACCGTAAAAGACGATCGAAGGAATGGACTAAAGACGAAACACTTGACCAAAATTCCGAAACTAGTCCAGTGAACGATTTGAAACAATTTACATTTTACCGTTAGAATTCTACATAATCCCTGCATTTTCTACATAATCTATATATGCTTTAGCATATTTTCAAAAAGTATAAACGACATTGCTATCGGTACAGTCACGGACTTGTTTATCGTAACACTTTTGTCCATGGTGTCCTGTACACCAGTGTGTAATACCAGTGACTGTAATACCGGAGAACAAGGGCTCTTCTGCAATACAGAAAAACCGAAGATCATCGGGTCAGCTAAACAATATATAAAACATTACTATCCAAATTACATTCCAGCTTCTCCAAGCCTTCCTCCCGTCGATGATGAAGAAGAACCACGGGCACATAGTGGCCATGTCTTCAATGGCTGGCATTGTTGGTCTACGAAACCTGGTCCCTTACTGCGGCTCCAAGTTTGCTGTTAGAGGCATCATGGAGTCACTTCATGAGGAGCTTAGAGAGGATCCTAGGGACTTCAGTGGGGTAAGTGCTTGTGATGATTAGGAGGATAGCAAAGAATAGAAAATGTCTTGATTACCTACCTATAAATTTAACATTACATGTACCTCATGAAAATAAAAAAAGCAAACTAAGTAGACGTTCCACTAAGTATGTCTATGTCTATGGTACTACATCGCTCAAAGAACTGCAAAACTTATGTGAGAATGGGAGAACACAAAGACGATCGTGAGGAAGGCTTATGCGCAGCAGCAGACGTTTTTCTATTCAGATGATGATAATGATGTTGATGAAATATTTAAATGATCTCGTAATGGACGACCTTATCGCTAAAACGGTGTGAGGCAGTACTATGAATTGCATTCTTGAATATAGAATTCTGGAGATAGGAGAAAACGGGAATTGTCCTCCAAAAATAGATACGTTTCCAATTTGTTACTCCTGAATAACCTTCTTCCTCTGTTTTTAAGATCAAGTTTACGGTGATTTGCCCCTACATCGTGGACACTGGCCTATGCAAGAATCCGAAGATCAAGTTCCCGACCCTGATGAAGATCGTCTCCCCCCAGGACGCTGCCGACTGCATCCTGGATGCCGTCAGGAGGAACTACCACGAGATCACTATACCCAGCTCTTTATACTATGTTAACCAGGTAGGATTCTTTACTTTTCCACTGCTGGGCAAAGGTCTACTTCGGTAGGCTTTCTGATCCTGGGCCACTTTTAGTTTTAACCAGGTTGGATTCATTACTGTCCCACTTCTGAACAAAGGATTTCTTCCTACTACTCCAACCCTTCTGATCCTGTGTTGTTATGGTGAAGATAGTCTCTTTCAAGGATGCCGCAGACTGCATCCTAGATTCCGTCAGAAGGAACTACCATGAGATCACTATACCCAGATATTTATAAGAACTATGTTAACCAGGATATTTTATTTACTTTTCACTGCTGGGCAAAGTTTTTCTCCTTACAAATTCAAGAATTATAAATTAATATTTTCAACATAGGATAAGTAGTTACAGTCACGGACTAGGAGGCCGTAACAGATTTGTCTATGGTTTCGTCAGCCCTAGACTGTATTACCAAAGGCAAGAGCTATTTTGCAATACAGAAAAACCGGAAGTGTTACGCCGATCGTGTCCGCCACTGTACTTACAATGTATCACTTATTGAACTGTACTTACAATGTAACACTTAGTAAACAAAACGATATAGATGATGGATGATGTACTTACCTTATTTATAAACATAGTATTCTATACTGTAAGCGGCGAGGTGGTACAGGGGCGCCCAGATTTCCTAGAAATCAGACCAGCCCGAATTCCACACGAACCAAACTGCTCCATACATACCGCTGCATGCCGCCTATCACACCTATGCTGCTGATGCAAACCTAAAGATAAACCAGGAGACGCCCCCATTATAGCTCACCACTTTCAAATGATTTTACAGAGTAGAGAAGAAAGGGGATACTACATTTTATAAATTGTCTATGAAATGTTTGAAAACATACTTTTCTTTTGTTCCAGTACTGCCGCGTCTTCCCTCGGCAGGTTCCTCTTCACGTTAAGGACTTCTTAGACTCCGGCCTCGAGGCGTCCGAGTAGACCGGTATTTTACCCCACTCGTTTGTTCTGCTTCTGCTTCACGAGGTGATCCGTGAGACCATTTTCGAGTGTGAAGATCGTGTCGAGTTCTCTTAGATAAATTGATAACAAAAATTTAGGCTGCAAACAGTTCTTTATCGATGGTCAGCGCTGACGTCGGCGGGACGTACTTATAACTATGAAAATGTAGCATTGCATTAAGAGCCAGTTTACACCGATGCTAGCGCCATTCGCGAAAAAAATTAATATCTTCTAAACTAAGGCAAATATCAAAAATGTGGCACTGTATGACACTAGATAATGTAACCTAGTATTTTTTGAGCACAGCAAAGTAGTCCTGAGTAAAAAGAACCAAAAAAAACATTGATTTTTGCCAAAAATAGCCACTTTTAGCAACACTTTGTAGCTTTCTTTGGTCTTCAACCTAAAAGCTATACAGAAGTGCACTAAAAATACTAGGCTACATTATCTAGTGTCATACAGTGCCACATTTTTGATATTTGCCTTAGTTGAGAAGATATTAATTTTTTTCGCGAATGGCGCTAGCATCGCCGTAAACTGGCTCTTAACATGAGCGCATTCAGTAACTATTGCTGCTTTTTTTAGGGTATGTACTCTTTAAAGCAGTAGGTAATGGTTTTTAAATGCCGTCACGG
This sequence comes from Euspilapteryx auroguttella, assembly GCA_951802225.1. Lineage (NCBI taxonomy): Eukaryota > Metazoa > Arthropoda > Insecta > Lepidoptera > Gracillariidae > Euspilapteryx > Euspilapteryx auroguttella. The sequence goes on along the minus strand of OX637646.1, from coordinate 14,077,309 downwards.
TATGATTAATTTATTTAGGAGAATTCGACTCTTTATGGTGTTGGGAAGAGAAAATTCCTTGCCAGGGGAAAGTAGCCTGTGAACTTCGATCACACATATTGCTAGTTTTCAGTATGTATGATCGAAGCCTGTGATAGTAAGTAAGAGAAAATCGATTTTAATTGAAATGAATAGTGCCTAAAATAGTGTGCCTTAATTTTCTAAGATTTTTTTTATACTAGTAGCACACTTTGCTAATATCAAACAAAACAGAGAAAGAGACAAAATCATTTTTAGTTTCGTATAACGTTATCTTTTCGTTCTAAACGGGAGCAAACTTCCTCACGATGAGGTTGTCTCTTTCTCGCGCAGTGTTTTAGTGGTGGAGTTGTGCGACCAGCATTTGTTAAGGCGGTAACTCACGGTATGGCGCGAAATAAAAAAAAACGCGAAAAAAATTGAACTTCGGGCCATAGCGCGAGTTACCACCATAAGTAACAAATCGTTGTAATTATAATAGATGTATATTAGGGTGAAGGCACATTTAATTGATGTGAACGTTTCGCATTTTTTTTTCGTTCGGGTGCTTGCTCCTATTAAGTGTATTTTCGTGCAACATTCGAAATAAAACTTTAAGTATATTGATAAGATGTTATTCAAGAGGCCTATTACACCAATACAAGAATGAATTGAAAAAAAAATTTTTTACACGAAGAATTTTTTTTTTACAATCGGTGAATTTTACACTTGCGAAAAAAAACTATACATCTTACTTTATGGTATGTTAATTACATAAATTAAATGTTTATTTTAATTAGTTTTTATAGTGCCATTGAATTTATTGTTTATTTTAATAGAAAGCCCCCTTTCACACGGCAGTCCAGTTTTATGTTTTCTGCAGGATCCCGTTTGATGGCGAATGCTTACATAGGTACAGTAGCGGTCTAGGAAGGTGTAACAGATTTCTTTATGGTCTCGTGCGCCCTAGACTGTATTACCAAAGAACAAGAGCTATTTTAGAATACAGAAAAACCGGAAGTGATGTGCCGACCAAGACTAAAAGGGCTCCTGCAGAAAACGGGAAAATGGACTGCCCTGAGAAAGGGGGGTAGGGTACCGTGTGTTTTTTTATGATGTGACTGAAATCTAAGTAAAACATTTTAAATAAAATAAAATATTGTTATGGAGATACAATTTAGACTGTTTGTAAAATATTGTGACTTGATTTTTGCGATATAATTATGTTTTATTTGTTGTCTTAAGATAAAAGTGGTTACCTGCAAATTTCAGAGAGTTTGTATGAATTAAAATGATGTGAATATTTTTATTTTTTTTATTATTATAATATTTAATGTATTTTTTATAAATATTGAACCTCGTTGCTTCGAAAAGTTTAAAGGTATGGAGAGCTAAATCATCCCTTTAATTTATTATCGATTTTAAATAAACACTAAAGTTTTTAGAAGTGCATGAATATATAAAAAAATAGTTCAGGTATTTGATTGTCACATCTTTATTCCAGTATAATGTTTACATATTCATATAACACGTACATTCACGTTGTCCTATTGACTTACTTTGGCTTAAATATGGTCATACCTTTATTTGGAGAAGTTCGATACATTACATTGTTTTTTTTTTTATTTTTTTATTTTAAAAGCTAAGTGTAATATGATTAAAAAAAAACTACAGGAAGACCAGTAAAACAAATAAAAAAGAAAACAGGCTGACTAGAATTATCACAAATAAAATAAAAACGATTATTTTTTTCCAGTCCTAAAGATTTAGAACAGGTTTATCATTTTTGTGCTACCAAGGTAGACATACATAAGATTAGTAACACTTTTTATGTTTTTATTACTTTATATTATCTTACCTAATCTTATCGTTACAATCCATAAATTTATTCTACATACTTAAATCAATAAATCAATATATATAAAACTCTTCCGTTACTGACTGACTGACTGACTGACAGACAACGCAGAGCCGAAACTACTGGGCGTAGCGGGCTGAAATTTTGCATGTAGGTTCCTTAGGGAGTGTAGGTGAGCACTAAGAAAGGATTTCCCGAAAATCCCATGGGAACGGGAAAAAACGGGAATTTTGTGTTTATGAGAAATCTGCGCGGGAAAAACCGCGGGGCAGCCTCTAGTATAAATATAATTACAATAAAAAAATACCTAAAATCGAATATACATAGTTATATAACTTTGCAAAACAAGTAACCTATATAAAATAAAATAATTTAATCAAATAAATTTTTTTTTATCTCAGGTCCCCTACCAACTACACAAACAAATTTTATCTTAGATATGTATTTATCTTACTATGTAGATGTAGTTACGGTTTAGACTTAAGATAATCAATACTGAGTAGATAAATTATTAAAGTAGGTAACTAGCACAAAATTAAAACTAAAATCTGAGACAGGGAAACCAATCGTAATATTTTTTTTTTTATGTTATATCTTCCAAGATTTTTGTTAGTAAACATTAAGGAGCTTATTTATTAAAAAAAGGGAGTGAATTTTGCAACCAAAAACATCACATAGGTAGAACATAAGTGAGATGGAACAATACCTTATACAGGGGTGGCCAACAGGTCGACCGCGGTCTACCGGTGTCGCCCGCGAAGATAATTTAGGTAGCCCGCGAGCATGTCACCAGGAACTGAACTTGTGACAAATTTTTCTGATAGGGTAGGAAAAATTGGAATATTTTTTTGTGCTGAATATGCTACGAGCTTATAATATAAGCGATTTCTTACAATATTTTGTGTTGAGGAGCTTAGATACACATTTACATACTTATTGTACATCTTCCATAGAAAGCATCGACTCAGCTATAAGTAATACATTAAAAGATTCCATCATGCCTTTTATTCGCGCATTATTTTATAGCTCATTTATTTTATTTTTATCTTTATCTTTTACTTTAACCCGTTAAGATAAATTTCTTTAATAATCCTTCTTTTTTCTACCAAATACATGAAATACTCTTAATACTTGTATTTTTAGTCCAGTTAAATTAAATTAGTTCAACATTTTTTTTTAGGCATCACACTTAGAGCCCCTCACTAGGAAGAACCTGTATCTAGGGTGCCCGAAACATTAGAGACGAGCATTACACCCAGACCTGAAACAAACATCGATATTCATCATAACATCGTTCGCCCCGCCGGGGAATCGAACCCAGGTGCACACGCATCTCAGTCCACATCACTGCCAACTGAGCTAAAGAGCAGTCGTTATTGAAAAGTCAACGAAAATCTTATTTCAACATTTGTACGCTCCGGCGCAGCGCTATGATTTTTGATCAATAATTTTTAACCCTGATACTTTAACTTATTCTGTGCACGATAAATATTGGTGACAAATATAATTGAACCCTTATTATCACTGCGGCACGGTTCGTTGCATTCTCGTGCGCGGTTACCTTAATTTTCTGTATGTTCCTTAAGGGGAGAAACCGTGCGAAAGTGTCACTTCGATAAATAATTAATATCTTCTAAACCATGGCCGAAATCAAAGATATGCCTCTTTGAATTCCTAGATAAGCTTGCTAGTTTCGAACCGTTTCACCCCTTAAGTAAGAAGGTCAAAAAATTTGGGTGATATTATTACTTCTATGACGACCGTGATATTTTGTTATAAATTTAATTTACTATAATAATATGGTTACAGACGACAAGTACAGTTTTATATAAATCGAACCGCTATAATTCTATTAAATTTAATATATATTTTTATTATTCCTTTTTATATAATAAACAACTTAAGCTTCATATTATAATCATATACTTACTTACTTACTTATTTTATAATGGATTATAATTGACTTTTTTTATTAAATCCTAGTTAGGTATATTCTGTCACTTTATTTATTTAAAAACTATCACTTCTACGTAGATCACGCTTTCCACAATAACTTTTTTATACTTAATATTTTTCTGGCCCATTCCACAGAGTATATAATGATACTTGACCATTCTTTACAGAAATATTATTCCTAAAGGATAAACTGTCGATAAAGCAGATTTTTTCTGTTTAATTTTAACCTTAGGAAGGGTCAACGAGTGAGCCCAAAACACTGCAAAAGAAGACTAGGTCGGCCAAAGAAACTCGCCTGGTGTGCGTTCAGCCTAATGGACATGTTTTTAAGTGGAAATTAGTTGGGAAGGTACGGCATGAAATTTATTTTATTTTAATGTAAAATCGTAATTATTGGTACACATTAGTTAAAGTAGGTTGATGTGCGGCCTATAATAGTGGTTTTTATAGATATTTTCTTATTTTTATTGAATAGGTATCTAAACTTAGATAATATTTCACAAAGGTAATTATACTGTTGTATTCTTTGCCCATTCTAGGCAGGCTAAGACATAGTCCATGCAGCCAAGTCTTCATAGTATTTAAGGTGGTAACTCTCGGTACGGCGCGAAATTCAAATTTTTTCACTTTTTTTATTTATTATTCAATAAGTATTATAATAATTTCGCGCCATACCGAGAGGGACCACCCTATGTACTTTACGATACCATTTTAACCAACTCAATTATGCAGTTGTTTTAAAAAGACGTTTTTTTTAGAATTTGGCTGTCAATTTCGAGTTTAGAAAAGTCTAGAAAGTTCTAGAACCTTTCACAATGTTCTAGTATAAGTCAACATCTTTCAGATGTTGGTAGTTGCGGTCCCAATATCCGCCGTTGTAGAGCCAATCCTCTTGCTTCGTGTAGGGATTTGTTCCTTGGCTAAACCACCTACAATAAAAAAAAAAACAACATTTATCTAAAGATAAATTCATTTATCCAATATACATCCTATTCACAAAGTATTTAGACATCAAACTTGACTCAGACTAAATCAATATATATAAAACTCTTCCGTTACTGACTGACTGACTGACTGACTGACAGACAACGCAGAGCCGAAACTACTGGGCGTACAAAGCTGAAATTTGGCATGTAGGTTCCTTATGGAGTGTCGGTGAGCACTAAGAAAGGATTTCCCGAAATTCCCACGGGAACGGGAAAAACGGGATTTTTGTGTTTATGAGAAATCTGCGCGGGAACAACCGCGGGGCAGCCTCTAGTAATAAAATAAAATAAAAATAACACATCACACTCAGATCCCCTGACTAGGAAGAACCTGTATCTAGGGTACCCGAAACACACACAGAGACGAACATCACACCCAGACCGGAAACAAACATCGATATTCATCATATCAATATTCGCCCCGCCCGGGAATGGAACCCGGGCACACTAAACTACTAAATAAATAGGTAAATACATTACAACGACAAACAAACACACCCAAACACAGTTTCTATTGGTGATTTATTGATAGGTGTATTTATTAACATCATAACAGTTTTCGCCCCCGCCAAGAATTGAACCCGTACTTTGAGACACAATCAACATGACTGATGCCAACTGAGCCAGTGAGTTGATCAAATACATACTTACTTAGGCTTATACAATAACTGCTTGAAAGTTGATAAGTACACCAAATAAACCTGAAAGCACATCGATGTACAGTGGCGGACACGATCGGCGTAACACTTCCGGTTTTTCTGTATTGCAAAATAGATCTTGTTCTTTGTTAATACATTCTAGGGCTGCCGAAACCATTGACAAATCTGTTACGGCCTCCTAGTCCGTGACTGTACAAGCTATCGACTTAAATATTCAAAATCCTGTAAGAGCCAGTTTACAGCGATGCTAGCGCCATTCGCGAAAAATATATTTATCTTCTAAACTAAAGCTCATATCAAAAAGGTTGACACTAGATAATGTAGTCAAAAGTGGCCACTTTTAGCTACAAAGTGTAGCTAAAAGTGGCCACTTTTGACAACAATCTGTGGATTATTTTTTTCACTTTACTTAGGACTACTTAAATGTGTTCAAAAAATACTAAGCTACATTATCTAGTGTCATACTGTGCCACATTTTTGATATTTGCCTTAGTTTAGAACAATATTTCTTTTTCGAGAATGGCGCTAGCATCGCTGTAAACGGGCTCATAACATAAAGTATACCTAGGCTGCCATTCCTCGGAAGACTTCTTGGCCGCCTTTCTGGAGGTCCGCTGCTTCTCTTCAAGCCTGGTCTTCTCAGCAGCTGCCCCATCAATGTCTCCTTGCTCCAACATCCTCACGTCAGGTCTCAGACGACTGTCCGTGGGACAGAGATGGCCTTTCATCTCTCGCTCCAACTCGTTTAGGGACATTGCGAACTCCGTGAATTGGTAGAACTGAAAATAAACGTAACATAACCTTAGGCCTTTATTCCCCGAAGGGTTAGGCAGGGGAACCAGCTCATCAGAGCCGGACCCACATTTAGCCGAGTAAAAAGAAAATAACTATATAAGTAATTAGGAAATCTACTTCTACTATCTACTATTAAAAAAGAATCGTGGTTCGTTAGTTTCGCTAAAACTCGAGAACGGCCGGGCCCCGTTTTAGCTGATTTTGGTTTGAAATGTTTGTAGTAGTCCAGGGAAGGTTTAAAAGGTGAGAAATTATGAAAAAATTGCGAGGAAGTTAGTAGAAAATAATATAATTATAATTTTCCATACAAATTGTTCCATTACTGTTGTATCCATTTTCCTGTAAAAGATTGGTTGATTGATTTGACGTTGTTCTGGACGGGCAAAGTAACAAGTCCATGCAGCCATGTTTTAGGTAGGCAGTATAATCGTGTAAACTTATAATCTAAGGCGAGACGGAGTTTGCCGGGTCAACTAGTTATGAATAAATAAGTCAAAAAAAAATAACTGCAACACGAAGGTAGTAAGTTATAAAATCATCATCATCAGCCTGTTAGAGCCCACTGCTGGACCTAGGCCTAACGGCGAACTTAACTGTGCATTCTATACCATGTGGCCCATTCCAGCTGAATGCGTCGATCGATTTGCGTTTATGTAATGGATTTGTTTTTGTACCTATATATGCCATGTGGTGGCATGGAATACTGATACACCGTATCCTACCAAGGGTGTCGTAGGGGCGACTAAGGGAACATCGGAAGGTTAGGCAGTAGCGTCCTCCGTTGAAAATCTTGAAGGGCCATCCTACGATTGCGAATCCTTGTGACAATTTGATGATATGGTTATATTATGAGAACTGTTACTGGTCTCGGTGCAGCCTCCCACAGTTTCTGAGATCCTGGTATCTCATTGTTGAACGTCAACGATTCTGTCACTTTAGTTGGTGTCACAATTAGTTGCCATTACGATACCCATGTGAGAACATGGGATTGTGGTATGTATTCTATGCAGCCATCACAAGACCAGTATTTTTGTTCGGCTTTGAAAAAATCATAGGTTTTTCCATAATCACTTACCTGTGCACTATTGCTAGGTCTCGGTGCAGCCTCCCACAGAGTCTTGGACCCTGGTATCTCGATGTTGAAAGACTCTGTCACTTTGGGCGGTTCGTCCGGGTCCTGCTCGTCAGGCTGAATAAATTTATGTACAAATATTGGATTATTTACTTATGGTGGTTTATTTAAACATGAAAACATGTCATGTTCGCTGTACAGCGTTTTAGTCCATTGAACTGGATCGACAGACGAAGGATCAAAATTTTGTTGTTTGTGCGCTCCACGGGTTTTCTAGCGCATTTGCCTAATTTCTAGCCAGAAAATACAAATGTTTCGCTCCCTTTGTTTTTTGGAATAAATGTGTTGGTATTCTATTTCCTTGACGAGGTACAGTGGCGGACTAGGAGGCCGTAACAGATTTGTCTATGGTTTCGTCAGCCCTAGACTGTATTGCCAAAGAAGAAGAGCTATTTTGCAATATAGAAAAACCGGAAGTGTTACGCCGACCGTGTCAGCCACTGTACCAAGCCATCTTTCCTACCAATTTTCAGCTATATCAATCTAATAGTTCTTTTTTTGGACCCAAATTACCTTAGTCTTTTGGCAAGGCTAACATTTTGGAGTTTTCTCCTTACTTTACAAGGTTTTTCTGACAAGCTTATTTTTATAAAATAGCACATAAACTAGCAAACTCACATCCTGTATAGACATGGAGCGTAGAGCCCCAACCTTGAAGCTGTTCAACTTGGCAAGAACCTTCTTGGGCGTGTGCGCGGGCGCGGCGCCGGCCTCCTCCCCGCGCTCACGGCTCCACTGCTCGTAAGAGGCCGCGCTGCAGACTTTGATGCACTCCGTCCACTTGCCGTAGAGGTAGCGGAGGCGTTTCTTACTGGAGAATTGAAAGACTTTATATTTCAGTCATCGTTTCGTATTTATTTGACTGAATTCAGGAGGCAAAGGAGAGGGACACGTGGACATGGAGGGGGAAGGTATTTGCCCAGCAGTGCGACACAATTGATATTAAAAATAAATAAACGAACCGGAAGCCATCGCGATATTACTTAAATCATCATCCATCGATCGATGTTAATTAAACATTTAAACAAAATTATTATGTCATTCGGACAGACGGAAAAAGCAAACTTTAAAGAAAGCTTCCTTGCTTAACAGATTTGGACTTCATATCAGGCAAAAGACGTCCACTGCTTGACATAATATATAGGCCCTTCCCCACAAATCGCCACAAGCACAAGGACAAACATTGCAGGGGAAGTTTTGCCATAATCACTACGCTTATGGCAGATAGGCTTTCAAGTTTTTCAACGATATTTCCAAAGAAAATTACTGTGCTATCCAAAAAGACGAAAATAGCGAATCTATAGATTTTTTTAACAATACAAACCCTAGAAACTTACCTGCTATCGATAATGAACCCATCGACCCGATGCAAGTCTCTGTTCCCGAAGCCAGCCGGCTTGAAAGTGAGGTTGGCCTTCAACCCAGCCCCGCCGTGGCATACCACCTCCATTACGCCGCATTGCTCGATCCAGAGCTTACCCACGATCACGTTGTGGACGCAGCAGTTTACGTTGCTCCAGGTGTAGGCTTCGCCCCATCTGCAGAAGATCGTCAATATAACATTTGACTGCCTCCGTGGCTCGGATGGTTTTTGACTTACTCTACTCTCTCCATTTAAGGGGCGAAACGGTGCGAAACTAGCGCCACTGCCAATAAATTATATATCTTCTAAACCATGACCGAAATCAAAAATATATGCGCCTTTGACTTCCAGGATAATCTTGCTTAGAATGTTTAAGGCCCTGTTGTGTAAATTTCAGGTTCAAAATCAAAGAAAAAACCGTTTGTTGTAAAGACATTATTCGGAGTGGCGTTGGTTTAGCACCGTTTTGCCCCTTAAATGGAGAGAGTCTAGTCAAATATAATTATCAATATCAATATATATAAAACTCTTCCGTTACTGACTGACTGATTGACAGACAACGCAGAGCCGAAACTACTGGGCGTAGAAAGCTGAAAATTGGCACGTGGGTTCCTTAGGGAGTGTAAGTGAGCAATAAGAAGGGATTTCCCGAAATTCCCACGGGAACGGAAAAAAATTGGATTTTTGTGTTTATGAGAAATCTGCGCGGGAATAACCGCGGGGCAGCCTTTAGTGTTGTATGTAATGCATGTGAACCAATAAATAATATTAATTTTTTTATTTATTTTGATTGCACTGCTGTAGACTGTGATGCAGGAGCGCCTGGTTAGATTCCCCGCGGGGGCGAATCATCGCAGACGATGATAATATTTAAAATAAACTATTCTACTAAATAAACTACACATTTCCATAATATTACAGGTGCTGTGAGATTTCCATACATTTCACACGTCCTGTAGTTTACTGGCCTTTCGATACCTTGTACCCTATATATCTATACCAATAATAAAGAGGAAAGACCTGATTATGTGTTTTTTTGCATTATTTTTCACTGTTGGGAAGCTACACTGTCTCCGGTTGATATAAGCTATAGAATATTCTCAAACACTCAAGAGTTAAGACGCTATATGAGTTTTTAAGGTTTTTTAGATCAAGTCATTCTCTTAATCTATAGAAGGTAAAGATCTGGAATTTTAATATAATCTTTTTGAGGATATAACAAAGTTTTTTATAATTAAGAATCACTAGTGGAATCAAAAAACCTCGATACATTATTTCGTCAAAGATAACCTTTCCAAAAAACGGGAATAGCAAATTCTTCGAAATTACTTACTAGTTTTTGTTAAAACTACCTAGGAATAACGATAATAAACAAAATCTAATTCTGGTAAATTAAAAAGATATTCAATATTTACTACTTTTTCCAACGAAATGTAGTAACCGATGTGGGCGGCGATATATGACTGTCCCTTGCCCTCAGTATGCTATATCAAAGAGATAGACTCTGTTCATTAGCTCGTTCCATTTATTTGTCGTAAATCGTCTTAAGGGCAGTAGGTACAAAGTTCGCCGTGTCAGCTAGTCTTTTATATAGTAGGTCTAAAAATGTATCGTGGTTCCTGTGTCTCGCTAAAACTTGAGAGTGGCTGGGCCAATTTAGTTGTTTTTTTTTATGTTTGCCGTAGTCCAAGAAAGGTTTGAAAGATAATTGACTGCGATAAAAGATGGAAACTTCCGAGGAAGATATTAAAAATAACTATTTAATTTCCTGTATTCCCGGTATGTAATAACCTGCGCTCTTAAAGAAACGATTTGAAAATGCCGGCCGTTGTATGGGCTGTCTCTCTTCTTAACTCTCCATCATTGATACTATGCGTTCGGCCGCCATTTTCAAATCGTTTCTTTATTTGCACGGCTTTTAAAAAATTGTGAGGCTATACGAAGTTCCCGGGACAGCTAGTTGAATAAATAAAGAATCTATCTATATCTTACCTAGGAAGCTCAACAGTGACGTGCCCTTTGGGCTGGAACTCGACACTCTTGCCGCAGAACTTGATCTTGGGGTGCACGGAGCCGTGGAAGACGAAGTGAGGGCTGTCGGCGTGGAATGCCGACACTGGAGGGTGGTGGGACACCTGTGAAGAATCATCATTTTATCAGGGTAGCCTGTAACATTCATCATCATCAGCACTTTTGTTTAAGGAAGCCTGTAAGGCCTTTTTTTTTTCTTTGTAACGGGGGAAATGCCTAACGCATTTCCCGACGCTCGGGGGAGCGTCGGGGGTATGTGGGGCTCGCACCCACTAAAACCCCCCGGCGGCCGTCTTGGCACTTTTGGGAAGGACCCCGGGAACCACACATTACTGGCGTCCGAGGTTCTTCCCACGCTCAACTGATATCAGCTTCGTGCACGGGGAGGGCATATTGTTCCCTCCCCGGCTCGCCTTTGTAGCTGCGGCGGCACAGTGCCACGAGCTGTGCCGCCGCCAATCTTGGGGCCGTTTGATGAGTGTGTCAGGCCCCCGCCCTTCACACCCACGGCCCCAAAGACCCCTTTTAGTCGCCTCTTACGACAGGCAGGGTATACCTTAGACCTATTCTTACGCCCGGACCTACAGGGCTTTAGCCTGTAAGGCCTCCTTTACGAAGACGCGGCGCGTTGTGCGGGGCGTCATGCGGGCACCGCCACGGGCGCCCGCCTGTTAAGTGGAGCACCCAACAAGCAAAAAGTGGTTTTTAAATTATCCTAGAACCATAATTTCTTGAGGACTATATGATACTTATATCCTCATATAAGTTGCAGAAAGGGCCCATTATATAAGTCAAATTTTACTTAATGCACATTTAAATTAGCCCGCTTAAATGCCATATACGCCTATATGGCTCCTATAATCGAATTACGTCAGTGTAATTACTCCTGCAAATGTCAATATAAGTAACTTATAGTCAAAAATAAGATGAATACGCGCCTAACAATTCTAATATAAGCCGTTGTAATGTAAACAGTCAAAGTGAGTGTGTTGCACGTTGTTTCGCTCTGGATTTTTTAAATAATATTTGTTCTTTATCCTTTAAAGGTAAGTATTATTTAGAATTAATTAATGTTAGCCATAATATAGGTCCCGTTTGTATCTTGTGTAGCGAATAACGTCAGGGAAACGTGATTTTTCTGTGAAAACTCATAGGGTTATGTTCAATATTTTTAAGCGCTTCATGAATCTTGCTTATTTACATAATAGAATTAAATATTATTTCATAAATATTATGCAGGCAGCTGCCATTTTGTTGGTGAGCATTCCCAGGTGTAAAATAGAGCTAAAATAAGTCTTTTTAGCATTCCTAAGTGCTATATAGAGCCAATATAAGTATCTAGGTTTTATATTGGTCTATCTCAAAACCGAAGAAGATTCGCCATTGTTAATGATTAGGGTTCCGCAATGCCCAGATGAAAATTTTTAAATATAAAAAAAAATCCGAATGCACCTTGCACATGCATAAGGAAAGATGTTTTTTCGTGCTGATATATGTAGGGTAAGTTTTAACAGAAGATTCAATGACAAAATTCTCGGCTTCATTTCAGCAGATCTCAATCTCACTTAGTTTGACTGCTTTAATTTACTCTGCTTCTGTAAAAACGCATCCTACCCATTGTAGGTACTTACATAAAATGTGTACTACTTAAAATGCGCAAATCCCTTCGTCAAGAAAAATAATAGCGGATATAAACAAAAATCTTGACCTCCCATACAAAGTCTGTTGACCTGTTTGTGACTTTAGTAAGTATGGAAGATTAGATATATTTTAATTTCGGGCCAACCTTACAAAGGAAATATTGTTCAGTCAGTTTCATTAAATCCCCGAAAGGATTTGCACATTTAAGCTGCCGACAAATCTGCCGCCCCGCGCCGCGTTGCGGTGCGTCCGCGGCGCGGTATTTGTTTATAATGTATGAGTTGCTATGGAAACTGTCACACCGCAACCCGGAGCGGCGGGCGTTTGCGGTGCGGTCTAGGTGTGACAGGTTCTATAGTAACTCATACATTACAAAACAATACCGCGCCGCGGACGCACCGCAACGCGGCGCGGGGCGGCAGATTTGTCGGCAGCTTTAAAGACACAGGTTGTTTATGTATGTTTTATTTTATTTTAATTGTTAGGGTAGTTTTAAAAAATATACAATCGTAGAGACTCATTATTAGACTGATTAAAATGTCAATTGTATTTTTAGTTGAATTTACCAGTCTGTTAAGTAATTTTTAGTGGAATGATATTAAGTTGCCTCATTAAAAAGACTGATTATTTAAAAGTACATAATCATGTAAGTTAATTAACAGATTATTTTGCGAATTTGGCAGAACTCGTTTTGTAAGCCAAGATATAGGTTCGCTGCCCAACAGAGTTTAATTTTTAGTTACCTAATTATCAAAAGCTTTTGACTAAATGATGAATAAAAGAAATGTAAAATTTTAGACATGTTTTTTTTATTCAAAACCTTTAACCTATGTTATAATGTATGTAGTAATGGCACCAAATATAAATCTGTATTATATAACACATTGACAAGCTTACACTTAATGTCTGAAACTTTATACACGTCTCTAATCTTTTGAAGATCCCTGTAATAGAAATAGTAATAGAAATATCTTGTCCGGAACCCTCGCTAGAGTTTGCAATATGGTCTTCACCAGGTTTTAAAAATTCAGTAGTCACTGCGTTTAACATTTCTCGGTATGTCTTTTTAATTTTTCTTTTATATGATCCACTCTTTTTGAACCGCTTCCACTTATTTATATCCATTTTTAATATTTCTAGATATTTGTGAAGAAAACCAAATGTATGCAATCAAAATGGCTGACACAAAATCCTACAATAGGACTCGCAAAACTAAATAAAGCGTATTTTTTCCTATATCGGTCGTACCGAGCAAAATTGGATTTTTAAGAGTTTTAGCCAGGAGTGTTTGAGATTACTTGAGCAAGTAGAATGCCTATATAAACATATTTAGGATTAAAATGGCATACACTAAATCCATAAAGAGAACATTTTATCCTACCGAGTGCTGTTATAATCTTACTAATTTAATATTTGTAAAATGTGGATAATAATTTAATTTAAAACTTCCTTCTAAGCTTATGTAAAACCAAACCAAATTAAATGAATTTTACAGTAATTTAATTTTTAGTCACTTATATTAGCCATAAAATATTGGCTTATATGAGTTTATAAGTAAAAATAACAAGTGCAATTACTCTTCAGTGCAAATATGCCTGGTACGTGCTCATATAGAACTAGTAAGATTAAAATGGTCATCAGACGTTATCTTATATACGCATATAAGTCAGGGTTACAGGAGTAATTATGCTTCAGTGCAATTGCTCTTGCTTAATGCCCATATAGGAGTCACCATCCTATAATTGCCAGGAAATATAATCTTATATACCGATATAAGTACAAATTACAAGATTAAACTTACTTGAGTAAAATCAGCATGTATTTATGCTGTTATAAATGCGGTAGCATCCGTCAAAACCATTTTCGGAGTTATATAAATCCATATAGCATTACAAAATCGCATTCCAGGATAATTTTGCTTGTTGGGCAATTAGGGCATATACATTAATCAATATATATAAAACTCTTCCGTTACTGACTGACTGACTGACTGACTGCCTGTCTGACTGACTGACTGACAGACAACGTAGAGCCGAAACTACTGGGCGTAGCGGGCTGAAATTTTGCATGTAGGTTCCTTAAGGAGTGTAGGTGAGCACTAAGAAAGGATTTCCCGAAATTCCCACGGGAACGGAAAAAAACGGGATTTTTGTGTTTAAGAGAAATCTGCGCGGGAAAAACCGCGGGGCAGCCTCTAGTCTAAAAAAAAGGCATGATTGATTGAGTGCATTCTATTATTGTCTATATCCATCTATCCTATGAATTCATGTCTCAAAGCAGAAACATGTGTTCATGATCATCTAGCAATCGCATAGTTTCTTATAGATTACTAGAGGCTGCCCCGCAGTCTAACCCGCGCAGATTTCTCATAAACACAAAAATCCCGTTTTTTCCCGTTCCCGTGGGAATTTCGGGTAATCCCTTTTTTGTGCTTACCTACACTCTCCAAAGAACCCACGTGCCAAATTTCAGCTTTCTACACCCAGTAGTTTCGGCTCTTAGCCGCGCGTTATTACCTGTTCACAGATAGCCCTGAACTCGGTCCTCTCAAGCTCGTAGGTTTCTCCTAGGAGGGGGTTGAAGGGCTTCCCGAGCCGCTCCCAGTTTGATGCGAGGGCGCTTACTGCAAACGCTGAAACGAAAACCGAAATATTATTTATGCCTTTTTACCAATGAGGATTTTAAAAAGCTGACAGAGTGATTGCTGCAACCAGTGCTCGACTGAGGCTACGAATTCACAATTAGGTGTCTTCCTTAGCGTTGTTACGATTTATAGTGGAGCCATGGATGTTCCAGCTGATGATGATGATGATGAAGTAAGCTCACCAGCAATATACTCCATACGCTGCACAGGATCTGTCTTCTCAGCAGCTAGTCGCAGCAAATGGGCGTATTCTAGATACTCCAGCATCCGCTGAAGGAACGACAGAGGCTCATTGAAGACCACAGGCATGGTTATCTTGGACAGCTCCTTCCCGACGCAATTCTTCAGGACTGACCAGAGGGAGAAGTCGCCGCGACTGAACTGGGCAACTGGGAGTGAGGTCCTGGGGCAGAGAAATTGATGAATTAATGCATGATCTCTATTGAATATATAGAAACTTTATAATAAACACTATAAAAGTTAGATAAACGAACTCAAAATATATCATCATAAAGTACAATCTTTCGACAGAAGTGAGCTCGTTTGGGAGCATCTCCAGACGACTCCATTGCTGGATTTTCTGATGGGTCTGATCAGCGACAAGAAGCGCCAGCAGGGGGCAGTCTGGGTGAAAAGAATTACCCTTGCTGTGGTCCCAAAAGCGCCAAGACGGCTTTAGTGGGTGCGAGCCCCACATACCCCCGAAGCTCCCCCGAGCGTCGGGAAATGCGATAGGCATTTCCCCCCGTAACAAAAACAAAGGGGGCAGTCTGGGTAGCGTGGCATAACAGTGAGTTTAACCCCCGACGAAAAATCAGAGGGGTGTTATAATTTTAACGTGTGTGTGTATCTGTCTGTGTGTCTGTGGCATCGGATGAACCGATTTTAGTTTAGTTTTTTTTTTTTAATCATTTGCTTAATATCAAGTTAGAGCGGAGATTAAGTAAGTGGATTGTTTTAACTGGAATTCGCATTTAAAAAATAAAGTAACCAATATTTTAGGTAGGTGTACATTTTTTTTATATAATAATAATAACACATCACACTCAGAGCCCCTAACTAGGAAGAACCGGTATCTAGGGTGCCCGAAACACACACAGAGACGAACATCACACCCAGACCGGAAACAAACATCGATATTCATCATATCAATATTCGCCCCACCCGGGTGCACACGCTTACTCAGTCCACATGCCAACTGAGCCACGGAGCAGTCAAACTATACTAAATAACTGTATACTAAAGAGTTAAGAATATGGACGATAATATCGTCACGATTCTCTATCGCTCGTGTGTAGACGGCTCCTATTAGGTATCGTGTTCACTTTATTGAGATTGCTGGCGCATGGCGAAGCTTCTAATTAGGCCAAGTGCATTCTCCACGACACAACCACTCAGCACACAATACATTTAACTCTGTTTGCAGAGCTTCTATTCAGCCTGAATTACAAATTCAATTTAAAGTTTCTATCAATACATAGTATAAAACAAAGTCGCTTCCCGTGCTAAAATCTTTAAAATTTTGGATCGGATTTTGTTTGATGCGGTTTTTTTTAATGCATAGAGTGATCAAAGAGAGAGGTTTTTATTTATAAAAGATTCACAACATAGTAATAGTTTAAGCGGTACGAAGTTCGCTGGGTCGACTAGTACTCAATAATATAACTTAGTAAGAAACTAGAAAAAAAGGTAAAACCAATGATAAGTTGTCTTTAGCTTTAGGTAAATACCTAGTACAAATGTGCCTACTATACCTAATGCGGACTTAATCTAGGATTTCTCATTGAACTATTACTGATTGTTTGAGATTTGTGCTAGAAGATGAAGCCAACTTATCTTATTATCGGGAGTTTTTCTAGGGTTTTTGAATCACCGAACATGAATAACTAGAGGCTATGATCATTAGGGATGATGTAGGAATCTCATGGCGACACAATTTGTAAAATCTGTCTCAATACATAGTTCCGAACCCTATTCGATTCAAACAAACAATATTATTTCATCTTTATAATATAGGTAGGTAGCTAGGAGTGTTGATTTTAATTGATTTTCCAAGAACACCCTTAACCTAAATTAAATTCTATCGAGTCCACGAGAAAGCTTACGTTTCAAGATCAATGTTTCGGCTGATTCAAGGTCCGCCGAGGTATGAGGGATGCGAGAGGGTGGGAACGATCGATACACCCGCGCGTCCCGCACCTCTCCCCGCGCCTCTCAGCGCCGACTGGGGCCTGACTGAGCTAAACTATGCTGAGTGAGGGATAGGCCGTTTTCCCACCTTATTGTGTGAACGAAAATCGTAAAAGATGACTAAAGAACACCTGAAAAACGGGCAGTAGCGTCCTTCGATGAAGAACATAAAAATATCGTACTGATTTCGCAAATCCCCCTGCCATTATGGCTTTTGGGGCCATATTGGCTCCTTTCTTCTCAGCTAAAAACACGTCAAGGTACCTACTAAAATGCTCTTTAACTTTTTATGAATTACAGAGGGTTAGGGTAGTGAAATTCTATGCCGTCTCAACACAGCATCGTATAGTGTAATATTAAATAACACAGGAAAAAGTTCCGATCTAAAAGGCTTTGAGTAAACACTGCGAGGGTGAAAGCAGTTTTAAGTTTCACAAAGAAAAATGAAAATTGTTGGAAGAAAATTCTAGATCATTACATTCCTTTTTACAGGCTCCGAGTAGCTCAACGAACCATGGAGCGGGCTATGCTCGGGATTTCTCTGCGGGATCGAATCAGAAATGAGGACATACGCAGAGAAACCAGGGTCACCGACATAGCCAAGCGGATAAGCTCGTTGAAGTGGCAATGGGCAGGTCATATAGCCCGCAGAACAGATGGCCGCTGGGGCCGAAAAGTTCTCGAGTGGAGACCACGGATCGGCAAGCGCAGCGTAGGACGTCCACCGACCAGATGGACGGATGATCTGCGCAAGGCTGCGGGTCCACGCTGGATGCAGGCCACCTGCGATCGGTACAGATGGAGAGCCTTGAGGGAGGCCTATGTCCAGCAGTGGACGTCCTACGGCTGAAATGATGATGATGATGATGATGACATTCCTTTTTACGTTATTACGTTTTAAGCTAGGTTTTTTTTAAGGAGGGTCAAACAATAAATGACACAAACATAAACGAATACCTTCGCTTTTCAGAAGTCAGTTAAAATCGGTACTAAAACCTTCTCCTGATTGTAACAAATTCTTTTCTTAAAACCGCATGAAAATCGGTACAGCCAATCACGAAATAATCGCGGACAAGATAATCAGGAGAAGGTACAGTGGCGGACTAGGAGGCCGTAACAGATTTGTCTATGGTTTCGTCAACCCTAGACTGTATTACCAAAGAACAAGAGCTATTTTGCAATACAGAAAAACCGGAAGTGTTACGCCGATCGTGTCCGCCACTGTACCTACCTTAATACTACATACTTATAACAGACGTCGGAAATGATGAAGTTCTTAGTATATTGTCAGTTATTTTAGGGCGAGTCCACTTTAAAAAAAAAAACAAATGATTAGTTTCAGTCTTCTGTTAGTCCGTTGTTATTGTTATCATACCTAATTTTTAATCAGCTGAATATCAAGCTTATGAACCTTTGATCCCAGTACATTATAATCGAAGTAAGTACATTAAGTATACAGAAATAATAAATATATATATTTTTTAAAAGAGACCCGCCTTCAATTAACTGACACATACTTACATAAAACTGAGAACTCCCTCTTTCTGAAGTCGGTTAAAATAGGTAGGTACTAAAACCTTCTCCTGAATGTAACAAATATTTTTGTGAAAACCGCATCAAAATCTGTTCAGCCAAACTCGAGATAATCGCGGACAAACATACATACAAAAAGGTCAAAGTGATAACCTCCTTTTTTGAAGTCGGTAAAAATAACAAACTCTCCTATTTCATAGTTACGTAACCAACCAAAACTCGTTCGACCTTCAAAGGATTTTTCTTGCTACGAGAGGATCAATAATTACCAAACGGGGCCTTGAAGAGTCCTTGGATCGCAGAATTGCCTATTATATTAACGACCTTAATCTCAAGGATTTATGGTCCTTTTTTGAAGGAGGGTGTGAAGTATTTGACGAGGGTTAGGTTGAAGTGCTTAGCTAATAGTTATTGAAACAGCTGATCTGGGGCATTTGGAAGGCCATATTTCGTAGAATATAGTTTTCGTTCATACAGAGCAAAGTTAATAAGAAAAGAAAAGCCAAAATTGTAGCCAGCCATCGTTGGTGCGAATTATATACGACAGGAGTCATTTAAACCATGTATAAATGAAATATGAAGGCATCGCGAAGTTCTCCGGGCCGGCTGTTACACTTCACCGAGACTTCACCTTAATTACTTAAGAGCCAGTTTACAGCGATGCTAGCGCCAATCACGAAAAAAAATTAATATCTTCTAAACTAAGGCAAATATCAAAAATGTGGCACTGTATGACACTAGATAATCTTGATTAGTATTTTTCGAGCACAGTAAAGAACAAAATTATAAACAGATTGTTGCTAAAAGTAGCCACTTTTGTTACTCTTTGTAGCTTTGGTCTTTAACTTAAAAGCTATATAACAGTGCCCTTAAAATACTAGGCTACATTATCTAGTGTCATACAGTGCCCCATTTTTGATATTTGCCTTAGTTTAGAAGATATTAATTTTTTTCTAGAATGGCGCTAGCATCGCTGTAAACTGGCTCTTAAGTACTTGCAGCTTTGTATATTACCACTCTATTTTGAGTTCTCCGCAGAACTCCAAAATCGCTTTCCTCTTCAAATTTATAACCTACCAGCACACCCGGCGAACTTCGTCTCGCCTAACCTATTACTATGTTGCTCGTGTATTATAGGTACTTATAAACCTTCCTCTTGAAACACTCTATTTATTACAAAAAACCGTATCAAAATCCGTTGCATAGTTTTAAAGATTTAAGCATACATAGGGACAGACGCGGGAAGCAACAATGTATTGATTACAAAGTGGCGACTTCATCTTCAACACAGTAAGTATATGCTCGACAGAGTCCGAGCCAGGGTAATCTGTACTCGAGTACCACCTTCCGAGTTCAAACTTGCTAGAGCGAAAAAACTCAAAATTCTGACTGTGATCTGAATGTAAGTCTCTCGCTTGAAGAGCTTTTTGATAAGAAAACTCACAAAGCGCCTCTCCATTTAACATCTCGAGCTTAAAGGATCTATTTAAACTATCTCATTAAAAGCCAGTTTACAGCGATGCTAGCGCCATTCACGAAAAAATGTATATCTTCTAAACTAAGGCTAATACAAAAAATGTGGCACAGTATGACATTAGATAATGTAGCCTAGTATTTTTAGGGCACTATTGTATTTAAATTTAAGACCACTTAGAAATGAAGACCAAAGAAAGCTACAATGTGTTGCTAAAATTGACCACTTTTAGCAACAATTTAATCTGTGTATAATTTTGTTCTTTTAAGTTAGGACTAAGTACTTTAGTCAAAAAATACTAAGCAAGATTATCTAGTGTCACACTATGCCACATTTTTTATATTTATCTTAGTTATGAATAAAGTTTTTTTTTTTCCGAGAATGGCGCTAGCATCGCTGTAAACTGGCTCTTAACGCTTTTATTACTTCTAATACCACTCACCTGTATATGCCGCTAGCATTATCTTCCATTTTATTCCGACACTGCTAGAAGAGGCGTTTTTCTTCCGCCGCTGTCTATTTTTATTTACCACTACTTTTTACCACTTTCCACTAATATGTAACTAAATATTATTTATGCAGTTCCCATTTTTATGTTTCTTTTTTTAATTGGTCCTTTATTTAAAATGTTTTATTCAATAAGTATATTTAGTTCACCGTCTCGTTCCTTTTACTGGCATAGAAAGTTTTGTTACAGCATTTTTGTTTAATTTTAATAATTTGTATGATTTACAGAATACAAAAACCCAGGGAAAACTTGACAAAGCGCGACAACACAGGGTTGACAAGCAATAGCACAGATAAAGTAGCGCCACCCAAAAAAAATAATTTTCTAAACTAAGGCAAATATCAAAAATGTGAAACAATATTCCACTAGATAATGCAGTCTTATATTTTTAGGGCACTGTTTTATAGCTTTTAGGTTAGAGACCAAATAAAGCTACTGATTGTTGCCAAAAGTGGCCGTTTTTAGCAACACTTTGTAGCTTTCTTTGGTCACTAACCTAAAAGCTATAGAACAAAGCTCTAAAAATACTAGGCTGCAATATCTAGTGTTTGCCTTAATTTAGAAGATATTATTTTTTTTCGCGGGTGGCGCCACTTTATCTGTGCTATGGTTAATTTTCGATTGTACCCTGTACCCTGTGCCAGTATATAGAGACCAGTTTTATTTTTTATTCGTTCCCAGTCTTCGCAACGCCTCACCAAATGTGCGCTGGGCCTAAGAAACCTAACCTACTTTAGATACAGGCCGTACTACACATAATAAGCACACTAATTCCCAAGTGACCTGCCCACTACATAACTAAAATCCTGAATTTATGGAGTTTATCCGTACGTAAAGCAATCTCGCTTTTATTACTTGGTACTAAAGTTTATATTCCTTTCTCTACGTTTAAGAGGTTGTATTAGTTCCGTTCTGAATCTTATAGCAAAGGCAATAGGGTGTATTTTCAGAATATAGATAAACTATGAAATTTTGCTGCAGAGCGCAACAAGCGGAAAGCGATCACGCTATGTTTCTTGTGTATTAATTTGATGCGTCTTTTAAAACAAAAAATTACCTCAATTGCAAGTTAAGATAGAAATATAAGTAAGTATCTCGCCTGAACTACCTCGCCTCTCACAGTATAGGATACTTTACCAAATAAGGTATCAATAGCGAATAGATTAGATGTAGTCTAATTGACTTTCAATAAGGGATATCTTGTATACTATATTGAATAAAGAATTATTTGATTTGAGTATATTATTAAAAAAATATTGTGGGGGAGGCCTATGTCTAGCAGTGGACATCATTTACTAGAAGAGAGGGATCAAACAATACAATGGAATAGGTACTAATTTAATGAAAAGACTTGACTGACTTAATTTCAGTGTTGTTCACAAATGTTTCAACTTATCACTAAAATGAATAAAGTTTCACTCTTGAACAAGCCAGAATTGCCATAAGTTATTAGATTAAAAACTGCCCGAATATAAGCAATAGTTATGATAATTATAATTATATCCCTAGCGCCATTACCGTAAAATATTTTTGTTTTTTTTTATTATTTCTTTTGTAAGTAAAGTTGTTGCAAATTTTATTAACCATACCTCAAGCTTTAAGTACAGTGGTGGACACGGACGGCGTAACACTTCCGGTTTTTCTGTATTGCAAAATAGCTCTTTTTCTTTGGTAATACAGTCTAGGGCTGACGAAACCATAGACAAATCTGTTACGGCCTCCTGGTCCGCCACTGTACCTATTTGAAACTTTTTCAAGAATACATATTATTTTCAAATTTAGGAATATAATAACAACTAATTTGTTAACAATGCTAAGACTAAAATGTATTTAAGATAATTAATAAATAAAAAATCTTTGAGTGAAACTTACTGTAGCGTTAGGGCGCAATTAGAAATTATGCTGTTTTTTCTCGTTTTTTTTTTTTTGGTAATGGCGCTAGTGTAGGAGGATTAACGAAAACAGTTTTAATAAGCCTAACCTAATAGAGAAAACTACATTAACACAAATGTGAAGCTAGACGTCCCATCCAAAATACATAATATTACATAACTCAAGAAATTTATACATACGATGCTATTTTATTTAATTTTTATTCGAACACGTCCGTACACTACATTATTCGCGACGCGACTAAGCAAAAACCCCAGATGTAGGTGGAATGACCAAGTTATTTCTTTACCACTTCTATCACAACAGAATTTCAACTCTACCTTTAGTGTTTTACGAACTAAAATCCTTTGAATATAAAGAACTTTCTCTCTGTTACGAGTTACGACTTTATACGATTGATTTACGATTTAAATTCCCTTGTTTCTACACCTGATGCAAACATCTCGCTCTTATTCAGCTGTGATAAGGGTTAAAATAGCTATTTGGATTGTGGTGAAGGAATGAGTCGTCGAAGCGAGACCGCGCCGGCGTACTGGCGCCCAACGAGGGGCCGGGAACAGAACAGAAAATATGGAGACGGGGTATTTATATTTAGTATATCTAGATTAATGATAGAAGGTCTATCTATCGATTGAGTAAAATTCTATAAATTACTAGAGGCTGCCCCGCGGTTTTTCCCGCGCAGATTTCTCATAAACACAAAAATCCCGTTTTTTCCCGTTACCGTGGGAATTTCGAGAAATCCCTTCTTAGTGCTCACCTACACTCCCCAAGGAACCCACGTGCCAATTTTCAGCTTTCTACGCCCAGTAGTTTCGGCTCTGCGTTGTCTGTCAGTCAGTCGGTGAGTCAGTCAGTCAGTAACGGAAGAGTTTTATATATATTGATATCTTAATTTCAACGGATGTAGGATAAAAATACGTCCAACTCTATAAATTATCTTCTCATTTGCACGGTTATAGGGTATAACGTCCTATAACGGCTGTAGTCAAAATCACGTCCATAAAATTAACCGGAGGACTTTTTTCTTTTGCATTTAATATAATTTTTGTGTGTATGACGGTAACTCACGGTATGCCGCGAAATTAAAATTTTTTCACGTTTTTTAATTATTTTGGCGAAAGTATTCATTTTTAATAAAGTTTAAATGAATTCGCGTACGTAAAAACCTATTTCCCACATTGTGATATATCGTTTTTGAAAGACAGAGTTACCGATTTTGTGTATATTCAAGGAACTTGTTTTTTTTGCCTTTTACCCCTTAGACACAAAATTTGTAGGTCTGTCTTCCAAAAGCGTTGTATTGCAATGTGGGAGATGGTTTTTTACATACGCAAATTCATTCGAACTTTATTAAAGATGTATACTTTCGCCAGAATAAATAAAAAACACGAAAAAATTTGAATTTCGCGCCATAGCGAGAGTTACCACCTTAACTTAGGTCTATGACGTGTCTGTTATTGCTTGGAAATTATAGTATTACGTAGATCATTCATTCATTTATATTAAACAGGTTGGCTGTTCGTAACCCTGTGGAAACCAATATTTATGTTTGGCTAAGAAAGTAGGTACCTAAACGTAGAGCTTTTATTTGTACAGTGTGACCTTTACTTCGTAAAAACTTCCTTTACTTCGTTTGGTAAACTAAAAGTGTTATTTATTTCTTGTTTATCATATTAGCTTGTGCCCTCATTCCCCCTTTTCATATTCCCGTGGGAATTTCAAAATAAAAAGTGAACATCCTATGTTAACAACCTACCTATTTTATGCATATCGGTTGGTTTCGTTCGACGTAAAAGCGTAACATACCTACATACAGTCAGAGTTACTTTCATATTTATTATATTAGTAGGTTGTGGGTTCGATCCCCGCAGAAAACACCACATATTGATTTCTCACAAAAATCACGTTGTGGTTGTTTTCGGTTGGATAGGACATTGCAGGCTTGAATCACCTGGTTGTCCGAAAAGTAAGATGATTCCGTGCTTCGGAAGGCACGTTAAGCCGTTGGTCCCGGCCGCAGTAGTGGTCGTTATAACCGCGGCGACAAGCTGGCCCCTTGTCACGTTGATAATAAAGCATAAACTCGGCTAAACGTGGGTCCGGCTCTCAAGCCGGTGCCTCTGCCTAACCCTCCGGGGAATAAAAGGCGTGATATTATGTTATGTAGTAGGGATTATGTTGTGGTTATTAATGAGCCTTACATAAAAAAAAAATACAAAAAAGCTGGAATTGTAAAATTATAATTAAAAACCATTTATAACAGAACACTCTACTTAGTATAAGTAAATTATATATAAAGAATAACTTTAAATTATATTTTAAACATAATTAAACAATTAAATAAATGTATAAATAATATTATGACACAGCTATATTAGAATTTCTTTTACATTTATTCTGAAAAGTCGGAAATAACATTTAAAAGAATGATTAGGCTTATTCTACAATGAAAGGTTTTCAAATTGCCAGCTGACAGGAAAAAAAACAAGGTTGAATACGCTGCTACCAGATGGCGCTCTGCCAAAATAAAACATAAAAATGGCAGAATCATCAGCGTTGCATTGCTTGCCGTTGCAACATATGCTGAGTCAGAGCCATTTCACACCCACACCACTAACACTTAAAGGGAATACCTGACTATTGTATTTTACTATGTTATTAATATATTTTATTTTTTCGTAAGTGATGTGTGTAAATAAATATTTGTCTATGTCTATGTATATATCTTAAAATTTAAATTTAAGTGAGGCAGTGAAGGAATGGGTGAAATTAAGATTTATACTTAGCAGAAAATGATCCAATCCAAAGAGTCAGTCAATACTCGATCTCCCATCTCTCTGGCCACATACTTTAGGGCGCGGCCACCAGCTCCGATTAGTTTGATTTTAAGGCAACTAATGCTACAGAATTACTACTATTTAGTACTTAAAGGAAAAAATAAGTACTAGAGTACTTTTCGAGTTATTAGAGGTTTTTGGTGGCCGCGTTGGGAAGGATGCTTTGCAACGCGGCCACCTTCAGATTGAGCCAAAATAGCAGCAAATATAAAATTTATGAATTAGAAATAAATCTACGCAAAAACTACTTCGCAATAAACAAACTTTTGTTTCCCTGAATCTAGGAGAAACTAAAAATTAAGTAAATCCAAGTTTTACCGCGCGCGGCTTTGAGGTTATTTCCAGGAATCTCGTAAATACGCGTCATATGAAGATGAGAATTCTATGGAGTATACTACAGTATGTCTACTATTTAGTACTTAATGGAAAAAAATACTACTAGAGTACTTTTCGAGTTGTAAGAGGTTTTGGTTACTCGGATGTGCATCATTACCAACCAAGTTATCACAGCCAAATTTTTGTACAACATGGTTTTTTGTGTTATAACTAAAAACTTGGACAGTAAAAACCATGTCGTGCAAAACCTTCCGGACTCAACATAGGCAATTTTTATGCGTATAGACTCAATTTAAAATACATCGTTCTGGTTGGTCGGTGCTTAATTTATGTCGTGTGTCGGTGTTTAGTTTTTGCCGTACAGATTTTGCACGACATGGTTTTTACCAGCCAAGTTTTTAGTGACTGACACGAAAAACCCTGTCGTACAAAACTTGAATGGTAGGTAACGATGCACACCCGAGTAAAGTAACCCATAATTTAGTAAAAACTTTTGGATTAACTTAATTTTCAGTTTCTTCGAGATTCAGGGAAACAAAAGTTTATATATTGCGAAGAACTATTTTCGTAGATTTATTTGTCTTTGTTTTCTTGTTATTCTAATACCATACAATTACTCCTGAATTAGTTATGATAAGTTTCATAATAAAGAACCATGTCTTGTATAAAAGTATAGACAACTTGATTTAGGAAAAGTTATTTTTGCCATCACTAGCTTTTTAGAAAATTAAAAAAAAAAAGTCGAACCCAGCTACGGGCAAGGTGCGGAAGAGTCATACGACCCAGTGGAGAAAGTAAATTGGTCTCTTTTTAACATATTCAATGGTTGCACTTGAGTAAGTAGCGTAACACAATGATGTGACTTTTTATTTTAGGACTACTTCTATGCTTGTCCTTATTCTGAGCATTGGACCCTTCGACCCTTCACTTTACTTACGTGCGAAAGGGACACATAACAAAAAACGACGTTTCACTTGAGCTCGTTTATTAAAAGTGATATTTGTTATTTTTAATAGCACTTTATTCACATACTAATATGGTTCATTTTAATATGACTAATAACATGCAGTAAGCATTCCAATTTTACGTAGTACTTATTAATTCCATGCATAAACATGGGACATTTCCATACATTACTTGCAAACTTTGTGAGCGTATAGTCTATCTTAGAATTCAGGAATTTTTGACGTTTCGTAGGTGTTACTACTAATACAAGATCTCCACCGAAATAGAGGAAAAAATTACCAACAAGAGCGAAAAAAAAATGCATTTCTATTTTTTTGCCAAGATAAAAGATATATCTAATTATTAACTTGTAAATAACTAATAATTTTTTATATTAACATATTTTAACTCACATATTTTATAATCTCTACGAAAATAGTATCCTGGGAGTAACATCAGATAGTTATTATTAGTATTTTAATACAAAAATAACAAATATTTCTAAACACGAATAATTGATACAATTTTTTTTCAATATCACGAACAATTTTATTTATCTAACGAGCTTTCCCGGCTTACTTCGTTACGCCATAGAATATAAGATACTACAAAAGACTTGGCTCTATAGACTATGTTTTTTTGACTGCCCAGAATGGCCGAATAAAAAACAAACAACAACAACAAACCACCTGTCAAAATATGTAAACAACAGAAAAAATATTGCACCTTGGGTTACATTATTTGAGTTTAGGTAAGGATCCCTAATTTTTTTTGAAAATCTAATAAAGCCTATGACACCCGGGGTTAATGTAGCTTCCTACCAGTGAAATAATTTTTCAAATCGTTTCAGTATTTCCTGAGCCTATTCGTTACAAACAAACAAACAAACATATCTTTCCTCTTTATAATATTGGTATAGACTACTCTCTTCAAATAGGCGGGTTTATTAAACCTTTAACAACCAGCGAGACAAAGTGCACAAATACCACTATAGTTCCCTATAGTCACGTAACCACGCACTCGTGCTAAAATAAAATTTGGCTGTGATAACTTGGTTGGTAATGATGCACATCCGAGTAACCAAAACCTCTTACAACTCGAAAAGTACTCTAGTAGCATTTTTTTCCATTAAGTACTAAATAGTAGACATACTGTAGTATACTCCATAGAATTCTCATCTTCATATGACGCGTATTTACGAGATTCCTGGAAATAACCTCAAAGCCGCGCGCGGTAAAACTTGGATTTACTTAATTTTTAGTTTCTCCTAGATTCAGGGAAACAAAAGTTTGTTTATTGCGAAGTAGTTTTTGCGTAGATTTATTTCTAATTCATAAATTTTATATTTGCTGCTATTTTGGCTCATTCTGAAGGTGGCCGCGTTGCAAAGCATCCTTCCCAACGCGGCCACCAAAAACCTCTAATAACTCGAAAAGTACTCTAGTACTTATTTTTTCCTTTAAGTACTAAATAGTAGTAATTCTGTAGCATTAGTTGCCTTAAAATCAAACTAATCGGAGCTGGTGGCCGCGCCCTATAGTATGTGGCATCTCTCTGATATTGCTGTAGACACCGCCATCTACGGGCGTATTATGAAACATTTTTTTTCTTTTCTGTCACTTTGAAAACCCCTCATTGCATTAAATTAAAAATAACATGGCTATACCCGACCAGCAAATAAAACCAATGAATAGAAAAACGATTTCTTGCGAATTTGAGTTGATAAAAAAACGCGTTCATCACCATAACACATTTGAATCTCCAATATGATTTATTACCGCCTTGTCAGAATAATCTTATATAGGAAAGTAAACCTTAAAAAAATATAAGTAAACCTATTTATTGTTTTATAATCACAATCAAATTAAACACAGCCAATTAAATCATTGATGAAGCATATAAATCACAATTATTATTATAAAAAATACACAATAATTTGTACTGATTGTTTGTCCATACTATACACATTTTGTACTGTAGGTTCTATAGCTCTAAATATAACTCCAAATGAGTTTTTATTGTTATTCTCTCTTCGCAGCCTTGGCAGATTTTTTCTATATCTATACCAATATTATAAAGAGGAAATATTGGTTTGTTTGTTTGTAACGAATAGGCTCCGGAAATACTGAACCGATTTGAAAAACTCTTTCACTGGTAGGAAGCTACATTAACCCCGAGTGTCATAGGCTATATTAGATTTTGAAAAAATAGGGATCCTTACTTAAACTTAAATAATGTAACCCAAGGTGCAATATTTTTTCCGTTATTTACTTACTTAGACAGGTGGTTGTTTGTTGTTGTTGTTTGTTTTTTTATTCGCCCATTCTGGGCAGACAAAAAAAGAACCAAGTCTATAGAGCCAAGTCTTTAGTCGTATCTTATATTCTCTGGCGTAACGAAGTAAGCCGGGACAGCTCGTATACAATATTTTGACGATCACATTATACTTTGTCATTTTTATAATACAACTTTGTATGTAATATGAATATGATAGTGTGAAATAAATGAATCGAATTGAATCGAATCTTATTTTATAAGTAAGTACCTGCCAAATTTTTTAAGAGACTTTAACTCTTAGTTAGGTACGTAACAAAGCTTTCAAGAAATTCGAGTAAAATTAAATATAAGTACTTAGGAGTATATTCGTTAGTATTATTATTAGTGTGCGTAAACACCTCGTCAGATATTAACTTAAATAAACCGTAAACTGCCAACCAACAATAAAAGCATTTCGGCAAAGATGGTGATAATGACTTCTCGGCTGTATGCAGCTTCGTCGACTAGTTTAAAAGATAAAATTCTACTAATAATAGCGCTATTTGATAAAAAAAAATGCTTGTGCATATTTTGTACAATGTATACACTTTTTGTGCTCATATTATGAAATCAGATTATCATATTGACCACTGTGATTGAAAACTGAAACAAAACATAAAAACAAAAAAGTTAAATAATTAACAAAACAGAACTTAATTTAAATAAATTAAATTAAAAACCCCCGACCCCGTCAGACCCCTCATCAACTAAACTAGAACTAGAGCTGATCATCTTTTAAATATCATGTTGACCTTACCATATACTTTCAATAACATTGAAGTAATTATCAACTAGAATATCTTCAAACGGCTGAACAGATTTTCACGAAACATGACTAAGAATATTCAGGTTAAAATTATCTATGACACAAAAAAAAAAAAAACTAAACGAAAATCAGTTCATCCGTTTGGGCTCTACGATGCCACAGACAGATACACAAGTTAAACTTATAACACCCGACTGTTTTTTCGTCGGGGGTTAATAAGTATGTTCGTCCTAGAGTTTCGACGCAAAGAGATGTTCAAATATTACAATTGTACAACTCTATGTTCCATTAATCGTTGAGTCAGTGTACTATATGTATTGACACTGAATGATACCTAATATGTTCTTATTGGTGGCTTACAACTTACAAGTCAGACAATAATCTACTCAAGAAAAAGATTGTTGTTTCATTGCACTATTAAGAGCCAGTTTACAGCGATGCTAGTGCCATTCGCGAAAAAAATTAATATCTTCTAAACTAAGGCAAATGACAAAAATGTGGCACTGTATGACACTAGATAATGTAGCCTAGTATTTTTTGAGCACAGAAAATTAGTCCTAAGTAAAAAAAACAAAAAAAAAACATAGATTGTTGCCAAAAGTGGCCACTTTTATCATCACTTTGTAGCTTTCCTTGGTCTTCAACCTAAAAGCTGTACAGACTTCTGCCCTAAAAATACTAGGCTACATTATCTAGTGTCATACAGTGCCACATTTTTGATATTTGCCTTAGTTTAGAAGATACTATTCTTTTTCGCGAATGGCGCTAGCATCGCTGTAAACTGGCTCTTAAAGGATCAATGTGTTATAGCTTGAGGTAAGGAGAGGTTTTCAATTTGACATCTCAGAAAAATAAAAACAAGTTTCATCACGCCGCTATCAGATGGCACTAGCAAAAATCTACAGGTGTATCATTAAAAGCTCAAAATAAAACTGAGTCAGTCAAATAGTATTTGATTTGTTTTGTTTTGAATTTTTCAAGTTAATTTGAATTACTTACCTATGTCTATAACGCCATATAACGCCATCTAGGAGCGTATTACGAATCATTTTTTTCTAATGTCACTTTGAAAACCCCTCATTTGACGGTCTTAGTCAGCATTTTCTCAGAGGAATATGAAAGCAATTCCTTCTTGCCCACCTGTATAATTTACGCAACACTATGAAACAGATGTCGAAGTAAGATTTGATAATTAGGGTTTTTGCAAAAAAAACTAGGGATTTTGCGAAAACCCGGATAATTTGATATAAGCATTACTTTTTTCAATCATCCTGACGTAAAGAAGTTTTTTGCAAAAATTAATGCCTATAATAAAATTATCCGTGTTTTCGCAAAATCCCTAGTTTTTTTGCAAAAAACCTAATTATCAAATCTTACTACGACATAGATATCTTTACCTGCTAGGTCGTCGCAGACGATATGGCCTGGCATTTCTATAGACATGTCCCCCCGCCGACACCAGCGTGCCCAGGGAACTGGCGGGGGAAGGACCCGTCGGGGTCAGAGAGCCTGGGGGACAACAAATTCAATTAACCACGAGCTTTCCCGGCTAACTTCGTTACGCCATACAATATAAGATACTACTTAAGACTTGGCTCTTTAGACTTTGTTCTTATGACTGCTTATGACAACAACAACTAACAATCTGTCAAAATATGTAAACAACGCAAAAATATTGCACCTTGGGTTACATTATTTGAGTTTAGGTAGGGATCTCTAATTTTTTTGAAAATTTAATTTAGCCTATGACACTCGAGGATAGTGTAGCTTCCCAACATAACATAACATAACATAATGAAATAATTTTTCAAATCGGCTCAGTATTTCCGGAGCCTATTCGATGCAAACAAACAATCAAATCTTTCCTCTTTATTATTGGTATAGATTACATATTAATACACAGAGTAAAATAAAGTCGCTTCCCACGTCTGTCCCTATGTATGGTCAAATCTTTAAAACTATGCAAACGGATTTTGATACGGTTTTTTACTAGATATATACTGATACAATAGGAAAGTTTATAAGTATTATGAATGCACAACATAGTAATAGGCGGTACAAAGTTCGCCGGGTCGACTAGTATCCTATAAATCTTTATCCTTACCATTCCTACAAATACTTATATTTCTACAGCTAGGATTATTATCGGGAACCCCGGTTCTTTACAATTCCAGAACGTTCTAGACTTACGATCAACATCCTGGGCGTCGTCGGCGGGCGGCAGTTCGCAGCTGCCGAGCGGGCTCGTACCCATCGGGCTTGACAGACCCGCCGTAACAAGCGTGTCATCGTCAGAATCTTTTTGAAGGATTCAAATCAAAAATCAAAATCAAAAAATCTTTATTCAATATAGGATACAAGATATCACTTATTGAAAGTCAATTAGACTACATCTAATCTAATCGCTGTTGATACCTTATTTGGTAAAGTATCCTATACTGTGAGAGGCGAGGTAGTTCAGGGAGCCCACCAATTGGCTCAGGCAAACAAATGTTTGGCTTGCCTTACGACAATAGTCGCCTGGAGAGGCTCCCAAACGAGCCCTCCTCTGTCAAGTGACTTTCAATAAGTGATATCTTGTATCCTATATTGAATAAAGATTTTTTTGATTTTGATTTGATTTTGACAAGTCCATTAAATTAAATCTATTTGAAGCAAAAACACTAATTACAAACACTACACAGACTGGTGAAGCAATAATGAAATGAACAGTGAGTGGTGGACTAGGACTGCGTAACACTTCCGGTTTTTCTGCATTGCAAAATATCTCTTGTTCTTTGGTATTACAGTCTAGGGTGCACAAGACCATAGACAAAACTGTTACGCCGTCCTAGACCGCTCCTGTACTATGAAAGGAACATTTTTTTGGCTGCTAAGTAGCTCAGTTGGCAGTGATGTGGACTTAGATGCGTGTGCACCTGGGTTCGATTCCCGGCGGGGCGAACATTGTGATGAATATCTATGTTTGTTTCCCAGTCTGGGTGTGATGTTCGTCCCTGTATAAGTTATTGATAATAATAACAATAATAATAATAACACATCACACTCAGAGCCCCTAACTAGGAAGTACCTGTATCTAGGGTGCCCGAAACACACACAGAGACGAACATCACACCCAGACCGGAAACAAACATCGATATTCACCATATCAATATTCGCCCCGCCCGGGAATCGAACCCGGGTGCACACGTTTACTCAGTCCACATCACTGCCAACTGAGCCACGGAGCAGTCAATTGATGATCTGATGAGATGGTGCTATTGTTGATATAATACAACAATTATTTAAATATACTACCTACCATCATTATAAACATCATAGAAGTTTTCTTTAGACTCGCTGTGCCGTGATAAGCTCTTCTTTCTTTTATTCTGCAATAACAGTTACTATTTAATATTTTCTATTACATTCGATTAAATTTCCCTACTTATTGTCGAAAGTTCCGACCCACCTTGAAGAGTTCTCTACCCACCTCGGAGACTTTCCTACCTACCTTGAAAAGTTCTCTACCCACCTCGGAGAGACCCCTACCCACCTCGGAGAGTTCCCTACCTACCTTGAAAAGTTCTCTACCCACCTCGGAGAGACCCCTACCCACCTCGGAGAGTTCCCTACCCACCTTGAAGAGTTCTATACCCACCTCGGAGAGTTCCCTACCCACCTTGAAGAGTTCTCTACCCACCTCTAAGAGTTTCCTACCTACCTTGAAAAGTTCTCTACCCACCTCGGAGAGTTCCCTACCCACCTCGAAGAGTTCTCTACCCACCTCTGATACTTTCCTACCTACCTTGAAAAGTTCTCTACCCACCTCTGAGAGTATCCTACCTACCTTTAAGAGTTCTCTACCCACCTCGGAGAGTTCCCTACCCACCAAGAGTTCTATAACCACATTGGAGAGTTCCCTACCCACCTTGGGAATTCTCTATCCACCTCTGAGAGTATCCTACCTACCTTTAAAAGTTTTCTACCCACCTCGAAGAGTTCCCTACCCACCTTAAAGAGTTCTCTACCCACCTCTGATACTTTCCTACCTACCTTGAAAAGTTCTCTACCCACCTATGAGAGTTCCCTACCTACCTTGAAAAGTTCTCTACCCACCTATGAGAGTTCCCTACCTACCTTGAAGAGTTCTCTACCCACCTCAGAGAGTTCCCTACCCACCTTGAAGAATTCTCTACCCACCTCTGAGAGTAACTACCTTTAAGAGTTCTCTACCCACCTCGGAGAGTTCCCTACATACCTTGAAGAGTTCTCTACCCACCTTGAAGAGTTATCTTCCCACCTCGGAGAGTCCCCTACCTACCTTGAAGAGTTCGCTAACCACCTCGGAGAGTTCCCTAATCACCTCGGAGAGTTCCCTACCCACCTTGTAGAGTACCTACCCACTTACGGTGTTATTCATAAAAATGTTAAAGAGCATTTTAGTTATTTGACGTATGTCAATTAAGACTGGATGTCACGTATTTACCATACATAAAACCAGAAAAGTAGACCTCCAGTAAAGCAGCTTAAAACCAATTGTAGCTGTATGAATAACACGGTTATACTGCAACTCCCGATCGAAAGCTGCTGAGTAGTCGGCTAATCCAGCTAGCGAGCTGTTTTAGTGGTGTCATGCCCCAGAAGGGGGAAAGTGAAGATGGGACACTGTGGCGCCTCACGGAGCGTCACGGTCGCTTTGCAGCTGTGGGCTCCTTGCGGTTCCTTGCGCAGTCTCCCGGTTTGAAGGTTCGTATGGCCGCGATGTTGGCTGAATCTGGATAATGGTAGGCTAGTCCCTACTCACCGTGTGAGTTCATCAGTTCCCCACCCACCTTGGAGAGTTCCTCAGCGACGGACATCTCGAGCGCGTGGTGAGTCCGCGCCAGCGCCGCCAGCGCCTCTTCCAGTACTCTGTTGCGTTCAATCTGTATTCAAAATATTTACCCTGTTATTCATAAAAAGTTAAAGAGCATTAAAGTTAAAGTTAAAAGTTAAAAAACACTTTATTGCATACAAAAAATACAAAAGAACATTCATTATACAATTAATGGTAGACATATTTAAATTTGCATGCAATGGGCGGACTTATCGCTAAAAGCGATTTCTTCCAGGCAACCCATGTGAAATGTTTGCACATAGACATATTAAATTGGTCGTAGCATTTTAGTTATTTGAATAAAAAGTTAAAGAGCATTTTAGTTCAGCAACCTTCTTAAGAGGAATAGTACAGCTAAAGTAGCGCCATTCGCGAAAAAAATTAATATCTTCTAAACTAAGGCAAATATAAAAAATGTGAAACAGTATTCCACTAGCTAGATAACGCAGCCTAGTATTTTTAGGGCACTGTTGTATAGTTTTTAGGTTAGAGACAAAAGAAAGCTACTGATTGATGCTAAAAGTGGCCGTTTTTAGCAACACTCTGTAGCTTTCTTTGGTCTCTAACCTAAAAGCAATACAACAGTGCCCTAAAAATACTAGGCTGCATTATCTAGTGTCATACTGTTTCACATTTTTGATATTTGCCTTAGTTTAAAAGATTTTTTTTTTTTCGCGGGCGGCGCTGCTTTATCTGTGCTATGCCTCTTAAGAAAATTAAACACCCAGATTGATAGATTGATTAAAGTAAAAAGTAAAGCAAAGTAAAAAGTGATTTATTCAATACAGGATACAAGATATCGCTTATTGAAAGTCAATTAGACTAATCTAATTAATATTGATACCTTATTTGGTAAAGTATCCTATACTGCGAGAGGCGAGGTAGTTCAGGGTGCCCACCAATTGGCTCAGGCAAACAAATTTTTACCTTGCCTTACCACAATGGTCGCTTGGAGACGTTCCTAAACGAGCCCTCCTCTGTCAAATGATTCTACTCCCTTTCGCAATGATTTTACAGCGTAGAGAAGAAAGGAGTAACAAACTCTACAAATTGAGAATTTGAGAAAGATTGATAGAGTACTGACCTCTCTTTCCAGCTTCAATCTATGAGCGTCAGTAGCCTGAGCGACGAGCGCGGCGCAGTGCCGCAGCGCGCCGAGCGCGGCCGCGCCCGAGCCGCTCGCGTGCTGGAACCGCTGCACACATGCTGAGTCAGAGCCTATCACCACTGCTATAATTATAAACTAGTCGACCCGGCGAATTTCGTACCGCCAAACCTTTTACTATATTGTGAATGTATTAAACATATAAACCTTACTTTTGAATAACTATCTCTATTTAAAAAAACGTAAAAAAAATCGGTTAAATAGCTTTAAAGATTTAAACATATAAAGCGACAGACAGACAGCGGATGTGACTTTGTTTTATACTTTGAACTAGAGGCTTCCCCGACCAAATTTCTCAAAAACACATAAATCCCGTATTTTTCCCATTCCCATAGGAATTTAGGGACATTATTGCTCCCCTACACTCCCGAAGAAACCCACATGCAAAATTTCATCCCGCTACGCCCAGTAGTTTTGGCTCTGCGTTGTCTGTCAGTCAGTCAGTCAGTAACGGAAGAGTTTTATATACACGGTTACTTTTTTATCGTGGAGCAAAATTTTACCAGTAGGCATGATACTGGACTGATTCCTGAAAATAAAATTAAAAAATAATGTACCGTGCTCACTTGAGGTACTTCGAAAGTTTTTGTAAAAAAAACTAAAAACGTTGTGTAGCATCAGAGCAATGACCTACGGTGGCTAAGCTGGTGCCAGACGAGTCAGGGGGTGGAAGGTAATGCGCAGGGCAGTGAACAAGGAGGCTATCGGCCTTAAATAAGATTGTTATTTTTTTAATTTTTCAAAAAAATTCATATGTCAAAAAAAGTTTCAAAGTTTTTTTTTATAACTTATTCTAGACATAATATATCATGCAAAGACTAACCCTGCCCCCGCAGCACGACGGACTATTTGGCGAATCTAACTGTCACTTTTAATCTCTTTTGACATTTCAATGCGGGAAAATGTATGGAGATGATCGACAAAAGTGACAGATAGATACGACAAAGTCGACAAATTGTCCGTCATGCTGCGGGGGCTGGTATTCATAAAAAGTTAAAGAGCATTTTAGTTATTTGACATATGTCAATTTAGACTGGATGTCACGTATTTACCATACAACAAACCAGGGAAGTAGACCTCCAGTAACGCTACTTAAAATGTACTGTATCTTTATGAATAAGACGGTAAGTCCTCAAAGTTTCCGCCACGATAAAAAAATACCGTGTATATTGATTGAAAGCATGTGTGTATCTTGTATATGTTTTTCGTAGTTAGTTTTGTAAAAAAATAAGCTCTTCGTATGGCCTAAATAAGTAAAAATTAATAAATAAGATATCATACCATATAAGCTGACTGGTGTAAGGCGTTGCTCACACTGCTCTTGTCCAAAGCGGCGACTATTGCTGCGCACTCCCTCAGCTGAGTATCCAACAAAGCTAGGCTGTTTGTTGCAGCTGTTAGTGCGTCTTGCATTGAGCCTGGTTAAAAAAGAATCATTATTCATATCATAAATTGAGTTAAACTGGGCATAAAATGCGTGGGAGAAATTAGACATAGACATAGACCGATATTTATTCACACAAATAGCACTTCCAAAAACAAAAATAATTAAAAATATATATATATTAACAACATAGTAAAATACAATAGTCGGTATTCCCTTTAAGTGTTAGTGGTGTGGGTGTGAAATGGCTACGACTCAGCATATGTTGCAACGGCAAGCAATGCAACGCTGATGATTAATTAAGGAATAAATTCCACAAAGTCAAATAAAATAATTCTTTATCCAATACAGGATACAAGATATCACTTATTGAAAGTAAATTAGACTATATCTAATCTAATCGCAATTGATACCTTATTTGGTAAAGTATCCTATACTGTGAGAGGCGAGGTAGTTCAGGGTGCCCACCAATTGGCTCAGGCAAACAAATGTTTGGCTTGCCTTACGACAATAGTCGCCTGGTAAAGTATTACACTCAAAGCCTCTAATTAAAAGGTTTTATCTAGGTTGCGGAAACACAATAAAAAACGAACAGTAATATGCACATTAAAAATTTTGCATTGAATGTTGCGTTGAACATCTCTGCCAGATGATCTACGGAGGAAATCAAAAACTTAGATATATATAGATAAAAAAAATATTTCTGAAGTAATACACAATACATTAAAAAGATTAATGGGGAAGAAAACTGCCAATTTATCCCGCTAGTGTCGTTACGGTCTAGTACGGTCGACCCATAACAAACAAAGTTTTGTATGTGATTTGCATTGGTAGTCCAATTATTTATCAAAAGAACTCACTATTAAGCTGTTATTAAGTTTATTCATTGTTTACTTGCTCACGGAGTTCGCGTTT
Source organism: Euspilapteryx auroguttella (assembly GCA_951802225.1). Classification (NCBI taxonomy): domain Eukaryota; kingdom Metazoa; phylum Arthropoda; class Insecta; order Lepidoptera; family Gracillariidae; genus Euspilapteryx; species Euspilapteryx auroguttella. Next base: position 14,039,124 of record OX637646.1, on the reverse strand, counting down.
TTGCCACGTAAAAAGCCTTCTCACTCATTAATTTCTTCTTGCAACCTATATTTTCTTCTACGTTCCATACGATACAATACAATACAGTGTAAAATAACGTCGAAAAACACAAAAAATGCCGTGTTATTGTATTTCACTAGTTTGTTATGGGTCGAACATATAGAGCGTCATCTACAAAAAGATTTCCGTGTAATACCCCATTAACAAAAAACAAAGTATGATAACAAAAAAAAATACGATTGCACATATTGCATTACAGCATTTAACAAATTTACACTTACCCCACAAGCCCCACATAGTATCAACAGCTAAATTTCTTTACCACAAAACTGGCGCCCAACGTGGGGCCAAATAATAATTATAGCGTTTTAAATAGAGTTTAGGGGCACAAGTCTGAGGGTTAAGAGGGTTAGAGTACCGAGTGGTTTGCAGTCATCCTCCAGGTCCTCGGTGGCCTCGCAGGCTGAGTCGGCGCCGGTACCCGCGCGCAGGTAGTGCCCCGAGTACGAGATGTGCTCCTTCAGAGCTGTCACCCACGTCTGGGTCACCAAAAATTTTTAATTCATTCATTATTCATTTTATTTTCAATCACAATGTTAGTCAAAAATTTTATTACCAGATTTACCCTGGTTTACACGACGTTCTCTAAAAAACGTTTCTACTATTATTTTAAAAAGAGAAAGGAACTGTGTCTATCTGTGAATTACGCAATCACACCCAAACTACTGAACCGTTCAGAAATAGTCTAGACCCAGTGAAAGTACATAGGATACTTTTATTCCCGAAAATCCCACGGGAATTGAGTATGGGATTTTGCGGTTTGATGGGAACTCTATAGAAAAAAGCGCATTGCTTCGCGCACAGCCTCAACTCGTGTACGTGCACGCTCCATGCTTGTGTGAGTGAGATGAGACGCGCTGCTTGTACTGACGTCACTGAGAGGAGCCGAGCGCGGCCGAGCGCAGCCGAGCGCGGCCGAGCGCAGCCGAGCGCGGCCGAGCGCGGAGCCGCACTTGCTGAGGGAGGCAGGGAGTGCCCGTACTGTACGTAGTACTATTATTATACTGTGACCACGAGGTAAAAATAATAACAATAAAAATAATAAATAAAAAAATACATTTTCTAGAAGCATTAGATTCAAAAACTGCAGATGTGAAATTTTCTCGCCAATCAATCAAACATAAAATTCAATCAACTAAATGTACCTGCCTGTCTGTCTTGCTGCGCAGGCACCCTCAACCGCTGGACATCTCCGGAGCTCAAGCGAAGTAGAAGCAAGGCGGGTTCGGAGTCCGGGGCGCTGGCGATAGTAAAAATAACAATTTTAATGAAAAATTGAATAAAAAGCAGCAGTATAGCTAGCTTCGCTCGGGAATAAACCCTTGATACTCTCACAGCACTCGGATTCTAACATGACACCCTCATCAATATATATAAAACTCTTTCGTTACTGACTGACTGACTGACTGACTGACTGACTGACTGACTGACAACGTAGAGCCGAAACTACTGGGCGTAGCGGGTTGAAATTTTGCATGTAGGTTCCTTAAGGAGTGTAGATAAGCACTTAGAAAGGATTTCCCGATATTCCCGATATAACGGGAAAAACGGGATTTTTGTGTTTATGAGAAATCTGCGCGGGAAAAACCGCGGGGCAGCCTCTAGTACATAATAAATTACTTTTCGCCCTTGGTATATAAACTACTATTATTAAACCTCACCGCGTCCTGCGCACATAAACTATGCATAGTTTGTATGCGTTTGAGGGAAGGTATACATTCGACGGATACGGTGGCGGTCTCATACAGCTTATCACTTTTGTCTTATAGACTAGACTTTAATAAACATAATCTCACGCCTTTTATTCCCCGGAGGGTTAGGCAGAGGCATCAGCTTGAGAGCCGGACCCACGTTTAGCCGAGTTTATGCTTTATTACCAACGTGACAAGGGTAGACATTAATACCAAAGAACATGAGCTTTTTTGTAATACAGAAAAACCGGAAGTGTTACGCTGTATGAGTCCGTAACTGTACTACACTCAAGGCCCCCAAATAAGTAGAACCTATATCTAGGATGACCGAAAGACAATACTGATATGCGGGCTGGACGGCTTCTGTGGACTGTTCCTTTTCCAAATCGCTGGCCTGAAGCCAGATGGGAGACTACCATGAACCATTTCTCCTCTTGCAGGTATCGGATACTATATGTTTGTATTTATTTAGGTAGAAGAGGAAAATACCGTGTATCCTTAATGAACAATTGAGTTTGATACTTAATATCAGGATTGTTCATGGTCCTTCGAGCCGGATACTAGAAAAAAGAATTCCCTAATTTAAGCGATCTAGCAGAATAACAAATGTTGTCTTACAGCGTATCGGATTTTGAATGTAATGTCACAAAGAACAAAAAAAGAGAGATAAATTGTAAAGTAAAGTTTGTTACACCTTTCTTCTCTACGCTGTAAAAAGGGGTACAATCATTTGACAGAGGAGGGCTCGTTTGGGGGCCTCTCCAGGCAACCATTGTCGTAAGGCAAGGCAAAAATTTGTTTGCCTGAGCCAATTGGTGGGCACCCTGAACTACCTCGCCTCTATCAGTATAGGATACTTTACCAAATAAGGTATCAATATTAATTAGATTAGTCTAATTGACTTTCAATAAGCGATTTCTTGTATCCTATATTGGAAAAATCACTTTTTACTTTTTTACTTTTAATGCTGGTTTATACATGGTCCTTCAAGCCGGATAAGTACCTAAAACTCCTCAAAAAGCAACTATACCGACCTGATCTGTGCGTGGTCCAGGTACAGCTTGTCGCGCGGCCGCCCCCCGCGCGCCGCCTCCACCCGCGACCCGTACTGCAGCAGCACACCTCTCTGAAGAACGGTCTGAGGACCAACAAAAATTACTAACTATACTCTTCTAAACCAAAAAACTGGCGCCTAACGTGGGGCCTGGTGGCGCTTTTCGGAAATTTAACGATTTTAGTAAATACTAGAGGCTGCCCCGCGGTTTCACTCGCGCAGATTTCTCAAAATCACAAATATCAAATTTTTTCCCGTTCCCATGAGAATTTCGGGAAATCATTTCTTAGTGCTCACCTAGAATCCCTATAAGGAACCTACATGCAAAATTTCAGCCTGCTACCCCCAGTAGTTTCGGCTCTGCGTTGTCTGCTAGTCAGTCAGTCAGTAACCGAAGAGTTTTATATATATTGATTGATTATTGGTTTAGAAGTCTATTTTAGAAGAGAGAATATATTTTTTAATTTGAATAAAATCGTAATTTCTTATTTCTCTGTCTATGAAACGTATACTGCTGAACAAAAGTCTTCAGCACTGATTGCCAAAAAGGTCTATCATTGTGGAGAGTTTTCCGTAATCGCCAGATCACCACGCTTGGCGGGCGAGTTCGCAATCACAGTGTGGCTTTTCAAGTATTTCAACATATAACGCTGCAGCCTGTTCTTCGTGTGTTTCCTTAGTGGCCTTATTAGGTTTTTTTTTTAATCGCTATCTTTTCGATTTTATTTTTAACTCATGATTTTGAAAAAAAAAACACAAAAATCGTTTTAATCTATGTTGACAACCAAAAATTTTACTTAAACCAATGAATATTAACCGACTTATTCATAAAGATACAGTACATTTTAAGTAGCCTTACTGGAGGTCTACTTTGCTGGTTTGTTGTATGGTAAATACGTGACATCCAGTCTAAATTGACATACGCCAAATAACTAAAATTCTCTTTAACTTTTTATGAATAAGAGGGTAAGTCTTTATTATACTGGGTGTTTCTGACAAGGCGGTAATAAATCATAGGAGGGATTCTGCTCATCATACCTAACAACTTTCTTAAAGCAACAAAGGTCGAAATCTCAAAAAAAATCATCTGTTCTATACATTGGTTCGATCAGCTAACAGGGTCAATGTACGGGACAGCTGCTTTTCGTTTTGAGATTTCGACCCATGTTGCTTTGGGAAAGTTGTTAGGTATGATGAGCTGAATACCTCCTTTGATTTATTACGGCTTTGTCAGAAACACCCTGTATAAAGTGCAATAAATCGAACCCAAACAGGTCTCCAGCCAAGGAACCTGGCCCTCCTCAGCAGAGGTCCCTCTAGCCTGGCCGCCGACCGGCTCAGCCTCTGCGCCGGCCGCACGCTCAGCACTTCCTGAGTCTCTGCGTCCTTCGACAGATCTATTGCTAGCTTACCTGTTTTTGGATAAATAGAATAAGGCTTTAGGTAAACGTAGGAATACGTAGGCTGCCATACACGAAATGATCGAGCAGTTATAATAATAATAATAATAACTAGTACAGTGGCGGACACGATCGGCGTAACACTTCCGGTTTTTCTGTATTGCAAAATAGCTCTTGTTCTTTGGCAATACAGTCTAGGGCTGACGAAACCATAGACAAATCTAGTCCGTGACTGTACTAGTCGAGTACTTTACACACCTGACCACGACAATGGCGCCCACCGTGGGGCCAGTGTTGCTTTTAGGAAATTTAAAACGACTACTCAACTGCTTGAAATGAACGGTTTTAAAAGTAACATTTAAGGCGGTAAGTCACGGTATGGCGCGAAATTCAAAATTTTTCGCGTTTTTTAATTATTCTGGCGAAAGTATTAATTTTTAATAAAGTTTTAATGAATTCGCGTATGTAAAAAACCATTTCTCACATTGTAATACAACGTTTTTCGAAGACAGACCTACTAATTTTGTGTCCAAGGACCTAACTTGATTTTTGGCCTTTATGTCCTTAGGCACAAAATCAGTAGGTCTGTCTTTTAAAAACGTTGTATTACAATGTGGCAAATAGTTTTTTTACATACGCGAATTCATTGAAACTTTTAAAAATATGTATACTTTCGCCAGAATAAATAAAAAACACGAAAAAATATTAATTTCGCGCCATAGCGAGAGTTACCACCTTAAAAACAAAAAATAATTTCGTAGTATGCCCTTAGATGGAAATGTCTAAAAAAATAGACAAAGGTAATTAATTCAAATCAGTTCAAATTAACTTGAAAACTTTAAAACAAAACAAAAAACTATTTGACTGACGCGTGACGAGTATCAATTTTATTTTGAGCTTTCAATTATTCATTTCAACTTGACGTATTAGCTTTTGCAGAGCTCCATCTGATAAAACTTGTTTTTTTTTTTCTTTATGAGACGTCAAATTGAAAACCTATCATTGCTTGAAGCAGTCGATCCTAACTGCTTTAGATACAGGAATAATACAAAAAGAAAAAAAACTCCACCTGTTCATATTTTAATTCTATAAATGTAATACCGATCTAAACTTTTTAGTTGAGGGTTTGAACCCTCAAAACCCTCCCTCTATGTACACCCGTAATCTTTACCGTAGCAGTTACTGTGATCGGTAGCGACCCCTTTCGGAACTTTTTGGGTTGAGGGTTTAAACACTCAAAACCCTATCTACGCTCGTAGCCCTCACCATTTTTGTTCCTTTGCTCAGTGGTGACCCCGTTTTGCAGTAGGAGAACGGCGAGCCGCGAATGTCCGCGAGCCGCCGCCGCGTGTAATGCCGTGTTTCCGAACGCGTCCGAACAGTTTATGTTCGGAGGATTTGGGCTTGTCAGCTGAGAAAGAAACAAAGAGAAAATTCGATTTTTGGCTTTGGTGTCAAACGAAAAGAAAATATCACCGAGTAATGTTTCAATTAGTTGTAACAAATACAACTGCAGAATTGGCTGTATGGACTATATTCCTGTGCTTGCCCAGAATAAGCGAAATAAATAAAGAAGATACAATAGAATAAATATAAATAATTAATCGTAAAACTATAGCTGTAAAACAATCAATCAAAACATTTATTTGCAGCAAACCCCAGCACAATACCAACCAATCTATGCACAGCATCAACATCACCATCCCTGGCAGCGGCCAAGAGCTCCGCTTCAACCTTCACCCTCTCAGCTTTCTCCGCACCTTCCACCAGCCTCAGGACATCCGGAGAAGCACACACAGCTTTCGGAGTAGCTCCCACTCCATTCATCACGTACACGTCTGCATTGTGGTTTAGTAGGAGGATCACTAGATCCTGGAAAAGGAGTTTTTGGTCTTATATATGTGGGAATTGAGGGTAAATAAAATATTATTTTAGGTGTTTAAACTATTTTTGAGAAAAAAAAGTGCGCCAGATAAGTCAGGACGCAGTCAAAATGTGAAACAATTTGAAATCAGAGATTTGCTTTGAATGAAAGGTAAAGTACTACGTTAACAGTGGCGCCACTATAGTTAAACTCAGACTTGTGTAACGCTCACTCTACTTTTATTTTATTTGTTGTTTTGTTTTATTTTTAATATACTAATACATGAGTTTGATAACACCTACTACATTCCCAATAAAACAAGCTTTATGAAGCGCAGTATCTCCCATCTCATTGACCGCATCAACATCAGCTCCAGCCTCCAAAAGTACTCGGACCTCTTCCAAGTGGCCAAAGTATGTTGCCAGGTGCAGCGGAGTCCAACCTTGGTTTCCTTTGCTTTTGCCTGAAAAAAAAAAAGAAAAATCTTAGGATAGAACAACAAAGATGGAGTAGTTGTACAATGATGTTTTTTTAATTTTATTAAAGTACTAGTCGACCCGGCGAACTTCGTACCGCCTAACCTATTGCAATGTTGCTCATGTGTTATTCTTACAAACCTTCCTCTGGGATCACTCTATCGATTACAAAAAACCGCATCAAAATCCGTTGAATAGTTTTAAAGATATAAGCATACATAGGGACAGACACGGGAAGCGACTTTGTTTTATACTATGTATTGATGTTTTTAGAATAAGATTTATTATTATGTCCTTGATTCTTTTTTTGCTTAATATTTTGAGTAGATGCAGGTGAAATTCTTCAGCATTTTTTCAGTTTATGTTTTCATCAATACATAGTATAAAATGGAGTCGTTTCCCGCGTCTGTCCCTATGTATGCTTAAATCTTTAAAAATATGCAACGGATTTTGATGCGGTTTTTTTTTATAGGTAGAGTGATTCAAGAGGAAGGTTTATAAGTATGAAACATGAGCAACATAGTAATAGGTTATGCGGTACGAAGTTCGCCGGGTCAACTAGTAGTAGAATAAAAAAGAAAACACTGTATTGCCTACAAGGATAGCTTATTAAACAAACAGTTTGAGGTTCAAATAATAGATATGGCATGCAATGCGCGACCTTATTGCTAAAAGCATTTTCTTCCAGGCAACCCAGTCCTACTATTTTCTGAGTCGTCATAAAAGTGATCTCAGTGCTTCACTTGGTTTCAGTGGCTTGTCAAAACCCTGCGTAACTAAGAAAGATGACCCAAAAACCTAAAAAAAAACACATTTGAACAAACAAATTTATTTAGTTTAATTTAGTCTGCTGTCACAGAATTTTTCATTATTTTAATTCTTAAGAGTTTTTTCATAGAAACCAATTAACATCATCATTGTCATCTCAGCAGAAAGACGTCCACTGCTGGACATAGGCCTCCAATACAGAACGCCTCATCCAACTGTATTGTGAACCCATCATCCAGTGCACTCCCACAACCTTCACCAAATCGCCTAATTGAATCTAGTTGGAATCCAACATGAAAAGTACCTTTGCAGTTAATATCCAGTGTCAGTTTTCCTTCCTTCTTTGCTTCCAACATTGCCCTGACGACCAAGACTTCTCCATGCCTTGCTGAATACAGGAGAGACTCCTCTGCATCCATGGCCGGCACTTCTTCCAACTCCTCAGCCATTATAACACCAAAAACTAGTTCTTTCTTGTAAGGGTGTTGGCTTTTTAACTAGTAGGTTGGTAGGTACCCGTTTAGTGGTTTGAGTGCCTTCCAGTCATATTATTTCCGAGCTGTTGTGTTCACTGGTTGTCTGTAATCTTATATGCGGTAAATTTAGCCGCTGCAAGCGAGGTCGGTCGACCGCGTAAATAAATGAGTTTACGTCACAAAGCACACAACAAAAACCTACAACATAGTTACTTGAATGCGCTTAAAAGGCAGAAAAACATAAATAGTGATGCACGATATATTGAAAATTCACTAATATCGATGTTTTACGGTCTGGTAACATTTTTTTTTAATTATATTTAAAAGATAAATAAAAATAGTGTTCAAAACAATTTTTCTGTCCCATTTCATAAGTAACTTTATCTGAATGAGCTTTATCGAACTCGACTGCTCCGTGGCTCAGTTGGCAGTTGGCAGTGATGTGGACTGAGTAAGCGTGAGCACCCGGGTTCGATTCCTGGGCGGGACGAATATTGATATGATGAATATCGATGTTTGTTTCCGGTCTGGGTGTGATGTTTGTCTCTGTGTGTGTTTCGGGCGCCCTAGATACAGGTTCTTCCTAGTTAGGGGCTCTGAGTGTGATGTGTTATTATTATTATTATTATCTTTAGTACACTTAGTGAATTCACAAGAGTTACAAGCTGTATCCTGTGTTATGCAACTCTGTCGTAATAGGCTAGAACCTGTAAAGATTTGTACAATACCTATTCATAACCTTCCAATCAAGATATTGTAAAACAACCTTGCAATGCACTTCTACGTGGAAAAGAGTTGCAAAGTTATAATAACGGCGATATTAATCAATAACGTCGATTATAAGTAACATTTTATCTACGATATTATCGAATAAGTATCGATATTCATCACTTTGATAAAATATTATCGATATTAAAACTATGTCCCTATGATGTCCTTGCATCCCTAGTTAACATATTGACAATACTGACAGTACCTACAACAGTCAACAAGTCCAACTGTTAGAGTATATTATCATACTCTTTAGTGTTTTTCTTTATGTTTTAACTTTAGCCTGTCTGTGTCAGTGTCTATTTAAAAAAGTGACTTTTATAAAAGTCACTTGAGACATGTTGTTTACCCAAGAATAAAACTTCCTATTATTTTTACTTTCTAAGTTTTCTTTATTATAAATTGCTTTAACTCCTTAAAACTTAAACCACTGCTGCTAACAACAAAACCAACAAAGAATATTGCTGGATTGATTGCAATATCCGTCAGTCATCTATCTATCTTCAAACAAAAACAAACCCCCGCCGCCGTCGCCTCTGGAACTCGAAGAAAACAAGGTTTATCTTATCTGCAAATTTTGTATAAAATCGTGGTTTTCGTGTAGAAAATGAGTGAGGAAGTCGAAAACTGTTGCCGAATATGCCTAGACGTAGAATCGGAGCATGTTTCAATCTTCGAACAGCCTTTAATCCAACTGCATATCAAATCCTGTCTCTCAATCACCATAACTTCAACGGATTCTTTACCAAAACAAATTTGCGCTACCTGTGTGTCTCAGTTACGGGAGTTTTACAACATGCAACTTAACGCTCGTTGCTCTCAAGACTGGCTTGAGTCCTGTTTACAGGAGAAGACGAAGAAGGCCACAGACATGAAAACTTTGGTACAACCCTTACCAGACTCCGAATACAACTCTGATTCACTTCTGGAGTTTCTAAATAGCACAGCAAACATTGACGAATACTTAGGAAACCTCGGTAAGGAAGACATTCCTTCAATAGTCAGTATGCTAGATAAAAATAATGAGAATTCCCTGGACGGAATTAACAAAATAATACAAAGGACAAGCCCCAAAAAGCGTGAACCGGTGATTAAACTCGTAAACCCAATGAAGTTTGATGTTCTTGATTCAGATTTTGAGATTGTCAAAGAAATCTTGATACGCGAAACAGAAAAACCGCAGCAGAAAGAAAAGAATATAAATTGTTTAGGCACCAAAGATAAACAAGAAATTACGAAAGCAATAATACTTAATTGTTTTGGCTGCAAAGAAAAGTACGAAAGTGAATCTAAGCTATCCCAACACATGATAATTTGCGACACAGTTTCACGGACATGTTGGTATTGCAATACCCTCTTTGGCTCAAAAGAAAAAATGCTACAGCATGTTTCAACGCACTGTTCATCTTTGCCAATAAACTGCCACTGTGGCAAATCTTTTACAGCAAAAGATGTATTTCTGAAGCACTACAGAGAGTGCACCTCAGATTTTTCTGGTACAAAATGTACGTACCGATGTAAGAAATGTGGTCTTGCATTTAAAGACCGTTTGCTTCTGTACCGTCACGCAAAGAGTCATGTCATGAAATCTCAGGAGAAAGTCTGTGATATTTGCAGTCACTTGTTTGCAAATGAGAAGGAGTTATTGATACATAGAGAGAAAGACCACAAAGTTATTGGAGAGCAAACTTATAGGTAAGTTAAGGTTTTTTTATTAAAAACCGATTCTATCTTTAAAACTGTAGAACCAATGTGGTTATTTTTCTTTGTAGGTAGGTGATAAATGTTTTTTAAAAAGACTGATGTTTGTAAACTGGTGGTCTAGGACGGCGTAACAGATTTGTCTATGGTCTCGTGCGCCCCAGACTGTATTACCAAAGAACATATTTTTCAATACAGAAAAACCGTAAGTCTTATGCGCCCTAGACTGCCACTGTACTATTCTAATTTTAAGAATTAAATGACTGACTTTCAAGAAACTATCACCAGTGTCTTCAGCATTCTGAGGCAACATTTAGGCTATGTTTGGTCATAATCAGTGCAGAGAACAATGCATACTTATTTTTTTATAGTTAATTATCTATCCCGTCGGACTTCGTATCGCGCCCTACAATTTTATATGGATAAATTAAATATTTTATTTATTTTATTTTTTTATTTATTTTTTATCTACAAACTACACCATCATTACAGTTACCCATTTCGACAGTGCAGGTAACAAACAGATAATTACACATGCAACACAATACATAAAAATTAATTAATTAAATAAATTCCTAATTTAATACATAACAAATTAAATATTCTGCCGTTTTTGTGAACTCACTCAGAGAACATACAAAAATATCAGTTTCCTGATCAACGTGGTTGAGAAGCTGGATTGCTCTGGTCAGAGGAGCTTTCAGCTGGAGGTTGGTCCTTCCAGCTGGAACCATGAGGAGCCGGCCACGGCGGTGCCTTATGTTGTCTTTAGGAATCCGCAAAGCACACCTCTCCAGTAAAGCAGGGTTATTTTCCTTCCCACGCAGCACTTGGAATAAGTATCTAGCTACAGCTATTTCCCTCCTGACTTCTAACTTTAAATATCCCACCATACCCAGAACGAATAAAGTAGGATACATAAGTGGGTATTTCGGATACACGCCGTACAGTCTCTTGTAGAGGTAACGAGTAAATTTGTTCTGTATTCTCTCCAACATTGTTCTATATTTTTCCTCGTGTGGACTCCAGATAGCAGAACTTGATTCCAACTTGCTACGCACTAACGCATTGTACAGGTTTTTAATAGCATTAATGTTAGTAAACCCGTTTGATGTTCTTAGGACAAAACCTAGTGTTTGAAATGCCTTCTTACAAATGTTTACTATGTGATCGCGAAAGTTTAAATCTACAGTCAACTGCACTCCCAAATCTCTTACTGACTCAACACGGGTCATCGGAGTGCCGTCGACAAGATACTGATGCTCACGAGGAGACTTGCTGCGACTAAACGATATTATGTTGCACTTATTGGCATTAAACTCAAGTTTATTTCTCTTACTCCACTCGACAACAGCATCAATATCTTTCTGGAGACGATACCTATCCTCCTCTTTTGCGACTGTGCTATATAGTTTTAAATCGTCCGCATAGAGAAGACAACCAGCCGCCTCTACCACTTCCGGAAGGTCGTTAATCATTATAATAAAAGCTAAAGGTCCCAAATTCGAACCTTGACTCACGCCTGAGTGTGTGAAATACGGCTCTGATACCTTGCCACAGTAATCAACAAATTGCTTTCTATCTTTCATATAACTCGAAAGAAATTTTAAAGTTTGCGGCGTACATCCTGCCATTGCCAGCTTTTGCAAAAGTACGTCATTATCTACGGTGTCAAAGGCTTTTTTGAAGTCAAAGTACGCAGTATCTACTTGCACTCCCTTGTCGACAGCTGGTACAACATAAGATATAAAATTAAGCAAATTTGTGTTTGTGCTTCGGCCTGGTCTAAACCCGTGTTGAGCATCTGCCATTTGTACTTTGACTCCTTCGTAGACATTTTTATATAAAGCAGACTCGAATACCTTTGCAAAAGTTGACAACACTGCTACAGGTCTGTATTTGTTAACTTCATCGACGCCCTCTCCCTTCGGTACGGGAACAACGCGCGTGATTTTCCATTTCTCTGGGAAAACTGATACCTGCAAGCATTGGTTGAATATATAGGTCAAGGGTTCCGCTAAGACCTCTCTACAATCTCTTACAACATATGGAGGAATACCATCCGGCCCTACAGAACGCTTGGCCGGCAGCGCGGCAAGCGCAGCCCGCACCTGCTCTACTGTGAGCGCGGCGAGGTGCACGCGCGCCGCGCCACCCGCACCGCCGCCCGCGCGCGACGCCGATCCCGCGTCCAGCTGGGGGGGATACTCACTGTACACCGAATGGAAATAATCCGCGAATTTATCCGCACACTCCTGATCATCCAAAATTTTCCCGGTGCCGCTATCAATTATTCTAGGCTTTTTAATAGATTTTTTGTTTGAATTTATAAAGCTCCAAAATGTTTTTGGATCGTCTACCAATTGCGACTGGATCCTGTTTGTATAACACTCATAATCACGTTTAATTCCCTGCTTGACTTGGGATCTGATAACAGAGAACGCCCCGTAATCAGATTCAGATCTAGTTTTCTTATAATATTTATGTAATTTGTGTTTGTATTTAATATCCCTAATCAGATCAGCACTATACCAAACTGGAGTTACACGCTCTGAGGGTTTTCCTAATTTTTTAAAAGGAACACAACTCTGAATTATGTTGTTTAATATATCATAAAAAAGATTCAAGGCAGTCTCCATATCCTGGGTCTGGTAAAGGATACTCCAGTCTACTTTTTGAATGTAGGAGTATAAGGTTGGGAAGTCTGCCTTGTAAAAATTCCACAAATTAAATTGATTAGTCCGCGGTGCGGCTGGTGACGGCGGCGGCGGCGGCCGGGGCGGCTGCGGAGATTGAACGAAAAGTCTTGATGTCAATTTTGCTGTTGTAAAACTTACCGATATCAATAAAGGAGGATGTTGAACGTCTACCGATACCAAAGGCTCGTCTGATAATGTTACTTGTACCCCGTCTGAATCCAGCCTGCTCAGCACTAAGTCCAAGCACCGATTATTGCAGTTACGAATGTTATTTCTCTGAGTAAATTCACAAAACGTAATAAAGAACTCATAATAATTTTGAACCTCTACTGAACTTGAGTATAAGTTAAAATCTCCTAATACTATAAGCTTATTGTATTTTACCGTTAAGTTTTCTATTATATTAAACAATTTCATGTAATCACTGTCACTACTTTGTGGAGGTATGTAAACTACACATAATACTACTATAAATTTAGAGTTTCGGTATAACGAACAACAAACCACTTCGAATAATTCAGCATCGATGTTGACGTCACTTAGGGCTATCCGCTGTATCTCATATTCGTGGGTGGCCACTAAAAACTTATACACTAAATATTTGTTTATTGTATCTTCGCCTTCATTTTCCCATAATATTTTCTCACCTTTTAAATCTTCCCTGGACTACTTCGAACATTTTAAGACCAACATCAGCTAAATCGGCCCGACCGTTCTCGAGTTTTACCAAGACTAACGAACCACGATTCATTTTTATATACATAGTAGATTAGATTAGTCTAATTGACTTTCAATAATATCACTTATCCTGTACTAGAGGCTGCCCCGCGGTTTTTCCCGCGCAAATTTCTCATAAAAACAAAAATTCAGTTTTTTCCCGTTCCCGTGGGAATTTCGGGAAGTCCCTTCTTAGTGCTCACCTAGACTCCCTAAGGAACCTATATGCAAAATTTCAGCCCGCTACGCCCAGTAGTTTCGGCTCTGCGTTGTCTGTCAGTCAGTCAGTCAGTCAGTCAGTCAGTCAGTCAGTCAGTAACGGAAGAGTTTTATATATATTGATTGAATAAATCATTTTTTACTTTGCTTTACATTAAAATTTCAAGGCTTTATAAAATAACATTAATAATTTTCAGATGTAAAGTCTGCGGCCACACATCAAAAAACCGTTTAGAAACCTACACACATGTTCAGAAACATATTCAAGAAACAATGACAAAACAGCGCCATCTGTGCGACACTTGTGGCCAAAGTTACACCAGCAAAGCCAGTTTACTTAGACACTTGGAAACCCACAGAACCCTCGGCGAAAAGAGGTCAAACAAAGCTGGTTGTAATGAACCAATTATGTGCGAAAAGTGTGGTGTGTGTGTTAATGGAGACGAAATTGAAAAGCATCTTTGTGCAAGCAATAGTTGATTGTGCTGAAATTTATACCTACACTAATTGCACTTATTACACCAGCAAAGTAAGTTTACTTAGACACTTGGAAACCTACCCTCGGTAGAAAGAGTTCAAACAAAGCTGGTTTTAATGAACCAATTATGCGCGAAAAGTCCGGTTTGTGTGATAATGGAGACGAAATTTAAATCATCTTTGTGTAAGTAATTGTTAATTGTGCTGAAGTTTATACCTACACTTATTGCACTTAGTCGATACCTAATAGTTTAACACTGAAACATGCTCTGCGCTTCGCTTCGTCATTATGTTTGTGTGCGTCAACCCTAAGATTTTCTGTGATACTTATTATAGATATTTTTTAAGTTATGATTCCCGATTATGGATAAGGTTATACCTTAGGTAGTGGTCGTTATAACCGCGGCGACAAGCTGGCCCCTTGACTTGGTAATAAAAGCATAAACTCGGCTAAACGTGGGTCTGGCTCTTGAGCCAGTCAGTACCTCTGCCTAACCCTTCGGGGAATAAAAGGCGTGAGATTATGTCTTATACCTAAGTTCAAATAAATAATCGAACAAAGAAGTATGGTTTTTTTTTATAAATTTGAACCCAATTTTGAAGCAAACATAAAAAATTTGTTTAATAGAATTATAAAATACAAATTTATTGATTTCTAAAACGAATACAACTTTCAAATTAAACACATCCAATGGCTTTATAACTTCAGGGTTATACTTTAAGACCCGGTAATTCTATGTGCTTCGTAACCCCCTGCTGGCACCAGTTTCCCATCAAAGAGGTCAACAACGTAGTTTTCTCTCAGTAAACCTGCTGGGTATTTCACTTCTATCTCTCCATCATCCTGTAAATAAAAGTTTAATGAGGCCTTTTCTCAGCAGTGGGACAATACAGGTTCCTTTCATAATAATAATAAAAGTTGCTAAAGTTTCTTTGTGTTGTTTTAAAAAAAGGTTTTCTGTATAGAGCTGGTTATAGAGGGAAATCTGCACTTTCCGTCGCTCGGGGGAGCGAAGGGCGTATGTAGGGCTCGCACTCTTAGTTGCCATTTGCCAACCACCTGGTGGCCGTCGCGGAAATATTCTGGAACGACCGCGGGGAACCACATCCGGACGGAATCCTTCCTACGCTTCGCTGCTTTACCTCATCATCAATCAATCAAGACATAGTATAAAATGAAGTTAGCTTTCCGCGTCTGTCCCTATGTATGCTTAAATATTTAAAATTAAGCAAGGGATTTTGACCCGTTTTTTTGACAACTACTGACATGAATATGAATTATGACATAAAATATGCTTTAACTATTCACAAGAGAGTTTATTTTCCTTTAAAAGCAAGGGTACTCAGTAAAATCTAAGGTTATCCATTACCTCTTCACATTCTGGCACAGCGATCTCGCACCAAGTATTGGCACCACTAGTCCGGTGCAGGGCACAGGGCAGGCCGATCCGATCTGCTAGTACCTTGTACAGTATTGCTCGCTCTAGGGCACCCCCACACTTCACCCAGCCTAGGCCGATGACGCGGGATTTTAGGTCTGTCTAAAAAAGATTTTTTTTTCTTACCAACTACATAACTCGTATCTCTTACATAGGAACTGAGTAGTGAGAACCAATTAAAGCAAGCGGGAGGTCTTTGTCCGGAGTATATAAAAGTCAAAGTCAAAGTCAAATTCTTTATTCAATATAGGATACAAGATATCACTTATTAAAAGTCAATTAGACTACATAATAATCTAATCGCTATTGATACCTTATTTGGTAAAGTATCCTATACTGTGAGAGGCGAGGTAGTTCAGGGTGCCCACCAATTGGCTCAGGTAAACAAATGTTTGCCTTGCCTTACGACAATAGTCGCCTGGAGAGGCCCCCAAACGAGCCCTCCTCTGTCAAATGATTCTACTCTAAGAAAAACGTGCGTTAAAAGCCTTTGAGGTGCTTTGCTGCCGTGTGGTAGCAGCATACAATAAAGTCACCCATGGGTGTGTGAAAAGGCGACTGGAAACACCCGAAGGACGGGCAGCAGCGTCCTTCGTTGGATAACCTGAACATGAAGAGAATAACCTGGACTAAAAAACGGTTCTTCTCTTCCCAGAATGTCAAAAGCCTAAGCTACGTAACAAACATAACTTGTCGCACGCGTGTTAATTTTACCTATTTCCTTCTCGCTCAGTCTTAGCATGATGACGTAGGCTTGTGTCAGTCTTGTGGTTCGCGAGTCTCGGAACAGAGTACCAGGCAGAGTATAATATACTATAAGTAAGTATATTGAAGAACGAGCTGTCCCGGCTTACTTCGTTACGCCATAGAATATAACATACAACAAAAGACTTGGCTCTATAGACTATGTTCTTTTGACTGCCCAGAATGGCCGAATAAAAATAAAACAAACAACAACAACAAACCACCTGGCAAAATATGTAAACAACGGAAAAAATATTGCACCTTGGGTTACATTATTTGAGTTTAGGTAAGGATACCTAATTTTTTGAAAATCTTATATAGCCTATGACACTCGGGGTTAGTGTAGCTTCCTAGCAGTGAAAGAATTTTTCAAATCGGTTCAGTATTTCCGGAGCCTATTCGTGACAAACAAACAAATCTTTCCTCTTTATAATATTGGTATAGATGGTGGCTCACCATAAGATCGGCTAGATGCAGCTCAACGCTGGGCATCGAGCAATCTCGCTCCTGAGTTAGTCCACACATTTGTTCGACGACAAACTCTGCTAGTAATAAGGCACGTTGTTTCAGTGAAGTCGACACTTCACTGCGAATGTCTCTGTACCTGGGATTTTAAAAAGTGGTATATTGTTGGTTTGGTCTTTGATTCTATCCTTTCTACTAAGCTAGGAAATGTGTTTTTTTCTACAACATCTGTTAAATTTAAGTTTTCTTCTATTTGTCTCATCATCAACATCTAGCCCAAAGACGTTCATCATCCACTGCTGGACATATGCCGCCTCTTCAGATCGCCACACCAGCCAAATTTTGAGCGATCCTCACCCAGTTTACATATTTTCGCAACCAGCGGCGGTAGCATGAGCATGACGGACAATTGGTCGAATTTGTGTCGTATCTATCTGTCACTTTTGTCGATCTCCATAGATTTTCCCGTATTGAAATGTCAAAAGCGATTTAAAGTGACAGAAAGATTCGACAAATGCGATCCGTCATTCTGCGAGGGCAGGTCGTCTGTCCCACCTTGTGGTGGGTCTGCCTTCTCAGCGACTTTTGGTACGCCGTCACCACTCGAGAAAATTTAGGCCCCAGCGACCAAACGAACTATTTTTCATATCCCATCGTCTTAAGTGATGTAAGCGAAGTTTTATACACATCTTACCTGACCTCGTAGTGTGCATCTTCAATTTCAAAATAGTGAAGAGATTTCGATCTGAAAAAGAACAGAAATTAAAAGAAAAAACAATAGAAGATACTTAAAAAAAAGACAATAAGAGCGGTCGCACATAGCGAGCGTTTCGAGTTCAGAGTCTGGCAATTCTCTAATCTGTTGTTCGGTGTTCTTTAGAATTTACAGTGCCCTAACAAAAATGCACAATAGAACTCTGGAGCGGTCAGTCATCAAAACGTAGAACTCAGAACTCCTGAACGCTCTCTTTCTACACACGCTCTTAAGAAATAAATTAAGTCAAATTGAATCATCATTTCAGCCGTAGGACGTCCACTGCTGGACATAAGCCTCCCTCAAGGCTCTCCATCTGTACCGATCGCAGGTGGCCTGCATCCAGCGTGGACCCGCAGCCTTGCGCAGATCATCCGTCCATCTGGTCGGTGGACGTCCTACGCTGCGCTTGCCGATCCGTGGTCTCCACTCGAGAACTTTTCGGCCCCAGCGGCCATCTGTTCTGCGGGCTATATGACCTGCCCATTGCCACTTCAACGATATAAATTGAAATGAATTGAGTCAAAGTGAATACCGAAGTACAAAGAACGTAAAATGTTTGATAACTAACGGATCTCCAAACCAGATGCGCAACTTAACGAGGTACTCGCGAAGGTTGGTGTCATCAGGTACTGAAGCCTCGTGCAGCTTAGACCTTGACTTCAACAGGCGTGATGACGATCCACCATCTGGACACGTTTTCATTTCAATTGAAGATAAAGAGATGAGCTATGACTACACCAAGGGTACTATTGCGGCCACATTTGCAATATTGCTTTTCATCCTCCAGAGTGTCAAAATCAATAAAAAAAAAACGCAAAGAGGACGCAAAGCAATATTGCAAAAGCGGCCGTAATAGGGCCTCAGTGCACTGTTTGGGTTACAGAGAGAGGAACTACTTTCCTTCATCTAGCGTTTTTCTGTATTGAATTTTTGCTCTAGCTAGATGGTCCAATAGCATCAATGGAAATGTGGCCGTTTTCATCTTGCCTTTTTCTCTGACACCATGCTAGAACAACCGTGAACACTTATTTATGTGCGCTTTCGTTTTCATCTTGCGCCTTCCTCGACGCATTTCTGCATGCGACGGGCATGAAAGGCACGAGTCTAATTGAAAAGCGCTTGACGAATCAAAAGTTGAAAAAGCAATATGAACATGAGACATCTCTATTAATTAGTGATCGTAATACAATAGAATGAAAAATCTAATGTGAATTTTGCCCCTTGGCGTTTTCTTAGGGCGATGCGACAAGGGTTTCAAGACAAGGTCTATCTAGGATTTTACAAAAGTTGTCATAAGATCAGCTAACGTGGCATGCGTATACTGGATTCAGGTCCAGCTCTGAATTGGGGTGTATGGAACTGGGCCAAGAATACAGGGTCCCTGTGAGGGCCTTTTTGTTCGATCAGCTCTTGAAGGGTTGAAAACTTCTGCCCCAGGCGCTTCATCACGTAGAAGCCTTCCTGGAATTATAATTAAATACTTTAATGCGATCTCTTGCAAAAATTCCTAACAAGCGTCTAACAAAACGTCTTACCTACCATTTTATGTGTATTTAAGGTTGATGATGTTTTGGCAATAGGTAATGAAATATAGCCGACATATTAATATTAAAATGGCGGCTTAATGATAACATCGCACCCCATCTTATCCCAATGGGTATCGGTATAAGCGACTAAGAAAACAGCCAAGAACGGGCAGCAGCGTTTTTTGTTGAAAAATTTAGACAGCAGAGCTATATACTGCGATCTGCAACACGCCTTTTTTTTTGTAACGAGGGAAAATGCCTATCGCATTTGTGGGTATGTGGGGCTCGCACCCACTAAAACCCCCCGGCGGCCGTCTTGGCGCTTTTGGGAAGAACCCCGAGAACCACGCATTATAGCGTCCGAAGTCTTCCCACGCTCAGCTAATATCAGCTTCGTGCTCGGGGAGGGCATATTGTTCCCTCCCCGGCTCGCCTGTAGAGCTGCGGCGGCACAGTGCCACAAGCTGATCCGCCGCCCATCCCCATCTCGGGACCGTTTGATGAGTGTGTCGGGCCTCCTCCCTTCACACGCACGACCCCAAAGACCCCTTTTAGTCGCCTCTTACGACAGGCAGGGCATACTGTAGACCTATTCTTACGCCCCGACCTACAGGGCTTATCTGCAACACGCCTGCCAAGAGTGGCGATTATGGCAAAATAATACCCACACAAGACAGGAGCAAGTGGCGAGCTTGACTGAGAGCCCAATCTACGTCCCTGATGTGGGATAAGAGGACGTCATCATCATCATGTGTGTCCTTGCAGCAAACTATAGGGGAGGTTTAGGTCGTACAGTGGACTTCTTATCGGCTAAAATGAATATAGAGATATAGAGATGAAATCTCAATTACAGAGAAGTATAAATACCTGAGTAAAGTCATTGATCTCCAGCCTTCCCGTATAAGCAAACTTGGCGGAAGGATGATGGCGGAATATTGCTTCTATAGCTGGCTCCCAAGCGCCGACCACATAGCGTGCTAGACGATTTTCCACCATGCTACAAATGTAATATGACTGTGTTTCTTTTAAAAATGCCCTTTAATGTCGTTAGCTATACCAACACCATCAATTCATTCATTGCCACATTGCCACGGTATATTGGGTGTTTCTGACAAGGAGGTAATAAATCAAAGGAGAGATTCTGCTCACCATAACTAACAACTTTCCCAAAGCAACATGGGTCAAAATCTCAAAAAAAAAATAACAGCTGTTCCATACATAGGTTCGATCAGCTGACGGGGTCAATGTACGGGACGACTGATTTTTGTTTTGAGATTTCGACCATGTTGCTTTGGAAAAGTTGTTAGGTATGGTGAGCTGAATCCCCCCTTTGATTTATTATCCCCTTGTCAGAAACGCCCTGTATAATAGGCCACGGCCAATGGGGACTTCGGGTTTCTTTTTCCATTAATCCCCGTCAACGGGGAATATCAATGGGGACTTCGGGACTAACCCTGTTATTCATAAAAAGTTATGGAGCATTTTAATTATAATAATAATAATAACACATCACACTCAGAGCCCCTAACTAGGAAGGACCTGTATCTAGGGTGCCCGAAACACACACAGAGACGAACATCACACCCAGACCGGAAACAAACATCGATATTCATCATATCAATATTCGCCCCGCCCGGGAATCGAACCCGGGTGCACACGTTTACTCAGTCCACATCACTGCCAACTGAGCCACGGAGCAGTCTAAGTATTTGTGTATGTCAATTTAGACTGGATGTCACGTATTTACCATACAACAAACCAGAGAAGTAGACCTCCAGTAAAGCTACTTATAATCTACTGTATATCTTTATGAATTACACTGTGACTCTATAATTTTAACTCTATAATAGGGAAGCGACCATATTGGTCTTCATGTTATGTGCCCTGCCTGCCCATTGCTACTACTACTAAAGTTTCGCAATATTTTAAGCTATGTCGGTGGCTTCAGTTCTCCTACCGGCTCTCATCATTTCTGATTCGATCACGCAGGGAAATTCGAGGCATAACTCCCCACATATAATTAAGTCCATAATTAAGATCAACATACAAGTGTACAGTCCCAAGCTCCAGATAGTTTTCAGCTCCCTCATCAGTAACGCTTAAAGCAATAAGCGTGCACAAAGCGGTCCGTAGACCAACGTGCTCAATCTTCAAGTTTTCTGAAACCACCTTTTCACCACCTCGTGAGGTGAACAGGTCTTTGGCTACATCCTCCTTCATGAGGCCGGAGAGGGTTGTGCTTGTCATTATTTTGAGACAGACGTCTGGGCGCTGGAAATTTTGTTTCAAACTTTCTTTATGGTTGAAACTTTCGATTTTGAGGGGCAATCTAAATGTGGACCATGTTTACTTTCTAGCCTCTTTGCCTAAGAAATTTCAGCATCATTATTATCATCTCAGCCGAGTTAATCCACTGGTAAACCTAGGCCTGTCTTACAGATCGCCGTATAGACCGGTCTTGTGCTACCCAAATCTAGTGTCCTCCTTCAACCTTCACCAGGTCGTCTGACCACCTTGTTTATTCTAAGCGTTTGTCACTCGAAACATTTTCGCCCCAAATAACCATCTGTTCTTCGAGCTATGTGCCCTCATCATCATCATCATCATTTCAGCCGAAGGACGTCCACTGCTAGACACAGGCCTCTCCCATAAATTGTGTACTCCGTAAGTGTACTCCCGCAGCTTTCACCAGGTCGTCTGACCACCTTGTGAAGCGTCTGCCTACTCTGCTTCTTCTGGTCCGTGGTCACCACTCGAAAAAAATTCTTCCCCAGGGATCATCCTGTTCTTAGAGCTATGTGCCCTGCCCATTGCCGATTGAGTTTTGCAATTCTTTGGGCTATGTCGGTGACTTTAGTTCTTCTACAGATCTTATCGCAGGGAAACTTCGAGCATAGCGTTTAAAAGACGTTTGAGAAATAAAAATAGAAGAGAAACAGAACCTGCATAATATTGAGCAGCTCCTGAATGAATTCGGCGTTCAGCATAGCACGAGTGCTGACGTGGTAGTTCAGTAAGTTGATGTAGCATTGCACGGCCAGGCGTTGGGCTTCTATTGGGTTGTCTTTGACTGGAAAAGCGAGATTTTATATCATCAATATATATAAAACTCTTCCGTTACTGACTGACTGACTGACTGACAGACAACGCAGAGCCGAAACTACTGGGCGTAGCGGGCTGAAATTTTGCATGTAGGTTCCTTAGGGAGTGTAGGTGAGCACTAAGAAGGGATTTCCCGAAATTCCCACGGGAACGGGAAAAACGGGAATTTTGTGTTTATGAGAAATCTGCGCGGGAAAAACCGCGGGGCAGCCTCTAGTTTGAGATAAATCTCAAAATAATAAATCATTTATTCAAAATATCCTACCTACGATACGAGGAATCTCTTATTGAGAGTCTTAAAAACATCTTATTCTGTATGAGGCGAGGAGGTTCAGGGCCGTCTCCCATAGGTCGTCTTACGTACTCCAGGCAAGCGAATGTGAAGCCAACAGTCCACAGAAGTACAGACCAGTCCGAATATCAGAACATTGTATGGAGACAGCTGCGCGAGCCAAGAATTCACCCTTCCGAGGCATGTTGTCGATCAAACCAATGCAATGTCAACGATGGAGTCGCCCGAAGATGTAAATTAACGCTAATAGGAAAATATTGATGAGCTTACATTTCCTATTGATGTTTCTGAGAGAAGCAAAAGTCTTCGACTCGACAAGGCTGAAGGCAGCCTTCGGGATGATTCGGCAAAGTTCGGCGAGCGCTCGGAGCGCGTTCATGCGCACGTAGAACCAAGTTGATGTGTCATCGCTCAGGATTACTGGAAATACATTATGGTATTTTTTCAAATATGAGGGATGTATTTAGTGTTTCTGAGAAGTACGTAATAACTCAAAGGAGGGATTTGGGAAAATAGTTAGGTATGTTGAACGGAATCACCTATTATATCCCTCATTTCTAGCTCAAGTCAAATAAAATTTGCAATAACGGATGACAAAATAGTATAAGACTCAGATCAATTGGTTTAATAATTAAGTAGGTACTTTTGTATTGGTTGACTATCCATATTATTGAAAGTTTGATTTTTATCTTACCGCAAAGAGCCTCAATAATGTTGGTATCAGACATCCGAACAGCTGATGGGAGTAGCTTCGTCATGTTGGCGACACCCATCGCTGCATCAGCTAGCAGTTCCACGTTAGAGCTCATCAGTTGGTGGCAGAAGACCAGGTCTGTGTCGGTCTGGTATAGTGCCTGCACAAAAAAAAATAAGTTCTATTACATAAAAGAAGGTATGTAATCAGAAGGCGATTTGAATCGTAATGGTACCTTTACGGCTGCAAATAGTGGTCAGCTCTGGTAGGGCGTAGCTTTTTTTTACTGCAAATGTATGTATAAACTGCAGCTAGTAACTATTCTCCAATCTGTGCTGCAGCGCTGATGATTAGCTACTTCCGTACCTACAGCTAAATTTGCATAGATATAGCTACGTTCCACCGACGTCAGCGCTGACCGTCATCGTCGGCCGAGCGAGCCCTATTTTACTAAAATTGTGCTGCAGAATCATAGGAATTAGGTGTGAATATGTTTTCGAATCCTTAGAAGAACCAAAGTCACCGACATTGCCCAAAGAACTGCAAAGTAAAAGTGGGGTAGGGCAAAGAGCTCAAGCAATAACAATTGGTCCAATAGAAGATGCACAGTTGGCAGACCACCCGCAAGGCCAGATGACCCGGTGAAGGCCTCATGTTCAGAAGTAGATGCCTTTCGGGTGAGATCATGCTGATGATAATACTTGTTTTCGTGATAAAAGAAAACCTGAACCTAACGCCAAGTGAGCGTTGCATGCGTTTTCTTAAAAAATTCAATCGTGTGCGCCACAGAATATTTTGGGAAATCCAACCGGTATAAGCCCAGGAAAAATTCGACGTAAATTCGTACGAAAACGCATGCAAAGTGAGCGCAACCTAATGATTCAGTGGCGGTCTAGGACGGCTTAACAGATTTGTCTATGTCGCATGTGCCCTAGACTGTAATACCAAAGAACAAGAGCTATCAGCAATTTAAAATGTCGTACTTACATCCCTGCCATTAGCAGTGAAGGACATCTTAGTAAGAACAGCTAAGCAATTGGGCTTCAGGGCTGGAAGAGCCATCTCCAAGTAAGCCAGGAGTCTCAAGATGCAGCCAGACTGGTATAAGTGGGCTGCGTTCTCTTCAGTTTCCACATAGTTGCGGAGAACTCCCAACACAATTGCGTGGACATCGCGAAATTCGTAGGACTGGGATGAAAAGGAAATGTGTGTAAGTGATTGATTAAGGTGGTAACTCTCGGTATGGCGCGAAATTTAAAATTTTTCACGTTTTTTAATTATTCTGGCGAAAGTATTCAATGAATGAAAGTTTTAATGAATTCGCGTATGTAAAAAAACATCTCCCGCATTTTAATATAACGTTTTTGGAAGACAGACCTACTGATTTTGTATCTAAGGACATAAAGGCCAAAAATTCAGTTATGTCCCACCTCTAAAATATCACAAAGATCCAGTACACCAGTGGAAGCTCTAAAAGTCTTCTGGACGGCTTGATCGTTGTATCTACAGATCAGCTGGTCTACTGTGTTCAAAGCGGCATGCTGGATTGCCAAGTACTTGCTCTGCATCAGAGCCAAAAGTGATGGCCAACTGAACTGTTGGTTCTTTGTCACTTCCGATGCGCAGACTGGATCGCCTAGGAGGTTGCTGAGGGTCTGTAATTAGAAATAACTTCACCAAGGATGAAAACCATGATGGCTAGTTGATTGAAATAGATAAAGATTTTAAAGAAGAATGCACTGCACAGGGCAAAATTTTAAAGAAGACTTTCAGGGGTTTTTGCCGATAGGGAACCAAAAATGTCAGATAATATTTTTTTTACTCAATTTTCTTAATTCGTTTTCAATGAAGAAATTCGCATTTCATCATGGAAAACGAATTTCACATGAAGTGAGAATTAATGGAAGGCGATTCTGAACGATTCTGATCGATGTCCCGAATCTACCGTGTTCAAGATCTTTGAAATGTGGACCACTCTCGCATTTCAACACAGTTGCTAGGAAGACTTGGCTGCATAGAATTAAAGAAACAAATTATTTTCTAAACCTGGAGACAGTTCTTCTGGACATCAGGCTGTTCTTCATCCTATTGAAGAGACTGCTGAGGATGTTCGCAGAGACGAGCTGCTCGCAGCCGAGAGGTTCCCGCGTTAATTCTGCCAGAACCAGCGATGCAAACTCTAGTACAAATACGTCTTCGACCTGATTTTAGAAACGAAACTTAGGTAGATAGAAGACGTGTTCTTCAACAAAGAAGTAAGGAATGTTAAAAAGATTTATTAGTAGAGGACCAACTTAGGTAGAAACAGTTAAATTAGAATAGATCGATAGTTGCAAATAACATAAATTATTTGGTTAAAGTAACTCCACCAAATCCATCTACTCCTTTTCGTGTAACTAAGGAAACACTCGAGAGACGGGCAGCATCATCATTCGATGAAAAGCTTGGGGAGCCATACTAAGATCGCCAACCCGCCTTCCAAGCGTGGCAATTACCTACTACCACTCCCCAATGATTATAAAATCAAATAATTCTTTATTCAATATAGGATACAAGATATCACTTATTGAAAGTCAATTAGACTACATCTAATCTAATCGCTATTGATACCTTATTTGGTACAGTATCCTATACTGTGAGAGGCGAGGTAGTTCAGGGTGCCCACCAATTGGCTCAGGCAAACAAATGTCTGGCTTGCCTTACGACAATAGTCGCCTATACTTGTAGCAATCAGTGGGAGAGACCAATGTGGTTATGAAAAAAGATCTGGAATAAACAGCTCTAAAACAAACCTTAGCCAGCATAGTAGCAACTTTTCTCAAATTAGCTGGGTCAGCCAGAACACGGGACGGCCCTCTTGGCAACTGGCACAACTGGGCAAGGGCTTTCAACGCAAACCTTCTCACGCTCAACTCGTTGTGCTCTATGTGCGGAAGGATGTACTCTATGGCATTGAGGTTGTACAGGACATGCCGGTTCAGCGTGTCTTGAGCTGAGAACTTCGTTATTGCTCGTAGAGTCTGAAATGAAATAGATTTGAGTTTATACAGATTAAGTTTTTGCTGTGTGGTGGCTAACACCTCATCTACTCACATGGGTGTCGTAAAAGGCAACTAAGGAAAGAGGGGTTCTTCGTTCGTCCTTGGTTCAAAATCTGAAGAGCCATACTGCGAAAGTGTCGCGAACCCGCATGCCGATTCTGCCAAACCCCAAATCTAGGCTTTAGGGCCTTTGTGGCAATTTGAGAGAGAGATACGTCATTGGACTACTTTCAATTGCGATGATGGGCGTATTCCTGAATTGGAAGTACCGAAACTTATTTCGGCCGAAATGATGATAATATTTAAAAGCTGATGTGGGGTTGCTGGGTCGTTTTAGTGGTCATTGGGTAGTTTTGGGGGTGGACCGTAGTGCGACTTATTTACCTGGCAAAGAATCTCAGGTTCTTTTGACTCTAGCAGCAGGATGGAGGTGTGGGCACTCTCTGGAGTAATATTGTAGGGGTGGAAGGTAAGGTCTTTTTTCTCCGCAGAGCGGTTTTCGCGCTCTTTTTGCATTGGTTTTGCCATTTTGAGCCAATTTATTCTGGTTTAAAAACATAAATAAATGCACCTGTTTAGCAGTTCAAGTTACTCTTTGGGCATGGCAATGTTTATATTTTTGGCGGCAATTTAAGTGACATAACATCTATGATCTATTAATATAATGACAATGACTGTAATGGACCCCACACACGTAACTATATATAAAATTCTCGTGTCACAATGTTCGTTCCAGTACTCCTCCGAAAAGGCTTGACCGATTCTCATGAAATTTTGTGAGCATATTGAGTAGGTCTGAAAATCGGCTAACATCTATTTTTCTTACTTAAAAATTATTTATATGGTAAAACAACGTTTGCCGGGTCAGCTAGTTTTAATATAAGAATTATATTGTGCATTGTGGTGTGGTGGGATTTTTTTGGAATAGATAGAAATGATATCGTTTAATTATACTTGAGCCGTCTGTGGTGTCTAGGTGCAAGTGCAAGTCTTATTGCGCAAACAATTTATGATTGGAAATTTAAGTTCGGTAGTAGAGCGAGCTCCTAAAACGCTAGTCTGCCTGCACTGCAGACCAGTGTGATGGGAACCGCTAGGCTTACGCAAGGTCGCCCGTTGTATGCAAATTCAAATGTTTTATTTTTTACCCTGTTATTTTACTCACTTTTGTATCTTACTTTGTGTACGATGAAGTTTTTTTTTTTTACTTTACAATTCAGAAATCTTTGCTAGAAGAAGGGCAGGTGTTCCTTTGGCAATAAGTTTAAAAAGGCACCTTTTTGGAGAAAAGAACAAACCATAACATTTTGATAGAACTCCTGTCAAAAGCAAGTCGCACGTCACATCACAACAACATAACATAAAAATAATAACATTATTATGCATAATTTATATTAATCTTTTTTCTAAGTTATAAATGGGTAGGAGAAATATATTTGTGCGCGTCGTTTGCCTCATAGCTCGGAGGTTCAGAATATTACAAGAGGTTTGTACCAACTACTACTTTGTTTTTATTATCATAAATCTAAATCTTTCGATCACCAATCAAGGATCCGACTGGCGCCCCCATAACGACCCATCATTATACTGTCTACATCGACTACCATCGATCACAAGAAAGGTTGTTTTCCTGATATTTTAATAAAAAAACCTAAAACGGCCCACCGACCAAAAATTTGGTACAAGTATTGCCCAACACCGGCCCAAGCATTTTACCATAGTCAACGAAACGCAATTACTGCCCTGGTGACAACGGGAAGAACCCGTATCTAGGGTGCCCGAAACATATACAGAGTCTAGCATTACACCCAGACCGGAAATAAAGATTAATATTTATCATAACAATGTTCGCCCCCCGGGAATCGAACCCAGGTGCAGACGCTTCTCAGTCCACATCACTGCCAACTGAGTTATGGAGCAGTCAATAACTCAATCTGTTCAGAAAGATCCTTAAGGCATTAACACCATAATATTCTAGGTATGGATTCTTCCCTGGTGGGGAAGTGGTGGCGTTTTAACAGCTGTACCACTGTGGGTTTTGGACAGTTTGGTGCTAGTCGTAAAGATATGCTCTACATGCGTGCTTGCCCTCTGCAAGGTTGTTATACCACCAGCTTTGAAGTCCTTGCATGGAGAAACTGTTTTGGTTAGTAAAACCTTTACCATACTTACTCATGCGGCATGATTGAATCGGCATGATGAAATTGGCTTGCGGCAATGATTAGGCATAAGTTATGCCCAATCACTTGCAATGCCCGTTCAATCAGTGCTGGGTATCAAAGGGCCGAAACAAATCGACGTCACTCTCGACGACGGTCGTCAGAAATTTCGCTTACTTTCTTCCAGTCCAGGTGCTCTATGTATGCTCCAAATCCTCCTTTAAAGCGCAATGCAACTAGTTCTTTAGCCTGCCGATTCACTCTTTTGATTTAATCAAAGGGTACGTCGGTCGTTAAGTCAGAAAACCTCCCCGTAAGTACCTATTACATCCTTGAAAACTTTAGAAATTGAAAGCGATCTGGTGCCGTCGGAATGCGTGCAGACCAAAATAGGATGGAGCACGATTAGTCAAAAAATACAGGAAGCCCAAAAATATCGGATCAGGGTTCTTTCCACCCCGGTGGAAGGTCACCTATAATGCAATAGGGGATGCTTACATAGACAAAAAGTTTTCTGGCGCGGACGACTGGTGCAGGTGTAATATTTCCACTTCAATTCAGAGCCCCTAACTAGGAAGAACCTGTACCTAGGGCGCCCGAAACACACACAGAGACGAACATCACACCCAGACCGGAAACAAACATCGATATTCATCATATCAATATTCGCCTCGCCCAGGAATCGAACCCGGGTGCTCACGCTCAGTCCACATCACTGCCAACTGAGCTACGGAGCAGTTATGAATTTCACTTATAAAGAAACGGTTTACTGAAATATATCTGCATCGACCCTCGTGGATTCGTCAGCGCTGCAAATCTGCTTCTTTGTGTAAGCACCCATAATATCCCGGACTCCTTCCAGATTTATAATCCTAAAAGACCCCGTATGTCCCCAGGTGACCTGCACTGGTCACATGCTGGGCCGTGAGTTGGCACTGCAGCTGGCAGACCTTGGTGCCACAGTGGTCTGCTGGGACAGTGATCCAAGGCGGAATGATGCCCTGGTAGACGAGATCAGAAGCAAGGACGGTGATGTGAGAATCTTTGTGATTGAGTTTTTACATGTCTTATAGTAATGTATATGCGTATGGTATGGTATAACTAATTTGATACAGAATCTTTTGACAAATGCTTTTTCTTTTTTTTTTTTTAACAATTTAGGGCTCTTTTTCTTGTTTCATCTTCATCATCATCTCAGCCGAAAGACGTTCACTGTAAGACTAGGGCTTTCCCCGCCACAGATCGATACAATTGCCGGTTTTTGCCAACCTCGTTCGGTGCACTTCGGCGACCTTTACTAGCTCATGTTCCTTTTAGAGCTTCAGCTTACTCTGTATCTTCCGTCTATGAATGTTATACTCTTTAAAATTACTTTTAACTCTGGGTTAGAACTGCATCCAGTGAATACCTCTTCCTTAATCTGATCAGGCTACGGGGTTTCTGCCAAGACAGCGTCTTGCTACTATCGTAGGTAAACTAATTTTATATCTTTTTTCTTAGTGCATAGGGTACACAGTAGACGTGACAGTAAGGGACCAGGTGGCAGCTCTGTCGGCCCGATCTCGTCGTCAACTAGCTGAAGTGTCTATTGTTGTCAGCCATTGTGGGTCCGTCGCCTGCGCACCTCTGACGCATTTGAGAGCTGATGCGGCTACCAGGGTCATTGAGGCTAACCTTATGGCTCATCTGTGGGTTAGTGTTAAATATTAATAATGAAAATCTATGTCTACACTCCACAGTACGCTTCCCTGTTCATCTTTCTAAACTAAGAGCAAATTCAGCGCATGAAATGCATAAGATGATAACCTGCATGCAGTGTTCAATAGAGCAGCGCTTAATGTTAGATAATTGATGGTTGTAAACAGAAGATAAACATAATGAAAAGTGGACTGGTCTTGACACCCTATTTGTTCATTCCCGTTAAGCCTAGAACCGAAGACCGGGTATCCGATACTCAAACAATAATGACGCAAATTTCAACACCTCCAAGACTCAAGTCATCAGTGACAAGGTGGTTTTAATGAAGCATTTGTCGATTCCCAGATAATCCAAGCTTTCCTACCAACCATGATAGAAAGACGGCGCGGGCACATCGTGGCGATCAACTCTAGCGCCGCTCTAATGCCTTGTGCTGACATGGTGCCGTTTTGTGCTGCCAAATATGGTCTGAAAGGTTAGGCTATCATCTTTACACGGGCTTTGATAAAGAACGAATATATCGATAGGCTAACAACTTTAAACCTTTTCTGAATTCTATGGCCCATGGTTATGTAGCCGCTCGTTTGCATTTGCCGAGTCATAAAATAATATTATGGTAGCATGCTAATACATGCCCTAAGAAATTGATAAATTGTTACCCTGAATGTGTTGTAATGTTCACAATTAATTTGGTTAGGAGAACCACAGAATTGAAATTGATAGAAATGGATTGGTAGGTACAGCATTTAGTCTTTTTTCTACTTTGTGATTTTGTTTAGGACAGCGCTGTAGGCACTTCCTCACCATTATTGAGCTGATGAGCTGAAGTACTCGAGACTCTATTCCATTTGATGATATTCTTTTAGATAGACTGAGACTGTAATTCGTTTTATGGTTCGAAACCTGAAATACTACGAATTTCCATCAGGTCTAATGGACTCAATAAGCGAAGAGCTTCGGCTGGACACTTGGACTAAGAATATTAACACGACGTCAGTATACATTTCATCATTAGCCACGGTTGGTCCGCCGCCGACGCACCGATTTGCACCTTGGTGTCGTGAGATTAGTGCTAAGGAAGCTGCTAAGATTATTATTGAAGGTAAATCTGCCGATAATTAGAATACTTCTTCGTTTTAACTGACAGACAACTCAAAGACCTTCTTCTCTCATATATCAGCCGAGAGACATCCATTGCTGTCCACAAGGAGAATCATTTTGGGAGGGATATTTCCAAAATCGTCACGCTTGGCAGGCTGGTTGGCTATGGCAGTATTTTTTTTCAAGTTTTTAAACGAAGGAAGGTGCAACCCGTCCTTCGGCTGCTCTCTTGGTCGCTTTAAACCCAGGAGGAGATGCGGTGGTAATATTCTATGCCGCCACCACACTGCAAAAGATCAAGAATACTGCTTGAAATAAAATTACAGTAAAATACATTACTTACAAAGTAAAGGTATCAAAGTATGGCTAGCAAACAGAAATAGGGACATCATGATTTTTTCAAATTAGACCTTAGGATCAAACCTAATTATAACTTATCTATAAGATCGATTCCCTTGAAACCTCCGATGATAGAAGTATCTTATTGAAGTCTTGACTTGTTGCAGGGATCAGGAAGAATCACAAGGACATCAGCATACCCTGGTTCATGATGTATCTGGTGGCGATCGCCAACCTGATGCCGTACAGCATTCGTATAATCTTCACCGATTTCTTCAACTTTGGCCATCGGGGCTGGTTTTGCTTCTGTTGACTTGGCCTCTTTGTCTTTTGTAAAAAGTAAGATGTTCTGTTTTCAACTTATTTTTCCATTTTTATGCCCCGAACATTCGAGGCTAGTTTTCGAGCCAGGATGGCAAGCTAGCAAGCTAGAACTTCTACCTTCATGTAAACAAAACTATCTTCATATCTAAGCTAGTACACGAAATCGGAAGTACTAGCTTGCTAGCTTACTAACACGGGCTTGCTATCCTTGTTTGGAAAACTTGCCTCGTGTGTTCATGCCGTTACGGAATCACAAGCCTTTGGTATAAAATTGGGTAATTGAATTTTTTTTTTTCAAATTCCTTATTCAATATAGGATACAAGATATCACTTATTGTAAGTCAATTAGACTACATCTAATCCAATTGCTATTGATACCTTATTTGGTAAAGTATCCTATAATGTGAGAGGCGAGGTAGTTCAGGGTGCCCACCAATTGGCTCAGGTAAACAAATGTTTGCCTTGCCTTACGACAATAGTCGCCTGGAGAGGCCCCCAAACGAGCCCTCCTCTGTCAAATGATTCTACTCCCTTTCGCAATGATTTTAATAACTTTACTTTAACTTAGGTTTGAATATTATTCATAATTTTGAGCCAATTTGAAGCAAGTGACAAAAGTGGCGTCGTACAAGGATCGATATTAGGTCCTTCGCTTTATCTTTTTTATACTCACCCAAATGATTAAGTAAATTGGAGCTTTAAAATGTAATGTTTTGTAGTTGTCGTATTTAATGTTGTATGTATGTACCTAGTTTGAATTATTTATGTACATGATAGTTTATAGATGTTGATGCCTTTATTAATTTTGTACGTGAATTGTTAATTTAATGATTTAGTTTCAATAAATGTATGTTACTTTTGTAAGAGCTTAATGGTTTTCTTGCATAAAGGTAAGGGTGGGAATAAAACACAATTTTATGTCAACACGAGCTGTCCCGGCTTACTTCGTTACGCCATAGAATATAAGATACTACAAAAGACTTGGCTCTATAGACTATGTTCTTTTGACTGCCCAGAATGGGCGAATAAAAGTACAAACAACAACAACAAACCATCTGTCAAAACATGTAAACAATGGAAAAAATATTGCACCTTGGGTTACATTATTTGAGTTTAAGAAAGGATCCCTAATTTTTTTGAAATCTAATATAGCCTATGACACTCGGGGATAGTGTAGCTTCTTACCAGTGAAAGAATTTTTCGAATCGGTTCAGTATTTCCGGAGCCTATTCGTTACAAACAAACAAACAAACAAATCTTTCCTCTTTATAATATTAGTATAGATAACATAATAATAACGCCTTTTATTCCCCGAAGGGTTAGGCAGAGGTACCAGCTCAAGAGCCGGACCCACGTTTAGCCGAGTTTATGCTTTTATTACCAACGTGACAAGGGGCCAGCTGCTGAGTTGTCGCCGCGGTTATAACGACCACCACCACCAATTTTTATGTCATAAAACTAAAAACATTTTTACATTTGGTTTCTAATACGATTTACTACTAAACTAATTTTAATCCTTGGTTTGTCTAAGCACAGCATAAAAAGTGTACGAAGATTTTATAATCTGAAAAGAAAGAACAAATGTTTATTATAACTTTATTATTATGAAAATTAATCAAAGCTTATTAACTTGCACTTGCATCCGGATAAACTACTTAAAATTATCATAATACATTTCATAATACTTACCAATATATACATAATCGAATAAATAGATCTGCCAATATGTTCATCAATACATCAATACATAGTATAAAATGAAGTCGCTTCCCGCGTCTGTCCCTATGTATGCTTATATCTTTAAAACCATGCAACGGATTTTGATGAGTTTTTTTTTGTTAGATAAATTGATTCAAGAGGAAGGTTTATAAGTATAATACATGCACAAAATAGTAATAGGTTAGGCGGTACGAAGTTCGCCGGGTCGACTAGTAAAATATAATTTAATAGTTCATGAAAAACGTACCCTATCTGAACAACTTACCGTAACAAAAGCCGACAAGGACAGCGGTACGAAGCGAGCCGCTGTAACGGTTACCGGTCGTTGGGCGCGTGTCATGACCAGCAGTAGAGCGCGCCGGCAGCGGTGCGGCACTGCCTCCCAACGAGCCTCGTAGACCGATGATAGGAGGAGAGAGCTCTGACATGCAGTAGATAGTTATTTACAATGATAGTAGTTGTAAGATAAGCGTAACGGGCAATGGGCACAGTAAAATAGCGCGAAGAACAGATAGTTACTCAGTGGAAATGTTCTCTCGTGGCAACAGCCTAGCGGAAGATGCAGAGTAGGCAGACCTCTACAAGGTGGTCAGATTACTTGGTAAAGTTTACGTTAGTTGAGTACCTACACTGGATTTAAGACGCATAAACCGGTCATCTCAGAAGAGAGATGAGCACTGTTGGAGGGTTTCAAGCATTTGGGAGTGGGGGTTGCCTATTCGGCACGTTTGGCAGGTGTGTGTTGTGATTGCAGAGTATGCCTCTCCAAGAGTTTCAAAGAAGGACGCTTCTGATCATCTTTTCGCATTTCACGAAACCCATGGGAGGAGACACGGCAACCTTTAGGCTTACAGTGGATATTGTTTTGTTAATATGGAATATGGAAACTAATCTTTATTTATAATTGATTATGAAATACCTGTACAGTAAGCTCGTTCCCGTAGTAGCAGTAGAGGAAAAGTTCAACAAGAATGCAAACAATGAACAGCATTATTGATGCTATCTGCATGACCTGAGAGCCTAGCTGTTGAAGATAAAATAATAATTATTAAAACTCATGATCATCTTCTAAAATAAAGAAACCAATATCTACCGAAGGAGGAGAAAGAGACGGGAAGACAGAGAGAAAGCTACATGAAGCAGATAAAGTACAAAGTAAAGTGAACTTTCACAAGAACGTAAAGGAAGGAAGTTGAAAGACCATTGGAGTGGAAGAGGTGACACAGACGAATGCTTGGCTCTAAATATAAGAAATAATGTTATTTATACTCTCTACTTTTCTGCCACCTTACCAAATAAATCTTAGCAAATACTTTGTCTCTTAACCAAAAGGCACATCACATAGGGTAAAACGTCCTATTACCGCGGTAGTCAAAATCACGTCCTATTACGGCTCTATTTCATCTTTTGCAATTAATGA
This sequence comes from Euspilapteryx auroguttella, assembly GCA_951802225.1. Taxonomy (NCBI): domain Eukaryota; kingdom Metazoa; phylum Arthropoda; class Insecta; order Lepidoptera; family Gracillariidae; genus Euspilapteryx; species Euspilapteryx auroguttella. Next base: position 14,003,931 of record OX637646.1, on the reverse strand, counting down.
TTCGTTGTGACTGTGTATGGTAAAGGTGACTACATAGTGTCCAAGGGAATCTAACACGTAACTTATTACCCAGCACTCGTGCGTTTAAAATCGTTTAAAATTACTTAAATTAAATATTTTGTGTAACGTCACCAAAGCGAGAAGCTGTTTCATACAAACGCAGACTGACTCGCGGTAGAACATTGAATTTTCAGACTTCGTTTTTAGTTCAAACAAACACTTTAAGATTTGGTTACTATATTTGAATACTTTTTACATTCAAGTAGTCTTAGTCAATCAAGTTGATTTCTGTTTAAAATCAAATAAAACAAGTAAATATGAGTAAACAAAAGTCCGCCATGTTAGGAAGGCTATTTGAGGGTACCGCCTATTACGGAGGGTACCATCGGTAATAGGAAAAACGCAGTGTTGGTAATTTATAAATTTAGTGGTATAATAAATATAATTTATGAACATTTCGTTATTTAAGTGTAATTTTCATTAGTTCTCAAGTATAAAACCAATTTTGGAGGTACATGTTTTTTAACTAGAATCCTTGTTTTTGACGCTTAAAGTTGACAGTAAAATTTAAGTTTGTTAGAATACTGTGAAACCTAACGTAGGTATGAGTTTTAATGAAGAAAAATAGTCTAATACAACGATTACTAATGATTTGAGAGTTTTATGGTAAAGTCAGAGTGCTCTTATGTATAAGTAATAACTTACATTACCGAAATATCTTTACATTATATTTCAGAATCAGGATATAAAAACTCATTAGATATTTTAGTACCTACCGTATTAGGCTGTACGGAATCCTAACACGGTGTATGGAAATTACAGAGCTAATAATTTAACCGTATTATTTATAAAGATACCGTAAATTTTAAAAAGCTTTACTGCAGGTCTACTTATTTGGTTTGTTGTATGGTAAATCCGTGACATCCTGTCTAAATTGACATACGTCAAATAACTAAAATGCACTTTAACTTTTTATGAATAACAGGGTTAGTAAATAATTAAAAAACTTACACAAAAATGTATACTAAGGTTTATTTCGTACTTACGTATTTTCCCATCAATATAATAATGTACTACTAGATTTTACCGCAACTTTGACACACCATAAAAAACTGATTATGATTCGTTGGTTGTTTTATTGTATTTTGGTTTATTGTTTTTTTGTTGTTTTTTTTTTGTTCCATTTTATTGCATGTTTGTGTCAACGTTGTTGTAAAAAAATGTATCTTTCTTATTTTTTTAACTTTCTCCGCTTGGGTAGAAATCCATTTTCCATCTTTTTTTAACGTTTGACTAAACCTTTACTGACTGCACCCCGCTGCTTCGCCAGTTAAATTTTTCTTCAAATATGTTTTATTTGTAAGGTTTTATTAAAATCTATTTCGTAGTTTTTACGTGAAAGAGTTACAGACATCCTTTATTACAAACTTTGTCGTTTATAATATTAGTAGAATTATTAAAACCTTCGTCCGGGCCTTTTCAAATTAAATTTGGAGAAAAACGAACAGCAATTGTTATATAACGAGGTCAAGGAAGTTATCAATTCGACCTGTATGTATGTTTGTCTGCATGTTTGTCCACGATTATTTCGATTTTATCAAAACCGATTTTCACAAAAGTATTTTTTAAATTCAGAATATGGGTTTTAGTACTTTTTTTTAACCGATTTTAGAAAAGAGGAAGTTCTCAGTTTGTTTTGTATCAGTTTATTGATGTAGGTTTCGGGTACACGTCCCGGGACCTTATTAATATGTCTTTTCCATCCATCCGTCCGTCTGTCTTTCTGCCAAAGGCACTAATTTCCGAAACGGCTCAATAAGTTTTAGTGAAAAAAATTCACGATATTTTATTTGTCGTCCAAAGAATACTAACAAATATTAAAAACTTAAAAAAAATATAGAAATTTAGAGAAAAATTGTACCAAAATCTTCCTTTTTTTGAACAGACTTTTGTAGAGCCTCTACTGAGATATTGATCTGGTCAACAGACATTAAATAATGATCATTTGTAACTTCACTTAATGTAGATTAACAACAAATATTAAAAATTATGTTAATAAGCTAGCCAAATTTGCACAAATTACGCTTTTATGGGTATAAACTGCTCACATAAAGAAACGATCTCAAAATAGCGGCCGTTGTATGGGCTGTCTCTCTTCTCAACTCTTCCCTCATACTAATATTCGTTCGGCCGCCATTTTCAAATCGTTTCTTTATCAGCGCGGCTTATAAAAAAAATCGTCCCCAAATTTTATTCATTCCATTCCGTTGTGCAGAGAGATGGGAGAACGTTACGATGCCGTAGATTGATTGTTGTTTTGCTATTCGCCCGTTCAGGTCAGGCAAAGGAACATAGTAGCCCATACAGCCAAATATTCATTATTCGTGTTTCCTAAACTAATTATATTACTGGAAACTTCTTAGCGCGAGGCCATTTATTAAATAGTTGATACACACAATATTATCAAAATAGCCCCTTACTAGGAAGAACCTGTATTTCTGTACAGTGCCAGTAACAATTACAGACATTTCATACCATTTTCTGATTGCACGGAACCATGAGCTGAGATGAAAATGTTTCATCGTGAGTGTGTTGTCATCCCATACTCCGTAATAGGCTGTGCTTACCGCCGTAATGGGCTTCAAACTTTTTTTTGCCGCCGTAATAGGAATTCCGAATTGTCAGACAAAATATTTATTTAAAATTAATTATCACTCTAAAATAAATAAAACGATAACTGAAATAGAAAATATAATTATCATGACTGTCAAAAAAAATTTCAAATATCTGCTAAAATATTTAGAAATGCTTAATTTCTTACCCTACTTTAAAATGTCGTCAAAACGCGCCGTAATAGGGCATGTTACCCTATAGCTTCCTTGACTATCTTTGATAGCGTTATTTTAAAAAACGAGGAGACGACAAAACCTTTTTTTTTTAGGCGGGGAAACTCCTAACGAGTACCCTGCAACCCGGGGGGAGTCGCAGGGTTTTGTAGGGTTCGCACCCACTAAAACCCCGCCGGTGTCCATCTCGGCTGTGGGCAAGGGGGTCACGGGTGATCTTTCGATCGTTGTGTTCAACTCCGCGACCCCCTGCAGCATTGGCTGTTCAGCCTCTTCAAGGGGGACAAGTGGTGGTAGTCCCCCCTGAGCGCGGATGGCTCTTCCTACGCTCGACGGCGGAGTCGGGACACCGCGTTCCGCCGTCCTTCTCGGGGCCGTTATATGACTACACGAGGCCCCCGCCTCGTGCACCCAACGACCCCGGGGTCCCCTCTTAGTCGCCTCTTACGACAGGCAGGGGAGATGACAAAACCTAGTACCTATTGTCTTGAACGTTTTGTAACTGCTATAGCGAATAAGCTAAATAATTCAGTAAGTAAAACGTGCTTTCTCATCTATCAACTAGGGAGGGAAGTAGGTACCTAGACCTAGGTACTAATTACATATTTCAGAAAATTGTGTTCAGCTTACGCTAACGATTCTGTAAGCGGCCATGCATAGGATCCAGCCTCCAATTCCAAACTGCACCACGATTGCCACACCGAAGATGCATTGGATCAAGTGGGTGGAACTGTAATGCAAATAAATTAAATAAGTGATGATGATGATTATTTCTTCCTATAGCCCCTCATCAGGGGCAAAGGGCTCGAAGTAATTTTCTCCATTTTATACGGTCCTGGGCTGCCTCCTCCAGGTCCAGCCTCTGAAACCAGTTGTTGTGATCTCCTTCTCCACCGAAAAATAAAATGAGTATGCCTACAGAAATCTTTTCAATTTAATAACCCAATAGCCATCTTTATTTACTACGCCAAGGACTACAAGGAGTACTAACAAAGCGCTGTACTATTATAGAAAGATAGCTATTTATCCTAATGTCCAAAACATGTTCAAACTAGAATCAAAATATATCAAACTATAAATCGTTTGAAATTTGCCTTTACTTTTAATCAAATTAGCAAATCCTAAAAAAAATGTCATAAGCTCAAAATGAACATTATGTAATTGTAGTGATCGCAAAAGAATGAGCAGGCCCAGTTAGTAGGAGGACCAGGTGAAAGTAGCACAGGATGATGGTAGCGTAAGACAGGTCATCGTAATGATCCCTGTGGAAGGATCTTGACCCGGGAAGTCATAAAATACACACAAGTGGTCACAAAATAAATAAATGTCTCAAGATCTAAATAATAATTGTATACTTACTCTAAAATCATCTGGTAATGTTTCAAGTAAGGAACAAGCATCCTCTTAAAGACAGCCTCGTAATCCTCGCCCGTGGACTTGGTCACCTCGTAGGCGTCATCAGGCAGTTGTGTTAGACTATCCCTGTGGTGTCCAGATTTTTATATTATTATCACTTTTCTATTTCTTTGTCGACATTGGTCGGCAGGCGGCGCCAGCTGGGGCGTCGTGAATTTTTGTGTATTACCGTAGGGTAAGAAGGAAATATGGGATGAGTCCGAAATCCTCGGCTGCGGCGTACGGCGAGTCTGCGAGTAAATTGCATCAAGTTTTACTGTCTACTGGTTTTTACGGTTCATCATCATCATTTCAGCCAAAAAATGTCCACTGCTGGACATAGGCCCACTCCACAGAGACCAGCCTTGAGGGCCCCTTATCCAGTGTATTCCCGAAGCCTTCACCAGGTCGTCTGACCACCTTATGAAGGTCTGCCTACTCTAGTCTTCCGCTTGCTTTTGATGGGTATAGGTATAATCACGGTCTAATGGTTAACTGTACCCAACTTACCTTAGAATCTTAAACTGAGTAGAAGCTTGAGCCAGAAGTGTAGCAATGAAAGCATCCATGGTAGTATTAGCTATACCAACTAAAGTTATGACGTAGTTTGTGTAGACCATCATCAATGCGAACCTTCAGCACCATAGAAACAAAAACCGGTTTTAACTAAGACGATAATGAAGAATGATTAAGACACATCAATGAAAAGGTTGGTTAATGACAATCATGCTTCTTTGCCAACCGCCGACCGCGACAACTTGATATGGACTGCACACAGTCGACCACGTGAAGTTGAGTCTCGACTGCATGCGGATGAACAACTGCGCGCGGTTGATGCTGTGCGGTCCATCAGATGGCAACCTTATACACAAACATATATAGACCCTGAGTTAATCATCGTTATTCCTAGCAATGCAAATTTGTCTTTACGGGGAATCAAACTTGGAACACCACTAAGTATAAGTCGAAAGACACAAAAATGTGCAGATTCTGCCTAAATGCAGATGAAACTGCGATGCATATTTTGTGTGAGTGCGGTCCCCTAATACATAAACGGTCAATCCATCTCGGAAAACATTTATTACAGCCGGATGAGATAAAATCTCTCAGTTTCAAGCACATACTGTTGTTCCTGAAAGCAACAGGCCTTGATGCTGAACTATAAAATATAATAGTGGCGATCACAATAGGTCTGCAAAGGTCGCAGTGATACTGGGCTGTTAAAGCCCTGCATAGCCACCAATCAAATAAAAAATAAATAAAAATAAAAAGTATATGTAAGCTGGGTCTGCCACATTAGGGTCTACTCAATACTCAATCCAATCCTCAAAAAACTTACCCAAAAGCAGAGTCATTGTAATCAATAACAGAATGTACATGGAACCTCACAGGAAAGCCCCTGGCTCTAGCCACTATCGGGAAGACGGACCAGAGGCAACAGGTCAGAATGGCAGTGCCAGAGTAGACCGTGGCAAGTCGAGCTGCCGTTCTACGGCATTCTTCCAGAAGGTTCTTGTATCCTGGACGGTTGTAGAGGGGATCTGGATAGAAAATGATTAGTTTATGAGGACAATGTCACTTGAAGCGGCAGTGCAGCCAAACCTTCTCAGGTGGTCAGAAGACCTGGATAAGGTTGTGGAAAAAAAATGCTAATATTCTGCTCCACTCGTTTTAATGACCATTATCGGAAACTCAACGGTCAAAAATTATTCTTTTTTTTTAAAAGGGGCCGTATTTAATAAACTGATACAAAAATAACCTGAGAACTTCCTCTTTTCCCAAGTCGGTTAAAGTCGGTACTTAAACCTTCTCGTAAATGTAACAAGTAGTTTTCTGAAAACCGCATCAAAATCGGTTCAGCCAAACGCGAGATAATCGCGGACAAACATACACACACACATACAGGTCAAACTGATAACCTATTTTTTTGAAGTCGGTTAAAAAGAGCTAGAAAACTTACCGTTCAACGTGTCAATGACCTTGTCAATCCTCACAGCATCGAAGTAAAGGACGATCTGCTTGCACAGTGACGTCACATGGCAGAGTAGGAGAAACATCACCTGAGATAAGGTTTCCAGGTCATACCTCCACTGAAACAGTAAACCCTGTATGAATGAATACATGGTCTTCGATAGTTAAGCATGAGTCAGGTAGGACATTTGTGCAATGGAAAGGTGATGATCTCTGCCTGGAAGACATAGTGCGCAATACCACTAACAGAGAACGCACGAAAGTAGTCCATGTGGGCATTCATGCTGCTCAGCTGAACTGGTTGTTGGCGGGAAACAATGTCTCGCAGGGAAGACCAAAGATGGAGCAAAGCTATCCTCAAATGGAGACCACAAGAGAGCAAAAAAGTTAGCCAATCCACAGATCTGACTGATCTTCTACATAGTTGCAAAAATGCAGCGTAGCAGCAAATTTTGAAAGTTTTTACGCAAAAAATTTGAGAAATCCTTTCGTGCTCCCCTGCCTAAGATTCCCTAGGATTATCTTGCTCGTCTACAGATACGTTAGGTTCTCTATCAGTAACTCTATTATTGTACTTTAGGAGCTGGTATTACCAGATAAGCATACAGGATCTCCTGCACCAGATACAAAGAAGTGATAAAAAGAACAAATGTCCTGTAAAGGTCGTGCAGTGTAGCTTGCCATCCGCCGCGAGATGCACGGATGAAGCCGCACCAGCGTAGTCGGGACACGTGAGGAGTCACGCTGGCCCGGGAAAGTGGTCTGATGAAGCAGGAATTAATTAGTATTCAGTACCATATCATTAGCAACTGAAGCATACAAGTGATGGTGGTAACGCGGTAACATTCAAAGTCTTGGGACTCAATTGTACAGTGGCGGACACGGTCGGCGTAACACTTACGGTTTTTCTGTATTGCAAAATAGCTCTTGTTCTTTGGTAAAACAGTCTAGGGCTGACGAAACCATAGAGAAATCTGTTACAGCCACCTAGTCCGCCACTGTATGTGTCGCTCCTGGGTTGCTAAAACTATGGTATCAAGTGTTACCTCCGATGCGGTGGTAGCCCAGGGGTATAACGCGTGTGTCTGCCAACCAGGGGTCCGAGTTTGGTTACCATAGGCTGCACAAACGATTGAGTCTTTTCAGACTTTGAATGTTACCACCATCGTTTCTCTGCTTCGGATCAGAGAAGGCAATTCGACCCATGGGTCCTGAAGCTCTTCGTCAGTCGTATCGGTTCGTCGTCCCTTAACCCTGTGCTCAGTTTAAATTTTTATCCTTTCAGTATCTTCGCCGAGTCTGATTTTGTCTGTAAATGTATAAAAACTGATATTTTACAAGACTTACATTACATTTTCATTTAGATTAGTCCCCATTTTATCTTCAAAACTGTTTAAAGTAATCTATAAAAAATATACTTTTATACTTTCAGATAGGGAAGGCGTGGCCGTTGATTGTAATTCATTAATTAGATAAAGTCGACAAATGAAGAGGTAAAGTATTTCTCTTTGACACGTAAGGGTTAATTCACACTTCTATTGATTTTTGGCGTAGTTTATATTTATCTGTTTATGTTTTAATAATAACACATCACACTCAAAGCCTAACTAGAGAGAGAGCGTATAGGTTTTTTTCAATTTTTTTTTGTGTATTTTAAAATATCTAAACATAGTTTTAGAAGATAAATCGTTAAAAGCTCAAGTGAAAAAAATGCAAAACTCAGCAATTAAAGTGCTAACTAACTAAAAAATGCGTCATCCGCTACAGCTATGTGTAAATCCACCACGAAATCCATATTCATAACGGTCCCTTTTAGATTTTCTTTCAATTTTGTAATGAGTCGGTATTTTAATTATTCCGCCCTTCAAAGACAAGTTAATTGTCGAGTCGTCTAGGGAGGGACGATCAGATTTTTAAATGCGATGTTTTTTAAAACAGTTTTCCACGCCCATATTAACTCAGAGTACTTTGATTAAGTAGGTAGAAACATAATAAATACTAGAGGCTGCCTCGCGGTGTCACCCGCGCAGATTTCTCATAAACACAAAAACCCCGCTTTTTCCCGTTCCCGTGGGAATTTCGCGAAATCCCTTCTTAGTGCTCACCTACACTCTCCAAGGAACCTACGTGCCAAATTTCAGCTTTCTACGCCCAGTCGTTTCGGCTCTGCGTTGTCTGTCAGTCAGTCAGTCAGTAACGGAAGAGTTTTATATATATTGATTGCTTGCGTAGAGAGGTAATGTTCATGTTGTGAAATTACAGTGGAAGCGGGCGGCGAGCGGGTGGCGCGTCGACCGAAAAACGCACATTTTAATAGATGAACACAGTAGCAACGGGGCGTTTGAGCACTTATTAAATCTTTAGTCGGCATTCAAGTTCTTTGGGAATAAAGTTTATTTCAAACTAGTATTAGCTCGCGGCTTTGCCACTGCCATTCTTACCATTCTCTTTAAACCGAAAAATCTAAGTTTACGAGATAAAAAGTAGTCTTGAATAGTCAGCAGAGGTCCTTGTTAGTTATGTAATAGGCACACCTCGGACATTTCATAGGAAAAAACGAGTTGCTTCGCGCACAGCCGAAACTCGTGTACGTGCACGCGCCCCATGCTTGTAGTAATTACTGTAAAAAAAATAATAAAAAAGTTTTGATGTCTAAAATAAGTTTAACAATCACTTAACTAAGAATTAGTGAAAGACAATACTTAACTAGTACATACACTTATGACCAGTAATGTAAAATTAAAAATAATTAATAATAATAACACATCACACTCAGAGCCCCTAACTAGGAAGAACCTGTATCTAGGGCGCCCGAAACACACACAGAGACGAACATCACACCTAGACCGGAAGCAACATCGATATTCATCATATCAATATTCGCCCCGCCCAGGAATCGAACCCGGGTGCTCACGTTTACTCAGTCCACGTAACTGCCAACTGAGCTACGGAGAAGTCAAAAATTGAGTGAGATAAGACGTGCTATTTGTACTGAGCGGTAACTGAGAGGTAACCGAGCGCGAGGGAGCCGCACTTGCTGAGGGAGGCAGGGAATGCCCATACTGTATGTGGTACTATTTATTGTACTGTATGTGGTAAAGGCTGTATGTGGTAGGTACTAATTTATTATACTGTGGTATAGGGTTGATGTAGAAACTGAATGTACTGTGATCATGATCACAAACATAAAAAAGAGTTACATACATTCTATGTAGAAAGCCTAAATCAACACTAAACTACGGAATCAAGGTTTTCAAAATCCAAACCAAACAAACCTACAAAACATGTCGCCTTGCCTACTCGACAAGGGAATTTCGCGTAAACCTTTTTAACATGTTTCAAAGGGCCACCTGAAGGGCACTCAGCTTGGAGAAGTTGAAAAATCCGCCATTAACTTACCGGTAGAAGCTAGTGCGCATGCGCGACGCGGTCGCGGCCATCTTGTTACGCACACGCGCGGGAAAATGACCTGTCAAGTGGTGTTAGAGCGAGCGTAGAGCAAGGAAAATTCTGTATGTATTATACAAAAAAAAACCTGAGAGATTTGGATAGGTATTAATGATAATAAGGCATCACACTCAGAGCCTGGCTAAAAAAAAAAAACTGTATTTAGGGAGCCCGAAACTTCGAAACAATACACCCAGAACGGGAAACAAACATCAGTCGGTATTCATTATAACAATTTTCGCCCCCGCCGGGAATCGAACCCTGTGCACCCGCTTCTCATCACTGCCAACTAAGCCACGGAGCAATGAAATACTATCATTGTCCATGTCCAGGGGAGAACGTACCGACCGGTCTTGGTAGGTACAGTGGCGGTCTACGTCGGCGTAACACTTCCGGTTTTTCTGTATTTCGAAATAGCTCTTTTCCTTTGGAAAAACAGTCTAAGGCGCACAAGACCATAGACAAATCTTAAATGTTACACCCTTCTAGACCGCCACTATACCACAACAGACGTCAAAGGTTTTAAAAATCTAAAACTAAAACTATAGTCTAAAAAGTGAATTGAATTAGTCAGGTACCAACTTAATTTGAATCAATATATATAAAACTCTTCCGTTACTGACTGACTGACTGACTGACTGACTGACTGACTGACTGACAGACAACGTAGAGCCGTAACTACTGGGGGTATTGGGCTGAAATTTCGCATGTAGGTTCCTTAGGGAGTGTAGGTGAGCACTAAGAAAGGATTTCCCGAAATTCCCACGGGAACGGATTTTTTACTGGATTTTTGTGTTTATGAGAAATCTGCGCGAGTGAAACCGCGGGACAGCCTCTAGTTTGATATAAATTTGTGATCAGTCGGCTAAAAGTGGGTCCGGCTCTTGGTGCCTTTGCCTAACCCTTTGGGGAATAAAAGGCGTGAGATTATGTTATGTTATGTTGTTGTGATCAAGAACGTTAATTTCCAACTGACACCTGAACTAAGTAAAACACATTTTAAAGGAAAGAGGAAACGAGAAAATCCCGCAAACCTCGACTGGTAACAGGATATCCCGCGCGTTCGTCACACGCACACTGGTACATTTTCAGGACATGTCACAGAATAATCGTCACTAATATTATAAGGAGGAAAGACTTTGTTGGTTTGAATCGATTAAGCTACGTAGTTTGCGGGACCGCTTTGAAAAATGCAAAAATTAACAGAATTTATCCTGATGATTATAGGCTGACTGTTCTTAATTCAGATTTACACCAAATTAAGCTAAAAAATAATAATATTGTGTAAACTTTTAGAGTAAGTAGCTACGAAGTTTGCCGGGTCTATTTCTATTCTAGTTATTTAGTAAATTAGTTACAATCATATGGATTAAAAGAAAAAAGGAAAATAAATTTTCGGTGACATGTAACATTTTGCAATAACAGCGACGATATCCTGTCTGGCAGTAGCTCAATTTTTTTTTACAAAATACCATCATTTGACATTCCGTTTTCAAATTAAACGCGATTTATTAAAAGTGTGGCAGATCTCTCCACTAGCACCCACGTATTCTCAAAAAGAAGAACACTAAAAAAGAAGAGTTTTTTTTCAGGAATTAGATTTTTCAGAAAACAAAATCTGATTCAAAGAAGAAACATTTTTTTTTTAAAGACAATGACAAAAAGCGTAGGTTTAAGAAAACTAAATTTTCTTAACAAAGTTTGCAGTTTGAGATGTGGAGTCAGTTGACCCGCACACACACTTGCATAAATGGAGCTGTCAAAAATGTAAACCCGCGTTATAGGGGAGTAGGTTAAAAAAGACAGTCGATTGGTTTTGCAAATTATTTTTATACAAACACCTATACACCGAATCAAAACGCAATTAGCGTTGCAAAGCAATATCTTGGGTTTTCTGAAAGAAATAGCTTTAAGCTATAAAGCACCCAAATGTCTTCTGTCTCATTTCAAAATTGTAAAGTAATTGAGTCTGATCGTCAAAAGCGGAGGAGCGAGGATGCATTTGGGCTTGTGTGGCAGTATTTAAGCTAAAAATGAGATTTACCGGATAAAAAGTCTCGTGGCCTTCTTATTTCCATCCATTAGATAAGCTGTTACGGCGCAGAAGCATAACTTATACTTAGCTTATTTGGAAATTGAGAGCAGAATAGAACGGCAACTTGGCTAAAATTAATTTTAGCAAATTATTTGTTGCAACTCGCCGCCGCCGCCGCCGCCGCCGACCGCTCCCGATTCTGCAACTAATACGAGTTGTTAGTATGCAGCGAAAGCATCAGTTATACAAAACAGATAATATTTACATTAAGTATTCTTAACTCCTTTATTTTAATTATTATTATTATTTGTTTTAAAGTTTTATCTTAATTAATTCAGTAGTGTAGTTTGCGGCTTTAATTTTGAGCAGGATTTGGGATTAATCCTAATATTGTTCAAGAAAAGAAACCATTCAGATTTCAGTGCAATGTGTAGGCGCCCTAGTTTCCAACTCGCTCCCTTCTCCGGTACAGATTCCGGGAACGAATGTCGCTTTGACGCTGTGTTGCTAGCTTTAAGCTGCTAAAATGGATTTATAAGTCATTTTAATTAGTTCTGAGGTTTCTCTTCAAATAAAACTATAAATTTACCCTGTTATTCATAAAAAGTTAAAGAGCATTTTAGTTATTTGACGTTATGTCAGTTTAGACAGGGTGTCACGTATTTACCATACAACAAACAAGAGAAGTAGACCTTCAGTAGAGCTACTTAAAACCTACTGTATCTTTATGAATAACAGGGCTAAGGTTGAATTTTTGCGCAGAGGTGTAAAAATTCAACATTAATTGTAACAATAATTGAAAAATAGTATTTTTATATTATAAGTTAGTTATGCACTAGGTAAACGTAAGCAGTGTAAAGAATTGCCAAAGCTCAGTAGTATTGGGATTGGCACATAGCTCGAAGAACAGGTGGTCGTTGAAGCCGAAAAGACCTCGAGTGGCGCCGCGCACTGAAAGAGGCAAAGTAGACAGACTCCCAAAATGATGTTCAGACGACCAGAAGAAGTTTGCGAGAGTGGACTGGATAAGGTTAAGGTAAGAGCGTATGAAGCAAGATGGATAATATTTACACTAAAGTTTTGAGTTTCTTTATAATTTAATTTTAGCCACTTTATCCCAAATCTTTGGGTAATAATTTCTCCAAGTCTGGCAACACAGCATCCTTTCATCCCCCGGTAGTCACGCCGACGCGGTGCGGCGTCCGGTCGCCTTCAAACAAACAAACGGTTACTCTAATATTATTAGTATATATTATATTTATTACGTCACAAGTGGCACAGTATGCTTTATATAGTGATGTGTCAATAAAAGGATGTTTAATTATTGAGGTAAGGACGTTGTTATAACAGAATTTTACTAGTAAAATAGGTATTTTGATATGAAACGAGAAATCATGTGATCGATTGAATGTTATTTTAAGAATTTTTCGTTTCTGATAACGGGATAATTGGTTGGATAACGTTACGGTTAGAAAGAGAGAGAATGATGGAGGTTTTACATAATTTTTGTTGGTACTGTCATATTAGCGTAAAGTGACTTCGTGAAGAAATAATTTAAATAAATCCTTTAATGAACCTTTAGTTAATCTTAATCGTGTTTGTTCTAAGTTAATCTTAATCATGTTTATTCATAAAAGGTTCTTCATAAATAGTATGTAGGACGGAATCCTATTTTTAACCGACATCAAAAAAGGAGGTTATCAGTTTGACCTGTATGTTTGTACGTTTGTATGTATGTTTGTCCGCGATTATCTCGCGTTGGGCTTAACCAATTTTGATGCGGTTTTCAGATAAGTATTTGTTAAATTTAGGAGAAGGTTTTAGTACATATTTTAACAGACTTCGAAAAGGAGGAAGTGCTCAGTTGATGTATGTATCAGTTTATTGAAGTCGGGTTCAATAGTCGGGAAATGTCTATTTGGTCGCCCTCAAGTCACAAAGCTACAACTCAGTAACCGAAATGCTCTTTCAGAGCATACACGATTAAACGACAAAGACGCATGGATGTAGTCTAGCTCTGCACTTAAGATATTTTCATTATTTCATGTACTTTCATTTTTATTAATCTGTATAGTGTTCATTGTATTGTCCCCTTATTGTATTGTAATTGTAATATCACAAAAGCAAAAAAAAAAAAAAACTTTTTATCAAAAAATAAAACCGCCGAAAAAAAAACTGAAAAGCATAAAATAATAATCGAATTACTAAGTTCTTAAAGTAATGTAGGGTATATACCAAGTAATTTTAAGTCGGCGCGCCACACAAGCAAATTCCATAATTACGTAAAGATTGATGCGCGGCAGCGCACGAATTTTGGTTATTTCTTTAAATTTAAGGTACCTAATTTAATGATCTTTGTACGAGGCATCTGTGGCGCCGACTCAAAATTACTTGGTATATACCCTACATTACTTTAAGAACTTAGTAATTCGATTATTATTTTATGCTTTTCAGTTTTTTTTTCGGCGGTTTTATTTTTTCATAAAAAGTTTTTATGCTTTTCATTTCTTTCAGAGTTTTATTATTTTCTTCTCCCACAAGGTGGTCAGTGGTCACACCGCATAAGGTGATCAGACGACATGGTTGACAGGGACGACAAGAAGACCGGTCTGTATGGCTATTTGTGGGGGAGGCCTATATCCAGCAGTGGACGTCTTTCGGCAGAAATGTTTATTATTTTATTTCATTTCAAAAGATATTTAAGTAAGTAGATGGAAAACATATAAATCATTACAAGACTATCATGAGTTCTCGCTTCTTTGTACAAGAAGTAAAAGACTTCTTAATGAGTGTTTTAACAATTACATTAACATTACTGAAGACAGACTTACAACAAACATTAAATCATTTTGGTCATACGTATAAGAATAGCCTTAAAAAAGAATAGCTCCTCTTATCCAGCTTCGATGTCTTTCAATAATAAAATAGCAAGTACACCTACCGACATTGCCGAGCTCTTTTCTGATTTTTTTGTATCGGTTTTTGAAGAGAAAAGTACGGATAAAGTTGATCTTGCGTGTCTACCCTGTTCTGACACAGTTACAAATATATCTGACATACAAATTGATACAAAACAAATTAAACTAAAAATTAATTCTTTAGATATTAATAAGGGACCTGGCCCGGATAGACTGAGTCCGATTCTATTGAAAAACCTTTGTGTTTGTTTTCTATTACCTCTTCAAATAATATTTAATAAATGCCTTGTGAGTGGTATATTTCCTAAAATATGGAAATTATCACACGTAACACCAATCCATAAAAAGGGAAGTAAGTCATCGGTAACAAAATATAGGCCAATATCAGTTCAATCATGTTTATCAAAAGTATTCGAGTCTATTATTCATGATATAATCTATCCTCTAATTGAAAAAAATATAGTAGAGCAACAACATGGATTTATGAAAAATAAATCTACCATTACTAATCTCCTAATTTACTCGAACTACTTATTCGAATCAATGGATAAGCGAAAACAAGTTGACGTGATTTATACTGATTTCTGCAAGGCCTTTGACAAAGTTGACAGAATATTACTAATTAAAAAAATCGCATGGTACGGCATATCAGGAAACCTTTTGAGATGGTTTTCCTCGTATCTGGAGAACAGAACACAAAAAGTAATTATAAACGGTTTTGACTCTGGTTCCACTGATGTGCCATCGGGTGTTATCCAGGGCTCTATACTCGGACCATTACAATATATTATTTTTATAAATGATATCTCTGACTACTTTAAACATAGTGAATTTTTAATGTTTGCCGATGATTTAAAAATATACAGACAGGTGACCTGTCAGCACGACTGTGACCTAATTCAGGAAGATCTTGATCGTTTTAATAAGTACTGCGCTGATAACAAACTCCATTTAGCATTTGACAAGTGTGTTCAGATATCATTTACTAAGAATAAAAAACGAATATCTTCAGATTATAAAATAGCGGGAAACTTGGTCGATAGAGTCGCAAAGATTCGCGACCTGGGGGTTTTGTTCGACGAAAAATTAAGTTTTGAGGAACACGTTTCCAACATTACCAGCAAGGCTTATCGTATGCTCGGTTTTGTTCTTCGCACTGCAAAACCGTTCAAAAAACCTCACTCGTACATTTCCCTGTTCAAGGCGCTAGTTAGATCTAATTTAGAATATGCCTCAGTTATTTGGAATCCTTTTTATGCTAAGTACAGTAATGAAATAGAAATAATTCAAAAGAAGTTCTTACGAGCTCTTAATTTTAGAATGAATGGTAAGAAAATGTCTTATATAAAGTTACTGGAAAAATACAAATTAGATAGACTAGAGGACAGACGTAAGATGCTTGACGCATCCATCCTATTCAACATTTGTACGGGTGTATTTAATTGTCCTCAACTTCTTCAACAGATGAACTTCCGTGTACCACCACGTACACTTCGAAGCACTCGATCCCGTCCCCTTTTTGCTCTTCCACAGTGCTCTACAAATTCTGGTATCCGAGCTCCACTTCGCAGAATATGTGATTTGCACAATAAGAGTTTGTTTGCAGTCGATATGTTCTGCAATTCAAAATATAAATATAAAAATAAATGTATGTCTGTGTTGCGCTCTGAGTTGGCTGATAGTTAGGTTAGGCTAGTGCATGCTACTGCTGTAAATGGCTTAATTTTTAGTTTATTTATTTGATTAACGTTTTCATTTAATTTATTATTGTTTTTATTTTTACTTGCATGCAGGTTTTATTTATACTTAATGTTTTTGTATGTAATCATATTTTTTATGTTCTCCTCTCAGCACACAATGTTCCCAACAGCTGTTTGTATAAAGATTAAGTATCTTAGTGAGTAATACTTGAGAATGTAGGTCTGTTTTCTTTTTCTTGTTTTTTAAGTGTTATATTCTCATTGATCTACATTTGTTTTTTACTCCAATAAATAAATAAATAAATAAGTAAGTATCCAAAGTTATATTGTAAATACAGAACACGGCAATGCAACCTGTGAGTGCATAAAAGTCCCACTGACCAAAAAGTCACCCCTATTTTACCACCCTTAGGGTGGGAATTTTATTTCCAAATTTTTATGGGACCCACTTCAGGGTATGCCCTGTCGATTATAAAAAGAATTATCAAAATTGGACTACTCTGTAAAAAGTTATGCGTGATCATACATAAAAAAAAATAAAAAATACGTGTCGAATTGAGTACCTCCTCCTTTTTTTTTCGTCGGTCAAAAAAAAGAGAGATAAATTGTAAAGTAGAGTTTGTTACCCCTTTCTTCTCTACGCTGTAAATCATTCCGAGAGGGAGTAAAATCACTTGACAGAGGAGGGCTCGTTTGGGGGCCTCTCCAGGCGACTATTGTCGTAAGGCAAGCCAAAAATTTGTTTGCCTGAGCCAATTGGTGGGCACCCTGAACTACCTCGCCTCTCACAGTATAGGATACTTACCAAATAAGGTATCAATAGCGATTAGATTAGATATAGTCTAATTGACTTTCAATAAGTGATATCTTGTATACTATATTGAATAAAGATTTTTGATTTTGAGAGCCTGAAAGAGCTCTGCTGGACAAAAGCCTCTTCTCTCACTTGCCACACACCAAGATTCTGTGCCAGTCTGATCCACTGCCTACCAGCGACCTTTACTATCAGATAAATGGATTGCTGTCTGCCTTAGTGCTTTTTACTGGTCTGCCTATATACGTCCGTCTCTAGGCCACCGCTCAGAGACCTATTTGTGAACACCTGATAAGATGATTAGCAACGACTATACTAAAATAAAATTTAATAGATTACAAAATACAATATTAGCAGTCTTAATACCGCATCCCACTAGGAATCTTTAACTAGGGTTCTCAAAACACATAAAAATACATACAAATCATCCTCAATATGTTATTTAAGTAAATTGAAATTATTATTTAAGTATTTTCATTTTATATCCATTTAAGAATTTGACATTGTTAACACAATGCTTAAATCATAAATTAATCACTTATTATTTTATATATAATTTTTGTACACTATTTTGACGATCACATTATACTTTGACATGTTATAATACAACTTTGTATGTAATATGAATATGATAGTGTGAAATAAAAAATCTAATTTAATCTAATCTAATCATCCACACTTGAGAAATAAACATAAGTATTAACCATATAACGATGCTCCTAGCCGTGCATCAAACCTGAATGTTCCTAGTCTCAGTCAAGATTATTGCCATGCCAACTTAACCACGAAGGTGTTAATTGAATTAAAATATCCTAGATCCTAACAATTAAAACAAACATTACCTATTCATGATACTAATCAATATATATAAAACTCTTCCGTTACTGACTGACTGACTGACTGACTGACTGACTGACTGACTGACAGACAACGCAGAGCCGAAACTACTGGGCGTAGCGGACTGAAATTTTGCATGTA
This sequence comes from Euspilapteryx auroguttella, assembly GCA_951802225.1. Taxonomy (NCBI): domain Eukaryota; kingdom Metazoa; phylum Arthropoda; class Insecta; order Lepidoptera; family Gracillariidae; genus Euspilapteryx; species Euspilapteryx auroguttella. The sequence continues at coordinate 13,985,827 of OX637646.1, read as the reverse complement.
GGTTCCTTAGGGAGTGTAGGTGAGCACTAAGAAGGGATTTCCCGAAATTCCCACGGGAACGGGAAAAAACGGGAACTTTGTGTTTATGAGAAATCTGCGCGAGTGAAACCGCGGGGCAGCCTCTAGTATTAAAATATAATGCACCTTTATGTTCCCAGTGGTACGTTAATTCAAAATCAGTGCCGAGCTTAATTAATGCAATATTAGACGACAACCATAAAGTTAAAATATATTAGTTTTAAAAACTCCGCAGAAACTGAACTATTTAAAAAATACCCGCCATCAGCATTCTTGGCAGCGTGTCCAATTTCATTTCGTTCTGTTTTATTTTCTTGAGAAACAAATAATAAACTTGCATCCTTTCTGCTGCAGTGATTCAAACACAGACGCACGCACACACGCATTCATATACGTCACAAGCACACATAGACACAAATACTGAACGTCGCTTTCGATTTGATACGGTCTCTACATTGGCTACGTTAGCTACGTCGCTATAGCTATCTACGTTTTTCGTAGCTGCTACGCTTGGCGTAGCAGTATATTTTTTTTTGACAATAATGAAGTCGCGAAGTTTTAAAGTGCAGTGGCTTTATTATTTAAATGGATTTGCTTTTAACCAAGACATACTAAGTGTCAACCAAAGATTTTTCTTAGTACATAATTATTATAGAACTACTGTCGTAAAGACATACCACACACCGCACATACTGGGTGTTTATGACAAGGCGGTAATAAATCAAAGGAGGGATTCTGCTCACCATAACTAACAACTTTCCCAAAGCAACATAGGTCAAAATCTCAAAAAAAATAACAGCTGTTCCATACATTGGTTCGATCAGCTGACGGGGTCAATGTACGGGACGGCTGATTTTTGTTTTGAGATTTCGACCCATGTTGCTTTGGGAAAGTTGTTAGGTATGGTGAGCAGAATCCCTCCTTTGATTTATTACCGCCTTGTCAGAAACACCCTGTATATAAATATTGCACTTTTTTTTAAGTAGAATATGCTATGAAAGAGGCTCTATATTTCTATATGCAGTCAAGAAATATTTCAGCAAAAGACAAAAATACACACTGAATAGTTAATGAGGCTACGGCGTAGCATCGTAGACTCGTAGCACGTAGCAACAAGCACGTAGCCGGCGTAGCTTCAAAAATCATTGGACGAGAAGGCGTTGCATTATTGTGAGAAAAGAAAGAGAAAAAGTTATATTATACCATACTAGAGGCTGCCCCGTGGTATTTCCCGCGCAGATTTCTCATAAACACAAAAATCCCGTTTTTTCCCGTTCCTGTGGGAATTTCGGGAAATCCTTTCTTAGTGCTCACCTACACTCCCTAAGGAACCTACATGCCAAATTTCAGCTTTGTACGCCCAGTAGTTTCGGCTCTGCGTTGTCTGTCAGTCAGTCAGTCAGTAACGGAAGAGTTTTATAAATATTGACTAGAGGCTGCCCCGTGGTATCAACCGCGCTGATTTCTCTTAAACACAAAAATAACGTTTTTTCCCGTTCCCGTGGGAATTTCGACGATTCCCTTCTTAGTGCTCACCTATACTCCCTAAGGAACCTACATACAAAATTTCAGCCCGCTACGCCCAGTAGTTTTGGCTCTGCGTTGTCTGTCAGTCAGTCAGTCAGTCAGTCAGTAACGGAAGAGTTTTATATTTATTGATTATTATTTTTTTTTACAAAAAAGGAACCCGCCTTTAATAAACTGACACATACATCAACTGAGCACTTCCTCTTTTTCGAAGTCGGTTAAAATAGGTACTAAAACCTTCTCCTGAATGTAACAAATACTTATCTGAAAACCGCATGAAGATCGGTTCAGCCACGCGCGAGATAATCGCGGACAAACATACATACAAACATACAGGTCAAACTGATAACCTCCTTTTTTGAAGTCGGTTGGAAATTAACATAATTAAAAACTTTAATAATGTTATTATAACTAACAACCCTTGATGCATCTAGTTTCTAAATTATTTTTTACACATTCCGGGACACGGTTTAATCTTGAGATATTGTGATATGACACCTTGAAATCTCATATAAAATTTTCATACGTCCATGGCCGTTACGTCATATCACGTAAGATTTTCAATAGTAAACAAAAAATCCACCAAACCAACTAGGTTGAGCGTGTTGTGACACCCAGTTCAAATTGTTATATTTTTGTATGGCGTTTTAACAGCTACAGGGGCGGTCTGCCATATCATGTACCTATCATAGGGTATATGATGACAATATAAAGCCTTGTAGTATTTGTTATGACACCTACTAACACAGAAATGTGTGCGATACGACACCTGATCACCTGCTCCATACTAACTGTATGAAACTAAAACGGCTGTCGACGGTCTGTCCGCTAGGAGCACCTAAAGTCGACCGCCCAAACCGTACTGTCAATTTATACGCATACAAGATTACGTCGACAGGCGGAGTGTCCCGGAAAGTGTTAATTCTCAGCCAAATATTTTTTTTCTTTAATCCTAACTCTTCGACCATAATTCATCTTCAATCTACGCAGTCTTAGAAAAGGATATTTGTTTCCTGAAAAAAAATTGGGTCAACATTATTTTCCTCGAGTATCATTCTAGCTAGATCATCGAGCATGTACTGTTATAGAGGCGTAATGATCAGTTAGTACCATAGACCTAATAGAACGCTGGTCAGTACTTACTCGCATATATACAGGATAGATAGATAAAACACTTTATTGTACAATGGCGGACTAGGACGGAGTAACACTTCCGGTTTTTCTGTATTGATAAAAAATTGCTCCTGTTATTTGGTATTACAGTCAAGGTGCACGAGACGTCGTTAATAAATTAAAGAGGTGATTCAGCTAACCATACCTAACAAAGTTCCCTTATCTACTTATTAAGATTAAATAGATTAGATTAGATTTATTTATTTCACACTATCATATTCATATTACATACCAAATTGTATTGTAAAACGTCAAAGTATAATGTGATCGTCAATTTTTTTTTTATAATTTTGAGCTTTTGTGTTTTTGGCGGTTTTTATTAAAAAAAAAATCCTAAATTAATTCCAATTTTATTTGTTTCGTTTCCTATCTATTATTCCATTATATTATTTATAGCTAGCTAGAAATAGATTTAAGTAATTGCAAAGAAAACTTGCATATGTTTTCTATCGGATTTCTGAGTAAGTGGGAGAGATATAATTTTATCTCTGGAGCGAGCCGGTTGAGAGTAAGCGAGAGAGAATATATGATGTGAAGTGCCAGCCAACATCGTGAGTTTGTTTTATCTGAGACTCTGTTTATTCTAGAGATTTGTTATTTCATTCAAGAGACAGATTATTCGTATTACTTACTAAGTATTTAAGTGGCTACGTATAGCTTTCAATTAAGTAACCAAATCAAATATCAAATAATTCTTTATTCAATATAGGATACAAGATCACTTATTGAAAGTCAATTAGACTACATCTAATGTAATCGCTATTGATACCTTATTGGGTAAAGTATCCTATACTGTGAGAGGCGAGGTAGTTCAGGGTGCCCACCAATTGGTTTAGGCAAAAAGTTTGGCTTGTCTTACGACAATAGTCGCCTGGAGTGGCCCCCAAACGAGCCCTACTCTGTCAAATGATTCTAACACATATCACTTCACACTAATATAATAGAGGCGAAAGTTTGTGAGTGTGTATGTTGGTTACCTCTTTAGCGAAATCAAAGTAATTTGGTATGAAGTTAGTTGATACCCTAGATTAAGATATAGGCTACTTTTTACTGCGGGAAAATATCTTGTTCCCATGGGAATTCACAGTTTGTTTTTCCCATTAACCACAGGTATCGCCGCAGGGCACAGCTAGTGTATAAATGGGTTCTCGGAAGCTCTACCAACTTCAAAGAAATAAAATTAGTAATATAAATAAATATATATAAACTAGGAATTAAACTTATAAGAATTGTACTCGTAAACCGGCCATCCATCTTAGTTGCTTAGGTACCTAAACTAGAAATAAGATCAATACATAGTATAAAACAAAGTCGCTTCCCGCGTCTGTCCCTATGTATGCTTAAATCTTTAAAACTATGCAACGGATTTCGATTCAATTTTTTTAATAGATAGAGTGATTCAAGAGGAGGGTTAATATGTATTTTAAATGCACAATATAGTAAAAGATTGGGGCGGTACGAAGTTCGCCGGGTGAGGTTAACTGGTAATTACATAATCTCACGCCTTTTATTCCCCGAAGTGTTAGGCAGAGGTACCAGCTCAAGAGCCGGACCCACGTTTAACCGAGTTTATGCCTTTATTACCAACGTGAGGCGGGGCCAGCTTGTCGCCGCGGCTACAGCGACCACTACTGCGGCCGGGACTAACGGCTTAACGTGCCTTCCGAAGCACGGAAAATAACTTAACTAGTAATTGTTATGGTGTTAGCATAAAAACAGGGTTGTGGGCCACACGGGTTTAGGTACTCGTAATGCTCACAACACAAAACCTGAGCTAATATCCATTTTCAACTGGCGCGATACTCGGTTGGAGCACTACTGAGCGGCGGCCTTGACTGCAGGCTCAGCCTGCAGCCTTATCAGTGTTTTGTCTATTGCTTTGTTTGTTATAAATATCTATTTGTTTTGTTTAAATTATGTGAGTACCAGCTGTGTTGGCCACTCGCGTGTATGTACAAAATGCTATGTTATTTATCGTGCCGTTGAAATAAATGTATATTCTTTCTTTTCTTCTTAATTAATGATGCAAATATTGTATTGTGGACTGAGTAAGTGTGTGCACCCGGGTTCGATTCCCGGGCGGGGCAAATGTTGATATGATGAATATCAATGTTTGTTTCCTGTCTGGGTGTGATGTTCGTCTCTGTGTGTGTTTCGGGCACCCTAGATACAGGTTCTTCCTATTAAGGGGCTATGAGTGTGATGTGTTATTATTATTATTATTGTTACAGGTACTGCGTGGCTGGTGGTAGAGGTTGAAGAAATGTGACGTCACAATATTGCAATGGCGTGGTGGCTCAAGGCGAGCGTTTTCTGCCTGGTGCTGAGTGCGAGTCAGTAAACATTTATGATAATCTATTTTTAGCCAAAATCCTCAATATCTGTAATATGTCACCTCCCATGGGTGTCGTTAGGCGACTAAAGGGAACAGGTAAAGGACGGGTAGAAGCGTCCTTCGTTTAAATACTTGATGAGCCACACTGTAATCGTCAACCCGCCTACCAAGATAGATAGATAGATCTCTTTATTGTACAAAAAAAAAAACATAAAAATTGGAAAAATATACATTAGTAAGTTGACAAAAGGCGACCTTATCGCTTTAAGCAATTTCTTCCTGGCATCCAAGCGTGGCGATTACGACAAACTCCTTCCCCATGTCATAAGCAGTCACATTAGGTAAGGAAATACGTAATGAAATTAGTTTTCTTGGCGTTTAAAAGTAAATTATTAATTAGAAGTGAGCCGTTGTGATAATCCACTAGTATTTTGTTTAGGTCTTAATTGAGGAAATCGCCTCGTTTAACTTTAAATGTTAAAGAAGTGTCAGCAAAAAGGACAACATCAGTAAGTTTATCTCACATCTAAGACAGATCATTTATGTTGACTAGAAACACGAATGGCCCCAATATCGATCCCTGAGATACACCAATATTTACAGGACAACCTGCAGATACCACAACACCCACGTCCACCCTTATGACTCGCTAAGTAAGTAAGAAGCAAGTAGATCAAGTGATTTATCTATCAGTGCTGTAATTTAAGTAGCAAAGACTCATGATCAACGCAATCAAAAGCCTTTGAGAGGTCACACTGGCTGAACATGGAGATACCACACAAAATATGTTATTTAATATCCTGTAATACTTACCTGTATTGTACAAAATAAATAAATTATTATTATTTCACAAGATGCCAATAGCATCGTGAGAATCCAAGGCTCCATACACATTGCTGATAAGTTTGTGACCTCGTCAAACCAACTGTCCATAGAAAGACATAAAGATGGTCAGAATCACCCACCAAAACAACTCCTTGTCCCCAGGTGCTCAAACTCAAGAGTCGGGCCCAGTACTCTACATAGAGCCACCATCTCGCCTCGTGTTCAGCAACAGTACCGGCGCGCGCGCAGCCTGCGTCGCGCACGGCAGCCCGCCGCCCGCCGTCACGTGGCAGCACGCCGACGCGGCGCCTCTTGATCATCTGCCTAATCTGAGGTGACGCCACTTATTAGATCCTAGCATAATTGATCGCGCACCGGAAGACGCAACGTAGCCAGACTTCCAACAAGGTGGTAGCTGAAAGCCGATCTGGTGAAGTCTGCGGGAGTGCACTGGATATGGGAGTGCTTTACATAGAAGCTGAGCCTATATTATTATTATTTGAATTTAATGACTCCACTTGAGTGGAGTATTTTGCCAATGTCAAGTTCACATATTTGCTTAAAAGGGTGGGCTAAAGATAAAGCCCGGCAACGTTGTACGGTTATTATAAGTTTATTGGATTATTGTTTTTAAGCCCGCTAGCAAAACACGTGGTTTCGGAACCAACGTTAAAACAATAATCCGCTGAGCCTATAGATCATCTGCCAAGTTTAATGTGATGTCACTGAGTTCTTAGCAAGGTTAAGCGCAGACCCCCGGGTAGGCAGGACTCTACAGTGGACAGACAACCTGGTGAAGGTTGCAAGAGTACACTAACTATATGAGGGAGTACTCTACACAGAGCCACCACGCTGACGTTGCGCCTCTATATCATTTTCCTAATCTAAGATGACGTCACTAATTAGATCCTAGCATAACTTTTCACAGGGTGGTAGCCGAAAGTCGAGTAGTTTGCGGGAGTACACTGGATAAGGGATAGATCCTTAGCCTCTAGATCATCTGCCTAGTCTAAGGTTACGTCATCAAACAGATTGTCCGTTTGATGGCGGCGGAGAATTCCATCCACCTCATCTCCTCCCGTGGGTGTTGTAAAAGGCGACTAAAGGAACAGTCGAAAGACGGGCAGCAGCGTCCTTCGTTGAAATATTTAAAAATTTACATCACCAATCAACCTGCAAAGCGTGGCGATTACGGTAAACTCTCATTACAATACTTAAATTTTTGTGGCAATCTGTGGGGGAGTCCTATTTCCAACAGTTGACGGCTCTCGGCTGAGAAAAAATACCCTATGTTCATCAGTAATATTATAAAAGACTAGAGGCTGCCCCGCGGTTTCACTCGCGCAGATTTCTCATAACCACAAAAATCAATTTTTTTCCCGTTCCCATGGGAGTTTCGGGAAATCCTTCTAAGTGCTCACCTACACTCCCTAAGGAACCTACATGCAAAATTTCAGCCCGCTACGCCCAGTAGTTTCGGCTCTGCGTTGTCAGTAACGGAAGAGTTTTATATATTCAAATCATGAATAGATTTTTCCAATTAGTCCAGTAGTTTCGGAGCCTAATCATTTCAAACAATAAATGAAATATTTCCTTATAATTGGTAAAATTAGTTTAGAAGTAAAGCCGTACTCCAGACCACAATCTCCTTTCTGAAACCTAAACAACAAACAAAACAAATGCTATCTCAAAGATACGCCGGCAATAATTGCCAACAACATTATTTACTGCGAAACTCTCTTTTGTTCTTAGAACATGATATTTTAATGCATTTCCTTGTCGGTATTTTTGTTTTAGCACTCAGCTAGCTGTCCTTAATTAGGTGACTTCGTTAGGAAAGGAGATTTCTCAGAAATGGTATAAGAAATAAGAATAAAAAAAACTTCTGCTGCGTTTCATGGAAATTTACCTATGCTGTGAAAACAAACTTTGTTAAAAAATAGCAAATTTATAAAAACAATATTTTTGAAAACGCTTTATTAGCTTCACCTGTATGAATATTTGTAATACAAACATACATACAGGTCAAACTGATAACCTCCTCTTTTGAAGTCGGTAAAAAAGAATGAAGAAGAAGCGTGTTTTTTTATTTTTTTTTATCTAAATCTTACTTTTTGGCCTCGCAAATAACCTCATTTTCTTTACAGACAAGTCCTCCACAACGGCACACTAGTGTTCCTGCCGTTTGCCGCAGCTCAGTACCGCGCGGACGTGCACGCTGCCGCGTTGCGTTGCCGCGCGACAAACGCGTACGGGAGCGTCGAGTCGCGTGAGATGCGTGTGCAGGCCGGTAAGTAATACTTCGGACGCTATAATGTGTGGTTCCCGGGGTTCTTCCCAAAAGCGCCAAGACGGCCGCCGGGGGGTTTTAGTGGGTGCGAGCCCCACATACCCCCAACGCTCTGCCGAGCGTCAGGAAATGCGATAGGCATTTCCCCTCGTTACAAAAAAAAAAAAGGCCGGTAAGTAATAAAATTCAAAAATGTAGTGCCTATCTGGGTCAACAATTTAGCGACTGATCTTAGAGAGGACTAAAATGTTACTCAAATTTTTTAGTTTTTTTTTAAGATTATCTATCATTATAGGATTACCTACATTTTCTTATAATATAACCACGTAATAACCCTCTTAACAATAGGGTAAAGAGTTATAAGTGCTATGAAAAAAAAAAAATTACGTCCCTATACGAAGTCTTATTTTCTTTTGTTCTTTGTGTTCATTTGTTATGTAATATGGTCAAATGAAAGTAACCCATATTAAAGTAACGTGTTTTTTTTTTTAGTTTTCTAAGTTTTTTATATAGCGATACGATAGTACTGATGTTATAGACCACTTTGTAAACTGGTCTTATCACGACTGGAATATAAGATTTACTGCTCGAATAAATATGTTATTTAACCGAGTAATATCAGACGATCGGGAACAAACAAGATTCAGTTACAGCGAAACAATTCTGACAAGCTTTGATGCTAAAAACTGACATGGACAAAGGGCTTGCTTTAGGCTAAGTTTCCACTAGAATTACGAGAGAGAACTGTAGAAGATTTATTTATTTCCACTCAAACCAATGTAAAAAATCACAAAAGTATATTATAACTAGAGGCTGCCCCGCGGTTTCACTCGCGCAGATTTTTCAAATACAAAAATCCAGTTTTGTCCCGTTCCCGTGGGAATTTCGGGAAATCCTTTCTTAGTGCTCACCTACACTCCCCAAGGAACCTATATTCAAAATTTCAGCCCGCTACACCCAGTAGTTTCGGCTCTGCGTTGTCTGTCAGTCAGTCAGTCAGTCAGTAACGGAAGAGTTTTATATATATAGATGATTATAATGAAACGGACCCCATAAGGTTAGACGACCTGGTGAAGGCTGCGAGATTACGCTGGATGAGGGTCGCTCAAGACCGGTCGCTGGGCGTACTGTGGTGGAGGCCTATGTCGAGCAGTGGACGTGTTTCGGCTGTAATGATGATGACGATGATGATTAATGAATGCCACACAAAACCCATGAACAATCATTTTTTTTCGTTAAAGGAAATCATAATCCGTAATCGGCCACAGCGACTTGGATCTGACAACTTTACTATTGAGAGCGAAACGGTTAGAAGTACTTGACAAAACGTGCAAATAAAAAAATAAAATGCACGATACCCTACACATCCAAACAAAACTGAAGAACTCATCCTATAATTTTTAATTTTAATTATTTGCAGCCTGTAACGTCCCACTACTGGGCAAAGGCCTCCTTTCCCTTTCTCCGCTTCTCCCGATCACACATGGGCACATAATTAAGTGAAATTATGTAATATTTTTTAATTGACACTGCAGATCAGAAATAAAACTGCATGTCTACATTAACCCCCTTACCACAAAAAAGTTAGACCGGTCTAAATCGCCAATTTTTATGACAAATTAGTGATTTAAACCTAGTCTAGAGATTTAGACCAGATTTAACTGTTTTTGTGGTAGAGCCGTAGAGTCGCTACTCTTACCATAGTGGAAAATCAGGCTTACATTGAATAGGAGGCGAGCCAGACAAGTTTTGATCATTCCAACAGAAAGAGATAGCTGATTTTGATTATCCCAACAGAAAGAGATAGCTGATAAGCGCCGTCTACCGCCGTTGTTTATACAGATTGCTTCTTCAAAAAGACATTGCCTTATCTACCCCAATGTACAGTTCTTTTCACTAAAACATCCCTTAGGGATTGATATCGCGAACTGTGTTCTGTAGGTGATCTGTATTTGTTTAGTGAGACGTATTGTAGATGCGCTTTGAGCTTTGAGCCATGAATCTGATATGCTTTAGACCATAAACACAGTATAATATAAATAGTACTACTATATACAGTATGGGCACTCCCTGCCTCCCTCAGCAAGTACAGTACGCCCCTCCCGAGCTCGGTTACCTCTCAGCACGCTCTCAGTGACGCTCAGTACAAGCAGCACGTCTCATCTCACTCACACAAGCATGATATGCGTGCACGTACACGAGTTTCGGCTGTGCGCAAAGCCACGTGCATATTAACTGACTTCAGAAAAGGAAGTTATCAGTTTGACCTGTATGTATGTTTGTATGTATGAATGTATGTTTGTCCGCAATTATCTCGCGTTTGGCTGAACCGATTTCGATGCAGTTTTTAGATAATTATTTATTACATTTAGGAGAAGGTTTTAGTACATATTTTAACCGACTTCAAAAAAGAGGAAGCCCTGTTGATGTATGTGTCAGTTTATTGAAAGCAGGTTCCTTTTTTCTCCTGAATGTAACAAATACTTATCTGAAAACCGCATCAAAGTCGTTTCAGCCAAACGCGAGATAATCGCGGACAAACATACATTCATACATACAGGTCAAACTGATAACCCCCTTTTTTGAAGTCGTTGAAAAACCAACCGTTTACGAGTAGGTAATTGAACTTTTAAATTGAATTTAAGCAAAGGTGTTTTTTTCAATCATATTTTTTTCGATTTTTGCAAAGTTTTTTTTTCTTCAGTGACAGGGCTAACTTAAATGATATTGAACCCCTACTGTCACTTAAAGGGTTTACTTACAAGTAACCCGGTTTTGTATATGATTACTATTTGTTGAGAGAACCGGATTGTACGTTCGCTTCGAGCTCACTGATTGGTCATCCGGTTTTAGACGGAAGCTATGGAGATTGCTTTGAGTCTTGCAGATTATTGTGTTTCGTTGTATTAATGTATGCCTAGGCCCATAGCGAACCTTTGCGAGGCGCTGCAAATACTAGTCGACCCGACGAACTTCGTACCACCATACCTTTAACTATGCTGTGCATGAATTATACATATTAACCTCTATCTTTAAAAAAAAATCATCAAAATCCGTGGCATAAATTTAAAGCATACATTTGGACAGACGTGGAAAGCGACTTTATTTTATACTATTGTATTGATATTAATGGGTTATGTTGTTTTAAATAGAATAGAATAAACTAAAGTAATACAAAGGATATTATACAAATTAAGGTACAAATAATAGAATGTTCGTGCAATTGGCGACCTTACACGCAACTCACGTTAACGAAAAAATTAACAGGCTTAATGTAATAAACAATAAGAATTCAATTATTTTTTAAACATACCTGCTTTTTATGGACCAAAACATACCCTAAGAACAGCAAGTAGTGTGAAATTCAACAATCTAATATTTTTTATCATTTCGGTGGAATTTTTATTTTTAATGTTATTGTCGTAGATTTAGTGACTAATAAAACTTTAACCTGTTTTGTTAAATATGCATTAAGTGGCCATCGAATAATATCGAAACTTAATGAAATATTTAAGTTTTAATTTTTATGAGTCCACTGAAATGATAAGTGTCCACCGAAATGATAAAAATTTACACCGAGTAGTGGTTTTTGAATGCTGTTTTATTTGCTTCAAATTTTCATTGTTTTATGTTGTAGCACAAAGGTATACAAACCAAGCTCATGTGACCACGCCCTTAATGTTGTAGAGTAGGTAAAGTTGCTCCGTCGACCGTTAAGGCGGAGTCGTAATTTTATTCCACAGCTCTTAATTAAATATAACCACTCGGCAGACATAACGTCGCTTTTAAGGTGCCGACATGATACACCATAGCGCCACTCTCTCTAAAAGATTATAGAAACGATACGAAAAAATACGGAATTGATGAACGCACATAATGCACACATAGACACATTTTTCAGAGTAAAAAAAAAAAAAAAACTGCACTTCGGCAATCCAACTAAGATCTCTGAAAATGTAGTTTTCTTACATTAATGTTCACTGTGACTTTGATGATCCGAGTTCGATTCCCGGTGGGGGCGAACTGAGTGAGTTAGTCTATGTTTAGATAAGGGGTTAGTCAGTATAGGGACTTTCAGCGTGACGTGTAATTACTATAAGCTCGATTTATAAAAGTACTAGGATATCATAAGAATTAAGGACAAAAAACCAATCAAATCTGACACTTATTCTAAAGTAACTTTTCACCCAACAGTGGTCCTTCAAGAGTGGTCAGCCCGAGTGACGTCATCCCGAGCAGAGGTCAACGGCCTGGCTCTGCTGACCTGCTGGGTGCCGCCGGCTGTCAAGGAATATACGACCGTAGTCGCTTGGTATAAGAACGATATGGTATTGGCGCACGGGAGTAAGGACGTATGTAAGTTTTCTTCAATTTGTCTTAGTTCCCATGGTTCCCATAGTTACTTAGTTCCCGTAGGGTCAAAATGTCCAAATGTACTGTGCTTTGTGGCATAAGTGACTGTTATTTTAAAGATTGTTGAGATTATGCTCATGTTCCCTAAATAACATTGATATCAAATCAAATTGAATTTTTTTGTGACAAACCATGACCGAAGCTGATAACCTATACTAATATTATAAAGAGGAAAGATTAGTTTGTTTGTAACAAATAGGCTCCGGAAATACTGAACCGATTTGAAAAATTTCGTTCACTGGTAGGAAGCTCCATTAACCCCGAATGTCATAGGCTTTATTAGATTTTCAAAAAAATTAGGGATCCTTACCTAAACTCAAATAATATAACCCAAGGTGCAATTTTTTTTCCGTTGTTTACATATTTTGACAGGTGGTTTGTTGTTGTTGTTTGTTTTTTATTTGCCATTCTGGGCAGTCAAAAGAACATAGTCTATAGAGCCACGTCTTTTTTGTAGTATCTTATATTTTATGGCGTAACGAAGTAAGCCGGGAAAGCTCGTAATGAATAAAGACAAAAACCGTTTTATTGCAAATTGGAAACGAAACAAATATTGTAAATTTTCGAATAGGAGAGAAATTGCGCAATAGGCAGCATTATTACTAAAAATCAACAATTTATTCTAGTCAATCTACAAAGAATTAAAAGAAATGAATTTAGGTAGGCTTGAACTGATGAATCGATGGTTTTTAAACTTGTTCCAGCTCGATGTACTAATTCCTCTCGTTGGCTCAGTCAGTGAGCTGGTAGATAGACGGGTAGGTAGCATTTCGGTAAAGTACTTGCACAGAATCCACATCGCGGTGGGTTGCAGTTTAGGTCAGTACGAATTGATTTGGTTCAGTAAAATTTTGTCCTATGTCGCTGCGTTTTCGCGTTACAGCGGATTGAACTTGTCAAAAAAAAAAACTATGCTAAATCATTTGCACGTGTCTGCCTTTGGGGTTCATGGTTACAATCATCTTGAAAACAAAGAAAATCGAAGAGGCAGACACTTAGGGCTCTGCGTTTTCATGTGACGCAGGGGCAAAAATGTAAAAAAAAAAAACTCTACTAAATCATTTGCACGTGTCTGCCTCTGGGGCTCCTGATTACAGTCATCCTGTTAACACGTAAAATCGAAGAGGCAGACATCTAGGGCTCTGACTTTTGTAGTTATTAATTTTTAATTATTTTTTTTATGATTTAAAAAAAAAAACCATAGACGTTGGCAGACGTGTATTTGCTCGCAGATTTTTAGTTGTACAGTCAAGGACTAGGAGGCCGTAACAGATTTGTCTATGGTTTCGTCAGGCCTAGACTGTATTACCAAAGAACAAGAGCTATTTTGCAATACAGAAAAACCGGAAGTGTTACGCCGACCGTGTCCGCCACTGTACGACTGTTTGAAATTCACGGAATCAAGGCAATGCGGGTATTCATATGGAAAAGGTTGTCTTTTTTTTTTTTAGAAAAATCCACCGGTTAGCTGTAATCATCAGCCCCAGAAGCAGACAATGGGCAAATAAATGATTTAGTATAGTTTTTTGTAATTTAAAATTTTTTAAAAGTTGTCTATTGAAAACGCAGGGCCACAATATTGACAGACTATTTTTCCTAAGTCCTTCTTATTTTTTTTACTTCATAATATACATGTCTGCCAAGCGTGCAAATCATATAATATTTTTTTTAAACAAAAAAAATATTCAAAAATTAATAACTACAAAAGTCAGCGCCCTAGATGTCTGCCTCTTCGATTTTACGTGTTGACAGGATGGTTGTTATCATCAGCCCCAGAGGCAGACACGTGCAAATGATTTAGTAGAGTTTTTTTTTTTAACATTTTTGAGACCTTGTCAATTGAAAACGCAGGGCTACCATGGTGGCAGACGCTGTCCTTGATGTTTGTTAGGGTTTTATTATCGCTATTAATAGCGTCTGCCAAGCGTGCAAATAATTTATTTTTTTTAAATCATAAAAAAAAAATCAAAAATTAATATCTACAAAAGTCAGCGCCCTAGATGTCTGCCTCTTCGATTTTACGTGTTGACAGGATGGTTGTTATCATCAGCCCCAGAGGCAGACACGTGCAAATGATTTAGAAGAGTTTTTTTTTTTTTACATTTTTGAAACCTTGTCAAATGTAAACGCAGGGCTACCATATTGGCAGACGCGGTCCTTAATGTTTGTTAGGGTATTATTATCGCTATTAATAGCGTCTGCCAAGCGTGCTTATTATTTAGAAATTTTGCTCGCCACCTCCCTAATTATGGTGCCTCTGTCTATCCCTTCAGGGAATATAATTATATTTTAATTATTTTGTTCGTAGCTGAAACAACCCACTGGTTCGAAGAAGGCTGGCGGCTCATAGTGAGCGACGTTCAGCCATCGGATGCGCACGCGCAGTTCTCGTGCTCACTCCTAGACTCACTGACCGGGGAGAGGCGGCGGAGTACCGCTTCTAGTATTGAGATTGTTTCTGGTAAGTATTATAGCTGCTTCGAAGCTAAGTTGGTACTGGCAGTGATGTGGACTGAGATGTGTGTTCGAATCCCGGCGGGTTGGACATTTTTATGATGAATTTTTGATTCCCGGTCTGGGTGAAATGTTCGTCTCTCTGTATATGTTTCAGGCACCCTAGATACAGGTTTTTCCTGGTTAAGTGCTCTGGGTGTGATGCGTTATTATTATTATTATTTAATTTAGCTCACCATACCTAAAAAAAATACCTTTTCTGCAGCACTACAATCAGTCCCTGCGCCACCTCGGCCGGTCTCGCACCAGGTGTGGGAGACCACGGTGAGGAAAGGGGAGCCAGCAGTACTGCCCTGCCTTGTCAACGCCAATCCTACTGCTATTTACACGTAAGTACCTAACCTCATAAATATAGGAAGGCTGCATTATCAGCTGAGATGAAGATCCTTTTTTACCAAGAAACCTACCCCATAGCGACTGGATTTTAAAACAAAAAATTAAAGCTATAGTAGATCAATTCTACATCAGTTAACCAGTGGTATCGTAAAGACTGTGTGTCAGGGACCAAGGTGATCATGCTAATCATCAATAGTAAATACTGTTTTTTCTATTTACAAGATATTTTATCTTATTTGTCAAATTAAAGAAACTCCCCTAATTCAAATTCTACGGCCTGACCCCTTTGGTGTAGATTTACTCAGAAGATAATGCATTTTTGAACCAACTATGTTAGCATTTTAGATAGCTTCGAAGACGTTGATGCTTTTATAGTCTGCCGATAAAAATGTTAGCTGAATTTCTTGACAACAACAACATGTAAAAAAATCCCTTGCTAAAATTCAAATTAAAATTGCAATGAGAGGGCTAGAAAACTCATAATTTTTTTTTTTTTAATTTTAAGTGTTGTTTATTTAAACAATGTTTTAAGGATTAGATAAGCATTAAAAGAAACATCCTACCTAATGCTTGAACTTTTAAATTAAATAAAAAAAAATATATTCCCAAAGTGACGATATTTTGAAAAAAACTAAAAAGTTCAATAACTCGGAAGCGGTTGGGTTTTGATCTGGATACCTGTGGGCTAAAATTTCGACAAATGGTCCGTCATGCTACGCAGGCTAAAATGGTCAGGTCTACACTGACCAGTAAGGGTACGTTCAGATGACGGGCGTTGAACGCGCGTTGAAGGCGCGCTAAAATTTTGTTCAGTGTTCACATGATACGCGCTTGCCAGGCGTTCAACGCGCGTTGCCGCGACCGCCATGGTTCAGTTCAGTCAGCAGAGTTCATTTGTCGAAGATGGACGTAGAAACTGTTTTAACGGTGATATTATACCGACGGTTGAAACGAGGCAACAGAAGACGGAGATATTGGGTTCATCCAATTTTGTCAACCAGGCTGACTGAAAGCCACTACATAATCTTGTATCCTAAATTAAGGCAATACGGACCCAAATTTTTTAACTACTTCAGAATGTCCATCAAGTCATTTGATGACTTACTGGCTCTCATAAACGAGGAACTCGTAGCAGATGAAAACGCAGTGCGATATACCATTTCACCAGAAGAAAAACTCATAATTACATTGAGGTAAGTTTTTTATTAATAGACATACATATATACGTATTTTTTATTAATCAACATATCTATATACGTATTTTTTATTAATCAACATATCTATATATGTATTTTTTATTAATCAACATATCTATATACGTATTTTTTTATTATACGTATTTTTTATCTATAAATTAAATCAAATCAAAATTGTTTAGGAAAGATTTTTTAAAGAAAATACAATAAGTTGTTACTCGCAGAATAAATCTAACTCCGATTCGTTGCTGGTATAGGTTGGTGCTGGCGAAGGAGTTGCTGGCAAAGGAGTTACTGGCGATTGAGATCCCATTGCTGTAGTATAACCGTAATGCGCTAAGTTATTTGGCACACCAGATTGCTGTGATCTAAAATCATGATATTGAAAGTCTTGATTACGCTGCTCTTGTGACAAATAATTTCTTCGTGGTGGTACAGGGTTACGATAATTTTGCTTTTCAAATGTCTGATGTTGCATTCCTTGAAAGACATTTTGGTTTTGCAAGATTAAATTATAAATACCAATTTTAGTGTGAAGCCGTTTATATTCCGGGATCTTTTTAATCTCTTTAACGAGTGACAAACAAAACAGCTTATCTTCATCGTCATCTTCTTTTGGGTGCGAAGCATTTTTCTGTACTAAACTCTGCTCTAATATGCTTGCAAACCTTTCGTCAGCAGGACTCATTTTTTGTTTTTTTCTTGGAGTAGATTTAGGACTCTTAAAGGCAGAACTTCCTTCTACTTCAGCAACTTCTGACGAAGCTGATTCATTTTCTGCATTGAAACTATTTTCTGTATGTTTGTCGGCTATAGATGGCTGTAGAAATTGTAGTCTATTAAAATGAATATATGATGAGGTTTTGGAAGCTCCTGATCCAGATTTAACAGTCTTCATTTTCTTGACCTCTCTCATATAATTATCTCGTAAACTCTTCCATTTCTTTTGCAGAGATGACGCTGAAAAAAGACAGATTTTAATAATAGATTGTGTTTTTTTTTTCAGATATTTGGCCACGGGATGTTCACTTGGGTCATTAAGCTACGATTATAGAATTGGCAAATCTACTGTGGCTACTATAATACCACATGTATGTGAAACTATTTGGAGAAAATTGAAACCCATTGTTATGAGTGAACCAACGAAAGAAAAATGGTATGAAATATCGGAGATATTTGAAAAGCACTCAAAGTTTCCCAATTGTTTGGGAGCCTTGGACGGAAAACATATACGGTTAATACAGCCTGAACACACGGGTTCCATGTATTATAACTATAAACTTTTTTTTTCGCTAGTTTTAATGGCGCTAGCGGATGCAAACTATTGTTTTGTATGGGTTGACATTGGTGCGTACGGTAAAAATAGTGACTCGGGTATATTCAAGAATTCTTCATTGTACAAAAAGCTGACTGAAAGGTCATTAGACCTGCCTGATCCAAAGACATTGTTAATAAAAAATAGACCGACAGTGTTGCCATATGTGATAGTGGCTGATGAAGCTTTTGGTATGATGGAGAATTTAATGCGGCCCTACGGCGGAAGGTCACTAACCTATGCTAAAAAAATATTTAATAATCGTTTGACATTAGCACGCCGCTATGTTGAATGTACTTTTGGCATAATGTGCAATAAATGGCGTATTTTACATAGGCCATTAGATGTTAACATGTGTTTTGCAGAAAAGATTGTAAAAGCTATATGTACACTTCATAACTATGTTAGAATGAGGGATGGCTACAATTTTGACGATACACTGTATACTCCACAACTGGAAAATCTAGCTTCACATTATACTGGGCGTGCTGTGCGACAGGCGGATAATGTTCGAGAAAATTTAACTAATTATTTCATTAACGAAGGAAAACTTGATTGGCTGGATCACAACATTTAATTTGTAATACAAACTGATTGGAAATGTCAATAAATATATGTACTCACAAAATAATTTCTTCTTTTCTTCACTGTCATCTCCTTCACAGAATATGAGGACGAGTTCTTCCCAAGCCCGTCTCTTTAAATTCCTATCAGAATAATTGCTACTTGTCATGTCCCATATCGCAGGACGTTTCTCTATTTCGTCTATAAATAATTCTGTATTAAAAGCTTCGGTTTCCATTTCGGACGATTTCTTGACGACCCGATGAACCCTATACATCCATCCGCGTCGAAAGCGCGCGCTCAACTGAACGGAAATATGGAAAACCAATGATCTCAAAGCGCGCGTTGACGCGCGCTGACAACAGTCGGCGCTAGTGCAGCGTTCAACGCGCGTATTAATAAAACGCGCGTTAGCATGTGTACGGCCCTGAATAGTTGTTATGTAGTTGTAAACGCACGTTATCAAAACGCGCGTTCAACGCCCGTCATCTGAACCTACCCTAACCCTATATAACCTAGTCGTATGTTAGGTCGCCGCCATTTTGTATTTTTTTTGTATTTTCTACTCCAGACAATACTAAGTGAAAAAAAACGATTGCTTTTGAAAATTGGGATTTATCGAGTTAAAACACAACGTATCATTACCGTTTGATCAGGTCCGAATAGGGCGTCGTTGCCTCAGAAACACAACATAAAAATAGAATAAAAAAAATGCCTAAACTTTGTTTAGAAGCGTAGCTTGCTAAATCGCTTTATACTTTGTAGTTTGTAGTACAAAATAGGGCCGAACATTTCTCTCCCAGACATTACGTCACTCTAGCCCGGGCTGTTTCACTGTTCAGTGTTCAACATTGTTGTTTTTATTGCCTTTCTTGTGATATTTTTGTTCCTAAAAAACTGCACAGTTTGAGCAAAATTGTTTGTTTCACGACTTTACGAGGGAGCTAGCTAATTAAGAGACAAATACTTTTTGTTACGTGGGTTGGTTCGGCTTACAAAGTGTGTAAAGGACAAAGCCTGCTGTCCACCGAAATTGAGATAATCGGAGAGTCGGAAAAGCGCTACTAAAATTTTACAAAGAGTTTTCTTTTGATACTATACACTCAGTGGTGTAAGTATTTAGCCAAATGAATTTGGTCTTCCCCTTTAAGTTTTACCACTAGTTCAGAGAGTTGTGCGATTCTTTAGTCCAAGATCAATGACATTCATCTTCATAATTGCAAATAATATTCGTGTTTCCTAAGAAATATTATGATCAGCAGAAGCCTGTGGTCATTGTTGTTTGGTTCATAAACTGTCGAGGTTTTAAATGTAAGTTATTAGCTTTTTATCCGAGTTAAATATTGGAGGCACCAGCCTGATTGATTATTGAAAGAAAAAAACAAGGCAATCTCCGCTCTTCCCTTCTTAGAATTTTTCAGCTGGTGTACACTTAGCCTTACGCTTTAAAAACTTTGTCTCAACCGCTTCGTTTGCTCCCTTTGATTTACGGAAACCGACTTGTAATCAGTGATGCCAGCAACGTGAGAAAACATGCTCGCAATAAGCGTTGTATTTCATCTTAGCCGAGAGAAGTCCACTGTTGTACATAACCCTCCTCGACAGAGTCTATATGGACAATCATTACGGAGGGAAATTTGCTATAATCGTCCATTACTTTTTTATATAATTTAAAAAGTTTTTCAAGAAAGGACGCTGCTGCTGCCCGTTCTTTGGGTGTTATCTCACCTTTTACGACACCCATGGTAGAAGGACACAAAGAAAGGAAGGATGGTGGAAGAAAAAATGGTTGATGAGGCCGAGAAGTACTTAAGTGGCGACCTCATTCCAGAAGACGTAGTGAGGCCATGATGCACATGACCGCAGGTTGGTCAGATAACTGGTGAAAGTTGAGACAGTACTGTAGGGGATCTATGTAGGGCTGGCTTCATGAAAGACGAGAATGCGGTAAAAATGATGGCGCCGATGCAAGTTGGCACGGGCAGATCGCTCGCTGGTGAGGTGCGTACTAGAGGTAGGTCGGCCGACTTACGGACACCCTCATATCGTTTATTTTATACCAAATCAAATGTGTGGACGAATGTATAGTGTACCGGCGTGTGAATGTGTGCGTGTGTGTGCAAGCGCGTCGTCTACAATTACACTGTTTTATGACGGTGTTTTGTGTTGGCGTATTTAGCACGAGATGATGAAACAGGTGTAGAAAATCTGGACCTAAGACCAAACGATTAACCACATTTTCATTCAAAGACTTCTGCAATTTTAGTGATCCGGTAAATAAATAAATGTCTTTCCTACATCGAAGCCTGCCGTCTTTCTATTTTACAGAATATAGGGATGGGGCGTTTTGTCTCCCGGTAAAAAATTATCAAGCGGTACGTTTAACTGGTAAAAAAAATAAAAAAAGAGATGGAGCGATGAGTGGAAGAAGGGGAGGGAGGCCTTTGCCCAGCAGTGGGAAAGTACAGGCTCATAATAATAAAAAATAATAATAACGTTTAACTGGACTGTAACCTAGTGTAACTGTAACGCTTTGCCTGTGTTGAATTTCCAGGAAAAATCTGGACGTACTTTTGTGCCGCGTCGTATGTAGTCATATCATAAATTTATTTCGGTAGATCAAATTTAATTGGAGCAATTTCGAATATATTATATTCTGTGTTCGAAAAATGTGTCGCATCCAGTACAGGCTATAACGCTGCGGTATATCCAGCTATATAATATGTTTTATAGCTTTTTGTGCGCTCTAAATAAAAGAGACTATAAAAATACGTGCTAGAATCTTAGGTATTTTGCTTTTTTTATATAAAAAGCCTTAATGCTTTTATGGATAGAACGTGGTAAAGTAAGAATTTTTAAATATAATCTAACTAGTGGGCGCCCTGCGGCTTCGCCAGCGCATTTTATCTTGAAACATCAAATTCCCAAATTTTTCAAGGGAATTTCGGTATAAAAAGTAGCATATGACCTTTTTGAGGCTCTAGACTATCCAAATACAAAATTTCATTCAAATCGGTTCAGCATTTTTTTCAGGAAAGCGCGACAAACAGACATACAGTCAGAGTTACTTTCGCATTTACAATTATTAGTATGGAAGTATAGATTATGTTTAGAGTCATGCAGATAGTATGTGCTGTGGCATGATATGATTTTAAGTTTTTGGGAATATAAGAATAGCCACTAGGAAGCTGAAAATAGCCGAACCTCCAGTGCCAGAAAGAAAATTTTCTGAATTTGACCTTTTTTCATGTCGTTTTAGCAGAATTGAGGCTTTCTACGAGCTGTCACCAACAAGATGTTTATTACCAAACTTTATTTAGCCTAAAATCTTGACGCAGAGGCTGCCTTTTGTTTTGTAAATTTTAATATAGATCATAAAACAATATAGAAGTGCAAGGTCACATAATGTATTAAGATAATTTATAAGAATCTAGATGACCCGGTAGAGCATTGACTTGAGCAAAATCGAAAATGTCTATTTTAATGTTATTTTTGACCTTAGGTAAAAAAAACAGAAAAGAAAATAAAAAACTCCTCGTCACTGGCAGGATTCGAACTCGGGTCAGCCGGATGAAAGTCGTATCTATTTGTAGGCATGTCTAAGGCACTCTTAGGATTTTCAAGGATTACTTACTATTCCTAGTATAAGTATCAAATACATAATACCACATTTGAATAAAATAAGTGCGTCGAATACACTCTTAGGCCGCATTAAGGATCAAGCGGGGCGTTGCGCGGGGCGTTGCGCGGGGCGTCGCGCGGGGCGTCGTGCGGGGCGTGCTGCGATTAAATCAAACGTATAGCAATGTATGAGACCGTTTACAGAGAGGCGTTGGCGGGCGCCGCCGCGGGCCCCGTGGCGGTGCCCGCGTCATAACGTCAACATAGGCCTATGTTCGATATAGTGTAAGGAAACGCGTCGGCCCCCGCAGCGTCGCCCGCGGCGGCGGCGCCCTAGGCGGGGCCCGCGGTGGCGGCGCCCTAGGCGGGGCCCGCGGCGGCGGCGCCCTAGGCGGGGCCCGCGGCGGCGGCGCCCTAGCCGGGGCCCGCGTCGCGTCAAGACGCGGCACCCGCTTCCACCCGTGGAGCCTCGTTCGTCGCGCATCGAAATAGTATCTTTGCGAACATTAATGAAATAACGCCTCTATAGCCTATGTGCTCTAAGGAACTTTAACTATAAATTCTATGCAAATAACAAGTTGACTGTTTCGCAAACAAGTAAAGTTGGTCCGCGAAGGGCGTTTATGAAGATTTATTCAGTTTAAGTTAAAACTTTGACTTGCTAACGATGTTTTTATCGGATCGCGGAAAACTTTAATACTTGCCACTGCTGTGTTCCAACACTTTGTTTGCGTGCGACAATTATATTTGGACCAGGTTGATACTGCGAACTTTGTATCGCTTGATAGAATAAATGTTTACACAATTTTACTCATTACAAACTGTGCTATTCTTAATTTTTAAGAATATTCTATAGTCTATGTTATTAAATAATTTCGCTTTCGTTTTCGGAGTTGGAGCCTAATCGATTCAAAAAAGCAAAAAAATCTTTCCTCTCTATAATATTTGTACATCAACAGAGTGCCAGTATTTCTAGTGTTGTTAACCTTAAATTAACCGTAAAATAATATTGTTTTTGTATAAAACTCTTCCTCTACTGACTGACTGACTGACAGACAACGCAGAGCCGAAACTACTGGGCGTAGAAAGCTGAAAATTGGCACGTAGGTTTCTTGGGGAGTGTAGGTGGGCACTAAGAAGGGATTTCCCGAAATTCCCACGGGAACGGGAAAAAACGGGAATTTTGTGTTTATGAAAAATCTGCGCGAGAAAAACCGTGGGGCAGCCTCTAGCTTTTGTATACATTTTAGATTTATAATGTTACTTTAAATAATTTAGTTAAGTATTATATTCACCAAGAAAGTAGCAAGTTTGTAATGAAATTGTTACTGAAATATGAATCTTCTTCTACGTAAGTAAATGGTTTTATGTAAATTCTAGGATGTTATTATGATAATATAAACGCTAACTTGGAAGCTGTGCTCAAATAATAACATAACATTTTTCTTTGACGAGATGGAGTGAGACCAAATAAAACAGTCGCCAGTGGGGAATGTAACGTCCTATGTTTGATTCTCGGCCGGTGCAAACCCAATTTTGATGTATTTGGCGCAAGTCTTCTATACCAATATTATAAAGAGGAAAGATTTGTTTGTTTGTTTGTTTGTAACGAATAGGCTCCCGAAATACTGAACCGATTTGAAAAATTATTTCACTGGTAGGAAGCTACAATATCCCCGAGTTACATTGGCTATATAAGATTTTCAAAAAAATTTGGGATCCTTACTTAAATAATGTAACCCAAGGTGCAATATTTTTTCCGTTGTTTACATATTTTGACAGGTGGTTTGTTGTTGTTGTATGTTTTTTTATTCGCCTATTCTGGGCAGTCAAAAGAACGAAGTCAATAGAGCCAAGTCTGTAGTAGTATCTTATATTCTATGGCGTAACGAAGTAAGCCGGGAAAGCTCGTATTAAATAAATGTATTGTTTCGAAAAATAATACGAAATGAGACTCTCATCTTCATCATCATCTCAACTGAAAGACGTCCACTGCTAGATATAGGCCTCCTCCACAGATTGAAGGATGACCGGGCTTCAATAGTGCATAAATACTAAGAAAATAAATTCAATTTAAGTAAGTACAAATAATTCGTTTAAAAATTTACGCAGTGACTTTAAATATAATGAATTGAATAAATTTCGACCTTTTCGTTTAAATTTACGAGCTTGTTCGTCAGGCGAATTAAAATTAAAAATTTCCTCGACGAGAAATTTGATTTTTAAGCTTCACTTATTTTAATTTTAATCTGTTGACATATATCCATATACTAATTTATAAATGCGAAAGTAACTCTCTATGCCTATTTGTTTGTCTGTCTGTCTCGCTTTCACGAGAAAACAACTGAACCGATTTGAATGAAATTTGGTATAGGGATAGTCTAGAGCCTATGAAAAGACATAGGCTACTTTTTATCCCGAAATTTTCAGGAGAAAATTGGGAATTTGATGTTTCAAGAAGTAATCGCGTGCGGTTTCTTATGTTGCCTAGCTTAGCATAATTTGTCGATAGATAACCTGTTTTGTACTCTATGCCACAGAATTTAGAGACCCGTTTTAATCGTCTCCTTACTTTCACCGTGCCTCACCAGGGGGGTAATTCTCTTAACTAAATTCGATCGACTTGTAATTGTCTTGTTAGCGACTTCGTTAACCATTGCCGCTTTAACTAAGACAATTTCTGTTACACGCACAAATAAAACAGCAATGGTAAACGAAGTCGCTGGAAACCTCGGCATATATTTCCAAGTATTTTCCTACAAACAGTTCGCCTCCATTTCGCACTCACTAATTTTTTTTTATTTGCCTTATTTTGTTTTTACTCAAATAAACAAACTGTTATCAGTTTAATATTCGTGTTTTTATTCTTCATTTCCTCTCGTCCTCGCAAAGGCTATGCCACAAAATTAAATTAACATAATATTGTTATTCCGAAGGACGTGGCGGGAACGCCTTCCCAATTTCCCCGCGTAGCTGTAAAGTACAAAAATTATTACGGAGTTTTATTCAAATGTTTGGATATAAATTTACTTACTTTGTTTATTTGCATGTTTTCCGCTAGCTTTTATGTAGAGTGTACAGATTAACAACCTACCGTAATACCTACTCATAAGGACGATTTTACAACCAATATCCTGCTAAAGTATAGGGAGTTAGTTTGGATTTTTTGGTAATCAATACATAGTATAAAATAAAGTCGCTTCCCGCGTCTGTCCCTATGTATGCTTATATCTTTAAAACTATGCAACGGATTTTGATGCGGTTTTCTTTAATAGATAGAGTGATTCAAGAGGAAGGTTTAAAAGTATAATACATGCACAAAATAGTAATAGGTTAGGCGGTACGAAGTTCGCCGGGTCGACTAGTTAGCTATAAACTGAGCTATGACGCAAGTATAGATCTAATATTATTAACCTCTTTGAAGGCTATATTCAGTAGAGTACCCTTAATTACTGCTCCATGGCTCAGTTGGCAGTGATGTGGACTGAGTAAGCGTGTGCTCGATTCCCGGGCGGGGCGAATATTGATATGATGAATATCGATGTTCGTTTCCGGTCTGGGTGTGATGTTCGACTCTGTGTGTATTTCGGGCACCCTAGATACAGGTTCTTCCTAGTTAGGAACTCTGAGTGTGTTGTGTTTTTGTTATTATTATTATTAATTAATGTTGAGAAAAAATTCAGGCCGAAAAAACTCTAGGCTACATTAAGGGACACGCGGGGCGTCGTGCGGTTGCCGACGCGTCTCCTTGTTTGATATCGCACATCAAACACAGGCCTATGTTTTGACGTTGAAGCGTTGAATGGAACGACGCGCAGCGGCGCCCGCGGCGATGCCCGGATCGACTGTGCCAACGTTTCTCCGTAATCGGTCTCAATACATTGCTATAGGTACGTTTGATTCTATTGCAGCACGCTTGGCACGACGACACCCCGCGCAATCCCCGCGTATTCGTAAATGCGTCCTAAATGAAGAAAGAAATATCTAATTATGCAGCCTTATTCCGGGGACAGATTGCCAATCCATTCTGATAGCCATTAAAACCGTAAATCATAGCAAAATATCAGGAAAAGTCAGTAAATTATTGATAAAAGAGTAAAATAAAGCGCTAGCGACTGTGTTTGAGCATTTTTTATTTATAGCTTTAATTATGAACGAACACAATGCCCGGCTGCCCGGATAGGGCTGCGGATCTTCCGTTTTGTTTCGCGGCGGTCGGTGGGGCGGTTTTAAATCAAGTTTGCATGAGAGCTGATTCGGAATTGCTAGCACGAGCTTAGATTTTATAATTTTTTTCGAGTTTTATGATATAATTTTTTATGTTTTTACTATAGAATCTGATTGAATTTCGAAGCTTTAAATTTCGAAGAAATTGTTCTAAATGTATTAATTGAAGAAAATTGTAATTAAATTTCTATAATATCAAGATAAATATTGTACTTATGTGTCATATTGACAAAATCGGTCCGTATTTTAAAAGAACCCTGGAACAAATATCATAAGGAAATTGTATACATTGCATTTTTTTTTTTCGATTTATACCGGGTGTTTCTGACAAGGTGGTAATAAATCCAAGGAGGGCTTCTGCTCACCATAACTAACAACTTTCTCAAAGCAACATGGGTCGAAATCTCAAAAAAATAACAGCCGTTTCATTTCGAAGAGATTTCGATCCATGTTGCTTTGGGAAAGTTGTTAGGTATGGTGAGCTGAATCCCTCTGTGTGTCCTCAATGTGTTGGTAAGCGCATAACTCAACAACGCCTGTACCAATTTTAACAATTTCTTTTTTTAAATGTTCGTTGAAGTCCAAGGATGGTTTTTACGGCCAGAAAAATTCGAATAATTACCAGGAAAACAACATAGTAATAGGTTAAGCGGTACAAAGTTCGCCGGGTTGACTAGTATTTCATAAAACAATACAAATCAATACATAGTATAAAATAAAGTCGCTTCCCGCGTCTGTCCCTATGTATGCTTATATCTTAAAAAATATGCAACGGATTCTGATGCGGTTTTTTGCAATAGATAGCGTGATTCAAGAGGAAGGTTTATAAGTATAATAAATGCACAAGATAGTAAAAGGTTAGGCGGTACGAAGTTCGCCGGGTCAACTAGTTGAGTATAAAGCTATTCTGATTTTTTATTAAGCTATTTCTAACATTGTGCTAGCAATACCGCGACACTCGTCTTGTATTGTTGTTGTAATCAAGTTAAAAATTCCGCTCCTTATTTATGGTTTAGCTAGATTATTTAATATTTTGCCCTTTGTGGTTAAACTTTGGCAATCTCACTTAAATATTATTTAATCAAAGCGCGTTTTTAATAACAAAAAGTTGATATTAAACATTTAAGAGGTAATTTTTTTTCCCGTTCCCGTGGCAGTTTCAGGAAATGTGTCTTTACTAGTGTCTGACAGTCACGGACTTGTTTAGCGTAATACTTCCTATATTTCAAAAAAGCTCTTGCTGCAAACAAAGTAGGTATACTTAATATTAGTTGATTTTTCTCAACAGAATGTTAACTTCAGCAACAAAAACAAAGTTAACCATCAATTATGTAAAATTCAAATCTGAAAAAAGCACGGTTAGTTTTCCCGATAAGGAAAAAGAGCAATAAGCAAAATGTTTCCCGCTCGTAATCAGGTCACGGGGGAAAAACCTTTAGCTCTAAAGTTTCTGCTTTGTTCCTTTGATACGTTAGTGTACCTAGGTTTATAACTCCTATAGACTTATTAAATTTAAACAGCCTGGGGGTAAAGTCTCATCTATACCAATATTATAAACAGGAAAGATTTGTTTGTTTGTTTGTTTGTAACGAATAGGCTCCGGAAATACTGAACCAATTTGAAAAATTATTTCACTGGTAGGAAGCTACATTAACCCCGAGTGTCATAGGCTATATTAGATTTTCAAAAAAATTAGCGATCCTTACCTAAACTCAAATAATGTAACCCAAGGCCAAGGTGCAATATTTTTTCCGTTGTTTACATATTTTGACAGGTGGTTTGTTGTTGTTGTTTGTTTTTTATTCGGCCGTTCTGGGCAGTCAAAAGAACAAAGTCTATAGATCCAAGTCTTTTGTAATATCTTATATTCTATGGCGTAACGAAGTAAGCGGGGAAAGCTCGTTATTAAATAAAATCGATTCGTAATCGTTTTGTAAGCGATTTTCTAAGCCATTACATTACTAAATATAAGGTTTTAAGTAGTCTAATTGACTTACAATAAGAGATACCTTGTATAAAAAAAAAAAATATATATACGCGACGAATTGAGAACCTCCTCCTTTTTGTTTTTTCGTCGGTTAAAAATGAATTGTGGTTAGTTAGTCTCGCTAAAACTCGAGAACGGCCGGGCCGATTTAGCTGATTTTGGTTTTGAAATGTTCGTAGTAGTCCAGGGAAGGTTTAAAAGGTGAGAAAATATGGAAAAATGGAGGGAAAGTTAATAAAAACAACAATTTTATTTTTCATAAAAAAAACGAAGGGCGCGATACAAAGTTCGCCGGGACAGTATTGAATAAATATTTTTAAAATTTATTTGTTTTTATTTTATCATTCGCTTGGTTATGTAATGTAAATGCACCGTAACTTTTGTGTGTATAAAGAAAATATTTTTATGGAGTCGGAATCGAATGAGCATTTACTCGATTTATACACAGTTACTTTTTTATCGTGGAGGAAAATTTAAGCCCCGGTAGGCCTGTTATATAAAAGACCGATTCCTGAAAACATAATCAAAAAATAATGAACCGTGCTCACTTGAGGTACTTCAAAAGTTTATGTATAAAAAAACTAAAAACGTTTTGTAGCATCAGAGAAATAACCTACGGTGGCTTAGCTGGTGCCAGGCGAGAGTGGAGGGCATGTGCAGGGGGGTGAAAAAGAAGTCCATCAGCCTTAAATAAGTTTTTTTATTTTCTAAATTAAAAAAAATAAATTCAAAAAAAAAAAAAAGTTTTTTTTAGTCATAATCATGCAAAAATAACCGTGTATAAATAAACAGAAACGCAATTTACTCGTATTCTGCTTTTAATTAGGTGTGTGTTGTTCGTTTATTAGTATTACATAAGTCTGCAACGGGAATACATTTCACGGGCAGGCAAGCTCTCGCGTCAGACAGCCAGAGCGCGTCCTTTGTTAGTAGCGACAAAAGGACACGCTTTGTTTGACCTAGTAAATTAAATTTTGCTGCTCCGTAAAATTACTTAAGACCATCGCAGATATGGCGAGCCGCGGCGAATATACAGGATAACTATTTGAATTGCGGCCGTAGCATGACCGACCATTTGCAGAAATTTTATGTCACATTTTGACCTCTTTTGCCCTGGGAGCATGACCGACCATCGAATCTTACATCTAAATGCGGGAAAATGTAGGTATGGAGTATAGTATACTGTTAGTATAAAGTATAGTAAATAGTTTTATATAGGTACCGCACTTTAAATATTTACAACACTGCATTGTCTGCTTCTAACATCGACTTATTTAATTACCACATAGTTTCATTTAAAGGTAAAATTGTTAAATACTACAAAATTTAAAACAAAATAATTATTAATCCTAGGTTGTAAACACGTATTCTGCATACCGATGTCTCTTAATTTAACATGGATTGTTTAATACCACTTCATTTTACTTTCACGTTTGTTTCTCAACAATTTCTCTAGTTTTTAAGATTACTTTTTTTGTAAAACTTTATCGGCTCTCTAGGTCTATTTGTTAGTTAAGTTTTTTTTTTGTTTTTCTCGTTGTTACCATGACTGTATGTTGCCAAAATAAAATAAAAAAAAATAAAAAAAATTGAGATTTCGACCCATTTTGATTAGGGAAAGTTGTTAGGTATGGTGAGCTGGAATCTCTCCACTATTTATTACCGCTTTGTCAGAAACATGTATATCGAATCATTGCACCTACCTCAGAGATGTGCTCAGACACGATCGATACCGTCTTCTCCAAATTATAATGATGGGCAAGAAGTAGGTAAAAGACGCGCTGGTAGAAGAAGGAAGTCGTGGCTCGCCAACATCAAGGAGTGGACAGGAGTTGCCAGCGTAGAACAACTTTTTCGACTGTCAGGAGAGAGAGAAGCATTTGCGGAGCTGACGGCCAACCTCCAGTAGAGAAAAGGCACTGAAGAAGCGCATATTTGTTTTTACTTCAGGACCCTTGACCTTTAATAACATCGCCTTAATTATACCCCGAGGTCGTTATAGCACCGAGGGCACTAAGCTGTGGCCTAGGGGTCAAACAGACCCTTCGGTTGACCACACTTAAGGTGTGTAATTGTAAGCTCTTTACCCCCAAATACTTGAATCTTTAGGCTATTAAGTATTCTGTACTTTGGGGCTAGTCATAGTCAGTAAATAAAAATAAAAAGTTATAAAGTAATTACTCTCACTTTCTTTACACATTCATGGAATTTCTAGACGATTAAGATTATCTATGATAGCAAATACTCCTCATTTCTAAGTTTTTGATTATGTATTAACTCTTAACAAATTTTTTCTTTTGTTACAAATGTATAATGTCTATTATATTTTGTAATTTTTTATTTTTTGCATACCCAATAGGGTCTACAATTGAAACCTTTAAATGTACAATAATATCTGTACTTGAACATTGTAGAAGGCAAAATAAATATATTGAGTACAATTGTTTTTATTAAAAAAAAAAAAAACTACCAAGATATTTAAATATGGAAATTAAGGCCTGGCGGTGTTATCGTTAGTTAATGAATTTACTAATATAAAGTCTTAACGTCTTCTTTTAAAGTATTAAGAATCAAGTATCTCATGTTACTTTGTTCTCACAAGATGGTGTATGGGATTTTTTGACAGAGAAAACACTCCTATAACTCGTTTACATAGATTACATAGGTACTTACAGTGATGTGAAATAATAATCATTATCATATTCTAAACAAAGCTCTAACTAGCCAAACTACTATGCCATAGTAAACCACTATGAACAAATCCTTATACCACCCACTTAACCCCCTGTCACCCTTTTTAGTACCCACCCTGGGCTCTAATTCTCTTATGTTATCACTGTTAAGGCTCAAACAGACGAGCGAAAGTGTGTCGGCAACGACTTACGACGTACAATCTTCTAGTTACTTGACTTAGCACAGAACAAGAGAGAGAGAGCATCTTCCTTGTTCTGTGTGACTTAGACTGTCGCACGACTGCTGCCGACACGCCCTGCAGTACCGGGCCGAAGAATAGGACTGAGGTATCCCCTGCCTGTCGTAAGAGGCGACTAAGAGGAGACACCGGGATCGTTGGGTGCACGAGGCGGGGGCCTCGTGTGGTCATATAACGGCCCCGAGAAGGACGGCGGAACGTGGTGTCCCGATTCCGTCGTCGAGCGTAGGAAGAGCCATCCGCGCTCAGGGGGGACTACCACCACCTGTCTCCCCGAGATGAGGCTAATCAGACAATGCTGGAGGTAGTTGCGGAGTTGAACACGATCGAAAGATCACCCGTGACCCCCTTGCCAACAGCCGAGATGGACACCGACGGGGTTTTAGTGGGTGCGAACCCCACATAACCCTGCGACTCCCCCCGGGGGACTCGTAAGGAGTTTCCCCGCCTAAAAAAACTGCTGCCGACGACGGTCGCGCGGCCGTCGCCGATCGCGACACACTGTCGCTCGTCTCTTTGATCCCCTACGCTGACGTTCACAGGCGAGCCGCAACGTTTTTTTCCGGTCTGGGTGTAATGTTCGTCTCTGTATATGTTTCGGGCACCCTAGGAACAGGTTCTTCCTAGTTAGTGTGATGTGTTATTATTATTATTATTATTATAGGCAAGCGAAAGCAAATTGGTAGATTTACACAAATTTCAAATTTCCTTGGAAACTCTGCAACTAATCGTGCTTTAGAGAATTAAAGCATAAAATTAGACGTGAATTTGACAATTGTCATTACTTTTTGTGCTTTCGAAAATAAAGGAATTCGGGCCCAGGACAGTTAAACTCTGTTACGTTAGTGCGAGTATCATTTTCGCTATTACCACAATATGTTGTACCAAAGCTGAACTCTATATGGACTATAATAGAGGCGGAAATAGCTTGTAAAGGCTCTATTCCAAAAGATGCCATATCATAATTGAAATTTACATTATGGTTGGAGGTAAACCCACTTTACGTTGAACAGAACCTTTCTTTGGTAATATGCTGTTATATTTTAGGTGTAGGTATACTAATAATATCTCTCTACCCAGTGAGAATCTATACTTACTAACCCATTTTTTTTTTCAAATTCTATTCTCGGGGCCATTTGATGAGAGAGTCCGTCCTTCGCACCTACGACCCCAATAACCCCTTTTAGTCGCCTTTTAAGGTCGTAAACCTATTCTTACGCCAGAGTCTACAGGGTGTATTTTGATTCCAACTGCTGGTCAAAGGCTTTCCTCCTTCCTTAAGTCAAAAGTAAAAAATGATATATTTAATATAGGATACAATATATCACTTATTGAAAGTCAATTAGCTTAATCTAATTGGTATTGATACCTTATTTGGTAATGTATCCTATACTGCGAGAGGCAAACCCCCTTTTGTTATCCCTTTCTTCTCTACGCTGTAGAATCATTTGACAGAGGAGGGCTCGTTTGGGGGCGTCTCCAGGCGACCATTGTCGTAAGGCAAGGCAAACATTTGTTTGCCTGAGCCAATTAGTGGGCACCCTGAACTACCTCGCCTCTATCAGTATAGGATACTTTACGAAATACGGTATCAATATTAATTAGATTAGTCTAATTGACTTTCAATAAGCGATATCTTGTATCCTGTATTGAATAAATCATTTTTTACTTTACTTTACTTACAAAGTAGTCCAGGGTGCCCTCCAAGCGGCTCAGACAAACAAATGTTTGTCTTGCCTTACGACAATGGTCGCCTGGAGAGGCCCCCAAACGAGCCCTCCTCTGTCAAATGATTCTACTCCCTTTCTCAATGATTTTACAGCGTTCAAGTTTATTTACTCGTGACATCATTTTATTGATTAGAGGATTTACTTTGATCTTCATGTTTTTCTTTTTCAGCTTTCGCATTGATTGCTATTGACAAGCCCTTTCCGTTTTTCCCTTTTATCCTGTTTATTTGAGCCCTTGATTGATAATTTTGTTAGATTTTAAGTCAGACTAGAGGCTGCCCCGCGGTTTTTCCCGCGCAGATTTCTCATAAATACAAAATTCCCGTTTTTTCCCGTTCCCGTGGGAATTTCAGGAAATCTTAGTGCTCACCTACAAAGGAACCTACATGCAAAATTTCAGCCCGCTACGCCCAGTAGTTTCGGCTCTGCGTTGTCTGTCAGTCAGTCAGTAACGGAAGAGTTTTATATATATTGATAGATATACATGTTTGTTCAGTGACCTATTTATCTATAACTAGTCGACCCAGCGAACTTCGTATCGCCTAACCATCACTATGTTGTGCATGTATTATACTTATAAACCTTTCTCTTGAATCACTATATCTGTTTAAAAAAAACGCATCTAAATCCGATGCGCATAGATTTAAAGATTTGAGCGAACTTTGTTTTATACTATTTGTATTGATGATGATATAAAAATGAATCGCATGTGTTGGAAAGTGAAAAGCGCTTAATTCAACAAGGCCTGAACCAATTAGTTTAAAAAAAATGTTCGTTGAAGTCCAAGGATGGTTTTTACGGCGAGAAAAATTCGAATAATTACCGGGGAAAAAACATAGTAATAGGTTAGGCGGTACAAAGTTCGCCGGGTCGATTAGTATATTTATAAAATTGTATTGTTGTTTGTTTCGCTAAACTAGTAAACTAGCTGTTTTGTATTTAAATGTCGTAATCCAGGTAATAAAATATGGACTATTCTATTGGCACAAAGTCGCGGGTACAGCTAGCCATATCCATACTTCCATCTAACATTATAATTGCGAAAGTAACTCTCTTCGTCTAAACTACTGAACAGATTTAAATGAAATTTGGAGAGATAGTCAAATCCTGTGAAAAGACATAGGTTACTTTTAATCCCGAAATTCCTACGGAAACGGGAATTTTTGGGAATTTGCAGGGAAACTACGCTGGCGTAGTATAGTTATAATCGTGTAAACTTATATTCTTACCGTATTATTCATAAAGATACTGGAGGTCTACTTCTCTGGTTTGTTGTATGGTAAATACGTGACATCCAGTCCGCATTGACATACGTCAAATAACTAAAATGCTCTTTAAGTTTTTATGAATAACAGCGTAAGTCGATACGAAATTTGCCGGGTCAACTAGTATTATATAAAACAAAATACCATCCGTGCTCTATATAATTTTCCAATAACTTAATTATACTAATGCTGGCGGAAAATGTATCATGTTAAAGCCATTAGACCGGCCAAATTTACGTAAATTAACGTAAATTCAGCTAGTTGGGTTCAATTTGTAAAATTCAGCTGGGTTCAAACTCAAAACTACTTACGGCATGACGGGGTCACCAACTAATTTCGTTACATCTGGGACTCTCACTTTGAAGGGTCTGAGAAACTTAATTATTCTGCAGAGACAATTCATTTATATTATCTCAAATCCAGTCATCAATACATAGTCGCTTCCCGCGTCTGTCCCTTTATATATGTCGTAGTAAGATTTGATAATTAGGTTTTTTGCAAAAAAAAACTAGGGATTTTGCGAAAACCCGGAAAATTTGATATAAGCATTACTTTTTTTCAATCATCCTGACATAAAGCAATTTTTTTGGCAAAAAACCTAGTATACTTAATTTGAAAACTTTGAAACCTTCCTTAACTCTGATTGGCTAGATTATTGCTTGCTGGTAAACTCTTATTCTGATTGGTTCTCTG
Source organism: Euspilapteryx auroguttella (assembly GCA_951802225.1). Classification (NCBI taxonomy): domain Eukaryota; kingdom Metazoa; phylum Arthropoda; class Insecta; order Lepidoptera; family Gracillariidae; genus Euspilapteryx; species Euspilapteryx auroguttella. The sequence continues at coordinate 13,950,866 of OX637646.1, read as the reverse complement.
TAGCGTCAAAGGATATTTTAAAAAACCAACTGCTTATGTCAGGATGATTGAAAAAAAATTAATGCTTATATCAAATTATCCGGGTTTTCGCAAAATCCCTAGTTTTTTTGCAAAAAAACATATTATCAAATTTTACTACGACATATACACGGTTACTTTTTTATCGTCGAGGAAAATTTAACACACGATAGGCCTAGTTATACAGGACTGATTCCTAAAAACAAAATTGAAAAATAATGAACCGTGCCCACTTGAAGTACTTCGAAAGTTTTTATAAAAAAAAACTAAAAACGTTGTCTAGCATCAGAGCAATGGCCTACGGTGGCTCAGCTGGTGCCAGACGAATTAGGGGGTGGAGGGCACTGCGCAGGGGTTTGAGCAAGGGGTCCATCGGCCTTCAATAAGTTTTTTTTTATTTTGAAATTTTCAAAAAATACACGGCGCACAGGTGGCTGCGCGGGCGCTTAAAAACATTAACATTAAAAGCGACCGGAACCCCAACCCCTTTTTATCTTACCGAAAAAAATCTCAAAAACAACTTTTTTGCAGATGGTACCGCGAAACAGCAGGCGGCGCCCTCCGAGAAATACGCGAAAGCGAGAGAGGAACACGGTACCGTCAGCACAAAAACATCCTCGGCATTTCAAGAGTGGAAATCCAAGATGGCGGCCGGTGGGCTTGCCGGGCATCCAATCCCCATGGGCATGCCACTCAGCGAGTTCTGCTGATCGTGCATCAATACTTGGCTGCTCATGTTGAGCCTACTGTACAGGTATGGGTTTTTTTGATAAAATTCATCCTCTGTGTCACAGTATAATATATAGTACTACATACAGTATGGGCACTCCCTGCCTCCCTCAGCAAGTGCGGCTTCCCAGCGCTCGGTTAGCTCTCAGTTACCGCTCAGTACAAATAGCACGTCTTCTCTCACTCACACAAGCATGATACGCGTGCACGTACACGAGTTCCGGCGTGCGCAAAGCAATGCGCTTTTTTCTATAAAGTGTCCGAGGTGTTATTTGACTGTGTTAAAATATAACTCATACTAAAAGCCTATGTAGTCGTCACTCTTTTTTGCCCAGATCGTACGATCTACGATGCTTTTTTTGCCATACAATGAGTTCAAAAACCATTATTATTCTTCGATAACTCGCTAGCTATTATAATTTTAACGTAGCTGTATGGCGTAGCTCAACGCGTATACTTTAGCTACGCGCGTACAGCTACGTCGCATTCATACGCAAAGATGCTACGCTGCTACGTCCGACCGACTGACCGTTTTCGTCTGGAACTATTTGCAGCTTGATAAACGCCGGTTATGATGCCTCTGTGCACAGAACAAGAGAATACAATAGAAATAGCATCATGAGCTTTTAGTACTGAAACCAGTGTGTCCAAACTCACACATATAAACCAAACGCTCACTATGAAATCCAAGCTACCATTGGTGATTAACGACGAAGCCGAAAAGATCTACATCACAAAACTTTGAAGTATACTATGAACCTTTTTTACAAATAAACAAAGATCAAAATCAAATAACAATTATGAAATACTTAAGATAATGATGACATACATATGATAAAATAATGAAATTAGGTTTTTCCAAAGACATGGTAGAAAGCTATACATCCTCTTTTCTTTAAAATCCTCACGCATTGTTCCTAGTTTTACTATTCGACGCTAGATGTAACTACAGCTTTTGTACTACCGCTACTAAACACTAGGTGGCTACGTCGAAAAATTAGGGATGTACATATTGTGGGAGCAAGTTTGTCGATGAGCAAAACCTATCGATATACTACTTTCTTTCATTATGGCTACAGTTAACAATTACTTTTTTTTAACGAAAAACTATGGGTATTCTACGCAAACGGCCTTCTTGGTGATTGGCGATGTATTGGTATTATCATATGAAAAAACCAGTCGCTCATAGAACAAAGTTTATTTTAGTGTACAGTTTAATTTTTATTTATTTCCAATTTTGTTTTGTATTCAACAGTTATGCTTCGCATAAATAGAGATTCAGAAATAAAAATGTGTTTAGTTATAAAATAGTATATACCTACAGTACTGCAAAAGTTATAATGCGCATAGAAATCTTCGTCACTGTTCGACAACGGTCGTATTCCCAAGCGACGGAAGACGATATGTATTTAAGGAGGTTAAGTGCATTTTCTGTATGCGTAATTTAGTAGAATTATGATTTTTGATTCAGGTGTTTCTGTGAAATCGACAATTAGCGAATCTGCATGCGCATTATTAATTTTTTAGTAAGTACTGTACTTTAAATGAAGCTTTATTTTAACCAAAGTAAACAATTTAGGTGGATGGGTAGATAGACCAATAAAACAAGATGGGTTTTATATTTATATTATTTTATCTTATTTAATATCGAAGTACTTGCTTATTTATTACTTGCCTTAAACTCTCAACTAATCTTGGTTTTTTTAATACATAATATTTAGCATTTTTTCTTCTCTAGGTATTGTTTATTGAAACTCCTCTTAGCTTAAGAAGCTTTCATGATGGCTCCATCTTCAAGTTTATGCTTAAGTGTATTAGGTTCTGTGCTTGGCCCAAGGTGATCCAGTAACAGAGGCTGTAAATAAATGAAAAGAAAAATAAAATATAGCACACTATAAGAGTGACGACTTGTCTTTATACAGTACTAGTCGACCCGGCAAACTTCGTACCGCCTAATCTATTATTAGAACGTGCATGTTTTATACTTATAAACCTTCCTCTTGAATCACTCTATCTATTAAAAAAATCCGCATTAAAATCCGCTGTATTTTTAAAGATTTAAACATGCCTAAGGACTGATTGTAATATGATGATGATGCTAATATAATTTCATTCATACGCAAGAGTCTAAGTTGAAAGATTCATATAATTTCATTCGTATTCAAGAATTTAACTTTAAAGTAAATCACATTTCAAACCGAAAAAAAGGTAGAGGTTTTCAAGTCGAAGCGAATACCTATTTTTTTTTCACTGAAAATTGTTATTATCGATAGATTTTTATCATAGAAAATTATCGATAGATTTTCATCATGTTGAGCAATCTCTAACTGATTTCCATTATACTGTTGTCAAAATGTTCTAGAAAAAGTCATGAGTCTAATACCATAGATAAAGAAGAACGCTAAGAAGGTACAGTCACAGTCACAGGACACACGGGCTTCAATGAAAATTCAATTTTACTGCTCCATAATTAGGGTGTTTTCATTTTCTCAGTTATGGTTTTGTTTTCTTGTTCATGTATAATTTCAAATTTATTTAAAAATACAGTGAAATATTACTTACCGATGTAATGATACGGCATAATTAGTACTTTTAAGTCCCCAACTTTAATTTTTGCATTCCAACACAGCACAATATGGCATTTTAGTGGGTTTTTTTTTCATATTTTTCCTGGTGGTTTGTTTACAAGAAGCATAAAGCAACTGAGCTTATCAAATCTGTCAAAAACTACGCATAGGCAATGCAGAGCTAATGATAGGCACGCGGGCTCCGCCTACTCGCGATTTCTATTTAGAGAGAGAGAGCATCTTCCTTGTTCTGTGCCTCTGTGTGTGATGCAATATTATTTGAACATGTTAGTGTGAGTGAGTATGATGGTTAGGCTACATCATTAGTATTGTACTATGTATGTGTGTGTATGCCACAATTCGCCCCGGATCGTGACAAACGCGTCGGACGTCCGGTTTGCGGTGGCGCCAAAAACGAGGGCATTTGCTATAGTTAACGAATTTGGAGGAGCACAAAGTTAAATACCTATCTGTTTAAATAACTTGATTAACTACATAATTTATTAGTCAATAAATACTGGCTGTTTCTGACAAGTCGGTAATAAATTCATGTCTCAAAATCTACAACGGGGAAAACGTATGGGACTGCTGAGTTTTGTTTTGAGATTTTGATGTTACTTGGAGAAATTTGTTAGCTGTGACGAGCGAATTGCTCGATTGCTTCTAGACCCTGTGGCATAGAATTTAGAGTTCAGTTTAAATTTTTATCCTCTCAATATCTTTGCCGTGCCACAGCATAATAAATAGTACTACATACAGTATGGGCACACCCTGCCTCCCTCAGCAAGTGCAACGCTCTCGGTTACCTCTCAGTTACCGCTCAGTACAAATAAAGCAGCGTCGCACGTCTTAACTTACTCACACAAGCATGATACGCGTGCACGTACACGAGTTTCGGCTGTGCGCGAAACAACGCGCTTTTTTCCATGAAGTCTCTGAGGTGTGGCCACGCGTCAGCAAATGTGCACATTTCTACTTCTTTCATAATAAAAAAATAAATTAGTAGTAACAGCCCACTTTGGTTTTAAAAGAATAAAGAATTCTTTTAAAAGGATAAGTTTTTATGTAAGCTGAGAAGCGCTTTTAAAAAATTTAAAAGTTAATGAAGGAATAACAAAGCTCAGCAACTTTTTATTTTAAAAATATTTAAATTAAGATTTCTTGGACTTTTACGTTGTACATAACAAAGTTTAATGCTTTTCTTTTATGTGTTCCTCTCGTCTTTAGTTTTATTAATAATAAAAACGAGATCACACTGAGAATACACAAATAGGTAGATTCTGTATATTTAAGGTGCGCAAAACTTATACAAAGACATAAAAACACACCTAGACCTTTTTTTTAGGCGGGGAAACTCCTAACGAGTACCCTGCGACCCCGGGGAGAGTCACAGGGTTATGTGGGGTTCGCACCCACTAAAACCCCACCGGTGTCTATCTCGTCTGTTGGCAAGGGGGTCACGGGTGATATTTCGAAAGTTATGTTCAATTTCGCGACAACACACCTAGACCTAGAACAGAACCAGAAAACGAATATGAATATCCATCGTAACAATGTTCGCCCTCACGGGAAATCAAACCAGAGATTCAAGTATCATAACCAAATTAACAATGAAAATTCGATGAAAATTAAAGTATTCGAAAACCATTGCTACTCTTCTTAGGGTCATAATTCTTGCCCCAGGTAATAAACAGCGGTGAGACAGCAATCCTTAACTGTACCTGGTCTGGCTACCCAATTCCTCGCCTGGAGTGGCTTCACAACGGCGTTCCAATCAGCCCAGGAGTCAGCTCCAGCAGGGTTAGGGTCACCAGCAATGGGGAGCAGCTGGTAGTGAAGAATGTCCAGAGAATAGACCGTGGTGTTTACCAGTGCATGGCAAGGAATGAGAGAGATTCTGCTCAGGCCAGTGGAGAGATCAGACTTGGAGGTGAGTGGTTTTAAGAAATACAGATCATAGCGTCATAGAAGATAATGAGTTATGAAGGCTAGAGATTAGAGGAGTAGGTAAAAGTTGAAGTATCAGTGTCAACCGAAATTAGAATTTAATGATTAAGATCCACTCTGGCTTAGAAAATATTAAGTTATGAAGGCAGGCAAGAGAAAAGTAGGTACCTTTTTAGGTTAAGGAAGCAATTGGGATAAAGATCAAAAGTACCAGTCAAAGCAAGATTCAACCTTATCAACCAAAAGTTTTAAACCTTAGGTAGCGTACTTGAATTCCCCTTAAATTTTGAGGAGTACTAGTTAGAACAACTTCTTTGTACATGCTGCTTGCGATTTCTGGGGCAGGAGCACTCGAGCTAGAATATATGCTTTTTAATCCTCCTATAACTTCCTTCTCAAATCTAATCCCAGATTTTCTTTCACAGACACAGCACCAGAGCTCCAATACACGTTCATAGAGCAAGTCCTGAGGGCTGGTCAGGTCGTGACCCTCAAGTGTTCAGCTACCGGGTCGCCCCTGCCTCATTTCACTTGGCAACTGGATGGACAGCCATTGAATACCATGGCTAGGGGACATAGGTATGGTATAATATGCTATCTTTTTCTTCTGAAAATTCGTTGAGATTTTTAATGTTTTCTACACTAACTAGAATTTTAGATTAAAAAAAAAATAGTAAAATTTATAAGGAGATTCCTCCAGGTATTTGTTGAATTTTACGTTGTTTAAGTAGTTGAATGTCTGAGTGAAATATTTTATACTTACAAGAATATACTGTTGCAAGGAGTTGGCGCCATCGATGGTTAATGCATGGGTCTGTTAAGCATAACTCGTGTGGCGTGACAGCTTTTCCGCATATAGTGTTCTGTTATTTGGGCTAGTATGTGCTTTTGTATTTACTTGTTGGTTTGCCATTTACTTCTCTGGAGCCGCATGGGGGACGACCCTGGACCACATTGCTTCTTGCAGTATAGGATGTGTGGCGTTCAGGAGCCACTATTAACTATATCATTTGTGGCGTTCAGGAGCCACTATTAACTATATATATAAATATTATATAGTAATAAAATAAGTATCACTTTGGATGTACATCGTGGTTGGAGCGCACTCCCTAGACGTGCGCTCTGCCCGAGCGTCAGACTTGGACTGGCAGCCGCACGACAGCCGTGCGAGAGCGCGGCGGGAGGGCGCCACCAACACCGGATAGTAACCATTTATTAGGACACCACATCTCTTCCTTTTTACAAGATTTAGATTTACAATGTTATATCAAAAGAAAGTACCTTTAACATTATTTGTTATTCTTGGTTACACAACATTAAAATTATTTTAAGTTACACAATTAGGTTGCTATCTATTTACATGTGTGTTTAAAGTTACTTAAATTTTTACAAAAGTAACTCAAAAGTATACAAAGGATAAAATTTAAGCAATCACTGAAATGTCATTGTGCCTATAATGCAAAGATTATTTGTTTCCTTCATTAACTGTTATTGGCACCTAACTAATTTTTAGTTTCTATACCACTCCAGTATACCTATCTCTTTTTGTGACATTTTAGCATTATCCTTTCATCTTATTTATAATAAATATTTAATTTACATTTCCTATCTCATTATTATTTTACATGATTGATTTCTCAATTCTCGATCGTTTATTATTTCTACAATTTACTTGTATTTGAACATAACATAAACTTATGCACTTAGTAGAGGTCTGAATTAATCGTTACAGTACATGGACCCTCATGGGCGCTACAAGTTTAAATGTAGTTTGACAACAAAATTTTCTATAAGTAGTAAATACCAAAACAATAGGAACTTTAAAAGTCATATTTTTTATAATCGATACAGATTAAGAAACATTACAGTCGTCATTGTGAAGCTCCAGCGAATTACATGACAACTGTGAGATTGGAAAATGTATTTGTTATCTGTTATAATTATTTGTACTGAACGTTAAAACATGTGGGTATTTTATAGTAAAACTTTACTAAAAATTTACCTTAAAAGGCATACAAATGATAACCATTATTTATATTCTCGTGTCACTCTTAGGTAAAAGTAATGCATCAAATTGTAAACATACTAATACCTAATCTCTACGACGTGGTCATGACATTCGCCAGCTACCTTTACCCCGGCTTCATGCCTCAGTGCTTCTTTTGGCCTGGCTTGCCCACGTACATGACACAAGTCCTACTCATTGTTGGCGGTACTTGAATGGGGCACTGCGGGTTCAAGCCCCGATCAGGCTGTAGTATACTACAATAATCTCTAGGTACCTAATAACTATATACCTAATAACTTTTGGTTAGGCTTTTTTATGTAATGTTCTTCTTATTGAATATTTTCAGTTTCATTTCATTTACTTAAAATAAAATCTAAGGTAGGTGTGAAATTTAGCTTGATAATACTGACAATAATGAGAATTTCAAACACTAATTGTTGAACTATTCATTAAACTATTAAGCTTCAAGAATCACAGCATTGTTACAAGTATTTTGCCACTAACGCTGTGTTCGATCCTTTACTCTTTACATTATGTTCCTGACACTACATTATATACAACCTAACCTTTTGCACTAACTAAAGGGGTACATTGTAAGGTCTTTAGATAACTTTTTCTATAAGTAAGTAAATCGTTTTACCAAGAGATTCATCCATACATTACATCAAAGTATATTTCTGCATTACGTACCTAGTTTAGTTTGCAGAGATATTAAAGCTTTACTTTTTTTTTTTTTTTTGTGATTAAAATTTTGAATGCAATATTTAGTATAAAAATTGCTATTGTATTCATTAGAAATACTAACTAACTTTATACAAATATATTATCATTTCACTTTCTAACAAAACTGTAACTCTGTGGCATCTATTTTCAAGATAACATTGAAAATAGAAAATTGAAAAATAATTTATTCATATAAATATGCAGAAATTATATACATATTTCTATGATAATAAAATCTACATATTTATTACCCATTGCATGTATTGCATTAGTTCTCAAGATCCTCATTTGGATCATCAATAACGCCTGTGGCTACTTTAGTTTCATAAACTGATCTTGTGTTTTCCTTGCTTTGACTATAAGTCCAGCTAGATGGTCTGTGTCTTGTTTTCAGATTAAAATAAAAATTGCTATAATTAGTCACTACTAACACTAAATATCGATAAATTTTTAGTGAGTTGAGTAGTAACATTTTCAGCTTCAAGGAAACTATTTGGTTTAAGGTACAATTTTGCATTACACAAACTACCTCTTTATCAATTGTAGGTACAGTCACGGACTAGGATGCCGTAACAGATTTGTCTATGGTTTCGTCAACCCTAGACTGTATTGCCAAAGAACAAGAGCTATTTTGCAATACAGAAAAACCGGAAGTGTTACGCCGATCGTGTCCGCCACTGTACCATTTAGCATGTGAGCCAAACGACTTCTTTGGAGATTTTAGGTGCCATTTAGCATTTGCCTAACTACCTCCTTGTACACTTAAGGTACTATTTAGCATTTAGTTAAACTACCTCTTTGTACACTTTTGGTACCATTTAGCACGAAGCCAAACGACCTCTTTGTCCCTCTCAGGTACCATTTAGCTTTTGCCAAACTACCTCTTTGTACATTTTGGGTACCATTTAGCATTTAGCAAACTACCTCTTAGTCCATTTTAGGTGCTACTTAGTATCCCAACTAAGTTACTGTAAACCTATTCAAGAAAATTGGTTTAGCTGTATACCATCTAACAATAGGTAGCTCGACTACCTTTTCAGCTCGTCAATTGTCATTTTATTTCACTTTTGTTTTATTTTACGATCGTGATAATTTTGTTATCTACGCGCCTTCTTCTTCCTTTTTACAAGATCCAACCACGATGTACATCCAAAGTGATACTTATTTTATTACTATATAATATTTATATATATAGTTAATAGTGGCTCCTGAACGCCACAAATGATATAGTTAATAGTGGCTCCTGAACGCCACAAATGGCGACGAGGATGGGATACCACTCATAAAGACAAAATTACGGTAGATTTGAACATGGTTACGGTGTAGTTGGAGACACTGGGTAGCCTTGTATTTGTAGTCATTTCAAGTGCAAGATCATAAAATATCGTCTTAAGGCATTCCAGCATTTTATTAACACTACTGCAAATTATAGCAGTATTTTGAAAGCAACTTTGCTTATTTCAAGTAGCGGTACCTCGCAGTTTTTAACTACCTACGTACCTTTTTGCAAACCCATATTCTATTTTATTTTATGATCTCACACTGGATATCTTTAGCACTGACTTATTTAGTTTGTAAGTAACACTTTACTTACGTGTTTTATCCTCGTCGCCATTTGTGGCGTTCAGGAGCCACTATTAACTATATCATTTGTGGCGTTCAGGAGCCACTATTAACTATATATATAAATATTATATAGTAATAAAATAAGTATCACTTTGGATGTACATCGTGGTTGGAGCGCACTCCCTAGACGTGCGCTCTGCCCGAGCGTCAGACTTGGACTGGCAGCCGCACGACAGCCGTGCGGGAGCGCGGCGGGAGGGCGCCACCAACACCGGATAGTAACCATTTATTAGGACACCACAGGATGCATCTGTAGAGAGGTCATGGGTCTATCAGTGGATGTCTATTGGTTGTAATGATGATCTTATCTTGTCTTCATCTTATCTTGACAAGTCAGGTATAGTGTTGAGCAATAAGTATCCTTACGAGTGAGCTGGATCGAAGGTAATAGAGGAAGAGGCAGATCTCCATCTCGGTGGACCGACACCGTCAATGTGCTACCAAGATGAACATTCCCTTGGCCAAAACAGGAAAGCCTGGAAAACGCTCACTAAAGTAACTGATCTTGTTGGTCACGACCCTCAGCCATGAGGAATCGACAAGTAAGAAAGAAGATGCAGTATAGGATGGATTTGTAGGGAGGCCTATGTCTAGCGTCGCGGAGTTGAACATAGGGATCGAAAGATCTCCGCCGAGATGGAACCCGGCAGGGTTTTAGTGGGTGCGAACCCCACATAACCTTGCGCCTCCCCCCGGGGCTACAAGGTACTCGTTAGGAGTGTCTATCGGTTGTTAATGATGATCTTATTCTTATTTTCGTCTTAACTTGTTAACTCAGGTACAGCGTGGAGCAATTCGTATCCAAGCACGAGGTGGTAGGCTACCTTAACATCACAGCAGTCAGATCTGAAGATGGTGGACTGTACACCTGCAGAGCTGCCAACTCCCTGGGGGAGGTGGCTCATACATCCAGACTTAATATCTATGGTAAGTTCAATGGTAGAAAAACTTTAACCTGCATTAATTTTGCTAACGAAATTTGTTATATATAACATGTAGATAGGTATGTATTTACATGTTAATTTGTATGAGCATCTATCAGAATTAATAAATGAATGGAGAAAACAGGAAGTTAAAATTGTAGCATACCTCCACAGTATAGAAAATAAGTTAAATTGTCAAAAGAAAGGGCTATTCCTGTTATTATTATTATTGGGTGGGCATAAAGCCCGGCAACGTTGTACTGTTATTAATAAGTTTATTGGATTATTGTTTTAAAGCCCGCTAACAAAACACGTGGTTTCGGAATCAACGTTAAAAAAATAATCATTATTCCTGTAAAATATAGTGTGTGTGACAGACGGCATCATTTTTTCAAAAGTCAAAAGTAAACATTATTTTATTTAATTCAAGATATCACTTATTGAAAGTCAATTACACTTTATTCTAATTGGTATTGCTACCTTATTTGGTAAAGTATCCTATATTATGAGAGGCGAGGTAGTTCAGGGTGGTAAACAAAAGTATATAGTATCGTTCTTGGCAGTTAGTTTTATGGGACAAAAAAATTACCCTTTTATTATTGTGTGTATGTTATTATAATGGTAACCAACAAAGTCTCGGAAATGTTTAAACTAAAACTATGCAATCACTATCTGTAAAAACACTCTTGGATTGAAGTAGCATCAGAATGTCTAGGCTTTTGATTCAAACGAGACAGAGTTTTTGCGAGGGTTCAAAGAGCAGTTAAAACTAAAACAGGATAAGTGCACAAGGGAGACTAGGAACTATAGGTTCTGTATAAGTATAGTCATGTTTTTATAACTCGACCTACACCTCCACAATTGAAAAACGAAATTAATTTTGAATTCTGCCTATTTAAGCTGGAAGGTACTTCAGGTAGGAAGGTAATTTCTTAAGAGATTACCTAGTTCCTGGCCTCATCGGTTAAGATTTCAAACGCACGGCACAAAATTTATTCGTTTTGATATAGATGCCTGAGTGTATTTGTATGTGTTCCGGGCACCCTTGATACAGGTTCTACCTAGTAAGGGGCGCTGAGTGTGATGAGTTATTAAACAAACAGTGATATCTGACATTAAATGTAGCAGAATAATTAACGAAGGAATCGAATTATAATAGCAAAGAAAAAATGGAAGTGTCTTATTGTGAACAACAATCAATGCGAAGGTTGAACAAGAAAAACAATGTAAAGATATTTTTTTAGATATATATACGTTTTATCTACCTTATGATACGTTAATTTACTAATTGTTTCCGAAACTTGATTAACAACGGAACCCTAAAAAGAAATAGTACGTTAAACAAAGCAAAAGCAATACGTGTCGGATTGCCTCAGCCTGCAGGCGATAGACAAATTAGTGAACGAACATGGCGGACTGAAGTGGGCTCGGCAATTTGCATTGACACGGGAGAGTCGGCAGAGTGTGATGACGCCTGATGATGCTATGCATTAGGTACGAGCTTTCCCGGCTTACTTCGTTACGCCATAGAATATAAGATACTACAAAAGACTTGGCTCTATAGACTATGTTCTTTTGACTGCCCAGATTGGCCGAATAAAAACAAACAACAACAACAACAAACCACCTGTCAAAATATGTAAACAACGGGAAAAATATTGCACCTGGGTTATATTATTTGAGTTTAGGTAAGGATCCCCAATTTTTTTTATAATTTAAATTTAATATAGCCAATGACACTCGGGGTTAATGTAGCTTCCTACCAGTGAAAGAATTTTTCAAATCGGTTCAGTATTTCCGGAGCCTATTCGTTACAAACAAACAAAATAATAAATCTTTCCTCTTTATAATATTGTTATAGATGTGGGATAGACAAAGATTAAGTAAAGTTGTATGGTTTTGAGTCCAGCTGAACTCAAAATAGTAGACAAAATAGCAAAAACATAGACAAGAAAATGCTAAATGCTGCTCGCGTGCATTCTTACCTTGTTATTCATAAAAAGTTAAAGAGCTCTTTAGTTGTTTGACGTATGTCAATTTAGACAGGATGTCACGTATTTACTATACAACAAACCAGAGAAGTAGACCTCCAGTAACGCTCCTTAAAATCTACTGTATCTTTATGATTAAGACGGTAAGACTATATAGAGTTTATGAGTTTGTCTCTGTCTCTCATATGATTAGTTTGTTATTGTTTAAGGAATACGAGTAGTAGTTCTCCGTTTCTGCTCAAATAGCTTTCATCTAGTACATGCCTTATCTCAGGTATAAGATATACCAGTAGTAGGCAGAACGTCCGACTTTGAGAAAATTTCCCGCGAATAGCCGCGAATCAAGAAGAGTCAAGTCAAGTAAAAGCCAAGTCAAATATTCTTTAGTCAAGATACTTAATGATAGGGTTATTGTTTTCATAACGATCTAAGATTACCAGTCAAAATAAAACTAAGAAAAAAAAAATGTAGCCTTTATTGTGTACCAATGCTGGGCAAAGGCGTCCCCCCTTTTCCTCCACTCCACTCTATCCAGTGCCACCCCCAACCAATCTAAAATCTTAGAAAATAAAAATCAGGAATTGTAAATTGAAATCCATAATATGGAATAATTTAGCGTAATATTAATATATTATTATTTTTTATTCAGTTTGTCTTAAATAATATTAAATGAAAATCCGTTTTAAATTATTGTAAATAAAAATCCTCCAAAATAAATAATATTGTAAATTAAAAATACCACATAGGCTACGTCATAAATTAATTCTGAAATAAAATTCTACTACACAAGACACAAGCGTCTCCTAATGATAATCTTCCTATATTTTTTTTTATTTTATATTTCCTAAGTAAGTTGTTTGTCTGGATCCAGCTAGTTGCAGAGCACTACGTTAAGCTATTAATTTTATAGGAATAAAATTAATAATATTTTTTTTTGCCCTAAGGTACACCATACGTGAGATCGATCGGCCCTATCCGGGCTGTTGCTGGACGCGAGCTCACGTTATACTGTCCCTATTCCGGATACCCTATCAGGTTAGTGGCGGATATCCTTTTAGTATAGAGATAAACTACGATAACATGGGGCACCCCTCCTTTTTGTTTAAGGTGGTAACTCACGGTATGGCGCGAAATTCAATTTTTTTCACGTTTTTTAATTATTTTGGCGAAAGTATTCATCTCTAATAAAGTTTAAATGAATTCGCGTACGTAAAAACCAATCCCCCACATTGTGATATATCGTTTTACAAAGACAGAGTTACCGATTTTGTGTATATTCAAGGAACTTGATTTTTGGCCTTTTACCCCTTAGACACAAAAAATGTAGGTCTGTCTTCCAAAAACGTTGTATTACAATGTTGAAGAAGGTTTTTTACATACGCGAATTCATTATAACTTTAATAAAAATGAATACTTTCGCCAGAATAAATAAAAAACGCGAAAAAATTTGAATTTCACGCCATACCGAGAGGGACCACCTTAAATGTAAGAGGTCCTAACCTTACTCCACAATTAGTTGAACAACACTGCCGCGCTAACTAAGAGTGCAATAACTCGATTTTTGACGATTTTGAGTTACATATATATTCGGAATCAGCTAATCGAGATCTACAACTCTCTCAAAGATTCTTTTTATGAAACCTTCAGGAACCTGTTTTTTCAGCAAGCAAGAATGCAATAACTTAAATTTCGTCACTGCTTTCCTTATCAAAACAACAATAATTATAGTTATGGTGACAAAATTTTTGAACTACGCATACATTTCTAGTTAAAAGCACAATAACTATGAAGTTGTGCCTCTTATGTTAAGAAGAACTCGAAATTGGAATATCCGTTTGCAAATCATAAAAACAATATGTGTGACTTAATGTACTAATGATTAGTAATATTCCCATCATTTACTAAGGAAAAGGGCAAATTATATAATAAAATAACAGTATATTAGGGACTCTGAATAAGGATTTGGTATTTATCTTAGAAACAGTGAACTAACTGCGACTACAATTCACTGATACTGTATTTCGAGCCCTGATTCTATAATTATGTCATACGATTTGCCTATCCATGCCTACTTAAGCAAATGTTTTAATTTATTTAACGTATTTATAAACATAGGTTTTCATGACTAACGTAGCTTTTAATTTTTTGTTTTAAGTTTTGAACAACTATGGACTTTTAAGTCTGAAAATAAATAGCTATTATTATTATTAAATAAGATTAAAAAAGTCTTAGATTTCCATGACTTTGTCGATGCTGTCCATGGTTAAATTTCACGAAAAACCACAGTTCAAGCTTTTTCAGTGACTGATTTTTGATGTTGATTGACTTTTCTGAAAAGTTTTTTTAATAATAAAAATGGAACCAAGGGAGTATTTGAGGGACAATGTCTGTAAATGCCGAGAACGCTCACCTATAAATTAATAATTAATCTCAATTGGAAGCGAAAAACTTGACTTTTTATCGATGAAAGTTAGATTACTAAATAACTTTTTGCTTGCGATCTTAATTTTTTTTTTTTTTTTTATATAAGTTTAGAAAACATATTGCAGAATTTTATATGAACCATGTTTAAACTTTATCAAACGAGTCATCTTAAAACCGAGAACGATGATTTTCTCATATAAAATGGGTTGCCTGGAAGAATTTTTAATAAGCGGTAACAATTGCTCTTTATCTCACCTATTCAAAATTTCACTTTATTTGTATTATTTTTTAATTTTACTTGTTTCATTTTGGTAATTTTTTTTTTTTATCTAAAAATTCATATTATGTCTATTAAATATGGTCCAAAAATACTAATTCTACTAAAATACGAGATAGATTGTAATTGTAAACTTATGTTCATAATTCACAATTTTCTTTCTTCGTAATATTCGTTAATTTTTATAAAAACTTATAATATTCATGAAAGAAATGTAAATATTGTTGTGTTTCACAAGAATTTCCAACTAGATAACAAGGACGATTCTAACGATAAATGCAATAACTTCAACAGTTATTGTATTCATTGTTAAAAATTATTAAGCCTGTGATAAATTTTAACAACAATATGTTGCTTTGCTAAAGACAAACACAATAAGTAATGTAGTTATTGTATTTATGACAAGTGATGTTAGCCTGATCCATGGAACATTCCTTATTATAACCACTTTTTTAACGATTACAGGCTTTGTTCTTAATATTTATACATATTATATATTTGAATTAGTTCTGTATTTGTTTCGCTTTCAATTAGTTAAGGATTCATGTCGATACGTTTAATAGGTCATGAGTTATGATGAATATAAAGATCAAAACTTTAAACGCGTTTTTCTCGAAAGCGCCAAAATCGAGTTATTGCACTTATAGTTAACGCGGCAGAACAAATCCGGGCATTTGATTTTGTTTGTTTAATGTTCATCCATACACGCACACATACGTTGTGAGTCTTGTAGGTACTTTCACAAATACATCCAAGCTCCTTAAAATCTGGAGGAGCGTGAGATGTTACCGTAGTTTGTCTCTACTCTTATACGAGCATAAGAGTGCGGGGCCGAAAAGAATGCTGTTTAGCCTTTGAAAGAAAAGATCGTTTTTTTTCTGCTATTCAGGCTATTCTGTATTAAGTGTGTGACTGTTAGTTTTACATTGGCTAGCATGGAGCCGCATGAGGGGCGCCCCAGAACCACCTCGCATTTCCAACATAGTCCCCTATTTCGCTCATGCAATATAGGACAAAGTTCTGGACTAATTTAAGGTTTTCTAGTTCACTAGACTTGCAATAAGATAAACCATGTGTACCATTATTATATTTTCCTTTCCTGTGTAAACCAATACCTAATTAAGGTAGGTAAACCTTCACATATATGTAGTATACGAACCTTAACACTTTTAGTGCTCGACGACCGTACACTCACGGTCGACCGGAATCACCCTGAAGGGCGAAATGGGTGACGGTGCCGCCGCTTAAACTGGTTATATTTAGGCCCAGCGCATATTGTGTGTGGCTTGGAGAAGATATCGAGAGGATTACAATTTTGAAGGTTTCGTTCGGTCTATTAGAATAGAATAATTAGTCTCTTAAAGCTAATGCGAAGGATTTAGAGACTAGTAACTTCTCTCGACATCTTATTGTTGCGCTTCGCGAGAGAAACACAGATTTTACTACGCAAACCATATAACCACAGCATAATAAATATTACATACAGTATGGGCACTCCCTGCCTCCCTAAGCAAGTGCGGTTCCCGCGCTTTCGGTAACCTCTAAGTTACCGCTCAGTTCAAAAAAAAAACAGCGTCGCACGTCTCATCACACTCACACAAGCATGATACGCGTGCACGTATACGAGTTTCGGCTGTCCTCGAAGCAACACGTTTTTTCTATGAAGTGTCCGAGGTGTGATATAACCACAGAACAAGGAAGATGCTCTCTCTCTATATAACACACATAGGTAATATCTACATATTATTGACTGACCTATAAAAATTTGAGGCCAACAATAATATCGGCAGTTTACTTTTCAAATTCTTGTTAGCTATCACTCCAAACCTCTTACTCTAACACGTCCCTTGAGAATAAAAGAATAAATAATTACAAGTTTAGTCTCAAAATTTACAATTCACAAATGTCCAAGTCCATTTTATAATTCACGAGCATTCCCGGCTTACTTCGTTACGCCATAGGATATAAAATACTACAAAAGACTTGGCTTTATAGACTATATGTTCTTTTGACTGCCCAGTATGCGCGAATAAAAAACAAACAACAACAACAAACCACCTGTCAAAATATGTAAACCACGGAAAAAATATTGCACCTTGGGTTACATTATTTGAGTTTAGGTAAGGATCCCTATTTTTAAAAAAATCTAATATAGCCTATGACACTCGGGGTTAATGTAGCTTCCTACCAGTGAAAGAATTTTTCAAATCGGTTCAGTATTTCCGGAGCCTATTCGTTACAAACAAACAAACAAACATACAAACAAACAAATCTTTCCTCTTTATAATATTGGTATAGATTAATTATTTATCGAAGTGGCGCTAGTTTCGCACCCTAAATAGCATTATAGTTATTTGACATTATGTCAATTTAGACTGGATGTCACGTATTTATACCATACAGCGACTTTAAATGTTTTTATTCTTTAAGCATCATTCGTTTGTAGCTATAGAATATTTTATTTTTCGGGTCAGATAAAAAAAAAAACTAACTTGCGGTACGTATTTCGCCCGGCCAGTTGATATTAAATAAATACCTTAATTCGTTTTTTTTTACAATTGAAACGTAATTGCAATGCTATACATACGTGAAAGGCAAACTCACTGCATTGATTTGATTACTCATTAGGCCAATTGTATGTTTATCTTGAAAGCAACAGATAGCACAGCTCGGTTGAAACCGAACTGTTTGCACATCCTAGCTGTTTAGCTAGCGAACTACTGATCCGTAAAGTATGTAATGTAGTAGATTTGTGTTTGCTAATTAGTTTGCGTTTCTTATATAATAATTATTCATTTTTACAAAAAAGGATTTTTTTTTTGCCTTTAATTTAACTTAAAATAGTGACTTTTCCATAACTAAGACTAACATTTTAAAACCAAACCAAGCTAATTAGGTCCAGCCTTTCTCGAGTTTTAGTGAAACAAACGAACAGAAATTGATTTATTAAAATATATCTACTCAGAGACAGAGATTTGTAACTTTACTAACCGTGTATCCATCGTTCCAGAATTACAATTTCTATCGATTAAACTGTAAGAGTAGTTTAAAGTTATACTAGTCGACCCGGCGAACTTCGTACCGCCTAAACTATTACTATTTTATACATGCATTATAATTATTATTAAAAACCTTCCTCGTAAATCAGTCTATCTATTAAAAAAATCTCATCAAAATTCGTTGCGTAGTTTTAAAGATTTAAGCATACATAGGGACAGACGCGGAAAGCGACTTTATTTTATACGAGCTTTTTCGGCTTACTTCGTTACGACATAGAATATAAGATACTACAAAAGACTTGGCTTTATAGACTATGTTCTTTTGACTGCCCAGAATGGCCGAATAAAACAAAAAACAACAACAAACCACCTGTCAAAATATGTAAACAACGGAAAAAATATTGCACCTTGGGTTACATAATTTGAGTTTAAGTAAGGATCCCTATTTTTTTTGAAAATCTTATATAGCTTATGTCACTCGGGGATAGTGTACCTTCCTACCAGTGAAAGAATTTTTCAAATCGGTTCAGTATTTCCGGAGCCTATTCGTTACAAACAAAGCAACAAATCTTTCCTCTTTATAATATTGGTATAGATGTGTTGATAATGCAAGCATTGTTATATAGAAGATGCTGCTAAAACTAAGAATAGCAAAACTTCTTGATGAAATTCGGTCAAAGTTGAAACTTGTAAGTTTCGTGTAACAATGTGATGTCAAAGCGAGCGGTGACTCAAATGCTACCAAACTTTGAGACGACACAAAGATTCTCAGATTCAAGAATCTCCCAACTTTGCAACATAAGTTTGACGATATCATCTTACAGAATGTTAGGTAAACCTACGTTGATTATATTAAGAGCCTTTATTTTAGTGAATTGTTGTTTTAATATTGAGAGCCAGTTTACAGCGATGTTAGCGCCATTCTCGAAAAAATTTAAGTATATCTTCTAAACTAAGGCAAATATCAAAAATGTGGCACAGTATGACACTAAATAATCTTGCTTAGTATTTTTTGAGCACAATTAAGTAGTCCTAAGTAAATAATCCACAGGTGTAGCTTTCATTGGTCTTTAACAAAAAAGCTATACAACAGTGCCCCAAAAATACTAGGCTACATTATCTACTGTGTCGTACTGTGCCACATTTTTAATATTTGCCTTAGTTTAGAATATATAATTTATTTTCGAGAATGCCGCTAGGATCGCTGTAAACTGGCTTTTAACCCCTCCACGAAAAAAGAAAGGAGTTTATAAGTGTATCTGGGTAAATCTACTAAATTTGATTCTCCAGACGTTTTTGCATTTAATAAATTCCCTGATTGTCATAATTTTATGATATTTTTTATTAGACTATATTAGGCAATAATTTTTCTGTAGTGTATGTCAAACATACCAAAAGCTGTTAAATTTTTGTTAAAATATTTTATGTTTGGTGCAAAAGTCATCTCCAGTAGCAGGAAAAATGTATGACTTGTCAAAAATATATCAGTTACTAAAAACACAGTATATGTTAGGCGTTTTCGAAATGTATATAATTATTTTGAAAGTAAATACAGTTGGAAAGTTATGTTGTAAATGCTGGGAATTTACAAATTAAGGGTATAAAAATAAAATAAAAATTGTCAAGTTTTTATCGTCATCTCCAGGAAAGTGTGTCAAACCGATTTTATTTTTTTATTTGGGTAGCTTTTTGCCCAGACAGTTTTTCTCCCACCTACCTCTAGGATTCTTCTAGACGCTCAGTGAGTGCGCAAGAAAATAAGAGAAGAGTAATGAAAAAAAAATTGCTCCGAAAACATAAGAAAACTATTTGTCATAATTTGCGTCATTCCCAGATATTAAATTTTAAAGGTAAGTAAATTCTTTAAAAATTTCCTGTTTTAATTAGAACATCTGCAATAGATGCATCTTCGGACCTATTTTTTTTCGACTGCCCTCTTTTTAAAATAAAATATTTTTGGGTTATAATTTGACAAAACGTCATTACCGGTTGAATCATTACCAGTAAATCATAAAACCTGGTAATGACATACCCTTCCTGGCAATGACTAACATATGCAAAGTATAACTTATTTTCGTTAAAATTATCACAGGTTTATTTCTTTAAAGAAAAGCTTTGGATTAAAGATACTTAATTTCATTTGCTTTCACTTTTTTCACCACCATGTCACTTTTCGCATAATACACTGTATTATAATTAAGTGTTGTATACTTATATTTTTATTATTTGATTTACATTAATTATTCACTTATTTTTAATATTTAAAATATATTATAGAATTTTTTAAATAATCTTTACTTTATTTAGTTTTTATCTATTTTTCGTAGTTTTTTTAAATACAAATTTTTAAATTCCAGTCTAAATTGACATACGTCAAATAACTAAAATGCTCTTTAACTTTTTATGAATAAGAGGGTATGACTTTATTTCATTAATTTTTATGTTAATATGTTACTTTAATCATGCTATGTTATTATTTATACTATGTTATTAACAAAAAAAAACATAAATATTAATATAAGTATTAATTTTTATTATAACTTTTAAACAGCCAGTTGGAATAACAAAAAAAAACATAAAAATTAATGATAAAAAGTAACAATAGTATAACTTTTTGCTATTAACAAAAAAAAATAAAAACAATGAAATAAAGTAGCCTAGTATAACTTTTTGTTAAATCGATAAATAAATAGACATCCAAGTTAAAGAAGATGTAAGTTATATTTTTTTATAATATATATGTTACAGTAAATGTGAATAATGCGGTAATTATGCATAATTACCGGCACTTGCGGTAAATGTAATAAAAAACTCTGAATTTATCACATTTACCGGTAACTATATATAATTCCCAGTCCCCATTGGTAAATGTAATAAATTACGTTTATATTCATCACTTTGGAGGTTTTAGATCTGATCTGGAAGGTAGTTTGATCCCTTCATCCACTATTTAAGAGCTGATCATCTTCAAACGGCTGAGTGGATGAGGGGACCTAACTACCATCCATGACCTATCGATTTTAAATTTGCTAGTGTTACTTCAATGATATTGAAATATTATGGTAAGGTAACCATGACCTGCTTGCGTAGCATGACTGACCATTTGTCAAATCGTTCTGTCACTTTCGATCGCTTTTGACATTTAAATGCGGGAAAATGTATAAAGAGGAACGATAAAAGTGACAGATAGATATGACAAATTCGACAAATTGTACGCCTAGCTACCACCGCACATCAGCCGTTTGAAGTTGATCAACTCTTTAATAGTGGATGAGGGGATCTAACTATATTCTATAAGTCCTATCGATTTTAAATTTTGCACCGTGTTACTTCAATGATATTGAAAGTATATGGTAAGGTAACCATGATCTATTGAAAATGATCTCGTTCTAGTTTAGTTGAAGAGGGGTCTAAGTGGGTTGATCTAGTTCTAGTTTAGTTGAAGAGGGGTCTGAGTGGGTCGGAGGTTTTAATTTTTTTTATACAGCTGAGCTACTTATTTTATTGTTATTGTTTCACTTATTTTCATTGTTTTAGTTCTTTTAATTTTTGACTGATTATTTGTTAATTATATTAATAAGAGTGTAAAACGGTTTTATTTTTATTCAATAAGCACACAAGAAGGACATATAGAAGGTAGTTAGAGCCCCTCATCCACTATTTCAGAGCTGATCATCTTGAAACGACTGATCAGGTCATGGTTACCTTACCATATTCTTTCAATATCATTGAAGTAACACGGTTGAAATTTTTTAAATCAATTGGAAATTTGAAAGGAAGATAGATCCATTCATCCACTATTTAAGGGCTGATCATCTTCAAACGGCTGAGTGGATGGGGACCTAACTACCTTCTAGATGTCCTAACGATTTAAAAATTTCCAACGTGTTACTTCAATTATATTGAAAGTTAATGGTAAGCTAACTATGACCTTTTGAAAATGATCAGCTCTAGTTCTAGTTTAGTTTATGATGTTATCTGACTCGGTCGGGACGT
Source organism: Euspilapteryx auroguttella (assembly GCA_951802225.1). Lineage (NCBI taxonomy): Eukaryota > Metazoa > Arthropoda > Insecta > Lepidoptera > Gracillariidae > Euspilapteryx > Euspilapteryx auroguttella. The sequence goes on along the minus strand of OX637646.1, from coordinate 13,928,638 downwards.
TTTTTTGTATTTTTAATTTTGGTTATTCAAAGCTTTTGTCAACATTTACCTCTGTTGCATGGAAATTATGCATAATTACCGGTCAATGTGAATAATTTATCACATTTACGCGTACGTTGGTGATTACGCATAATTCCCAGTAATTATGCATAATTACCGATTATTCACATTTACCTTAACATATATATATTATAACTTTTAAACAGCTAGTTGAATATCAATTTGTTTATAGCAAAAAGTTATACTATGTTACTTAATTTCATTAATGTTGATTTTTTTTTTTTTTATTCAACTGGCTGTTTAAAAGCAATATAAAAAAATACTTAAGTACATCTTCTTTAACTTGGATGTCTATTTATTTATCGATTTTTTTGTAGTCAAAACGTCATTTCCAGTAACAACCGATCATTACCAGTAATAAGATAATCATTACCATCCTCAGGTTGTCATCACCGTCATATACCCAAACTTTAAAAATATTTTTCTCAGTAAATAATGACTTTCCGTATGTGCCTTATAAAGAAAAAGTTTATTTTATTGATGTTTTATCACTACCAATTAAATAAATCGCAAAATATAAGCGTTTAAAAAAAAGTTAAAATTAACTGTTGGAGAATCCATTTTAGGAGATTTACCCATCTGTCTGTGGCATGGTAACTCAGCCGATGGTGTATGTAGCTGTAGGGTGTAGCGGAGTTGAACATTTCACGTTTCCTTGCCTAAAAATGGCATACTGAAAGAAAAAAAAAAGAAAGAAAGAAACAAAGAAAGAAAGAAAGAAAGAAAGAAAGAAAGAAAGAAAGAAAGAAAGAAAGAAAGAAAGAAAGAAAGAAAGAAAGAAAGAAAGAAAGAAAGAAAGAAAGAAAGAAAGAAAGAAAGAAAGAAAGAAAGAAAGAAAGAAAGAAAGAAAGAAAGAAAGAAAGAAAGAAAGAAAGAAAGAAAGAAAGAAAGAAAGAAAGAAAGAAAGAAAGAAAGAAAGAAAGAAAGAAAGAAAGAAAGAAAGAAAGAAAGAAAGAAAGAAAGAAAGAAAGAAAGAAAGAAAGAAAGAAAGAAAGAAAGAAAGAAAGAAAGAAAGAAAGAAAGAAAGAAAGAAAGAAAGAAAGAAAGAAAGAAAGAAAGAAAGAAAGAAAGAAAGAAAGAAAGAAAGAAAGAAAGAAAGAAAGAAAGAAAGAAAGAAAGAAAGAAAGAAAGAAAGAAAGAAAGAAAGAAAGAAAGAAAGAAAGAAAGAAAGAAAGAAAGAAAGAAAGAAAGAAAGAAAGAAAGAAAGAAAGAAAGAAAGAAAGAAAGAAAGAAAGAAAGAAAGAAAGAAAGAAAGAAAGAAAGAAAGAAAGAAAGAAAGAAAGAAAGAAAGAAAGAAAGAAAGAAAGAAAGAAAGAAAGAAAGAAAGAAAGAAAGAAAGAAAGAAAGAAAGAAAGAAAAAATATTTATTTACAAAAACTATGACACACACAAAAAGTTAATCAATACATACAATACAATAATACAAGTAGGACAAAAAATAAATTTAAAAAAACAAATGTTAAAATAATCTCAAAAAAAATCCAACAGAAGAAAAACAAAACAATTTGAAAAGAGAAAAAAAAAGAAAATCAATCAAAGGCAAAAGAACAACGTTTTGTACTGCGATCGCCACTCCGCCTGCCAAGCCTCCCAAAATCCTAATCCTAGTGGTAATCTGGGGGCTGGCCTATGTCCAGCAGTAGACGTTTTATAGGCTAAGAAAAAGACGAAAATCAGTTGGCACAGTATCATTACGGACACCCTCGAGATGAGGCTCTACAGCTAATGCTGGTGGGGGTCGCGGAGAATTCCATAGGATTACCCGCGGCCTCTCTGCTATCAGCCGAGAAGGACACCGACGGGGTTGTAGTAGGTGCGAACCCCACATAACCCCACACAAAACACACACACACACACACACCACACAGTTTCCCCACCAAAAAAAGTATCATTATGGACGAGGGTCCAATATCATGTCGCGGAGTTGAACAAAATGATCGAAAGATCACCCGTGATTCCCTTGCCAACAGCCGAGAAGGACACCGGCGGGGTTTTAGTGGGTGCGAACCCCACATAACTCTGCGGCTCACCCCGGGGCTGCAGTACTCATTAGGAGTATCCCCGCCAAAAAAAGTATCATTATGGACGAGGGTCCAATATCATGTCGCACACGTTTCTGTTGTCTATTTTATCTTAACAGTTGGTTGCCTGGGAGAAATCTGCGGCGAACTTCGTACCGCCTAACCTATAACTATGTTGTGCATGTCTTATACTTTTAAACCTTCTTCTTGAATCACTCTATATATTAAAAAAAATTAATCAATATAAGCATACATTGACAGACGCGGGAAGCGACTTTGTTTTATACTATGTACTAGAAGCTGCCCCGCGGTTTTACTCGCGCAGATTTCTCATAAACACAAAAATCCAGTATTTTCCCGTTCCCATGGGAATTTCGGAAAATCCTTTCTTAGTGCTCACCTATACTCCTTAAGGAACCTACATGCAAAATTTCAGCCCGCTACGCCCAGTAGTTTCGGCTCTGCGTTTTCTGTCAGTCAGTCAGTCAGTAATATATTGATTGATGTTAAGAACTAAACTATCTGCTGTCTATTAAAACATTGTAAGCCAACCAATTTGTAAAAGTCAGTACTCCCAAGCTTGCAATAAGGACTGACGTGTATCCCTCCCTTGGGCGCTATACCACAGTACTATTGTGCGATAAACATCCAACCATCCGCTGAAATTACCCCAGATATTATTATTAACTTTAGTACTTACTATAAATGTACTGTAACCGCAGTTGCTGTTCGAATACTGGGTCATAGAGAGCACTAAGTACGTCTTAACTTAACCCAAAGTTTATCTAATTATACCTACATTTCATAGGTTACGGTACACGTCCCTTATTAATTACTAGTCGACACGGCGAACTTACCTATTACTATGTTGCTCATGTATTATACTTATAAACCATCCTCTTGAATCAGTCTATCTTTTAAAAAATACCGTATCAAAATCCATTGCTTAGTTTTAAAAATGTAAGCATACATAGGGACAGACGCGGGTAGCGACTTTATTTTATACTATGTATTGATGTATGATGAATCTATCCGTCCATCGTTTGTCTTATCAAAATCTGTATTAAATGTTTAAGTACTTTACACGAGATTTTGCGTAAAGAATACAAACAATAGAAATTACATACAGCTACGCAGATTTAGAGACGAATGCAAAAAGGTGCAAAAAAAACCTTTGGTTCGCCTTTTCGTATTTTCTATTTTCTTTATGTTTTGCTTGTAATAGAGTTGTAAAATGGGTGTAAATTTCCATCCTCATTTTAACAAGCATCTGACTTTCCATGCTAGCGTTGCTAGCTCTAGCTTAAGGGGCGTAACGGTGCTATACTAGCGCCACTTCGATAAATTATTAATATCTTCTAAACCATGGCCGAAATAAAAAATATGCGTCTTTGACTCCCTACATAAATCTTGCTTAGAATTTTAAGGCTCTGTTGTGTAGCTTTTAGGATAATGATCTTAAAAATATTCTTTTACGAAACTTGAGTGGTCTCTTTAGGCAATAAACGGTTTTTTTCTTAGATTTGGAACTTGAAAGCTCCACAACAGGGCCTTCAAAATTGTAAGCAAGATTATATAGGGAGTCAAAGACGTATATTTTTGATTTCGGCCATGGTTTAGAAGATATTAATTATTTATCGGGAATGGCGCTAGTATCGCACCGTTGTATCGTCGAACTAGATAATAACAAAAGTTTTGTTATTGCTCTAACTGAATTTAACGCACGAGTTGGCACGGTGTTCGCTCAAGCTTATTTTTCTTCACGACTCACGACACACGAGTAAGAAAATAAGATCTATCGTGTTATCTATACTAATATTATAAAGGAAAGATTTGTTTGTTTGATTGAATTGAATAGGCTCTGAAACTAACGGACCGTTTTGAAAAACTCTCCCTCTATTATAAACTAGAGGCTGCCCCGCGGTTTTTCCCGCGCAGATTTCTCATAAACACAAAAATCCCCTTTTTTTTCCTATTCCCGTGGGATTTATTCAGTAAAGGATACAAGGTATCTCTTATTGTAAGTCAATTACGATACGACTACTGGTACCTTATATTTAGACTAGAGGCTGTCCCGCGGTTTTTCTGGCGTAGATTTCTCTTAAACACAAAAATCCCGGTTTTGCCTGTTCCCGTGGGAATTTCGGAAAATCCCTTCTTAGTGCTTACCTACACTCCCTAAGGAACCCACGTGCCAATTTTCAGCTTTCTACGCCCAGTAGTGTCGGCTCTGCGTTGTCTGTCAGTCAGTCAGTCAGTCAGTAACGGAAGAGTTTTATTTATATTGGTATCCTATACTGTGAGAGGCGAGGTTGTTCAGGGGCGACCATCAAACGGCTCAGACAAACGATTGTGAAATCAACTGTCTTCAGATGAACATACAAAAATACTAGTGTAACCTCAATCTTTCTTTCTTCTGAAACCAGTTCAGTGAAATGGGAGCGTGACGGCTCCCCAGTGACCTGGGCAGGTGGTTCGGAAGGTTCCCTTCACTTGCCCCGAGTGGAGGCAAGTCATGCTGGAGCGTACACCTGCAGCGTTGCAGGTCCGCATGGAGAGATGGCGAGGCGAGATCTTCAACTGGTTGTTAGCAGTAAGTTTGTTTTTTTATTCATAACTAGTCGACCTGGCGAACTTCGTACCGCCTAACCTATTACTATTTTGTGCATGTATTATACTTATAAACCTTCCTCTTGAATCTATCTATTATAAATAAAACCGCATCAAAATCCGTTGTGTAGTTTTAAAGATTTAAGCATACACAGGGACAGACGCGGAAAGCGACTTTATTTTGTACTATGTACTGAAGATTGAACTTAATTATAAAGAAAACATTTACTCCAGATCCACCAGAAATAGAGCCGTTCTCCTTCTCGGCCAACCTGCAAGAAGGCAAGCGTGCCCAGGTCAGCTGCAGCGTCATTTCTGGAGACATGCCCGTGCACTTTGCCTGGTTGAAGGACAATCTGCCTATACCTACTTCTCTTCAGGTATGTAATGATTTATGCATCACTAATTAATGATACTCGAAAAATGATGTAACTGTTTTTTTTTTTATTTGCCCTGAAATGGGTTAAAATTTTCTTTTAATTCGGTGAAGACACTGTGTGTCTGCAGTGAACACTTTTAAAATGACAGATTTATCTATACCAATATTATAAAGAGGAAAGATTTGTTTGTTTGTAACGAATAGGCTTCGGAAATACTGAACCGATTTGAAAAATTATTTCACTGGTAGGAAGGTGACATAGGCTATATTAGATTTAAAAAAAAAATAGGGATCCTTACTTAAACTCAATAATGAAACCCAAGGTGCAATATTTTTTCCGTTGTTTACATATTTTGACAGGTGGTTTGTTGTTGTTGTTTGTTTTTTTATTCGCCTATTGTGGTCAGTCAAAAGAACATAGTCTATAGAGCCAAATCTTAATTAGTATCTTATATTCTATGGCGTAACGAAGTAAGCCGGGACAGCTCGTACGGAATAAAACATTAGAGCTGACGTTTAAATTATTATTCCAGTTTATCTCAAAAACTACGTAACAGAATTTGAAGAAATAAGGACGATATTATACATTTACCGTGTACAGATAAAGATACACATAAAGATACAGTACATTTTAAGTAGCTTTACTGGAGGTCTTCTTCTCTGGTTTGTTTTATGGTAAATACGTGATATCCAGTCTAAATTGACATAAGTATGTCAAATAACTAAAATGCTCTTTAACTTTTTATGAATAACAGGGTTAAAATATAAATAGATACTCAATCAGGCTATACTTAAGGTTTGTGTACGATTCTAAATCAAAAACTATTATTGTTTTCCGGGTTAGCTAGCCATAAAATCAAATATACAAGGTACTAAAACTATTTATATCCAAACTCCATAATAACAATGCTTAATACAATAACTACCTATACAAGGTCTATTAAAACTACTGTAACTAGCTAAAATACTTGGAAATATAATGAAATTCCGCTCGAATAGTTAATATTAGCAACAGCCAGAGCTTAGTTGCTGTGCGAGGTCTAAATCGAATCCAGCCTTCCAATTAGCTTGGCTGCAAACTATGCGGTCGGGGCTCGAATTCTACTATTCATTAGTCAAAGTCAAAGTCAAATTCTTTATTCAATATAGGATACAAGATATCACTTATTGAAAGTCAATTAGACTAGATATAATCTAATCGCTATTGATACCTTATTTGGTAAAGTATCCTATACTGTGAGAGGCGAGGTAGTTCAGGGTGCCCACCAATTGGCTCAGGTAAACAAATGTTTGCCTTGCCTTACGACAATAGTCGCCTGGAGAGGCCCCCAATATAAAATTTACTATCGCACTAACCTTAGTCAATAGTCATATTATAAAACAGCGATCCTATATTGATTGAGGTGGTAACTCTCGCTATGGCGCGAAATTCATTTTTTTTCGTGTTTTCTATTTATTCTGGCGAAAGAATATATTATTAATAAAGTTCAAATGAATTCGCGTATGAAAAAAACCATATATACAATGTTTTTGGAAGACAGGCCTACTGATTTTGTGTCTAAGGGGTAAAAGGCCAAAAGTCAAGTTCCTTGAATATACACAAAAACGGTAACTCTGTCTTTCAAAAACGATATATCACAATGTGGGAGATAGTTTTTTGCGTACGCGAACTTATTTGAACTTTATTTTAAAAATGAATTATTTTGCCAAAATAATTAAAAAACGTGAAATAAATTACCGCCTTAATCATCACATTACTATCGTACTAACGTAAGTAAATAGTCATATCATAAAACAGCGAGCATAAATCGACTGAGGGCTGCAATTGGCGAGCGAGAGCAAATGGTATATTTAAAACAATTGCAAAATTATACGGAATGACTCTGCAAAAATATGGTAGACGCAATGGATAGACAGTGATAAAAGATAAGTTAAGCACACTTTGTTGTACACAAAGTGAGATGCAAAAGAAAAAGATTAAATTCAGGGTACAAAAAATTTAATTAGCATGCAATTGGCTAAAAGCTATTTTTTCCGTCACACGTTCACAGAGATGATTAATTTTGCTCAGAAAACTGCAAAAACGTGAAATTGGATAACTTTCATTCTATTTTCATCAGTTTTTCAAAGTTTTAAAAATAAGAGAATTCGATCCCAGAACGTTCGCTTATTATTGTGTGAATGCAAGTTTGAATTTGATTTCGGATCATTTCGTACCCTAGTTTGGCGGGTCTTTGTACTGATTTTAGTTGAAATATGTATTTGGCGTCAGATTAGTACGTCACTTTGGTCTCGTGTGGTGTGACTCTTCTCAGGAGTGAGAGAATTTGTAGGTTTAGGTCTAGTCGCCAGACCGACACTAGGTTTTAAAAAGTGGGTTTGGCGTTTAAGTTGTCTCAAGACAATGTGAAAACATTAAAGCGTTCAAATAAGTGGTTTCATGAAACATGAAAATACTTTTTTTTTTGAAATTCCAGTACTTACTTTAAATAATTGTGTAAAAGCTTTCCAAGGATGTAAGTATATTTTTGACGCAAGCATGCTGGATGAAAATATTTCAGATTTTTATTTTTTATTTTAACCTACTGATTGAAATATTTGAGGTTATTAAGAGCAACGGCATTAAGTAGTAGGTATCCACCCATCCTACAAGTCTTTTTTGGCGATTTAAATATTCATGTACTTTCTTGCGTTAAAGTTAAGATTTTACGTTCTCCAATCTAATCTTTATTTGTTTTTTGAACTTCTACTAAACCAACTAAAATGATCAACTAGGTGGAGGAGCGGGGAGCTGATTTTTTCAGCAATCTCGTATTCAAAGAAGTATCAGCACAGCATAGTGGTCAGTACACGTGCGTTGCATCCAATGCTGCGGCCAAGGTTAACTATACAGCTGAGCTGGTGGTCAAAGGTATAGCTTCTTGTACTGCACCAATTACAAGCCACCCGTTTTGCTATTCACCAGCCTTGACGCACCTTTTGTTTTTGAGCACTTTCTTGTCTGCACCATCACCGGCACTATAATATTTTTAGGTTAAAATTAATTTAGGTATCTGCTTTTTTATGAAAACTTTTCTCGTCGGTAGGAATGAAAGCAGAATATACAACTTTGGTGTAAAGTTATTCTGCTTCGGGTGCTGTTGCAACCCGCACTTGTTCAAGGTGCCCATAACTGACCACCTCCCTATGACCACCACGATTTATACATCCAGTTCTGTTTTAAGTCATTTACCACATTGATGTTCACGAGATATTTAAGTAAGTAAGTACGTAAGTGTATGAAATATCTAAGACAACAAGCACCTTAAATTAGTCAAGCACTTTTGCGACGCACAAAGCACTTTTTGTATTTTTCTTTAGTTAATTTACATTGGTACCTTAGACTATATATTTATACGAAGATTGGTACAGTGTTTGATCTGTATTTATTAATCTACTAGTCGACCCGGCGAACTTCGTACCGCCTAACCTATTACTATGTTGTGCATGTATTATACTTATAAACCTTCCTCTTAAATCACTCTATCTATTAAAAAAACCGCATCAAAATCCGTTGCATATTTTAAAGATTTAAGCTTACATAGGGACAGACGCGGGAAGCGACTTTGTTTTATACTATGTATTGATTACTAACTGTTATTAGTAGATTACTAATATAAGTAACTAACGTAACGACTGTCGAACGAAAGGTAATATGAAATAGAGAAAACCATTCACAAAATTATCAATGTGGTTGTGTATTATAGAGGTTTACCCAGCTTCGCGCGGTTTTATATTTGTTTAGGGTATTTAATCATTCTAAAAAAAAGCAAACATATTTACAGTAAATTATTAAAATTCATTACAACTAATTTTTAGGTAATAAAAATTATAGGTAACTTCATTCATGCGTTCATTATTAAATCTATTCTAGCTTTTACGATGTCTTTTTCGTAAATAGTTTACGAGCACGTAAGTATCAGTGTATATGTGTAAGTAAATTATTTTAACGTAAATTTGTGCGCCTAATTTAGGCATATCATAGTGATACTCTTTTTTTACTACATGACATCTGTAAAGTATAGACCTATGGTAACAAATAAAGATTCTGATTCTGATTCTGAGTAATTTGTTATTTCATGTATTATTTATAACGTCAATCTGTTGTTTGTTAACTCAGTTTGTTAACCAGCAGATGTAATGACACGTTTAAAAGGAAAACAAGGAACGTATATGTGTAAAAAGGTTTATTTTATAAGTCTGGTTGGTTTTAGTACGACTGCAAACTTTTCAGTACTTTCGCTATTATTTTGTAGTTACAAATTTGTAATTAATTAATTCCTGGTTTCTGTGTTGCTCTCAGCTGGATTATTAGATTTCTGATGCCTTAATTATATGGTAAATAATGCTACTAAAATTGATTATTTGTGCTATTGAATAAAGCATTACCAGTCACTTTACTAACCACATTATGTAGACTATTTTCAATAATTGTAATTTATTAAAAATACAATTTAAAGCGCGAACTGCAAAAAAAAAAAAATGCAACTTATTGTTTATAAGGAAAAACAATCAATGCTCATATTTAGGTATCCTTCTTTGACGACCTCCGGGTTCGATTCCCTGCGGGGGCGAACTTTACTATGATGAATATCGATGTTTGTTTTCTCAGTCTTGGCGAATTGGGCACCTTAATATTTTAATCTGAAAGTTAAAACTCTTTTAAAAATTCTTTGTTTTGGCTAACCTTTTCAAAGGTGTTAACCAGAATTTTCTCATTTCATGCTGCAGTTTCGCCAAAATGGCTCAAGGAACCACGGAACGAGTCAATACTGGCGGGAGAGACCCTTGACCTGCACTGTCTGACCACAGGGTCACCTGCACCACAGGTCACATGGCTGAAGCAGAGAGGTGAGGTCTTTTTTTTATCAAATCGAAGCATAAACGGGGATTTTCAAAATTAAGCGTGAATGCTGAAAAAGCCAATTTATGTAACTAAAATCCATATTTATACCAAAAATGCAAAAGCAACTCTGTCTGTCTCGCTTTCCTTCAAACATGCAATAAATAACTGCATATACAACTATATTTATCTCTTCTATTGTATATTGTGTATGTTACGTATACAATATATTATGTATGTGTGGTTAGATTTTTGTTTATCAAAGATGTGTGGCAATAATTTTGCTAATATAAAGGTAAATAAATTATTTCTTTCTTTCTGTCAACGAGCGGCCTTATTACTAACAGCGATTTTATCCAGGCAGCAACGGAGGAAAGTATAGAAAAACTTATAATTATCGTCTTAGATTTATATATATATATATATATTGACTGCTCCGTGGCTCAGTTGGCAGTGATGTGGACTGAGTAAGCGTGTGCACCCTGAGTTCGCGTGTGTTCCCGGGCGGGGCGAATATTGATATGATAAATATCGATGTTTGTTTCCGGTCTGGGTGTGATGTTTGTTTCTGTGTGTGTTTCGGGCACCCTAGATACAGGTTCTTCCTAGTTAGGGGCTCTGCGTGTGATGTGTTATTGTTATTTACATTTAAGATCCAGTTTACTAGCGCCAGTGTAGTTTAGTAGCGCTAGCGCCTTTCGTGATAAAAATTTATATTTTCTAAACTGAGGCAAATATCAAAAAAGTGGCACAGTTATGACACTAGATAAAATAGCCTAGTATTTTTAGGGCGATGTTGTATAGCCTTTCGGTTAAATACCAAAGAAAGCTTAGTCTTGCTAAAAGTGGCCACTTTTGGATAATTTTGTTCATTTTACTTAGGACTACTTAACTATGCTCAAAAAATACTAAGCAAGATTATCATGTCATACTGTGTGTGTCACATTTTTGATATTTTCCTTAGTTTAGAAGACATACTTAATTTATTTTTCGAGAATGGCGCTAGCATCGCTATAAACTGGCTCTTAAGAATAAAACTTCATAATATCTCAAATTAATTAAGTTAAAAACGCATCTCGTAGTAAAGTGTAAATAAATTAATTTCCCTTATCATATGGTTTGTTTTAAATATGTTTGAATAATAGGAAGTTTTATTAAAATTTAACATTGATGCGAAAATTCAACCGCAACGTAATTCCAGGTTCTGAAATGTACCGATTTATAATATTGTGAATTTCTGGATGTATTCAGAAACATGACAATGGCTGGAGGCATGATAAATGCACGGGTTTCGTTTTGGTTTGCTAACAGTTTTCGATGTACCTAGAATGTGAATTTTACTTTTATATAAATAACTAGTCGACCCGGCGAACTTTGTACCGCCTAACCTATTACCATATTGAGCATGTTTTGTACTTATAAACCTTCCTCTTGAATCACTCTACCTATTAAAAAACCCGCATCAAAATCCTTTGCGTATTTTTTAAGATTTAAGCATACATAGGGACAGACGCGGCAAGCGACTTCATTTTATACTATGTATTGATAATCTATCTTCTACTATAAAAATGAATCGTGGCTCGTTAGTCTCGCTAAAAATTGAGAACAGCCGGGATGATTTAACCATGTATGGTTTTGAAATGTTCGTAGTAGTCCAGGGAAGGTTTTAAAGGTGACAAAATATGGAAAAATTGAGATGATCTTAGTAAAAACAACAATAAAAAAAAACATGTAAAATTGTCAGGCGCGATACGGTTATTTCCTTGAATTTCAGGTAATTTAGTGATCTGTGGCACCGACTTAAAATTTCTTGGTAATCCAAAATTACTTTAAGAAGTGAGTAAATTAAGGCCTAATAGAAAATGTTTCCCTATTATTTAATGCTTTTCAGTTTTTTCGGCGGTTTAATTTTTTGATAAAAAGTTTTATTCTGTATTGCAAAATAGCTCTTGTTCTTTGGTATTTTATTTTCCTGTACACAATCAATCCCAATTTGGTAAGGCACTCCATGGACGCTCGTGAACACTACCGGCACTGACTGAAAACCAGCGCTTTGGGATCAAACCCATAGCAAATGCTGAGGCTATAGTGCTTCTTGAGGCTTCCCTTTGCTATATTGGCATATTGTTACCGTTAATTGTTTTTGTTTACCTTTTTGTGTATTTTTGTAATGATGTGTCACTGTTTGGCAATAAACGTTTTCTATTTCTATTTCTAATATAATCTAGGGCTGACGAAACCATAGACAAATCTGTTACGGCCTCCTAGACTGCCACTGTACCTACTGTTTCGCTGAAGCAAAGAATTCTAAACGAGAACAATTAAAGCCCTAACGAATATAATTAACTTTAAAAAAATCTAAAAACATTTAATTCGCGAAGTTGAATACTTGAGCTTGGAGCTTGGAGCCAAGTTGAACAAAAGACGTGTCCAATTAGGATTTAACCAATTATTATAACACGGGATTTTCCTTGTTCTCTTTTGTTTCACTTCAGTTATTCTAGGTAAAGGGAACTTTGAGATTTTTGTAAAAACGCAGCTGAACTGGCGCATTTCATACAACATTAACCCTCTTATTCATAAAAAGTTAAAGAGCATTTTAGTTATTTGACGTATGTCAATTTAGACTGGATGTCACGTATTTTCCATACAACAAACCAGGGAAGTAGACCTCCAGTAAGGCGACTTAAAATCTACTGTATCTTTATGAATAAGACGGTAACAATATAAGTTTAGTTATAAATAAATAATAATAACACATCACACTCAGAGGAACTAACTAGGAAGAACCTGTATTTAGGGTGCCCGAAACATACACAGAGACGAACATTACACCCAGACCGGAAACAAACATCGATATTCATCATAATCATACATTATCATACGGAGTTTTCATACGTAGGTATTACAGATCAATTTGTACCATGTTTCACAGCTTAGGCTATTATCTTTTCGTATACCTATCTAGGTATATGTTACTTACGCCCTGCAGTACCGGGCCGAAGAATAGGACTGAGGTAACCCCTGCCTGTCGTAAGAGGCGACTAAGAGGGGACCCCGGGATCGTTGGGTGCACGAGGCGGGGGCCTCGTGTAGTCATATAACGGCCCCGAGAAGGACGGCGGAACGCAGTGTCCCGTTTCCGCCGTCGAGCGTAGGAAGAGCCATCCGCGCTCAGGGGGGACTACCACCACTTGTCCCCCCGTGAAGAGGCTAAACAGCCAACGCTGGAGGGGGTCGCGGAGTTGAACATAACGATCGAAAGATCACCCGTGACCCCCTTGCCAACAGCCGAGATGGACACCGGCGGGGTTTTAGTGGGTGCGAACACCACCTAAGGAGTTTAGGAGTTTCTCCGCCTAAAAAAAAAGGTATATGTTATTTCCGAAACACCTATCATTAATCTAGCTAGAACAAAAAGTCATAACAAAAAGAAAACGCTAGATCGACAAAAAACGTTCCGCTTATTACTTATTGTCTTAAGGGGCGAACGGTGCGATACTAGCGCCACTTCTATAAATAATTAATATCTTCTATATAATGGCCGAAATCAAAAATATGCGCCTTTGACTCCCTAGATAATCTTGCGTAGAATTTTTCAGGCTCTGTTGTGTAGCTTTTAGGATAATGATCTTGCAAATATTCTTTTACGAAACTGAAGTGGCCACATTAGGCAACAAACGGTTTTTTTCTTAGATTTGGAACCTTAAAGCTACACAACAGGGCCTTAAAAATTCTAAGCAAGATTATCTAGGGAGTCAAAGACGCATATTTTTGATTTCGGCCATGGTTTAGAAGATATTAATTATTTATCGGGAGTGGCGCTAGTTTCTCACCGTGTAAGCCCTTGATTATAATCGTGTTTGTATTTTCTTTTGTTTTGTTACGGTTCCTAGATACAGGTTCCAAGGGCTCTGATTATGATTCTTTATTATATCAAATCAAATCAAAATCAAATCAAAAAATCTTTATTCAATATAGGATACAAGATATCACTTATTGAGAGTCAATTAGACTACATCTAATCTAATCGCTATTGATACCTTATTTGGTAAAGTATCCTATACTGTAAGGGGGGGGGGTAGTTCAGGGTGCCCACCAATTGGCTCAGGTAAACAAATGTTTGCCTTGCCTTACTTATATCTTTCCCTTTCTTTTTAGCTCCTACATCATCAGACTTCACGCCTCTAACGGAACTGGGAGGACGATTTCAGTACCAAAAAAATGGTACACTGACCATAGAATCAGCAATGCCCTTTGATGAAGGTTTTTACACTTGCAAAGCCGACAATGGCGTCGGATCTGTGCTGAGCAAGAGTATTTATGTAGCTGTTAATGGTGAGTTTATAATTAATCCAACACTATTTACTCACCAAAATTTCCCTTTCCATTAGTTTAATGTACAATGATTCCAAACACGCGAGGTGATTGCAGACACTTCTCTACCCCCATAGTCTCTTCCTGGTTTGAAAGTTATTTACCATTCATTTCAGCAAAAAGACCTCCACTGCTGCAAACGGTCTTGAGGGAGCCATCTGACCGCCTTTATCATTACAAAAAAAATGAAAATATAAATCTCTCAAACTTCTTATTCTTCAAATATAAGAGTTGTTCCCCTCTTGTCGGTGGAACCGCTTCCAATCTTTAAATTTACCTGTTAAGTGCTTGGCCTCTTGGTATGACACCACACTTATCCTTTCTTTTAGTAGTTCAAAGTACCTTATTACGCTTTGGCTTTTCCCTCAATCTTTCTTTTTTTCGACCATCTCATGCGAAACAAGTCCACTACTTACTGGACATAGACCTATCCCACAAATCGACATATCGATCAATCTTGAGCGACCCTCATCCATTACTCCCGCAGCCTTCAGCAGGCCACCTGACCACGTTATGAGGTGTGTTCTTGCTCTGCGTCTTCCTGTAGTTTCTTTGGTCATCTCTTAGTATTCCTACAGTCATTGTTTTCTAATGTTTTTTTCCTAAACAGAACCAGCTCGTTTTGAACTCGGCTCCCACAACATGACGGCTCGTCGTGACTCGCCGGCGACGTTACTCTGCGACGCCCGCGGAGACCACCCCATCAGGCTCCTCTGGTCTCATAACATGAACAAATTAGATCTAGATACTTATAGGTAAGGGTTTCTAGTTTACATGCCGTTTTAGATATTTCATATGCTATGTTCATTCATTTATCACAACTGGAAGATGATATAGGTCTTACTCCACTGATTGAAACAAGGACATACATATTATGAACTCGTCTCTAAGTGTGATGTGTTATGTGTTATGAAGGGGTTTTTCCGTAATCGCCACTCTTAGCAGGTCTATTGGCGAACGCAGAATGGCTCTTCAACTTTTTCGACGAAGAATGCTGCTGCCCGTCCTTCGAATATTCCCTTAATCCCCAACTTTTTCGGAGAGTAGTATGGAACTTCATACCTAACACCGGTACCGAACTACTTCGAACCTAACGGCAATGTCTGTATGCAATTTATTTCTATCTTGTGATTTGCGGTCAACTTTGTACTGCCTGTATAGACAAATGTTTCATCTTCTTGGTCTTCTACAGGTTAAGCGTCAGCGAAGCTAAGACTGATAGTGGTTTAAGGTCCCAGCTCTACATCAGCCGTACTGACAGGCAGGACTCTGGAGTCTACAAGTGCCAGGCGACCAACGTCTTTGGCCACAGCGACCATTACATTTACCTCTCCGTCCAAGGTGAGTTAATCTTTCTTGATAGTTTAGCTATCTAGCAGTCCTGAGTCACGTTGATTCATTTCTTTATCTATTTTCTTATGTTATTGACATCTTCTGTTACATAGACATTTTCTTTCCAATGGATGTCCGTTCCATCTGATCTCTGACGCGTCGGCCTATTGCCGTTCTCAAATAGCAGCTATAATAATTGGAAAGCATTTCGATCGTAGATATCGGCATGTTAAACACATAAATGTTAACTTAACTAATGTCAAAATTCTTGCGAATTTCATTATCAAAAAACTGTAAAATATATTTACTTCGAATAAATTACTTAATAATAATAATTGCTATCAAGAATGGCACTAGGCACACAGGTTGGTTGGTTGTATCTCCGATTTTCCGATTTTTTTCCTAATATCTGATCAATTATTTGCATATCACAGAAAAACCCGACACACCGCAGTCTCTGTCAGTGACAGAGATCACGAGTCGAGCTGTCAGACTGTCTTGGAGCCAAGGTTTCGATGGGAACTCTCCTGTCGTGGCCTACTGCATCCAGCACACTCCTTTGAGCCCTCAGGTAATTGAAGGAAACTTAGATCTGACAATCATCATCATCACCATCTTAGCCGAAGACGTCCACTCCTGGATAAAGGCTTTCCCCATAAATCGCCACACGGACTGGTCTTGAACGATTCATTCGGTGTACACTTGCAAACTTCACCAGGTCGTCTGACCACCTTGTCGAGGGTCAGCTATTGGTTCTTTGTTCTAAAGATCTTGCAATAATAGTTTTTGAAAAAGATCGAAAATAGCAAGTTTTGAAATGCCTATAAGTGCTATCTAACATACACTGCATCCCTAGCTCAGTAGGCAGCTAAGTACTTTAATTTTTGATGAGAGTTACCATTGAAATCACAGAACAATGAGATTGAGATTGAAATGATGTACAATAGGTATCTATCAACTAAAAAGAGGTGAAGCGTATAACACTACATAATAATTATATAAAGTATCAACTAAAAAGGAGGGAAGCCTTTTCCCAACAGTGTGACATTATAGGCTAACAATAAATAATCAACTAAAAAGAGTGTGAAGCGTGTAAGGGCTAAGCTCTACTTGCGTTCCGCTCGCGTTGCGTCGTCGCAGCGACGACGCTGCGTCGTTTTCTGTACATTTTAAGCTGCGTTCAAGAAACATGCTCCATTACTCAAGCGAAGACGGTGCGACGCAGATGGAGCATACAATGCGACGATCCGTTGCGACGACTCAGCGCAACGGACAAATGGAGCTTAGCCCTAAGACTACATCATAGCTATGTCAAAGACATCAAATCATTGTAGAAGTAGGCTGTAGCTTCCGTTGTGCTCATACATGTAGAAGAATTTCAGTTTCAAAGGTAGTAAGAATTAGCTAACAATGTAATTTATACTTAATTTTGTTTACGCAGGCAACATTTCACGCTAACCAATGGGATACAGCGTTCAGCTACAACGTCTCAATACATCGAGGCCTTCCGGACATGCAAGCTCCAGTCACGTAAGTCTTTTTATTGATTGTTCTATGTCTACGAATTGCCGTTGCTATAATCGCCACTTTGCAGTAGGATCGCAGCTCTTCGAAGTTTCAACGAAGGTCACTGCTGTGTGTCCTTCGCGTGTTTACTAGTGTCTTTACCCATGGGAGGAGATGGATGGTGGAGGAAGATGGATGGTGGTAGAAGATTTTTTTTATTTTCTTCTGGTTATCTCCTATGATACCAGTAATACTATGTTAAAATTGTTTGT
This sequence comes from Euspilapteryx auroguttella, assembly GCA_951802225.1. NCBI lineage: Eukaryota > Metazoa > Arthropoda > Insecta > Lepidoptera > Gracillariidae > Euspilapteryx > Euspilapteryx auroguttella. Next base: position 13,911,199 of record OX637646.1, on the reverse strand, counting down.
AGTTTATCTTTCAATAAGAGATACCCTGTCTCCCATAATGGAATACATATTTTTTTTGTTTTTGATTTGGTTGGTTCTTGTTTTTTTTCACTCTTTATGTTATTATTATGTTTCACAATCATCATGCCAGCCGAAAAACGTCAATTGCTGAACTGAGGGCACCTACACAAACCGCCATACCGACTGCTCTTGAGTTTACATAATCTTTCATCTCTCTCACCAGGTTACTGAAGAAAAGAGACGTAAACTACGAAGCGTTCCTGAACGGCCTCAGTCCACACACGGCCTACATGATCCGACTCGCTGCCATCAATCAGATTGACAGGAGCGAGTTCACTGAACCCGTTGTCGTCAAGACGCAGGAGGAAGGTCAGTAGGAAATATCACCAGACGTCCACTGCTGGAAATAGGTCTCCTTCGCCTACAGAATGCAACATTGTGGAGGGAATTTGCCGTAATTTCTACGCTTGGCTTGCGGGTTGAAGATCGCGTGGAATTTCAAGTACATATTTCAACGAAAGAGGCTGCTGCCCGTCTTTCGGCTGTTCCCTTAGTCGCCTTTTACTACACCCGTGGTAGGAGATGGGGTGGTTGTATTGTTACCCACCCAGTTATATGTGTATGTGGTTCATTTGGCATTAATCTTGACTGAGACCTGGTGGCACTGAGTTCGATTGCTGGCCGGACAAACATTGAAAAGATGAACATCCATGTTTGTTTCTCGGTCTAAAAGTATTTTTTTGTCTTTGTATGGACTTTTGGATTCTGGCCACCCCAGATACAGTTTTTACCTAGGGGCTCTGGATGTGATACGCTATTTATTTATTTACTAGCTGTCCCGGCAAACTTCAGATTGTCTTAAAATGTTATAAGGAAAATTTAAATTGTTGTTTTTACTATATTTCTCGCAATTTTTCCAAGACTTCATAACATATGAACCTTCCCTGGGCTACGACGAAGATTCCAAAACCAAAATCTGCTAAATTGGCACTGCTGTTCGCGATTTTTTTCGAGACAATCGAACCACCATTGATTTTTATATCTAAATCTCACTATCCACCCCCAGCACCATCGGACCCTCCAACAAACGTGCTAGCCTCCCCCGGAGGTCCAGGTGAGGTCCACGTTGCCTGGCGACCTCCGCCCCGAGAGGCCTGGCATGGCGAGCTGATTGGCTATACTGTCACTTGTACTGAGGTTCATCCTGGAAGCGCTATGCTGACTAATAATACTAGGTGAGTTTTTTGCTCAAGGCTGTTACACTATACAAAGTACACACATTTTTCTAGATTTATAATTTCTTTTTTACAAAAAGAGACCTGCCTTTGACGAACTGACACAAAAATAATCTGAGAAATTCCTCTTTTTCGATGTCGGTTATTGTAACAAATACATTACTGATGAAGTCGGTTAAAAACCGTATCAAAATCAGTTCAGCTAAACGCGAGATAATCATGGACAAACTATTACTAACCGACTTTAAATAAGGAGGTTATCAGTTTGAACTGTATGTATGTATGTTTGTCAGCGATTATCTCGTGTTTGGCTGTGTCAGTTAATTGAAGACGGGTCTCTTTTAAAAAAAATATATATTTTTTATTATTTATTTTTACTCCACAGGACAGTAACAGTAAACGGCTGGGCAGACACTGAGCTGAACCTATCAGGGTTGAAGAAGTTCACCAGATACGAGATAAGAGTTCGTGCCTTCAACGGAGTGGCAACTGGACCCTCGTCGGTACCAGTCGAAGTCACCACTTTAGAGGGGGGTAAGTGACGATATAGTTTATATGTCGTAGGAAGATTTGATAATTAGGTTTTTTGCAAACCATAACAAAACATAATCCTTATATCAAATTATCCGGGTTTTCGCAAAAACCCTAGTTTTTTTTGCAAAAAACCTAATTATCAAATCTTCCTACGACATATACACAGTTGTAATTTTTTGCTAGGGGTGTGAGGTAAATGCCTAATGAATTTCGCTCGGGGGAGCGACATGACCATTTGAGGAGTTCGCACCCAACCCCCCCCCGGTGGCCGTCTTGGCACTTTTTGGGAAGTACCTGCGTCCGATGTCCTTTCTACATAATTTTATAGGGAAGTAGATTCAAAAAAGATCTTGAGAGTAAATTAGATCTTATGAAATTGATTTAATTTACTACCTACAAACTGCGTTATTATCCCGTATTACATGCCCGCTGTCAAGCTACTCCTGTTATACACTTTTTTCATTTTGTGTTCGTTTGAGAATTTGTGGGTTCGATCCCCGCAGAAAACACCACATATTGATTTCTCACAAAAATCACGTTGTGGTTGTTTTCGGTTGGATAGGACATTGCAGGCTTGAATCACCTGATTGTCCGAAAAGTAAGATGATTCCGTGCTTCGGAAGGCACGTTAAGCCGTTGGTCCCGGCCGCAGTAGTGGTCGCTGTAGCCGCGGCGACAAGCTGGCCCCGCCTCACGTTGGTAATTAAGCATAAACTCAGCTAAACGTGGATCCGGCTCTTGAGCTGGTATCTCTGCCTAACCCTTCGGGGAATAAAAGGCGTGAGATTATGTATGTTGAGAATTTGTAAAAATCGATTTATGGAAACATGTGTAACCTTTTAGACCTTACAATAAGTATGGAATATCGCAAGTTACTGTAAGTTTCATGTTATATTATTTGTATTCTCTTCCACAGTACCAGAATCCCATCCGCTGAGGGTGTCATGCTCTGCCTTATCATCGTCCAGTATGAAGGTGACCTGGTCACCTCCGCCCGCGGACCAGCACGGCGGAGTCATCCAGGGGTACAAGGTCTTGTACTCTCCCCTCACTAGTGACCATGGTATGTTCTACTTTGCTCTACCCATATATCTACTTAGTATTTACTTACTACCAATACTAGTCATTCTGCCGATCTGTGGTCCGCTTATTATTTAGATACAGATTGGCAATTTATTTGTTACTACTAAAAACTTATTCTTATCACTCATCGTTGAAAAGTTTAAAGTAAAGGATTGCAGCATCTGTATTTTTTTTTTTTTAATATTTATGTCCTTTGATGAGAAATTCATTGTTATAATTAATGGTAAGTACTTGGCAAAGTTATTTACTTGAATGTAATTACAGTACATATAATTATTGCAGGCGAATGAGGACAACATTTCGGGCGAAAGTAGGATTTTAATGATTCGGGCGAAAGAAATCGGGCGAATGCGGACTAACTCCCTTCCAGGCACAAACATGTCCAGTAATCCTCTTTCAGATGAGATAATGATGAAGCTGTTTTTCTACTTACAGCGGACGTCGGAGAGATAAAAAGGGTCACAACAACGGACACATACCTGCACACTCTACGAAAATACACCAACTATTCCATACAAGTGCTCGCGTTCACTAACGCTGGCGACGGGAAACGGAGTCCGCCCATCTACTGCCTCACTGAAGAAGATGGTAAGGAGCTATTAATGTTTTAAGCCAGCTAGAAGTAATAGGCAAGACTATTTTTGAAATGTTCGCACACATTTAATATACGCGAAATAATCTTTATTTTCTGATAAAATCAAGTTTAACGGAGTTTTATGCCATTTTAAAAATATTTTTTCCACAGCGCGGGAAACCAGCGAAAACAGCTCGCAGTGTCATGGCCTCAGGTAGACGTCAAGATTAAATTAACTTCAATATACGTTTAATTTGATGCACGTAGAAACAATTGAAGTGTACTTAAAAGTGACGTCATACCCGTTTTGGATGGTTTTCACGCGATGTTAAAAAAATATTATAAAAATGGCAATAACTGCTAACAATAGAAAAAAAATTGAAAAAAAAAAAACAAAGGAGAAGCCCATATATCCCCAATCGCAACAAGACAAGTTTTAGTTCAATAAGTGATATCTTGTGTCCTATATTGAATAAAATTGAATATTTGACTTTGACTTTAGAAACAAACAAGATGGATGAGGATGATGATGTCCTCCTATCCCTCATCAGGGACATAGGGCTCTCACTAAAGCTCGCCACTTGCTCCTGTCTTGGGCAACTTCCTCCATCTCGCCCCACGGTGCTCCGAGTGTGGGAGCCACAACAAACACACAATCAATATATATAAAACTCTTCCGTTACTGACTGACTGACTGACTGACTGACTGACTGACAGACAACGCAGAGCCGAAACTACTAGGCGTAGCGGGCTGAAATTTTGCATGTAGGTTCCTTACGGAGTGTAGGTGAGCACTAAGAAAGGATTTCCCGAAATTCCCATGGGAACGGGAGAAAATTGAATTTTTGTGTTTAAGAGAAATCCGCGCGGGTGATACCGCAGGGCAGCCTCTAGTATAAAATAAAATATGTTTTTTCTGATTTTCAGTACCATCAGCACCGCAAAAAATAAAAGCCTTGGCTTTCTCAAGTGATTCTGTGCTCGTGAGCTGGTTACCACCTTTATATCCAAATGGTATCATCACACACTATACCGTGTACTACAGAGAAGCTGGCAGGTACGTGCATAGGCTAATAATAATAATAATTATTATTATATTTGTTCAAGTATCAATACTCATTTCACGTCACAAATTTTATTAGTAACGGAACACAAATCAACAATGGTTTCGGCTTGGACGTACAGTCGATTATTTATTTCTAATGGCCGCTGTGCATTCTTTTTAAATAAATAAAATAAATAAAAATCATTTATTTCAAACATAGTCTACAACAGATAATAATATACAACACTGACAGGAAACGGTTGAACAAAAGACTTACACTTAAGGCGGTAACTCACGGTATGGCGCGAAATTCAAAATTTTTCACGTTTTTTAATTATTTTGGCGAAAGTATTCATTTTAAATAAAGTTTAAATGAATTACGTAAAATCCTATTGCCCACATTGTGATATATCGTTTTTGAAAGACAGAGTTACCGATTTTGTGTATATTCAAGGAACTGGTTTTTTGGCCTTTTACCCCTTAGACACAAAATCTGTAGGTCTGTCTTCAAAAAACGTTGTATTACATGGGAGATGGTTTTTACATACGCAAATTCATTTAAACTTTATTAAAAATGTATTCTTTCGCCAGAATAAATAAAAAACACGAAAAAATTTAAATTTCGCGCCATAGCGAGAGTTACCACCTTAAACCTATTTAATACTTATTCTTTAATTAAATTAAAGTTACATTTTTAAACAATAAAAGTGTAGCTATCCGGAAGAATAGAATAGTTTTTGATAAAAGGCACATTATTAAACTATAATTCCACATGGGAATTCCGAAAATGGAACTTATCAAAAAACAAAGTTCAGGTAAAGCTGCTTGCACAAGTTCATTAATTTAAAGTTTTATTAATTTTCAAATAAAATTTATGAAACTTAACAGTACTTATATGAAACTCATCCGTTACTGATTGATTGTTTGACTGACTGGTAAAACACGACAATGTTACGGACAGGCTTTACATATTAAAAATAGTACATTGGCTATAATTTATAATGATACTGTATAAATTTAAAATTTTAGGCGATGGAAAATTAGTGACTTTAGCTACATAGTACAGTTGCGGTCTTGTTCGGCGTAACACTTCCGGTTTTTCTATTGCAAAATGGCTCTTGTTCTTTGGTAATACAGTGTAGGGCGCACCAGACCATACACAAATCCGTTACGCCCTCCAAGACCGCCACTGTACCTACAATAATTATTTTAATACATTATTTTCAGGCTCGGAAAGCACTCAAGCTTTACAGTAACACCAGATGCAAAGATAGAGCTGGAACTAATGTTCCAAGTCAGAAATCTTATGGAGAGTCAGCTGTATGAGTTTTGGGTGTCAGCCACCACGGCTTCTGGGGAAGGGGAGTCCACATTGGTCGTCGGTCAAGGACCGAGCTCTAGGAGTAAGTACTTTTAAATATACATCTAGGTGTTTTTGAAGAGACGGTAATTAATTACGGGTGAGTTAGCTCTAATTAAGGCGGTAACTCACGGTATGGCGCGAAATTCAAAATTTTTCACGTTTTTTAATTATTTTGGCGAAAGTTTTCATCAATATATATAAAACTCTTCCGTTTCTGACTGACTGACTGACTGACAGACAACGCAGAGCCAAAACTACTGGGCGTAGCGGGCTGAAATTTTGCACGTGTGTTCCTTGGGGAGTGTAGGTGAGCACTAAGAAGGGATTTCCCGAAATTCCCACGGGAATGGGAATTAACGGGAATTTTGTGTTTATGAGAAATCTGCGCGGGAAAAACCGCGGGGCAGCCTCTAGTTTTTAATAAAGTTTAAATAAATTCGCGTACGTAAAAACCTATTTCCCGCATTGTGATATATCGTTTTTGAAAGACAGAGTTACCGATTTTGTGTATTTCAAGAAACTTTTTTTTTGGCCTTTTATACCTTAGACACAAAATCTGGGGGTCTGTCTTCCAAAACGTTTTATTGCAACGTGGGAGATGGTTTTTTACATACGCGAATTCATTTAAACTTTATTAAAAATGTATACTTTCGCCAGAATAAATAAAAAACACGAAAAAATTTTAATTTCGCGCCATACCGAGAGTTACCACCTTAACTCAAAATATCATGGGTCCACCAAAATTTTAAATAAGTATTAATTTAGTCAATGTACGGGAAAGCTGATGTTTGTTTTAAGTTGTTGTTGCTCAGGGAAATTTTAAAAATGGTTGTCATGTGTCGTTTTTAGGCATATTTACAACATAGTCCTCGCTAGACTGTAAAAAATATAACAATTACAGGCTGACACGCGAATGCCAGTTGATTGCGAATTTGATTTGCTCTCCATACTGACAAAATTTAAGTTTTAACACATTCTCCGCGCTAAATTAGTATGTACACTGATGCGATCCGACTTCAAAATAGTGAGTTAAGAAAGAAAGGAAGAAATCATTTATTTACAGCAGCCTGTGTCACACAAACAAAACATAACATAACAATGAGACATACATTCAAACATATTTACACAGTAAAGGTAAAATAAACTAAAAAGTAAAAATAAAATAAAACTAAAGAAAAGTTGTTGTGTGTTGCAGCTGCCGTAAAATGGCACTGACTCAGCATGTGCTGTAGGTTTTCACCCACGTAGTTTGATAAGCCAAGATGATCGGTACTCGAGATCGAATTTTCTGAGTCAAAACTTAATCAAGTAAACTCAAAACAAAGACTATGAATATCAGCCTAAAACCATTTTAATTCCACACCAGTACCAGCAAGGATAGCCTCATTCGGGGGGGTAATAGTCCGCGGGGCGGGCAGAGCGGCGGTGCTGCCGTGCGCGTGCGTGGGCTCCCCGCCGCCGCGCTCCCGCTGGACGCACGCGCGCGCCCCCGTCACGTCTCACAGACACTACCAGGTCACGCCCAGAGGACATCTTCATATACACGGTCAGTGATGAATAACAAGGATAGCCTCATTCGGGGGGGTAATAGTCCGCGGGGCGGGCAGAGCGGCGGTGCTGCCGTGCGCGTGCGTGGGCTCCCCGCCGCCGCGCTCCCGCTGGACGCACGCGCGCGCCCCCGTCACGTCTCACAGACACTACCAGGTCACGCCCAGAGGACATCTTCATATACACGGTCAGTGATGAAAAACAAGAATAGCCTCATTCGGCGGGCTAATAGTTAGCTTCCTACGATCCGCGATTCTACGGATCGGTGAATATATGTGACGAAATGCGGCGAAAGGACAACAATTATTTATAATAACACATCACACTTAGAGCCCCTAACTAGGAAGAACCTGTATCTAGGGTGCCCGAAACACACACAGAGACGAACAACACACCCTGACCGGAAACAAACATCATATCAATATTCGCCCGCCCGGGAATCGAACCCGGGTGCACACGCTTACTCAGTCCACATCAATGCCATGCCAACTGAGCCACAGAGCAGTATTGTACTCCTATACACAATTATATCGAGTATTACTTGTCTTTAAATTATGTGGCGTAGGGTTCAAAACAAGTTTTTAATCGAAAAATTTATTGAACAATACCATGTTCCCACAGCACGAGTCATTTCTCAACCCTGTAATTTTGTTCTGGTAATTGGTAAGTAAGTCTATTTAGTTTGTCTATTTCTATTCCTGGCCGTTCTTCATGGCCATGAAAATGAAAAGCTTTTTGAGATGGTGATACTCATGGATAAATTTCTTAAGAGAATAACCCACAGTCTTTGACCAGCCGCGGTAGCATGACGGAAAAGTTGTCGTATTTGTCGTATCTATCTGTCACTTTTGTCGATCATCTCCATACATTTTCCCGCATTGAAATGTCAAAAGCGATTAAAAGTGACAGAAAGATTCGACAAATGGTCCGTCATGCTACGGTGGCTGCCCCCGCAGCACGACGGACTATTTGTCGAATCTAACTGTCACTTTTAATCGCTTTTGACATTTTGATGCGGGAAAATGTATGGAGACGATCGACAAAAGTGACAGATAGATACGACAAATTATCCGTCATGCTGCGGGGGCTGATTGAATTAAAATAAACTTATTACAGTAAAGTATAAATTTGTCTTTCGTTTTACAGAAATAAACGAAGAGTCTTCAGGGAACTTCACGTGCACAGCAACGAATATGATAGGCGAGGACTCTATTACCTACACCGTAGTAGCGATAATGCCGCCTGCGCCTCCTTCTCTCAGCCTTCAGTATGCCACTGCGTCTAGCGTGAAGGTCACTTGGCAGACTCCTAGGAATGGCGGATCACCAATATTGGGTGAGATTTTTTAAGCTAAAGATTCCTTACTAGTATAGGCTTTACAAAATCCGCAAAATCCTAAAGCTGACATTCACAATTAGTGTTTTAGAGGCTACTCGCTTAAGGTGAACTCGGGGAAGTCGTTCTCGAGTACATATTATCCTGTCTCGAACTGTCTCATACTCCATCGAACGTATTCACTTTCTCTAAGTGAATACGCTCGAATACGCTCTCTCTTTCTGTCTTTCTTTCACACGATTATCTGCTGGTGTTTCTGACAAGGCGATAATAAATTAAAGGAGGGATTCAGCTCACCATACCTAACAACTTTCCCAAAGCAACATGGGTCGAAATTAAAAAAAAAACAGCTGTTTCATACATTGGTTCGATCAGCTGACGGGGTCAATGTATGGCACAGCTGATTTTTCTTTTGAGATTTTGACCCATGTTGCTTTAGGAAAGTTGTTAGGTATGGTGAGCTTAACCCCCCCTTTGATTTATTATTAACGATTTAAAGTTACATTTTGATACTTCAAAGAGCTAACTCCTTTCCGTGGAGTTTTCGGGATGAAAAGTAGCATATGTCCTGTCTCAGGCTTTAGATTAGATCTCTACCAAATTTCATTTAAATCGGTTCAGTAATTGTGGCGTTGAAACTAGACAAACAGCCGGCTTTAGAGTTACTTTCTCTTCTTTAAAACTAAGCAACGGATTTTGATGCGGTTTTTTTTTTTAATAGATAGAGTGATTCTTGACTTGAGGAAGGTTTATAAGTATAATACATGCATAAAATCCTAATAGGTTAGGCGGTACGAAGTTTGCCGGGTCGACTAGTTTATAATATAAGTAAAGTATGGAATTAACTATTACTGCAAATGTGCAAATTTATGTGTAGCTTTTATGCTTAAGAATGTTTTGATTTTGCAATGTTTCATCCAAATGACCACTTTTAACAACGCTAAGTACAGTGGCGGACTCGATCGGCGTGACACTTCCTGTTTTTCTGTATTGCAAAATAGCTCTTGTTCTTTGGTAATACAGTCTAGGGCTGAAGAAACCATAGACAAATCTATTACGGCCTGCTAGTTCGTGACGTACATCTTGGGGTTGCTTAAAGTGGCCAATTGGGCAAAAATCGTTGCATTACTTTTAGGTCTATAAACTTTAGGAGAACTATCCATACAATCCATACAACAATCAATAGCAGTGAAATAATTAGTAATAATTAGCGGATAAGCTCGTTGAAGTGGCAATGGGCAGGTCATATAGCCCGCAGAACAGATGGCCGCTGGGGCCCAAAAGTTCTCGAGTGTTCGACCACGGATCGGCAAGCGCAGCGTAGGGCGTCCACCGACCAGATGGACGGATGATCTGCGCAAGGCTGCGGGTCCACGCTGGATGCAGGCCACCTGCGATCGGTACAGATGGAGAGCCTTGAGGGAGGCCTATGTCCAGCAGTGGACGTCCTACGGCTTAAATGATGATGATGATGAATTAGTAATAACCAAAAATAATAATTACGTTTTAATTTCTTCAGGCTACCTCCTCCACTACAAACAGGAAACGGCACCTGATTGGTCGACGTCAGAACTGTCTCCGGATGTGACGTCACACACTATAGATGCTCTACGATGCGGCTCAGCGTATAGCGTCAAAATACAAGCTAGGAACAAAGTGTCTGCTGGGTTACCCAGTGAAGTTCTGCTGGTCAGCACTAGGGGTGGTTGTAAGTAGTTATTTTTTGTGACCTAAATAATGTGATAAGTGAGCGCGTGACTGGGAGCCCCAAGTACATATACAGGGTGTTTCTGAGAAGGCTGTAATAAATCAATGGAGGGATTCTGCTCACCATAACTAACAACTTTCCCAAAGCCACAAGGCTTGATATCTCAAAAAAAAAAAACAGCTGTTCCATACATTGGGTCGATCCTGTCGATCAGCTGACGGGGTCAATCTTCGGGACATCTGATTTTTGTTTTGAGATTTCGACCCATATTGCTTTGGGAAAGTTGTTAGGAATGGTGAGCTGAATCCCTCCTTTGATTTATTACCGCCTTGTCAGAAATACCCTTTTGTATGTATTCAAAACCGATAGACGCCTTGTTCACCAACCCGTGCGTTGCCCTTCACATGTCTTGTTTGGCGCTAGGAGATCCACATTAGTTTTTTACTCTGATGGTGTACATATTTTTTTTACCAAAAAACTTTTGAAGGACTTCTATTATATTGACTTGACTGCTCCGTGGCCCAGTTGGCAGTGATGTGGACTGAGTAAGCGTGTGCACCCGGGTTCGATTCCCGGGCGGGGCGAATATTGATATGATGAATGTCGATGTTTGTTTCCGGTCTGGGTGTGATGTTCGTCTTTGTGTGTGTGTTTCGGGCACCCTGGATACAGGTTCTTCCCAGTTGGGGGCTCTGGGTGTGATGTGTTAATATTAATATTGTTAATATATATATTAATATAATATATTTCAAACAACTGATTCCTAAATAGCTATGCAAACCGTGATAAAAAAAAAAACTTGTATTAATTTCCAAATGAAATTCCAGTGCCAAAACCACCAAAAGTAGAAGATCACATCCAGCAGAACTCTACAGCTATCAAAGTAAACTTGTACGCGTGGAGGAATAACGGGTGCCCTATAAGTTCATTCAAAATGGCTTATAGAAAGGCTGAGGCTGAGCATTGGATCAATGTGAGTCTTTTTTACCGAATTAATCTATACCAATATTATAAAGAGGAGAGATTTGTTTGTTTGTAACGAATAGGCTTCGAAAATACTGAACCGATTTAAAAAATCTTTCACTGGTAGGAAGCTGCATTAACCCCGAGTGTCATAGGCTATATAAGATTTTCTAAAAATTTTCTTAAACTCAAATAATGTAACCCAAGGTGCAATCTTTTTTCCGTTGTTTACATTATTTTGACAGGTGGTTTGTTGTTGTTGTTTGTTTTTTTATTCGCCCATTCTGGCCAGTCAAAATAGTCTATAGAGCCAAGTCTTTAGAAGTATCTATATTCTATGGCGTAACGAAGTAAGCCGGGATAGCTCGTGATCTATAACTTTGACTTTGGCAAACAGAGGCGCTATGGCGTGTCTGGCTAGTGGCGGACTAGGAGGCCGTAACAGATTTGTCTATGGTTTCGTCAGCCCTAGACTGTATTACCAAAGAACAAGAGCTATTTTGCAATACAGAAAAACCGGAAGTGTTACGCCGACCGTGTCCGCCTCTGTACCTAACTCTTTTCCATGTATCATCAATACATAGTATAAAATGAAGTCGCTTCCCGCGTCTGTCCCTATGTATGCTTAAATCTTTAAAAATACGCAACGGATTTTAATGCGGTTTTTTTAAGGATACAGTGAATAAAGAGGAAGGTTTATAAGTTAAATACATGCACAAAATAGTAATAGGTTAGGCGGTACGAAGTTCGCCGGGTCGACTAGTTTAATAATATTGTAATAAAGTGTCTTTTTATATTCATCAAGTATCTAATGTTATGTTACATTGGCGGTCTAGGACGGCGTAACAGATTTGTCTATGGTCTTGTGCGGCCAAAACTGTATTACCAAAAAAGAAGAGCTATTTCGCAATACAGAAAAACCGGAAGTGTTACGGCGTCCTAGACCGCCACTGTACAGTGGCGGACACGATCGGCGTAACACTTCCGGTTTTTCTGTATTGCAAAATAACTCTTGTTCTTTGGTAATACAGTCTAGGACTGACGAAACCATAGACAAATCTGTTACGGCCTCCTAGTCCGTGACTGTATAACACTTTATATGTATTTTCAAATTTCCAGCTATCAAACAAAGTGGACGCCTCAAGCTACGTCATCGGCGACCTGGAACCAGGAACTTGGTACGAGTTGAATGTGGAAGCTGCCAACGAAGCTGGATCCGAGAGGGTCTACCTTCTTGTGGACACGCTGACCGTCACTGGTGGTAGGTAGTTGGGGTTCCTTTCTGGGCAATTTGGAAACATTTGCTTCTTAGGGCTCAAACAGACGAGCGACGGTGTGTTGGCGACGGCCGCGCGGCGTCGCGCTGCGTCGCCGATTGTCTTGCGGCGTCGCGCGACTGTTGCCGACACAACGTCGCTCATCACCGTCTGTTTGAGCCCTAATAATGTGTAGACAAATAAAACCGGGTCAATGTACGAATTTCTTCCCGCATCCTGACCGCATTAGAAACTTTGATGGCGCGATGAAGGAATTGATTCGAGCGATCTCCGCTTTGTACTAGATAATGTATTGATTACAAAGTTTCACGTTAGTGATGGTAGAAATGTAGCTAAAAGGAATAATAACACATCACACTCAGAGCCCCTAACTAGGAAGAACCTGTGTCTAGGGCGCCCGAAACACACACAGAGACGAATATCACACCCAGACCGGAAACAAACATCGGTATTCATCATATCAATATTCGCCCCGCCCAGGAATCGAACCCGGGTGCTCACGCTTACTCAGTCCACATCACTGCCAACTGAGCCACGGAGCAGTCAAGCATGGTCCTAGTGTGCCGGTACAATACCAATAACTCACCATCCTCCCTCCATCCACACCCTAGAGGAGTTGTATGTGAACCACCGCACATGTAAATTTACAAGTCATATATTTTTTTGGCTTACAGTTCGCATCCCGCCGCTGAAACCTTCAAATTCCCTAACCGGTGAGAGGCGCGGCAATCTGCGGACGGTCGTCCTGTCGTGTGTGGCCAGCGGTGTTGTTATCGTGGTCACATTGGTCGCCATCGTGTGCATTGTGCAAGGGAGGAATAAGTAAGTTTTTGTTTAGCTCCAGATTAAAGAATACAATAAGATCATCCCTATACAGTGTTACAGCGTGAGTACACCCAAAATGTCATCTATCCATCCATGCAAACAAATAAAAAAGACACCTAAAAAGCATCAAATTCCCTAACCGGTGAGATGAGAGGGGTGGATATCTGCGAAAGGTCGTGATGTCGTGTGTGGCCAGCGGTTTTGTTATCGTGGTCACATTGGTCGCCATCGTGTGCATTGTGCAAGGGAAGAATAAGTAAGTTTTTGTTTAGCCCCAGATTAAAGAATACAATAAGATCATCCCTATACAGTGTTACAGCGTAAGTACACCCAAAATTACTTCTATCCATCCATGCAAACAAATAAAAAAGATACCTGAATACAAATTCCCTAACCGGTGAGAGGCGTGGAAATCTGCGAACGGTCGTGATGTCGTGTGTGGCCAGCGGTGTTGTCATTGTGGTCACATTGGTCGCCATCGTGTGCATTGTGCAAGGAAGGAATAAGAAAGTTATTTTTTTTCTAACGTTAAATGTTGTTTGCTCACCCTATAAGGGCAGGCAAAGGAACGTTGTCTCTAAACTCTTCATTCTAAGTTTCATACAAAATACCGAAGCGAAGTCTTTTCTCAGTTCATCATCATCATCAGTTCTCTACTAGACCCTACCTTTTCCCAAGTTTCTAACCTACCTTATTTAAAAGCCAGGGTGGTCCCATATTTCAAATATCAACGTGAGAATTTTTCAGGACATCCATTAGAAAAATCTCGAAACGATTTTCTTTTATTTCTCACGTTAACAATTACTAACCGATTCAAATTCAAATAATAAATTAAAATAATTCTTTATTCAATATAGGATACAAGATATCACTTATTGAAAGTCAATTAGACTACATCTAATCTAATTGCTATTGATACCTTATTTGGTAAAGTATCCTATACTGTGAGAGGCGAGGTAGTTCAGGGTGCCCACCAATTGGCTCAGGTAAACAAATGTTTGCCTTGCCTTACAACAACAGTCGCCTGGAGAGGCCCCCAAAAGAGCCCACCTCTGTCAAATGATTCTACTCCCTTTCGCAATGATTTTACAGCGTAGAGAAGAAAGGGGGCGATTTCAACTGATTCCACCACAATTTGAGAAACAAAATTCTACATTTTCGCCACTAGAACAAATTTTAAGTTACGATAATTTTGAGGAGTAATTTGCCATAATTTCCATGTTTGGCTTGCTGGTTGGCGATTGCCACACGAATTCAACTTCGCTAGCCTTATTTTTTACACACTACGATGTACTTTATTTTAAGGTTTTTCTTCTGCTGCCCAACTGACGACTATACCAGAGAAGATGGCAAAATGAGTGAGAGCCATGAGTCGGAGCGGGAAAAACTCAGGGATGCCCAGAAACAATCACAATACTCGTCTTCGACCATTAATGGGAACGACAAGTCTAATGATGACTCTTCTGGTGAGTCCGAGAATAATATGTCATTTTAACTAGCCTCTACATTCTTTAACACAGTGTTCAAATCAGTTTTTCAATCAAAACTTATATTATAAGCTACCATAAGACTGCTCCGTGGCTCAATTGGCAGTGATGTGGACTAAATAAGCATGTGCACCTGGGTTCGATTCCCGGCAGCGATCATTGTTATGATGAATATCGATGTTTGTTTCCCGTTCTGGGTGTAATGTTCGTCTCAGTGAGTGTTTCGGGCGCCCTAGATACAGGTTCTTCCCTGTTAGGGGCTCTGAGTGTGATGTGTTATTATATTATTATTATTTTTCCGTAACGTTAAAATTTTATCTAAAGAATTTTGTAATTTGAGTAAACAGAGGAGTAAATAAAATCTCTTATTTTCATCTAAATATAACTTCTAATCTTTATAGATACTTTTCTTTGGAAATAAGTTTTTTTAAGAAGTTTAAGTTATCATTTAGATTTAGGGAATTGGGGGCAGATCTGGCTCGAAGGACCACAATGCTGACAAGAGAACCTGAACATAGTCCTACCCTATATGCCCTACTGATTCTCTTTAGCAACCTGTCCTCCTTAATAAAAACCGTTGCAACTTTTCTCAACATTCCAACTGTCTATTTTTTATAACGTCTCACTAACAAAATATGTTGTTTATTTTTCTTATGAATAATTGAAAAGGTTAAAAAGAAGGAACAAAAATAATATATTTTTCCACGGCAGCAGAGATGTACGAGATAAGTCCGTACGCAACTTTCGGTGTCGCCGAGGGGGCTCATTCTGTGCACTACCACACATTCGCCCGGAGAGACGACGACGCGCCGCCACCGCACCGACACCGGACTAGGAGGCATCGGTCTTGCGATCACTATCGATATGGTAAGATAAAGATACATACATAAGGTTTATAAATCATACCTTTTCCAGACAGACGGTTAGGCACAGTGCCGTAAACAGGGGTGTGCCACAGGTGCCCATGCACAGGGCGTAGACTCTGGGGGGCCCAAGAATGGCCAGACCAGGCCAAGGTAGGATTTTTTTTTTTATTGCTCCCTATAAATTCTCTCTACTCTTATTCCCCTAGTGCTTGATTGTACACGTACCTTGCCATGTATAGTCAAAAACGTCTATTCAATTAGACAAAACAACGTGCAATTTTTTTACAGATACGAGTACCTACGTGCGTAAGTATTTGTGTTTAGTGTTATAATTTTTTTTCACCCTGAAAAAAAAACAAGGGCGCAGTTACAGAAGTTCGCATAGGGCGCAGTTATAGAAAACCGCACCGGTCGCATTTACGGCACCGGGTAGGCAGAGACATTGATTTACACTTGCTACGATCCCGAGCATGCGCTTTTTTATTCAGTTATACCTATGCCTTGATGTTATTTTATCTTTTTCCCTCATCACGTCAGCCAATAAGACCTTACTCTTTAGACATTTTAGTCCCCCCCCAGATAACTACAAGAACAAAAAATTGTGGAGGAAATTTTCTGTACCAAATCGTCATGCTTGGCGCAGGCTACTCATGAGGAGTTTAAAGGCGGGATATCGATCGCAGTATGGCCTTTCAAGTACCTATTTCAGCGAAGGACGCTGCTGCCCCTTTTGGTGTTACCTTAGTTAGATAGTTAAGAGCCAGTTACAGCGATGCTAGCGCCATTCGCGAAAAAAATTAATATCTTCTAAACTAAGGCAAATATCAAAAATGTGGCACAGTATGACACTAGATAATGTAGCCTAGTATTTTTAGGGCTCTGTTGTATTGCTTTTAAGTTAAAGACCAAAGAAAGCTACAAAGTGTTGCTAAAAGTGGCCACTTTTAGCAACAATCTGTGTTTAATTTTTTTCTTTTAAGTAAGAACTACTTACTCAAACTTACTTACGTGCTCAAAAAATACTAAGCAAGATTATCTAGCGTCACATTTTTGATATTTGCCTTAGTTTAGAAGATATTAATTTTTTTCGTGAATGGCGCTAGCATCGCGGTAAACTGGCACTTAAAGTACTAAAAATTTGTATTTTATTTAATAGACGAGTCTTCCCTATCGAAGTCATCGACAGTAGAGATGCGTCGCTGCGTGCGCGCTGCCGCCGCCGGGTGGCGCGAGCCCCGCTCCGACTCTGACGAGAATAGCGATACTAATACTACAGTCAAAGGTGAGATTATACCACAGCATAATAACTCAAATTAAAACATTTAAAAACCCCCGACCCTGTCAGACCCCTTATCAACTTAAGTTAAACAGAGCTAATCATTTAAAAAATATCATGGTTACCTTAACATATACTTTCAATTTCATTGAAGTAACATGGTACGAAATTTCAAATCGATCGGACATAAGGAAGCTAGTTAGATCCTCTCATCCATTTTTCAAGAGCTGATCATCTTCAAACGGCAGATCAGATCTTCATCAGACTTGGCTAAGAACACTCGGCCCGAAATTATCTATGATACAAAAAAAAACTAAACGAAAATCGGTTCAGCCGTTTGGGCTCTACGATGCCACAGACAGATACACAGACAGACAGAAAGATACACACGTTAAAATTATAACACCCCTCTTGGAATTTTCGTTCGGGGGATAAAAAGGACACACACACTGAGGAGGCCGGAGCACCGTGGGGCGAGATGGAGGAAGTTGCCCAAGACAGGAGCAAGTGGCGAGCTTTACTGAGAGCCCTATGTCCCTGATGAGGGATAGGAGGACATCATCATCATCATCATCATCATAAAAAAAGAGTTACTCTTATTGTTTTCTTCTGACTCAACTTTTTCGCAGGGTAGTATGAAAACTCATATTGAACACCGGTACAGCGCTGTACCGTGTTGAGTCAGGGGGTTTTTATACTAGTAGACCAAGCTAACTTTGTACCGCCTAGTATTAAACTATTTTGTGCATGTACTTCCATAAAACTTCCTCTTGAATCAAACTAACTATAAAAAAAAAACCGCATCAAAGCATACATAGACCAGTGGCGGTCTTGGACGGCGTAAGAGATACGTCTATGGTCTCGTGCACCCAAGACTGTTTGCTATTACCAAAGAACAAGAGTTATTTTTCAATACAGAAAACCGGGAGTGTCACGCCGTCCTACACCGCCTCTGCACTTCTTACAGGCACTCCCTGCCTCCCTCAGCAAGTGCGCCCCCCGCTCTCGGTTACTTCTCAGTTACCGCTCATTACAAATAAAGCAGCTTCGCTCGTCTTATTTTACTCACACAAGCATGATACGCGTGCACGTACGTACACGAGTTTCCAAAGTGCGCGAAGCAACTCGATTTTTTCTATGAAGTGTCCGAGGTGTGGTGGTCTATGACGGCGTAACAGATTTTTCTATGGCAGGGGTCACCAATTAGTTTTGCTTCAATTGAAGCTTCTTTGCTCCACATCAGGATGCAGAGTAAATGGTACTGAGGATTTCTCGTTTGTTGTATTGCGGGGGATACATTTCTATAAAATTACGCACTCAGTCAGTAGTGCAAGTTGCTGTGGTATCGCGGTCCGCACAAAATGGGTCGGCGGTCCGCCATTCGGTGATCCCTTTTTTTTTTTTTTTTTTTTAGGCGGGGAAACTCCTAACGAGTACCCTGCGACCCCGGGGGGAGTCGCAGGGTTATGTGGGGTTCGCACCCACTAAAACCCCGCTGGTGTCCATCTCGGCTGTTGGCAAGGGGGTCACAGGTGATCTTTCGATCGTTATGTTCAACTCCGCGACATTCGGTTATCCCTGGTTTATGGTCAGCTCGGCTACCTCTCAGTTACCGCTCAGTACAAAAAGCATACGTCATATCTCACTCACACAAGCATGGTGCGCGTGTACGTACAGTGGCGGACACGATCGGCGTAACACTTCCGGTTTTTCTGTATTGCAAAATAGCTCTTGTTCTTTGGTTTTACAGTCTAGGGCTGACGAAACCATAGACAAATCTGTTACGGCCTCCTAGTCCTTGACTGTACACGAGTTTCCGCTGTTGCAACTCGTTTATTTCATACATTTCAGCGCAGGTGAGAATTTCAGGCACCCTACTATATTCATGTTCATTTTTCTTTCAGGCTCGCTAGGTTCGAGCGTGGGCGGCGGCGGGGCGGGCGGGGGCGCGGGCGCGGGCGGCAGCGGCGGGCGGCGCGGCGTGTGCAGGTAGACGCAGGTACCCCCCCTCCCCGATACCTATGTGAACTTACCTTTACCCTTTACCGTCTTCTATGTTTTATTTTTCTCGTTTTAAATAAAATGTTTAAAATGTAGCTTTAGGGCCTTGGGGGCCAGGGGCGCGTCGACTATTAAAGGAATTATCGACGCGTCTGATCGACCGTTCCGGAGACCGGCGGGCTGGCTCGTACCTTGGCCAGAGAATAAGTCTGGCCATTCAGAGAGGTAACGCAGCCAGCCTGCTAGGCACCGGACCTTGGGGGGCAGCGATTTGGAGGCCATTTTTTATTTGTACTTAAATATGTCTTTGTTTTGTTTTTTTTTTAAGGTAATATTTAATAACAAAATATCATGTACATGTACATATGTATATGAAATATTATATAAAAAATAAATAAAATCAAAAATGGTTTATTCAATATAGGATACTTACAAGGTATCACTTAATGTTAAGTCTCCTTTACTGTGAAAGACGAGGTGATTTAGGGGCGACTACCCAGCGGCTCCAGAGGCAATAGCATTAGCAAATCCAATCCATTTTTTAGCAAATCCAACAATGGACTCCCTAGCAGACGCTCCCAAACAAGCTCACCTCTGTCAAATGATTCTACTCCATTACTATCAGTAGTATCATCAATATACATAGTATAAAACAAAGTCTCTTCCCGCATCTGTCCCTATGCATGCTTATATCTTTTAAACTATGCAACGGATTTTGATGCGTTTTTTTTTAAAGATAGAATGATTGAAGAGAAATGTTTGTGTGTATAATGCAAGCACAACATAGTAATAGATTAAGCGGTACGAAGTTCGCCGGGTCAACTAGTTGTAAAATAAAATTGAATTGCGAAACATAAGTGGCAAAGGCAAGCAGGGTACGTAGCTCGAAGAACTGATGTTATCAAGTGTCAAGTGTAAAATTAAATTTGTGAGTCGACTTAGTGAAGACTACGGGATTACACTGGTTGAGGGTCGCACAAGACCGGTAGTTGTAGCGATGTATATGGGTGGCCTATGTCTAGCAGTGGACCGATTTCGGCTGAAATTATGATGTTAAATCAGATTGTGAGGCTCGAAAAAGTTCGAGGCAAATGTTTGGATCAGTTTTAATAAAATGAAAAGAAGACGTTTTTTTTTTAAATAGACATGCTGAAATGTTTTTTTTTTTTCAGCCCGGCTTCAAACCCAGTAGATGCTCTGCCTCCAGTTGATATCTCTCCTGCTGCCGCCGCCGAGGACTTAGCCACGCTCATAGACAAGTAAGGATCATGCTGAGCTATAGCCATTTATTTTATTTACTTAAGTTGGATTGGAATACACCTGTTTAAAGAAATATGGAGTGCTTCTAATAAGTCGTCAATAAGAAATCGAAGGATCCAGCTTATTAAACTTACCAACTTTCCAAAAGTAAAATCAAACATAAAATCAGCTGTTAAAATAGATTTCTTCGCTCAGCTGACGGGGTCAATTACACACAGTGGCGGTCTAGGAAAGTGTGATTTGTCCAAGCCCTGTAGGTCCGGGCGTAAGAATAGGTCTACGGTAAACCCTGCCTGTCGTAAGAGGCGACTAAAAGGGGTCTTTGGGGTCGTGGGTGTGAAGGGCGGGGGCCCGACACACTCATCAAACGGCCCCGAGATGGGCGGCGGCACAGCTTGTGGCACTGTGTCGCCGCAGCTGCAAAGGCGAGCCGGGGAGGGAACAACATGCCCTCCCCGAGCACGAAGCTGATAGTAGCTGAGCGTGGGAAGACTTCGAAAGCTAGTAATGCGTGGTTCCCGGGGTCCTTCCCAAAAGCGCCAAGACGGCCGCCGGGGGGTTTTAGTGGGTGCGAGCCCCACATACCCCCGACGCTCCCCCGAGCCTCGGGAAATGCCGTAGGCATTTCCCCCCGTCACAAAAAAAAAGGGTGTGATTTGTCTATGGTCTCGTGCGCCCTAGACTGTATTACCGAAGAACAAGAGCTATTTTGCAATACAGAAAACCCGGAAGTGTTACGACGTCCTAGACAGCTGAATTTTTATACGCATAATTTCTTTTTTTTTTTTAAAGGGACTCGGCTTCAATAATCTGGCACATATACATAATCTGAGCACTTTCTCTTTTTCGAAGTCGGTTAAAATATTGTACTAAAATCTTTTCCTGAATGTAACAAATACTATTCTGATAACCGCATCAAAATCGGTTTAAACGAGAGATAATAGCGGACAATCATACATACCTACTTACAGGTCAAATTAATAAACTCCTTTTTTGAGGTCGGTTCTTAAAATAACATCAATCAATACATTGTATAAAATAAAGTCGCTTCCCGCGTCTGTCCCTATGTATGCTTATATCTTTAAAACTATGCAACGGATCTTGATGCGGCTTTTTTTTAATAGATAGAGTGATTCAAGATGAAGGTTTATGCACAAAATAGTAATAGGTTAGGCGGTACGAAGTTCGCCGGGTCGACTAGTTCAAAATAAAACAGTAAAGAAACCACTGTGTATGGCTGTAGTACTTACTTAAAAGGTACTTATTATTTAAGAAACTTGTAAAGTATTCACATATATTTACTTTGCAGGTACCACAAAAGAAAAGAACTGGAAAGGCGTGAGTGTACTATACATGTTTAAGTCGTATCTTACCGAAAACTTTTACAGTCAGCAAAATCCTCTTAACATTTTTTTTTTCAAATCTTTTTACACTTCGGTTTAAAAAAAACCGCTTCAGGTCTAATTTTATTAAATTTGTGTTATGCTTAAGTAATTTTAATTAGCTAGGTACAATGATGGCGGTCAAGGAGGGCGTAACAGATTTGTCCGTGGTCTCGTGCGCCGTAAACTGTATTACCAAAGAAAAAAAGCTATTTTGCAATAAGTACAGAAAAACCGGAAGTGTTACGCCGTCCCAGACCGCCACTATGCCTAACTAAGTATGTACTGGATACTTTATTAAAATATTTTAAAGCGTTCTTAGGAACCTTATTTATTAAGAGTTATTGACTGATTTTATACAAGTATTTTGTAGCTCTAGATGATCACTTTTTTTTTTTCAAAACAGTCAAGTCAAGTGCCAAAATGAAAGCAATTTAAAAAACCTACTTTTTCTTTATTTGAAATTTTATTTTACGCTTACGACTTAGGTATAAAATACTATACTTTTTGGACCAAACTGGCTCTTGCTAATGATTTGTTATTTCTACCTATATACCAATCTAATACCTACCAATGTACTATCTAAGATGCTTGTTTTAAAATGAATTGCCAAAAGATACCTACATACCTTCGTTTACTAGAAAATAGGTCAAAAAGTGGTGCCGTTATATATCTACTGTACAGTAAAAATGCGTCTGTGGTATTTAAATAAATAATGAAACTTAGCACGTCTTACAGAAAGGGTAGAAAAAATGGAAGTCAAAGTGTTACCAGTATCAAAATATAAAAGTGACAGAACAGTGTTGCCACTAGTATGATCTTAATACTCTACTAAATTAATTATGTAAGGACTAAGGAATGTTTCCTTAACACCTACTTAGATATTGTCACACTAAAGGACGATAGATTTGTTTAATTTTTTAAAGGTAAAAAACAGAACTGTCCATGATATAAAATGAGTAAAAAAGCCTTTAAAATTAAACAAAATATTTTAGTTACAACCCCTTTCTTATTTTTAATTTAATTAATAGAGCAATAAAATCTAATTCGATATTAATTTAATGTAAGTACTGATGCCAAAATTAGTGATATAATTCTCCGTGATTTAAAAAAAATGTATGCCAAAAACTAAGTGTTTTATAGATATAAAGTGCGTGTGACACAAAAATCTAGTATTAAAAAGTAGCATCACTGCAAAGAAATTTGACGGATAAGCAACAATTTATATACAGTATACTAGAGGCTGCCCAGCGGTTTCACCCGCGCAGATTTCTCATAAACACAAAAATCCCCTTTTTTCCCGTTTCCATGGGAATTTCGGGAATTCATTCCTTAGTGCTCCCCTAGACTCCTCAAGGAACCTACGTGCAAAATTTCAGCCCGCTACGCCCAATAGTGTTGGCTCTGCGTTGTCTGTCAGTCAGTCAGTCAGTAACGGAAGAGTTATATATATTGATTGCTACTTTTTAATTTTTTTTTTTTTTGTGTCGCACAGTAAAGTTAGAAAAAAATATTGTGAATAATATTAGTAAAACTACGATAGTGGCTGAAAAACAGAAATGTATGCTGACGACAAAAAATTATGTCAAAAAAACTGTCCAAGTTAAACAACTAATTAGGCATAGTGCAACACAAAAATCCAGAAATGTAAAAGTGGCAACAGCAACAACGTATGGCAAGTTTTGAATATCCGTCAAATTTCCATACAGTGTTGCGTACTTTTTAATTTCTAGATTTTTTTTCGCACTATACTTATGTCACTTATAAATTAAATGTAAATAAAGTTTAAGCTAACCTTAGTTTTTAAATATTAAGTGGCTCTTAAGCGGAAATTGATACATATCATTAAAAATAGACTGTTATTTAAGTGTTTTATATATTATTAATATAATTATTGCGTAGCCACAATGTAATTGTTAATAAAGCGTATTATACACTATATTATATGAAATGAGATCTTTCTACACCATTAATTAATACCTAACTTGTTGTATGGAAATAGCAGATGATAAATAAAGATATGTGTTGTGCTAATTAAGCGAGTTTTTTTTAATACAATTTGTGTAACTACCTACGTAATTCTCTAAATTTTAAAATAAAAATAGCGTACTTAGTAAAAAAAACCTTAGATTCCCAATAATATTTAAAATTTTATACATTTTTGCATACTTTGCATATATACCTAATGTTTTTTATCCCTGACTAGAGGCTGCCCCGCGGTTTTTTCCCCGCAGATTTCTTAAAAACACAAAACTCCCGTTTATTCCCGTTCCCGTGGGAATTTCGGGAAATCCCTTCTTAGTGCTCACCTACAATCCCCAAGGAACCCACGTGCCAATTTTCAGCTTTCTACGCCCAGTAGTTTCGGCTCTGCGTTGTCTGTCAGTCAGTCAGTCAGTAACGGAAGAGTTTTATATATATTGATAATTTACTTTTGTATATTGTGTGCAATAAAGGGTTTTTACTTACTTACCTACCTTATGCGATCCGATATGCCTTGCTATAGCAATAATTAAAAAATATATATAAGAAATGGAGAAAACAGTAAAAACACTTGCGTTTGTAATAGAGAGGCCGTGAAAGTTATTTTCTTTCTTATAAATAATTAAAAAAAAAATGCTTTTAATTATAAATGAAATAACTGGAAAAATATTTCTAAAGAAAAAGTTAGTTTATGATAATGGCGTTGGCGCGAGTGTCCTCAAACCGGCGGATGGCGTCCAATCCCAGCCGTGTTCGAAGTTCGAATAACAAACTTTAAAAAGACAGTTGAAAATTTCCCGCTGCAATTAAGTTTTCCGCTATTTGCAAGCGTTAATTTCCCGACTATTTTATTCCAACTTTTCTTTTTTACGCTAAATTTGAAAGTCAAAGAAGGATTAAATTGTGAAAGTTTATCTTTCTGGATTTCAAGTGGATTCGTTTTTAATATTTTGCACATTTCTTTATCGAGTGAAGTCCTCGCGTACTTAGATAATGTATTTATTACAAAGTTTCACGTTAGGGATAGTAGAAATGTAGCTAAAAGGAATAATAATAATAACACATCACACTCAGAGCCCCTAACTAGTAAAGAACCTGTATCTAGGGTGCCCGAAACACACACAGAGACGAACATCACACCCAGACCGGAAACAAACATCGATATTCATCATATCAATATTCGCTCCAATGGGAATCGAACCCGGGTTCACACGATTACTTAGTCCACATCACTGCCAACTGAGTCACGGAGCAGTCAAAATTTTAAAAGTGGTCTAAATATTATGTGGAAAAGAAGTTTGAGAACCTCTGATTCACCTCTCTGCGAGTCGAAATTTAAGCTTGGATTTCAAACTGTAAGAATATTACTATAACTAGCTGTCCCGGCTAACTTCGTTACGCCATAGAATATAATAATTATGTATAAGACCTGGCTCTATAGACTTTGTTCTTATGACCGCCCAGAATGGGCGAATTAAGAAACAAACAACAACAACAAACTACCTGTCAAAATATGTATACAACGGAAAAAATATTGCACCTTGGGTTACATTGTTTGAGTTTAAGTAAGGATCCCAAGTTTTTTGAAAATCTAATATAGCCTATGACACTCGGGGATAGTGTAGCTTCCTACCAGTGAAAGAATTTTTCAAATCGGTTCAGTATTTCCGGAGCCTATTCGTTACAAACAAACAAATCTTTCCTCTTTATAATAATTGGTATAGATTAGCAATACTGTGTTGGAGCGAAGAACTAGTTATACTATATCTCGTTCTCCGTAATTCGCTTTACGGAGTAGCCAGGATAATCTGAAGGCCAGTCACGGACAGCGTCAGCGTAACGCTTTCGGTTTTCTGTTACTGTAAAATAGCTCTTGTTCTTTGTTATTACAGTCTAGGGTGCACGAGACCATAGAAAAAAATGTTACGCCGACCTGGTCCGCCACTGTATAAGATCAAACTTTATTAAATACGAGCTTTCCTGGCTTACTTCGTTACGCCATAGAATATAAGATACTACAAAATACTTGGCTCTATAGACTACCTATGTTCTTTTGACTGCTCAGAATAGCCGAATAAAAAACAAACAACAACAACAAACCACCTGTCAAAATATGTAAACAACGGAAAAAATATTGCAACTTGGGTTATATTATTAGAGTTTAGGTAAGGATCCCTAATTTTTTTGAAAATCTCATATATAGCCTACTTACGACACTCGGGGTTAATGTAGCTTCCTACCAGTGAAAGAATTTTTCAAATCGGTTCAGTATTTCCGGAGCCTATTCGTTACAAACAAACAAATCTTTCCTCTTTATATCATTGGTATAGATGGTATAGATGTATACTTTCGCCAGAATAAATAAAAAGCACGAAAAAATTTTGAATTTCGCGCCATACCGTGAGTTACCACCTTAAGACCATAATATACGCGAAATAAATCAAACGACCGAGGATCAACGGTTGTCCTTTTCCCTCAAACATACTGAGGGAAAAGGACAGTCACATGTCAGTCGCCCACATCGGTTACATCATTTTATTCGAAAAAGTAATAAATATTAAATATCTTTTTAATTATAACTTTTTAATCAAATTTAAATTACCAGAATTTCATTTACTTTATTATCATTATTCCTATGTAGTTTCAACAAAAACTAGTTAGTAATTTCGAAGAACTAGCTATTCCCGTTTTCTGGAATGGTTATCTTTGACGAAATAATGTATCGAGGTTTCTAAATTATAAAAAAACTTTGTTATATCTTCAAAAACGTTATGTTAAAATTCTAGATCTTTACCTCTTATAGATAACGAGAATTACTTGATTTAAAAAACCTTAAAAACTCATATAGCGTCTTAAGCGAGTTAGCTCAAAATACTCACTGTGAATGTCATCCTAAGTAAATACTAGGATGATCAAACGAGCTCACCTGAGTGAAGTTCGATCATTATTGTACGAAGGCTTTGTATGAAGATGTATATTGTTAAACATGCAGCTTCTCCGAGTTGCTTGGCACCTTACGCGCTTTAAATCCTTCCCTATACTAAAAAAAAAACTACAATATTGATTGTCTATGGTCAAGCTGTCAAACGTCATTCTTTAGAGTCTTATTGAGCTTGACTCACAACTTGGGTTACTTACAAATTGTAAAGGGCGGGCGGGACAATATACATCTTCATACAAAGCCTTCGTACAATAATGATCGAACTTCACTCAGGTGAGCTCGTTTGATCATCCTATTGTACATCGGCTTTGTATTCGATGTATATTGTTAAACATGCAGATGTTCAGAGCCAATAATAATATCTTAAAACAAAAGTTGTGAGGCTTCTATCGAAGATAACCCCTTCTAATAATATAGGAAAGGACAAACAGATTTGTTTGAAAACTTAATTAAGTTGTTTTATATATCCTTAGTAAAGGAACATGAAAATTTAATAATACATAAAAGAAAATTTAATAAAGTTAAATGTAATATCAAATGTAATCAAAACAGGGCGTATTAATACCGCTTCTTAACTAAAACAAAAATATATCACATGAATAGAGTTGTATTATGTGAACCTCTACATAGTTCAAGACCTACTGGTTTAGTCAACTGTCTGTCTAATGACACACCTTTAGACTTGGTGGTTGCTAGATGGCTTGTGTTTGTCCTGCAAACACCTTAACTTTCAAATTTAAAATTAAATTATTCTACATAGGATACAAGGTGTCTCTTATTTCAAGTCTCATATCATTATATTTATTAATATAGTATCCTATTCGCAAGAGGCGCAGGCAAAAAAACAGTCCCCAAAAGGACAGACCAGTCCGCATAGCAAAACATTGTACGTAGAGCTACGTCATGCTACACGAGCCAGACAGCACCCTGCCGCGGCACGCCTTCGATCAGACCCATCATCGAAGCCAACGATGGAAGCCGCCAGGAGACGCACCCAAACAAGATCATCTTATTTAAAAGATTTTACTCCCTTTTTACCCCAAAATATTTTTGGTCCAGCATCCTATTGTTGATGAGGTCACAGATTTGTGTCGTTTTTTGAAAGAATTAACAATGGGTTTTTTACGAATGTTTTCTCAAAATCACAGAAGTTTTACAGAACAGAAGTTTTTTCACGTTCAAAAGCTTTGATTAATTTAATTTGGTTTACAAAAAATCTAAGACTCAATGTCTTAACAATATCAGTATAACTTTATGTATATTGAAGTCTGTATTTATTTAGTTCTAGTACTTTACTTTTTAAAAGTTAATACTTGTTCTGTGTAGCAGTAGCTACTTAAAGCTTGTAACATGACTAGTAAGTTAATACTTGTTCTGTGTAGCAGTAGCTACTTAAAGCTAGTAACATGACTAGTAAGTTAATACTTGTTCTGTGTAGCAGTAACTACTTAAAGCTAGTAACATGACTAGTAAGTCAATATTTGTTCTGTGTAGCAGTAGCTACTTAAAGCTATTAACATGTTTTTTAACTGTCATTCACATTCACATTCAATACTTTAATCATATCTCATGTTTATTTATTAATACTTTAATCATATCTTATATTTATTTATAAATAAATAAACAATGACATTAATATGGCAATGGTGGTAGGTCTTCATAATATAATCATCATCCCCTATTTTAGAGCCACCATTCAACATAAAATCAAATTTATAAAAATTTGAAGCACCTGAATTAACATTCTTAGGAGGAATGTCCATTTATATGGAACAAAAAACAAAGAATGGATCATTGTTATTTTAATTATTGTATTGAGTTTGCTCAATGCTCACCGCTGAGGACTCAATTATAATTTCTACAAATGACAGTAGTGGTACTGATATTTTAAGCCGGCATTGCTGGAGCATATCTCTGTTTCTATATTATCTGACAATGAAGCAGGTCTCTGAAAGGTGAAGATAATAATTAAGAAAGGTTTCTTTCAGGGTGTTGCAAAAACCAAAAAATAATCCATAACAGAGAACCAAAGTTGTGATGACCATCATTATTCTGGTAACATAGTTAACACTAGATACAGTGAATCAACATTCCAGGATTTTTGTACCAGTTTCCAAAATTCACCCATGCATAGCAAGAAGCTGGACAAGCTTCTACTAATGTTACATATGAAGTGTCAAAAGTAAGTAAATTGCGAAAATTTTTAGGTTTTGCTGGGCATAAGAATACTGAATTTAAGATGTTTGACTAATTGAATCATTGTAATAATGAAAAGAGTTATTAAAAACTTGCAGCCTAAAGAAGCGAAAAGAAAAGGTTTGTCAGAATCATAGCAAGTAGAAATTAATTTTCTCTGCCTACCCCTATGGAAACAGGCGTAGCGATAAGTATGTTTGTACCTATGTATTATGTATGTACATATCAATGTACATAATATATGAACATTTATAGAAAGTGTTTGGTCTAAACAGCTTGTAAGTACTCAAAAAACACACAACTGTTACAAATACCCCTTGCTGGCTCAAAAAACTTGGTACACATTTGTACCCAAATTCCATGTATTACATTCTAATGCTGTGAGCGTAGCAAATATGAGAGTAAATGTGATAATTAGATGTGATAATTTTTGTTAACTCTTCATGCATTTGCATTTGTCTGTACATAATATGTATTTGCATAAAATTATATTTTTTCCATATATTTATAGAATAGATTTAAAAATTTACAAAATAAAGGCTTTATTGATGTAAGAAAGCTAAAAACCACTTTCATTATTTAAAGTGAAACTGTACACATCCATAAGGATGTGTCTGGAACTCATGTAAATGTAAAAATCTTAATCTTAAACTATTTAAACCTCTAAATGTCCTGTGCAATAAACTGTACATAGTTTGTATGCGTTTGAGGGTAAGTATACATTCAACATGTAAATATAACACTGTTATAAACTGATGAAATATTTTAAATAAAATAAACCATGATCACCTTTTTGGTACTTAGACATGATTTTTATATAACTGACTGGCTTGATTGTCACACTTTTAACAATCTGATTAAATTTTTGACTATATCCATTACTTAATTTATTTAATGATGGTACTGTGAGCAATGTTAAAATATTTTCAATGGTTTTAATTTAACCATAATACTGTGTTCTTGAATAAATTTTCAGAGTGTATTGATGGTACTCTGGGCAATGTTAAAATATTTTAAATGGTTTAAATTTAAACATAATAATATTACTGAGTTCTTGGACAGATTTTAAGATTCTATTGAATGAAAAGGTGTAGTTATACCCTTTACATACAGAACCCAAAATAAACAAATTATAACACAGATTTTTCCTTTAGCTTAGGAAAAAAGTGGAAATAAGCTTGCCACCATGGCTTACCTCTATTTGTCAGAAGGAGCATGCCGCTTAGACAGGGCTGCGTCTGGGTCGTTAGGCTGTTGCCTGCGAAACCCTATGGTGGTTCTAGTATTGGTAGTTCCTGGCTACCAGGGATTTTATGGGTTTTTCCCATACAGCAGTGCAAACCAATATGGTAGTAATGGGATGGCCTGATAAAGTTTTCCCATTCAGGGTTTGCAGGTGGCTTTTGCATATTGATTTTTGCATTGTTTTGACTAAATTGTCATTGTTGCAATCTTCTGTTGAAGATCATGGCCAAAATAAGGAACTTGTCCCGCAGTACATCATTGACTAGATTCAAAGAATGGTTTATCTAGATTAGACATGGTAAAATTTATTCTTGCTTTTGTTTGAATAGAATGCAAGACAGCAAAGATCCTGACTGCATCGCAGTGGGGATATAAGTTTCAGCTGGTCTATGTTTTAACTTACTTTTAGTGTTGTAAGAATTTTTCCATAGCATGGCGGGTCCCAAAACAAATTGATTTTGTTTATTTTCAATTTCTTATACTTAGTTTTCTGGGAAAAACTCTTCCAAAAGTTAAGTTTTAGCTTATTTCTTTGGGCCAAATTAAGGTTGTTGGGGAAGTAGGTATCTCTCTCAGTGTCACTGATTGAACCTGAATGTTATGCCTACCTGTGTGGTAGTACATTGGTAGTATTAACTTGCTACGGAGAAGATAAGTTATCTCCATCCTTTGCTCTATTGGCATTTGTGCCTCATGTTGATTGTGATCCATCTGAGTAAATCTTTGTGATTTGACACTTAAGAAATTGTAGAGCACATCCATGTATCTCGTACACAGCCTGTGTCTTGTTCAGAAGACAAAAAATATTTTGAAGACAAAAAATATTTTGCCGCCAAAATGTCTGCGCATCGCGTGCGCGTGCTTCGCCCTTATCAAACCAATAAACGGCTGCTTTGCCAACGAGCACGTCGATATATCGCGTATATCACCCGTGTCAATGTGAAAGGGCTTGTTTGTAAAGGCATGCGCCAACAAACACGTCGGTATATCGCGTATACCACCCGTGTCAATAGAAAGGGCTTGTTTGAAAAAACATGCCAACATGACACATTGTGTCATATGAGGTCATTGGTACGTAACCAATGTAATTTTTAATTATACCAGAAGAATTCTCATCCTGCAGATCCTGCTTCGAGAAAAAACTTCCGAAGCTGACGTCCTTGTTGCAGGTTTTTTATTTCCCTGCATTCCACAATTTTCGGATCTTGTTCCGATGTATTTCGAGTTTCCTGTCCTTTGACTTATGTTTTTGTACACATTTTCGTGTAGTTTTGCTGTTATTTTCACTTATTTTAATAAATCGAAACTATTTTTTACTAAAAAACGAAGCGCCGGTAACCACGCGAACACAAAGAATGACGTTTGACAGCTTGACCATAGACAATCAATATTGTAGTTTTTTTTTTAGTATAGGGAAGGATTTAAAGCGCGTAAGGTGCCAAGCAACTCGGAGAAGCTGCATGTTTAACAATATACATCGAATACAAAGCCGATGTACAATAAATATTATACAGGAACGCTTAAGTTTCAACCAACAACCAACTCGGGCACATTCACGCAGACTGTTGAGCGAAGATAAGAACCTCTGAAGCTGCTATTTAGTGGCCTGCCGTGGCCCTGAGCAAATGGACAGTAGGAAGGATGCCGTATCCACGTATACGGGTAATGCTGGTAATATAACACTCTTCCTTATTTACTTACTAGAGGAGAAATACCTAAAGAAAAATATCTAAACACGAGCTGTCCCGGCTTACTTCGTTACGCCATAGAATATAACATACTACAAAAGACTTGGCTCTATAAGACTATGTTCTTTTGACTGCCCCCAGAATGGGCGAATCAAAAAACAAACAACAACAACAAACCACCTGTCAAAATATGTAAACAACGGAAAAAATATTGCACCTTGGGTTACATTATTTGAGTTTAGGTAAGGATCCCTAAGTTTTTTGAAAATCTAATATAGCCTATGACACTCGGGGTTAATGTAGCTTCCTACCAGTGAAATAATTTTTCAAATCGGTTCAGTATTTTCGGAGCCTTTTCGTTACAAACAAACAAACAAATCTTTCCTCTTTATAATATTGGTAAAGATATTGGTATAGATTAGTTTAGATAAATATTCGTTAACTCGATATCTCCAACTAGTGAAAAGTTATATTACTCGTATGAGCCGCCTTACTACGAGTTAAACTGGTCAATTAGGATGACTGGTTGATCCCCAGAGGTGTCCCGTTACGCAATAAATTACATGCTAACGTTATCGATATAAAAAGACTAGATACTTACCTACTTACATAACTATACCAATATTATAAAGAGGAAAGATTTGTTTATTTGTAACGAATAGGCTCCGGAAATACTGAACCGAATTAAAAAATTCTTTCACCGGTAGGAAGCCACACTATCCCCGAGTGACATAGGCTATATTAGATTTATAAAATAATTAGGGATCCTTACTTAAACTCGAATAATGTAGCTCCAGGTGCATTTTTTTCTGTTGTTTACATATTTTGACAGTTGGTGGTTTGTTGTTGTTTAATAATTTTGATTAGCCCATTCTGGGCAGTCAAAAGAACATAGTCTATAGAGCCAAGTGTTTAGTAGTATCTTAAATTCTGTGGCGTAATGACGTTTGCCGTGTCAGCGAGTTATTAATAAAGCAGAAACACCCTTTTTCATTAGATGAAGGGTCGCACGAAGAACGATTGGTTGGCGATCTATGGGGGTAACCTTTATGACTAGCAGCAGTGGTATCATGTAATGAAGGTTTCAATACTATAGTATAAAACAAAGTCGCTTCCTGCGTCTGCCTGCTTAAACTATGCAACGGATTTTTATGCGGTTATTTTGAATAGATAGAGTTATTCAAGAATAGGGTTTATATGTATTATTCATGTAAAACATATATACCTAAACTAGAGGCTGTCCCGCGGTATTTCCCGCGCAGATTTCTCATAAACACAAAAATCCCGTTTTTTCCCGTTCCCGTGAGAATTTCGGGAAATCCTTTCTTAGTGCTCACCTACACTCCCTAAGGAACCTAAATGCCAAATTTCAGCTTTGTACGCCCAGTAGTTTCGGCTCTGCGTTGTCTGTCAGTCAGTCAGTCAGTAACGGAAGAGTTTTATATATATTGATAAAAATAACGCATCACCATCTGAGCCCCTAACTAGGAAGAACCTGTATCTAGAGGGTCTGAATCATATACAGAGACAAACATTACACCTAGACCGTAAAACAAACATCGATATTCATCATACCAATGTTCACCCCGCCGGGACTCTAACCCGGTGCAAACGCGTCTCAGCCCACATCACTGCCAACTGAGCTACGGAGCAGTCAGTATCTAGGGACCTAACGACAAAAGACTTGGTTTCAAAGTCGTTCACCCCGATTTGCGTAGCAACGTACCTACCTACCTACAGAAAGGTACAAAGGGTATATAAGGGCTTACACGGTGCTAAACTAGCGAAACATCCGATAAATAATTAATATCTTCTAATCCATGGCCGCAATCAATCAATATATATAAAACTCTGACTGACTGACTGACTGACTGACTGACTGACTGACTGACTGACTGACTGACTGACTGACTGACTGACTGACTGACTGACTGACTGACTGACTGACTGACTGACTGACTGACTGACTGACTGACTGACTGACTGACTGACTGACTGACTGACTGACTGACTGACTGACTGACTGACTGACTGACTGACTGACTGACTGACTGACTGACTGACTGACTGACTGACTGACTGACTGACTGACTGACTGACTGACTGACTGACTGACTGACTGACTGACTGACTGACTGACTGACTGACTGACTGACTGACTGACTGACTGACTGACTGACTGACTGACTGACTGACTGACTGACTGACTGACTGACTGACTGACTGACTGACTGACTGACTGACTGACTGACTGACTGACTGACTGACTGACTGACTGACTGACTGACTGACTGACTGACTGACTGACTGACTGACTGACTGACTGACTGACTGACTGACTGACTGACTGACTGACTGACTGACTGACTGACTGACTGACTGACTGACTGACTGACTGACTGACTGACTGACTGACTGACTGACTGACTGACTGACTGACTGACTGACTGACTGACTGACTGACTGACTGACTGACTGACTGACTGACTGACTGACTGACTGACTGACTGACTGACTGACTGACTGACTGACTGACTGACTGACTGACTGACTGACTGACTGACTGACTGACTGACTGACTGACTGACTGACTGACTGACTGACTGACTGACTGACTGACTGACTGACTGACTGACTGACTGACTGACTGACTGACTGACTGACTGACTGACTGACTGACTGACTGACTGACTGACTGACTGACTGACTGACTGACTGACTGACTGACTGACTGACTGACTGACTGACTGACTGACTGACTGACTGACTGACTGACTGACTGACTGACTGACTGACTGACTGACTGACTGACTGACTGACTGACTGACTGACTGACTGACTGACTGACTGACTGACTGACTGACTGACTGACTGACTGACTGACTGACTGACTGACTGACTGACTGACTGACTGACTGACTGACTGACTGACTGACTGACTGACTGACTGACTGACTGACTGACTGACTGACTGACTGACTGACTGACTGACTGACTGACTGACTGACTGACTGACTGACTGACTGACTGACTGACTGACTGACTGACTGACTGACTGACTGACTGACTGACTGACTGACTGACTGACTGACTGACTGACTGACTGACTGACTGACTGACTGACTGACTGACTGACTGACTGACTGACTGACTGACTGACTGACTGACTGACTGACTGACTGACTGACTGACTGACTGACTGACTGACTGACTGACTGACTGACTGACTGACTGACAACGCAGAGCCTAAACTACTGGGCGTAGCGGGCTGAAATGTTGCATGTAGGTTCCATATGGAGTGTAGGTGAGCACTAAGAAGGTATTTCCCGAAATTCCCACGGGAACTGGGAAAAACGGGATTTTTGTTTTTATGAGAAATCTACGCGGGAAAAACCGCGGGGCAGCCTCTAGTCAAAAATATGCGCTTTTGACTCCCTGAATCATCTTGGTTCGAGTTTTTAAGGCCCTGTTGTGTAACTTTCAGGTTCAATTTCAAAGAAAAAAACCGTTTGTTGTCTAAAGTGGCCACTTTAGTTTCGTAACGTGAACCTGAAAGCTACAAAACAGGGCCTTAAAAATTCTAAGCAAGATTATCTAGAATCTATAGAGTCAAAGACGCATATTTTTGATTTCGGCCATGGTTTAGAAGATATCAATTATTTATCGAAGTGGCGCTAGTTTCAAACCCCTTAAATGAGAAAATCAGGGGCTTTAGGACGAACCAATAACAAAAGGGCTTAAATCAAAAACCCTTCGCGTAACTGTGACAATATTTCCTAGAAACTGTAACTTAGTAAGTTTGTCGTACAATAAAGAAAAGATCCCTCCCTCCACCAATTTCCTTGAATTGTGAAACTTTAAACGATTCTATTGTCTTGGTTAGTTTGGAAGATTATAACACAATTAGTTTGGTTCCAGTTTATTCGACGACGAGGTGTTAAGTTTTAATAGGATTTCGGGTTTCATTGACTTTGAAATTGGTATACTTATTTATTACTAGCAGACACTGCGAACTTCGTGACTACATAGAATAGTAAATCTCTAAACTATGTTCTTTCAAGATGGGCAAATAAAGAAACAAACAACAGTATGTATCAAACAACTGACTGTATAAATACGTATAAACGAGCTGTCCCGGCTTACTTCGTTACGCCATAGAATATAATATTATACTGCTAAAGACTTGGCTCTATAGACTATGTTTTTTGGCTGCCCAGAATAGGCGAATAAAAAAACAAACAACAACAACAAACCACCTGTCAAAATTGTCAACAACGGAAAAAATATTGCACCTTGGGTTACATTATTTGAGTTTAAGTAAGGATCCTTATTTTTTTTTATTGTTATATAGCCAATGTCACTTGGGGATAGTGTAGCTTCCCAATAAAGAAATAATTTTTCAAATCGCTTCAGTAGTTCCAAAGCCTATTCGATGCAAACAATCAAATCTTTCCTCTTTCTTATCAAACACAAATGTTTGATAAACTATATTATATCATCGTAGCTACTTATTTAACGTCTTTGCAAGGTTGTATAATTTGAAGGAGCATAATGGCGTATGGTATGGCCTAGATACTGAGATGATATTAATTTAAGCTACTTATTATCTGGTAATTTTCAATTGAATTAAATCTGTTTTACTTTTACTAAGGATCAAATCCAAAATTGCTGTACCTTTTGCCGGGTTACTAACTCGTAAGTGCTTTCTATCGAGGTATCGACCATCGTGGTAACAAGCATCGAGGTAAACGACCAGACCCTTTGCAAGATACCTAGTAAAAATTATTAGTTGTCTATTACTTGTGATAAAAAGTTTTGAAAAATAAATCAAACTTTCATTTTGTCGTTATAATTCGTTTATTTATACCATTTATATATTGAGCAGTCCGAGCACTTATCAGCACTTTCAGGAACCTTAAAATAAGTCAACCGAAGTGCTAGCCAAAAATGATCAACCCAAAATATTATTCGGAAGAACATTTGATAATCCACTCTGGTTGGTAAGTCCTGGAGTTAGACCAGTAGTGTTGGGGTTGGTGTTTGTAAGACCAGTGATGTTAGTAAGACCGGTCGGGTTGGTAAGAACAGGGTTGATAAGACCACTAGGATTATTAAGGCCAGTTGGGTTGGTAAGTCCAGTGGCGTTAAGGTTGGTAATACCCGTAGGGTTGGTAAAAACATTAGGGTTGATAAGACCAAGATTCTGGTCTTCTTGGTTTGGTCTGCAGTCCATGTCGTTTTCGTGCTCAAGATCGATCCACTTGCTCAAGTCGACACTGGGTATATCCTTGCATGGTATTATTTCATTTCTGCGAAATAAAAAAAAGAATGAAAAGTGGAATATCTGTACCAACCAATAAACCTACCAAAAGTTTACGTAAAGTTCATCATCATCATCATCTCAGCCGAGAGATGGCCACTGTTGGACATTGGCCTCCACCCATGGAAGCTTCTACTACAGATCGCGATCTGCGATAATCACCTCGTTTAGCAGGCGGGTTGGCGATCGCATTATGGCCATTCAAGGTTTTCAGTCACGGGCGCTACCTGTACATCGGCATATCAAAAGTCAAAGTCCAAAATTATTTATTCAATATAGGATACCTACAAGATATTAATTGGTTTTAATTAGACTTGGTATGGATACCTTATTTGGTAAAGTATCCTATACTGCGAGAGGCGAGGTAGATCAGGGTGCCCACCAATTGGCTCGGGCAAACAAATGTTTGCCTTGCCTTACGACAATGGTCGCCTGGAGAGGCCTCAAAACGAGCCCTCTGACAAATGGTTCTGCTTCCTTTCGCAATGATTTTACAGCGTAGAGAAGAAAGGGGTAACAAACTGCACTTTACAATTTAACTCTCTCTTTTATTGTTTTTTTTTTGTTCTTTTGTGACATTATAATTCAATTAGGCGACAATACAAAGAACATAAATTCTTTCGTTCGGGCGTCATAAGTAATTTTTTACGTCACTCATGGGTGGAGATATATATAAACTTGCTTTAAAAAGAAAAAGGCTTACCCTGGTCCATTACGGAGGAAAGCACGAGGTTGGATGCTATCAACATTTACACCATCATCGCAAAGTATCCGCGCTATACTCGCCTTTCTGATTTCTTGCAGTTGTGCTGTGGATAAAACTTATTTGTTTTTAAAATCATCACTATCTCCACCTCTACAATCTATGTAAGATGCAAAGATGCCCATTATGGGCATCTTTGTCTTCAGAGGTATATTCATTAACTAAGACTCAAGCCAAATTATCTTTTTTATTAGGATCGCTTGAAGCTCCAAATAATTCTAGGAAGTTACTCTTTTTATGCTCCCTAACTCAGTTGGCAGTAATGTGGACTGAGATGCGTGTGCAACTTGGTTGGATTCCTGGCGGAGCGAACATTGTATGATGAATACCGATGTATGTTTCCGGTCTGGGTGTTATGTTCGTCTCTGTATATGTTTCGGGAACCCTAGATACAGGTTTTTTCAAGTTAGGGTCTCTGAGTGTGATGCGTTATTAATATTATTTAAGCATCGGAGTTAACCAGAGTTAAGTTAATTTTGATTGTGGCTTCGGAAGTCCAGATTGTTTCGCTGCAGTGTGATCATTGTTTGAATGTATTTATATCGATGCTTGTTTGATGTGTTTGAGTTGTCACTAGGTACAGTTTCCACCAGCTGGAGGCTCCGAGTGTGATGCGTAATTAATAATAAAAGTATAACATCAGTTCCTCTCGACCCAATATAGGATTAAATTGTAAAACTTTAAACGGTTCTAATGTTAAAAGATAAGATTTGATTGGTGATGGCTTCAATGAACTGATGTTAACTATGATAAGTAATGTTAAAACTATAAACTTACGCAAGGTCAACGAGTTAGCCAATCCACCGTGCTCAAAGAAGAACCGATCAGACTTCCTCCAGTTTACCAGATTCTGCCTCATGATGCAGTAGAGAGTGGGTCCTACCCAGCCTCCCTTGATCAGCTTCTCACTGTAGATACCAGCCATTATGTCTACGTCATCTACATCTTCGTACGACCTTTTGAGTTGCTCCACCATCTTAAAAATAGAAATTTCAATAAGAATTACATAATTATAATGGAAACGAAAGAAGTATGTTAAGATCGTGGCAAGTTGAAGTTGACTGTCTCTGCCTTACCGGATGGGAAACAGGCGTGACGTTATGTATGTAAATAATTATGTATGTAATTATGCCTTATTATTTTCTGACCGAGAAAAATTAAATGAAGTAACGCACTTCCTGTTTCTCTGGGAAACGGCGGCGGTGTGTGGGGCTTGCACCTACTTAAAATCACCGACGACACAGTATAATAAATAGTACTACATACAGTATGGGCACTCCCTGCCTCCCTCAGCAAGTGTGGCTTCCTCCGCGCTCGGTTACCTCTCAGTTACCGCTCAGTACAAATAAAGCAGCGTCGCACGTCTTATCTCACTCACACAAGCATGATACGGGTGCACGTATGTACACGAATTTCGGCTGTGCGCGAAGCAACGCGCTTTTTTCTATGAAGTTTCCGAGGTGTGCCGGTGGCCTGGTCACCAGTAATTTTGTCAAGGACCCCGGAAATCATCGTTCATCGACAGGTATCACCACATCTACATTACATATATGCCTGACAATACCGTTCGGTACTTTAGCTAAAAGTTTAAAAGCAGAATGACCAGATAGTATGTTTGGCCAACTGGTATCACCAGGTCAGGCTGTATCAGGGGTTTTACAAAGTACTTAAAAAATGCGAAGCCCTGCATTACTAAAAGTTGGTACTTAATAATCTATGGTTATATGGGTTACCTGGAAGAAATCGCTTTTAGCGATAAGGCCGCCCAGTGCATGCTAATTCAATTTGTTTGAACCCTGAATTTATTAATGTACTTTTGT
Source organism: Euspilapteryx auroguttella (assembly GCA_951802225.1). NCBI lineage: Eukaryota > Metazoa > Arthropoda > Insecta > Lepidoptera > Gracillariidae > Euspilapteryx > Euspilapteryx auroguttella. The sequence continues at coordinate 13,871,481 of OX637646.1, read as the reverse complement.
ATGCAATAAAGTGTTTTCTATTCTATTCTCTATTGATAAAATCACATGATACCTGATACCTTTACGTAGCGAAGCCATTAGTGTATCGTCATGATAAAAAGGTACCTAGGTTACATCTTTAAGAATGTTAATACTTACATCTGGATCAATCGTATCATAGAAGTCTTCCCAGATGTATGCGTAAGGCAGACCGCAGATTTTCCTGTACTGATTGTAGGGAGCTAAGCCCTGATCTCTGCCTCTTTGAATATCTACAGCTGGCAGGTCGTGAGCCCTTTGAGTGTTTACTGATCGTTCTGCTAACTGGAAAAATAAAAAACTAGGTTTGCAGCTCAAATTTTACTAATAATTTGTCGTCTTTCACTTCTCTCTTTGATGATTTCTTTTGTTTAATAGAACAAGTTCGTTATTTCAACAAGTAAAGTTCGTGGCCCTTTGTCACGTTGGTAATAAAGCATAAACTCGGCTAAACGTGGGTCCGGGTCTGCCTAACCCTTCGGGGAATAAAAGGCGAGAGATAATGTTATGTTAAAGTTCGTAAATTCAACAGTTTTGGAGATTTAAAACATCATCATCATCATTACAACCTATTAGACGTCCACTGCTGGACAGGCTTACCCCACAGAATGCCACAAAATTAAAGACACGCTTAAATAGGCGATTTTTTCGTAATTTCCACGCGTGAGATTTTGAGATGCGGTTTGGAGATAGTGAATCAAGTTTTTTAAATGAGGACTTGGGAGTTGGGTTGGCGATTGCAGTATGGCTCTTCAAGTATTTAAACGAAGGACGCTGCTGCCTGCCTTTCGAGGGTTCCCTTGGTTGTCTTTTAGGACACCTATGAGGAGATGGAGTCATTTTATTCTATGCCACCACTACCAGGCCTTTTTTTTTGTAACGAGGGGAAATGCCTATCGCATTTTCCGACGCTCGGCGGAGCGTCGGGGGTATGTGGGGCTCGCACCCACTAAAACCCCCCGGCGGCCGTATTGGCGCTTTTGGGAAGAACCCCCGGAACCACACATTATAGCGTCCGAAGTCTTCCCACGCTCAGCTACTATCAGCTTCGTACTCGGGGAGGGCATGTTGTTCCCTCCCCGGCTCGCCTTTGGAGCTGCGGCGGCACAGTGCCACAAGCTGTGCCGCCGCCCATCTCGGGGCCGTTTGATGAGTGTGTCGGGCCCCCGCCCTTCACACCCACGACCCCAAAGACCCCTTTTAGTGGCCTCTTACGACAGGCAGGGCATTCCGTAGACCTATTCTTACGCCCGGACCTACAGGGCTTACCACTACCAGGCCTACTATCGAACTATCGAACCCTAATAAATAAAGTTTTGGTAACATACACTTGGATCCATAATAAAGTCTAGCTTAGCAGCAGCTGATCTGAAGGTTCCCTGAGTAATGTCAGCTTCAGTGTTATTGTTCTCCAGGATTCCAGATCTAAGGTTATCATCTACCGTCTTCCTGGTGCCAAGGTATTCACCTTTGTTGCTGTATAGACTGTGGAGAAAATGAATGAGCATAGAATGGAAATACTATTTATTGCAATCATAGAATTGACATTAAGTTACAATTTTCTTAAATATTACTACATTGAAGTAGCTATGCTAATGTATGAAAGCGTAAACTGCAGCGCTGATAATTAGCTACGCGCTTACAGTAGCATTGCAGCGATATCTATGTAGATCACCAAATCAGCACTCGATTACTATTTGAAGACTTAAAAGTTAGTAGGTACTTATCATAGGTATCCTCTCCCAATACAGTTTGTCACTGCGGGGGAGTATGACAATTACCCTCTTACAACAAAAGATTACCTTGATTACATAGAAAACTTGAAGAATATGCAAAGAGGAGGCCTCTGTCTATGGACACACTAAACCAATTTAAAGAATAAAGAAAGCAAATGAGACGGTTTAGAAACAAAAGGCTATTCTAATTCTAATTCTAATATCATTGATTATTTGTTACTTTATCAAATCAGAAATTATGAGAATCGTAAAGGAACCAAAGGCACATAGGCAAAACTTAAATAACAATGGACAGCGCAATTAGCTCGAAGAAAAGATTGTTGCGGCATGTTGATTGTTGGCAGTGATGTGGACTGATGCGTGTGCACCCGGGTTCGATTCCCGGGCGGGGCGAATATTAATATGATGAATATCGATGTTTGTTTCCGGTCTGGGTGTGATGTTCGTCTCTGTGTGTGTCTCGGGCACCCTAGATACAGGTTCTTCCTAGTTAGGGGCTCTGAGTGTGATGTGTTATTGTTATTATGTTTTCTAGCGGACTAGTCTAACGACATGGTCCCTATGGCCTACTTTACGAAGACGCGGCGCGTTGTGCGGGGCGACGTTGCGGGCACCGCCGCGGGCGCCGACGCGTCTTCTTGTACGCGGATATCGATCAAAGGACCATGTTTTGATATTGAAGAGTTGAACGACGCTGGCACCGCCGCGGCGCCCGCAGCGGCACCCGCATTGACTGTGTCACCGTAAACGGTCTCTTATATTGCTATACGTTTGATCCGCACGACGCCCTGCGCAACGCCCCGCGTGATCCTAAATGCGGCCTGGCTACACTAAAGTCTCACAGTCTAGTTTTGAACCATGTTGATTTCAATCAGTCTGTAAAAAAAATATGCAAACTTACTCCGTCCTCCCATCCTGGAAGTTGTGGAACCATCGGCAGCCAACCACATATTCATGGTAGACTCCCGGTTTGTGATTCTTATCAAAATCATTGACGTATCCGTCTGTTTCGTAGATAATGCCTGATTGAAGAGCAGTGTGTTCACCTGGTGATGAGGAAGAGGAATAATTTATCAAATAACTAGTCGACCCGCCGAACTTAACCGCTAAATATTACACTATGTTGCTTATGCAATATAGTTATAAACCATTATCTTGAATCACTCTATCTATTAAAAGAAACCGCATCAAAATCAGTTGCATAGTTTAAAAGAGGGGCATACAAAGGGGCAGACGCGAGAAGTGACTTTGTTTTATAATATTATGTATTGATGAACATACTCTTATTCTTTCCCAAGTTAAGTCGAGATCCGTGTTGGTAAAATATTATATTAATAATTTTCATTGGGGAAAAGCCGTATTTTGATGATTTGCCATAATCTTTGCCACTTCGGCAGGCAAGTTGACGAACGAAATTGCAAATAAATCTTCAAGTATTTCAGCGAAGGACGCTTCTTCGCGTCATTCGGGTGTCCCCTTAGTCGCCTTTTACGGAACCCATGCGAGGGAGATGAGGTGACAGAATTATCTGCTTTTACAACTACACTACTGTTGTTGTAATCTTCCTTTGAAACATTCCAAAGATAAAAATTGACAAGTAATGGCTTGAAATATTAAAATGATTGAAATGAAATGTATTAGAAATCTTACCAAGTATATCCTTTATCATTTCATAATAGTAAATATACTGCCACTGGGCGATGTTAATCTGCCTGGCCGTTTCGAAGAGTTCCTGGTCATCCCAGCATGGATTTAACTTGGCTAGCTCTCGGGCTAGCCTGTTGTGCTCTCTGAAGAACCAGAGAGCTGTCAGATAGATTCCTGTTAACAGGTTCCCATCGAAACTGTCACCTGTAATGAGTTCATCAACATTATTACCACAAAAAAAGTTAGACCGGTCTAAATCGCCAGTTTGTATGACAAATTAGTGTTTTAAACCTAGTTTAGTGATTTAGACCAGGTTTAACTGTTTTTGTGGTAGAACCGATAGTCTCCCTGCGTTGCCCCCCTGGGAGAGCCACGAGGAATTCGCGTTTTACTCGGACTTGCTCTTGACCGTCGGATGCATGTGGTAGTAATTGGCTACTTTTTGGTTTGGTCGTTATAAAGAAAAAAATACCAGGCAACAAGAATTAGTAGAGATTTTGAAGCTCAACCAAAATTACATATATATCTAAATATAGTAACGGCGGACCCACAAAACGCACATAAATGAACAAACATGTGACAATAATATCGAATCCCCGTGCGTGCCATATACATATCGCTGTAAACTGGCTCCTAATCTAAATCTGAAAGCACTTTATCATAAGCTGAATAGATAAATTTCCTAAGATTTAATACCTATAAGTTAAGTCAGACATTGCATTTCCGTTCAGAAACGTTTGTAGGCCATTGTTCGTGGAACAAGGTAATCTCGTGAACGGTGAAACTTCATATTCTAAAGCTATTGTCCACGAGAGTAGAAATTTCAGTAAGGAGTAGTAGGAGAAAGTAACTATGCAAACTCAAGATCAATATTGTGTCTTTTTTAATAATTTTAAAAGCCTTTATTTATCTTGCAAATATATAAATTTATAAATTTTTGTTCGAGTAAAATGTTGCAACTCGATTTTGAAGCAGATATCCTTAACAGATTGAGCTGAAATTTTGTGTATGCCTAACAATACATAGTAAGCTATGGTAACGTCATTAAAAATCCAACATGGCTGAAAACTCAAGATGGTAGACTGGTTGTTTTTAGTGCACCCCTTCAATATGGGTATCAAATGAAAAGCCTTGCTGAGAATAACTCAAAAAATTACGAAATGAACTAAAAGCTTGATTTTGAAAGGTTTTTAACCTTTCACTTTGTGTGTTTAATATGGTGTATGGGGTAGCCTGCGTAGCATGAGAAAACAGCATACAATGTTTGATCTGAGGCCCTCTGTCAGAGAGGCGTGTGTCCAGCAGTAGAGTAGAAGTTTTTCAGCTGAAATGAAGATGGAATCCCATACAAAAGTACATAAAAGTCTCAATAGCATAGTACGGCTTCGACTCGCTTGTTGTCAAATTAACCATCCTATTATCTGGTGTAAGTCTAGCTTATAACGGGTGCGAAACTAACGCCAATTCGATAAATAATTTTATTAATCAATATATATAAAACTCTTCCGTTACTGACTGACTGACTGACTGACTGACTGACTGACTGACTGACTGACTGACTGACTGACTGACTGACTGACTGACTGACTGACTGACTGACTGACTGACTGACTGACTGACTGACTGACTGACTGACTGACTGACTGACTGACTGACTGACTGACTGACTGACTGACTGACTGACTGACTGACTGACTGACTGACTGACTGACTGACTGACTGACTGACTGACTGACTGACTGACTGACTGACTGACTGACTGACTGACTGACTGACTGACTGACTGACTGACTGACTGACTGACTGACTGACTGACTGACTGACTGACTGACTGACTGACTGACTGACTGACTGACTGACTGACTGACTGACTGACTGACTGACTGACTGACTGACTGACTGACTGACTGACTGACTGACTGACTGACTGACTGACTGACTGACTGACTGACTGACTGACTGACTGACTGACTGACTGACTGACTGACTGACTGACTGACTGACTGACTGACTGACTGACTGACTGACTGACTGACTGACTGACTGACTGACTGACTGACTGACTGACTGACTGACTGACTGACTGACTGACTGACTGACTGACTGACTGACTGACTGACTGACTGACTGACTGACTGACTGACTGACTGACTGACTGACTGACTGACTGACTGACTGACTGACTGACTGACTGACTGACTGACTGACTGACTGACTGACTGACTGACTGACTGACTGACTGACTGACTGACTGACTGACTGACTGACTGACTGACTGACTGACTGACTGACTGACTGACTGACTGACTGACTGACTGACTGACTGACTGACTGACTGACTGACTGACTGACTGACTGACAGACAACGCAGAACCGAAACTACTGGGCGTAGCGGGCTGAAATTGTGCATGTAGGTTCCTTATGGAGTGTAGGTGAGCACTAAGAAAGGATTTCCCGAAATTCCCACGGGAACAAGAAAAAAAGGGGTTTTTGTGTTTAAGAGAAATCTGCGCGAGTGATACCGCGGGGTAGCCTCTAGTATCTTCTAAAACCATGGCCGAAATCAAAAATATGTGCCAATGACGCCTTATATAATCTTGCTTAGAATTTTTAGGGCTCTGTTATGTAGCTTTTATATATTTGTTTGTGTAACTAAAAGTAGCCTTTTTAGGTAAGATGCGAATATTTCTAAGATCATTATACTGAAAGCTACACAATAGAAACTTAGAAATCCTAAGCAAGAATATCAAGGGCGTATTGACGCATATTTTTGATTTCGGCCATGGTTTAGAAGATATAATTATTTATCGGAAGTGGCGCTAGTTTCGCACCGTGTGGCCCGTTAATTAACGGAACTTCCTGTGACGTTAATTTATCATCGGTTGCATTGTTCTACATAGTTGTAAGGTTGTAGGGCATTAAGGTGGCAATTTTTTCGTGTTTTTTATTTATTCTGGCGAAAGTATTCATTTTTAATAAAGTTTAAATGAATTCGCGTATGTAAAAATCCATCTCCCACATTGCAATACAACGTTTTTGGAAGACAGACCTACAGATTTTGTGTCTAAGGGGTAAAAGGCCAAAAAACAAGTTCATTGAATATACACAAAATCGGTAACTCTGTCTTTCAAAAACGATATATCACAATGTGGGAAATAGGTTTTTACGTACGCGAATTCATTTAAACTTTATTAAAAATGAATATTTTCGCTAAAATCATTAAAACACGTGAAAAAATTTGAATTTCGCGCCATACCGTGAGTTACCGCCTTAAGATAATTTAGAATCGATTTCAATATCCATTCTGTCCATGTTCCGCAGTTTGGCTAACGTCAAATTCAAAACCTCGGTCCATATTTTTTCTGTTAAATTTTAAGTAGTTTTTTCTCAGATCATGGATAGCTGTAAAATTACGTTTCCATCTTGTCGTCCATTGGGGGACCTGATGTTAAATTGGTTGTTCCAGTGGCATAATTGATTATATTATGAAGCTATTCACACTTGCGAGACACTTCACAGTCGAATTCGTAACTTTTTTTCGAAAGTTATAGCAATTGTGGTTACACAGGGATGCGAGCTTAGTCATTTATACAAACAAAATAATATTATATAAATAAAAATACCTCTTCGAAGAGGTAATTCAATTAAAAATAATCATAATAATAATAACGCATCACACAAGGAAGAACCTGTATCTAGGGTGCCGTCGAACATTACACCCAGACCGGAAACAAACATCGATATTTATTATAACAATGTTCGCCCCGCCGGGAATCGAACCCAGTTTCAGACGCATCTCAGTATACATCACTGCCAACTGAGCTACGGAGCAGTTGTCATATGTAAATTGCAGTTTTATGCCCTTACCAAATTCATAGCAAGCAGTCTCAAGCGGTCGTTGGTTGTTCGAGCAAAGTGGGAAGTTTGGTGGTGGTCTTTCCACCCCATCCTTTCCTGGAACCTGGATCAGCTCACCACCTCTGAAGGATCTGATCTGACGCTCCCGTTCCACCGTCACTCCGTAAATTAGAGAGAGGTCGAGCAAAGGCGTTTGGCGATTGTACTGTTTTGGCAGATGAAGGAAAGCTGGTTAGAAAGAGTTATGGCAGCGTCTCACGTTTTTTTTTTTAAGTTTTCCGCGTCGCAATCGACATCACTGCCAACTGAACCACAGAGGCAGTCGAGTCTTCCGCGACTCTTATTTCATCACACTCCCAGAACTGTGAAAGATTGTGGAGGTCTGCCTACTAGGGTAAGTATGATTGATTTTTTGGTATGAACATCTGTTTTTTATACACGGTTACTCTTTTATTGTGGAGAAAATTTAACACACGGTAGTCATAGTTATAAAGGACTGATTTGTAAAAAAAAAATTAACCTGGCAATTAAATTGAGTGCCATCAAAGCAATGACCTACGTAGCTTAGCTGGCGCCAGACAAGACGGGGAGAGGTTAGCAATGCGCGGGGGTGTTGAACAAGGGGTCCTTCGGCCTTAAATGCATTTATTTTTATTTTAAACTCTCAAAATAAAAACGAGTCATATCATATCATGCAAAGACTTAGTCCTAAAAATTTCAGCCAGAGTATAAAAATACCGTCTTGTTCTTTACAGGAACAAGACAAATAACTGAAACAGTTACTTTCTATAAATTTATAATTATATTTTTTAACAAGAAATCAACCGGTACAGAAAACCGTGTAAAAACAAGTGAAAATCTATTTTACATTTGAATTATATAATAGGAACACAGAGTTATCCGTAATCTTCTTAAAAAAAGATAATTTAAAACCAGCCAGTATTATAACCAGCCAGTGTCTTCATGACGGCGTAGCGTAGACACGTGTATAATACGAAAGCGAGCTCGTTTCAAAAACTATATAATAATATCTTGATAACAATATTGGTCTACAAGGTCCTGAAAAAACAAAAAACTTACTCTTTCATCAGGTAAAGTGCGCGGAATACACCCGAAGTCTTGATACGTTTCGACTCTAGTTAAGTTGATGCAGCGGATGAGGGTGTCTCCCAAATATGGGTCATCATCAGGCACGTCGATGGAAATGCAGCGAGGGTCTGCGCGGTTAGGAACACGATCCTGGATGCAGCAGCCGGAACCAAAGGCGTAGCGTACTGATGAGAGAATAAAGAAATATTTGAGGGCGCCAACCGTTAAACTAGCGTCATCATCTTGGAAAAAAGGCTTCCAAAACATGGCCGAAATTAAAAATGTTGGATCAAACCCCTGTCTGTGAAGGCATCCACTTTATGGAATGTCACCATCTAAGATGGCGGAACAAAATGGCGGCCAACTGCTTCACAGACAAATGGCTAATAACACCTTTGAATTCTATGTTATGTTTAATTTTTGAAGTTGAAGTCTTGCAGTCGAGATGATAATGATGAAAAAACAACGAACTTGAAAAACTATATCATTGGTTACGGGACCACGTGATTTTTTACAATTACTTTAAAATAACCATGCAACGTTGTCGGGCTTTACTCCAACCTGTATCTCCACCTATATCTCTGTTGCTTTTTATGAACTTTCTCAGTCTCTTACAATGATAACTGTACCAAATTTAATTTAAACTGGTTATGTATGTAAGGCGTAATTGCGTAACATAGACAAAGTAACTTAAAATTGAATACCTTATAAAAATCTAGGTACTTACGCAAATAGAACAAGTCGATTACGTCTACGAATGAGAAGACAAACACGTGCGCGATAAGGGCCGAGAAACGGTGGTCTATTCGGTAACCATCGGATAGGATCTTAGTCCTGATGACCCTCGGAGACGGAAGCATGGAGCCGTTCTGAGCTGGTCGAAGACTGCTGCCTGGGGAGTAAAATTAGGCCTTCAATTGGAAACTAGTGTGCAGCCGCGGCTTTGTAAGCGCGATTTTCTCTTTGAACCACAAATAAGGTCAATTATCCGTTCCTGTGTGATTTAAGGAATAAAAAGTACCCTATGTCCTTTCTTAGGCCTTAAAATATCACTGTAAGAAATTGGTTCAGTAGTTTTACCGTGAAAACGAAACAAAGTACTTAACTTACTTTTGCATTTATAATATTAGTATGGATATGGATTTAAGTATGGATTCTATATATATACCAATATTATAAAGAGGAAAGATTTGTTTGTTTGTTTGTAACGAATAGGCTCCGGAAATACTGAACCGATTTGAAAAATTCTTTCACTGGTAGGAAGCTACATTAACCCCGAGTGTCATAGGCTATATTAGATTTTCAAAAAAAATTGGGATCCTTACCTAAACTCAAATAATGTAACCCAAGGTGCAATATTTTTTCCGTTGTTTACATATTTTGACAGGTGGTTTGTTGTTGTTGTTTGTTTTTTATTCGCCCATTCTGGGCAGTCAAAAGAACAAAGTCTATAGAGCCAATTGTTTTGTAGTATCTTATATTCTATGGCGTAACGAAGTAAGCCGGGAAAGCTCGTGTAAAAATAAATAGGTAACATTAATTAACCGCTACTTCTTAATCATTAGGGGTTCTGATTTTGAATTTATTATTTCACTTGCTGACACGGCGAACTTCGTTACGCCACAGAATATAGATACTTCTAAATACTTGGCTCTATAGACTATGTTCTTTTGACTGCCCAGAATGACCCAATCGAAAATAAAAACATCAACAAACCACCAACTGTCAACATATAAACAACGAAATATATACATTGGGCTACATTATTCGAGTTTAAGTACGGATCCCTAATCATTTTGAAAATCTAATATAGCCTATGTCACTCAGGGATAGTGTAGCTTCCTACCAGTGAAAGATTTTTTTAAATCAGTTCACCATTTCCGGAGCCTATTCGTTATAAAACAAACAGACAAATCTTCCTCTTTTTAATATTGGTATAGATTTTTAAAGTGATGTAGAAAAAATCTTTTTGTTGACAAAGTAACACAGTAAAATAAATATCAGCAAAGTTAATTTCCTCACCGCACCGAGCGGCAGATGGCTCGAGACTTTTTTTTTATTTCATATCATTAGCAAAGTTCGCAAAGAGGAAAGTTAAATTTTTAATATGAAAATGTGCCTTCATACTTATACTGCATTCAAATTCATACGCTTTACTTAGTACTTATACGGTACTTAGTTGTTTAAACTTCAGAATCAAGAGTAAAACTGAGAGATAGTTAATGGTTTTTTACTTAAATATTACCGTTTGGTGGTGCCGTAGAATACCACTCGGTCTCCTTCGATAGGTGTCGTAAAAGGAGACTTAGGGAACACAGCAGCAGCATCCTTCGTTGAAAATCTTGAAGAGACATACTGTGATCGCCAACCCGCCTGCTAAGCGTGGCGATTATAGCAAGCCCCCCCAAAATGTTTGTCCTTATCCTTAGGGGAGGCCTTTGTCCATAAGCTTAGTAGGTCCGGGCGTAAGAATAGGTATGGCCTAGCTAAAAGGGGTTCTTGGTATGTGGGTGTGAAGGGCGGGGGCCCGACACACATCAAACTGCCCCGAGATAGGCGGCGGCACAGTTTGTGGCACTGTGCCGCCGCAGCTGCAAAGGCGAGCAGGGAAGTGATCAACATGCCCTCCTCGAGCACGAAGCTGTTAGCAGCTGAGCGTGGGAAGGACTTCGGACGCTTCAATGTGTGGTTACCGGGGTTCTTCCCAAAAGCGCCAAGACGGCCGCCGGGGGGTTTTAGTGGGTGCTAGTTCCCCCCATAGAAAAAAAGCCTATGTCCATAATCGTCACGCTTCGCGGTCGTGACCGTAACATGCCTTCGCTGCTGCCCCTTCAAATGTTCCCTTAGTCGCCTTTTACGACACCCTTTAATGGAGATTTAGTGGTGGTTTTCTATGCAGCCACCATACTTTGACTGCTCCGTAGCTCAGTTGGCAGTGATGTGGACTAAGACGCGGGTGCACCTGGGTTCGATTCCCGGGCAAACATTGGTATGATGAATATCGATGTTTGTTTCCGGTCTGGGTGTAATGTTCGTCTCTGTTTATGTTTCGGGCACCCTCGATACAGGTTCTTGCTAGTTAGGGGCTCTGAGTGTGATGCGTTATTAGCGTTATTATTACACTATATTCATACCTGGACCAAACGAAGGTGGTAGCATCCTCAGAAATGGGGAAGCTCGGGCTCCTCTTGAAGGGAATTTAGGATTGACGCAGGTTCCATCAATCCTGCGGTTCTCGTATTGCTTACATGACTCTACGGTTACTGTGCATTGGCTAAGAGAAAAACATTTAAAAAAATATAATTTCTTAAAAATACAATCATCGGAAAAATCTGCATAGCTTGTTTCCAAAAGAAATCACTAGTCGCCTAAGCAAATTCAACAGCGTTCGAAAGTCATTGCTGTTTTAAGGACTTCAACCAGAACCACAACACAATAGACGCCTGACTGAATATAAAGATCAGTTTAAATTCTGATCCTCTTAGTATTTTCACTAAACTATGCTGTAATATTGAATGTGCGATGGGTCTATTAAGAGAAAAGTACAGTAACGCAAAAATATTAAGAAAAACTCATGCTGTCGCCCCATAACCGCAACCATGCGACAGAGAAAGAGCGAATTTTTTGATGAAATTTGCGTTTCAGAACAAGCAAATTTATCCGACCAAGTTTTTATAATGAAATCTCTGTATTTCAAGGGCTCATAAGTCTGAATCTATAGCGAATGACGAAAAAATGAAAACGAACAAACCTAGTATTTTTTATAGAGTTAGCAACATACTAAAACTTCATGGTGATTAGAAAATTTAGTATGTAGTAATAAAAAGTTTTCTTTGCCAAAGTATTTTTACTTCGAATCGCAAAATTCCTATTCTTCGTTTCCGTGGGATTTTCAGAATAAAAGTGTCCAATAATATCCTTTGCCTAGTTCTAGGTACAGTGGCGGACACGGTCGGCCTAACACTTCCGGTTTTTCTGTAATGCAAAACAGCTCTTGTTGTTTGGTAATACAGTCTAGGGCTGACGCAACCATAGACAAATTTTTTACGGCCTCCTAGTCCGCCACTGTATCTACCAATTTTCAGTCATGTTTGTTAATTAATTTAGGTGTAATTGCGTAACACACAAACAGGCATAGTTACTTTCGTATACAAATATTATATTTAGTAATAATAGTTAAATTACCTTGTCCCATTAATGATGGTTTCCAAAAACCTCCTTCTATTATCAGTCACAGGTTTCCCAAAGTAAGCGTCGTAAACGGTCTGTGACGTCACGTAGTTCACAAATAATAATAATAATGGAAACTTTAACATTTTGCCAGGTACTTCGCCTTTGGCGGTAAACGTGATATTAATGTTTGATCAAAATGATTGACTGGTCAAGAGTAAAGATCAGTTTAATTAAGATTTAAATTTTGTACAGTTAAGGAGCGCTTCAAACTTTTTACTATATTGTTATTTTAATTATTATTAAAATAATAATATAGTAAAAAGTAATATTATTATTTTATTACTTTTTTATTATTACTATACTATTACTTTAATTACTTTTGTACATATTGTGTGGCAATTAAAGTTATAATTTTTTTTTGCCTTCTTCTAAGTTATGTTATTTAGCGCCTTCTAGCGGGTTTTTTACAAGCGTTTTTTTTAATCTAGCGACATTTCTTTTTACAGTGGCAGTCTGCGACGGCTAGCGTTTCCCTACCTCACTGGCGTAACAGATTTGTCTATGGTCTCATGCGCCCTTGACTATTTTACCAAAGAATAAGAGCTATTTTAAAAAACAGATACACCGGAAGTGTTACGCGGTCCTAGACCACCACAGTAGGCTTAGTCCCCCTTACTACAAAAAAGTTAGACCGGTCTAAAATCACCAATTTGTATGACGAACAAGTGATTTAAACCTAGTCTATTGATTTAGACCCGGTTTAACTCTTTTTGTGGTAGAGCCGACTCGGCTGAGTGAGTTTTTTTTTTCCGAAACGGCACTACTAGCTTAGTTTATTTGTTAGGTCTGTCTTTTTCTTTATGTGTATAACTCAGGAACTATTTAAGTTACATACTTATAGTAATTATGATACCTGCTCTCCATACAACAAAAAATTAAGTGAGAAACCCTAAAAATAAAAACGGAAGGAAAAGTGACAGCAATGGATATAAGGCTTCGCTTGCTCTCCTAATTAACTTATATTTTGGTACACCATCTTACTATTTTCTAACTACAACCGATAACAATACATAGTATAAAACAAAGTCGCTTCCCGCGTCTGTCCCTATGTATGCTTAAATCTTTAAAACTATGCAACGGATTTTGATGCGTTTATTTTAATAGATAAAGTGATTCAAGAGGAAGGTTTATAAGTATAATACATGAACAACATAGAAATAGATTAGGCGGTACGAAGTTCGCCGGATCGACTAGTAAGATTATAAGAATAAGTAATCTAAGAACCAGAAATATAAACTGCTTACTTTTATATTGTTTCATATTTATTTTGTGCTATGATGTGACTAAAAAAAATTGCCATAAAAATGTATACAAAAAAAAACTTGAAAAAAAAAAGTAAGTAAATTTTTTTTTAAATAAATTGTCTGAACAGATCCTTTACTTATAACAAGTGAAGAATTTATTACCAGCAATTTTTTTTAATTAAACAATTCAATTAATCTTTAATTGGTTTAATGTTGTAAGTTCGTTAATGGACTAATAACTGGTTTACTTACAATTATCAGTTTCCAAGTTCACCGCGTGTGAAGTGAAATCTATACTCTAGGTTATCTTTAGTTATCCTAAATTTTAAAGTGCGTTGGTTAAATTTTAAAGGTCAAATCGTTTAAAATAGGTAATTTAATATTTATATATTTTGTGGTTAATTGTTGTTTTTTTTTCTAACTGTTACAAAACACGAAATGGTTTTTGATCAAGCATTCATCTGTTTTATATAGGTAAACTAGTCGACCCGGCGAACTTTGTACAGCCTAAAATATTACTTTATTGTGCATGTATTATACTTGTAAACCTTCCTCTTGAATCACTTATCTATTAAAAAAGACCGCATCAAAATCTGTTGCATAATTTTGAAGATTTAAGCATACATAGGGACAGACGCTGAAAGCGACTTCATTTTATAATATGAAATATTGATATTGATATTGATTGATGATATTGATTGATGATCATGTATTGATGATGATAATACTATAGGTAGGTACTGGGTAGCGGCGGTTTCTAACCTCTCTGGGTAGGTAATTGTTGCAAAATTTATTTATTGTGTCTATTTTTGAGCCTTTTTTTAATGAAAAAATCAATAGTGACAAATATAAAAGGTAAAAAAATCGGTATTTATTGATCATTATTTCATTATTTAAATGACAGAGCGGCGGCAGCGGGCCCAAATGGAGTTTTGATAGCATCGTTATGCTTAGTACTGGAGACTAGAGCACTTTTTTATCTAATAACTAGTCGACCCGGCCAACTTCATACCGCCTAACCTAATACTATAATTGTGCATGTATTATACTTATAAACCTTCCTCTTCAATCACTGTATCTAATATAAAAAAAGCATCAAAATCCGTTGCATAATTTTAAAGATTTAAGCATACATAGGGACAAAACGCGGGAAGCGACTTTGTTTTATACTAGGTATGTGTAGATATAGAAGAATACAACTGCAGAGGCAGTGAGCATCTAACGATGTCTGTTTCTTGAAGCTATATCTCCAAGCTAGGGATAACAGATTACAATGAAGAAGAAGACTAAAGCGCCTGAGATATATTTTATAGCAATCAGTAAATGTATGGCATCATTGCAACTGATAAACGTCCATTGCTAGACATGGTCTCTCTTCCCACGGAACCCACGTGCAAAATTTAGCCCGCAGTCGTTTCGGCTCTACGTTGTCTGTCAAGTCAGTCAGTGACAGAAGAGTTTTTTTTATTAAATTGATTTAGGCCTCAGTCCACCGCACCATAGCCGATCATCGATCACCCGCTGCGAGATAGCGAGTAATGAACTGTTCCAAACGTTTCAATCTTTAATACTGAAGACTAAAACTGATTCAAACAATCCTAGCTCCCTAGTCTAATCTTGCTACAATGGGTGGCTAAGAGGGTTTCCAGAAAGCGCAATTACAAACTCTATGCCTCTTTAATAATCTATCTGCTTATGAGCCAGTTTACAGCGATGCTAGCGCCATTCGCAAAATAAAAAAAAATATTTTAAACTAAGGCAACTAACAAAAATGTGGCACAGTATTACACTAGATAATGTAGCCTAGTATTTTTAAGGCACTTCTGTATAACTTTTAGGTTAACGACTAAATAAAGCTACAAAGTGGCCACTTTTGGCAACAATTTGGGTATTATTTTGTTCTACATACTAATTAAGATTATCTAGTGTCATACTGTGCCACACTTTGGTATTTGCCTTAGTTTAGAAGATATAATTTTTTCAAGAATGGCGCTAGCATCGCTGTAAATTGGCTCTTCAGAAAAATCGCACTAAGATCCGTTACGTTTTTAAATTTCTAAGTATACATAGGGACAGACAGCGCTAAGAAAGATTTGTTTGTTTGTTTGTAACGAATAGGCTCCGGAAATACTGAACCGATTTGAAAAATTCTTTCACTGGTAGGAAGCTCCATTAACCCCGAGTGTCATAGGCTATATAAGATTTTCAAAAAAATTAGGGATCCTTACCTAAACTCAAATAATATAACCCAAGGTGCAATATTTTTTCCGTTGTTTACATATTTTGACAGGTGGTTTGTTGTTGTTGTTTGTTTTTTATTCGGCCATTCTGGGCAGTCAAAAGAACATAGTCTATAGAGCCAAGTCTTTTGAAGTATCTTATATTCTACGGCGTAACGAAGTAAGCCGGGAAAGCTCGTTTTATATAAGGTAGGTAAACAGTATTGATAAAATATCTAACTGTGGTAAGAGTGGCTATAGGAGCATGAAATTAAAATGGATCGATTGATAAGTCGAAGATCACGCACGGTCGTGCTCGGAAGGCTAATGGGCCTTGTCGTGGGGCCATTCAAATTCAAATTCAAATAATTCTTTATTCAATATAGGATACAAGATATAACTTATTGAAAGTCAATTACATCTAATCTAATTGCTATTGATACCCTTTTTGGTAAAGTATCCTATACTGTGAGAGGCGAGGTAGTTCAGGGTGCCCACCATTTGGCTCAGGCAAACAAATGTTTGCCTTGCCTTACGAAAATAGTCGCCTGGAGAGGCCCCCAAACGAGCCCTCCTCTGTCAAATGATTCAACTCCCTTTCCACCTTTCGTCCCTCCCCATGAAAATCTCATCTAAATAATAATACACTTTGAAATCTCATTCAATTTTTGAAATAAAGAAAAGATAAAGTTGGCTTCGCTGGCGCATTTTCGGCGAATTTTGAGGATCCAACGGATTTTTTTTTCTGTCTCGTTGTTCTAGTCTTCTTACCAATTTTCACTAGTTTAGGCGTGGTCAAAGTAGCTTTCACATTTATGGTTGTGACTTCTTTTTTCTTCCTATTAACCCCCGAACGAATAATTCAGAGAGAGTGTTATAATATTCCTTGACTAGAGGCTGCCCCGCGGTTTTTCCCGCGCAAATTTCTCATTTACACAAAAATCCGTTTTTTCCCGTTCCCGTGGGAATTTGGGAAAATCCCTTCTTAGTGCTCACCTACACCCCCCAGGGAACACACGTGCCAATTTTCAGCTCTCTACGCCCAGTAGTTTAGGCTCTGCGTTGTCTGTCAGTCAGTCAGTCAGTAACGGAAGAGTTTTATATATATTGATTATTAATCCCTGATCAGGGACATAGGGCTCGAACTATATAACCCATCTCAACCTGTCAACTGCTCCAGTTCATCCCAGGTTATTTCGAGGGAGGCGGCTTCCTGGTCCACAGTGCGGCGTCAGGTTTGTCTTGGACTACCACTCCTACGACTTCAATTTGAGTTCCACCTGGAGCAGCTTTAGGCAGGTTTTCTTCGGCTCTCCGCAGCGTACTATGACCAATCTAACGCCACTTCCTCGTCTATATTCATCGTAATTTGTGTCACTAAAAAAAAAACATTACCTCGCTTTTCTCCTGGCTTCAACTATAAGTAGAGAGACGTGGCCAAACAAATTCCGCTCACGTACCACTGAGCGGTCACTTATAATATAACAGACCTGACGTATAAAATATGTCGTCCCTAAAATGTTTAGACGTTACGACAGGACGTCGATTTGGGGTGGTTTGCCTTGATCATTTAGGATTACATAGTAAAAAATTATGACCAGTTGAAGTTTGTAGTTTTTGCCGTGCGGTAAGAGTACCACCACCCTATCTATTTTAATTGTAACAGGGCATAATTTTTTTAATATTTTTACCGAAATATGGTCCGGCTCTTAAGCTAGTGCCTCCGCCTTACCCTTTGGGGAATAAAATGCGTGAGATTATGTTATGTTATTTTCTGTATTCTAGATTAAGAAATAAAATTTTTCATTTTCATTTCATTTTCATCTTCCCATGGGTGTCGTGAACACGTGGCAGCGCGCTATGAAGGAGGATCTGGAGCACACGCAGAGAACCTGGGAGGAAGTCTGCGATATTGCTCAAGACCGTCGAGTGTGGCGGCGATTTGTTTCGGCCCTTTGCTCCCCAGCGGAGATTGGGCAAAAGTAAGTAAGTAAGTATGGGTGTCGTACAAATCGACTAAGACCACACCTGAAGGACTATCAGCAGCCTCCTTCGTTGAATAACTTGATGAGCCATTCTGCGTTAGCCAACCTGCCTGCCTAGCTTAGCGATTATGGCAAAACTCCCCAAAATTTTTGACCTTGTGGCAACCTATGGGGGAGGCCAACAATAGACGTCTCTAAGTAGCATTTCGGAAGCTTGTAAAACTTAATCTTGAGAAATAGTTATAGAAAAATCTCGCAAGAATGTAAAATACCTATACCATTATAGCAAGATAAAGGATACCTGGAACGACTCCACAAAGGATCCGATATTTTAAGTTTAATTTAAACATTGTTCAAATAAATAAGACAAAATAGTTTTTGCTTAAATGTCTGGTTTATATTTAACCGACTTCAAAAAAGGAGGTTATCAGTTTAACCTGTATGTATGTTTGTCCGCGATTATCTCGAGATTGGTTAAACCCATTTTGAAGCGATTTTCACATAAGTAAGTACTTTAATTACATTCAGGAGAAGGGTTTTGTACCTGTTTTAACCGACCTGAGAAAAGAGGAAGTTCTCATGTTATGTATGTGTATATTTATTGAAGGCGGGTCTCTTTTTGAAAAGAAATCTGTTAAAAAAATGATTTCTTAGAATATTTGTATAGTATACGAGTAATATACCTAGCTTAAGCTACCACAAAGATGACCCACATTTGATTTTGTTTGATGTTTGGTTATGTATGTGCGTCGCTTACAGTGCTTCTGTGGAAATGCTTTCTTTTTGACAGAAAGCGTAGAAATTTGCCTTTAGAATTATTTCAATAAAAAACTTCTAAAAAGTAAGTCTTTATTTACCGCAACAACAAAACAATAAAGTTTTTAACAAAAGCCTCTGTTTCATTAAAACAATATTCCATAAGGTGACCTTTTAAAAGCGAAAATAAGACTTTAAAATAGCGCCACTCTTTTTAAAAAAAAAAACAATAAAGCTAAATATTTACAATATGAAAAACTTCGAACTGGGAAGAAACTGGGTGTGTGGTATTTACACATACATTATAAATTAAAAACTTCCTCTTTTCTCAAGTCGGTTAAAAATAGGTACTAAAACCTTCTCCTCAATCTAACAAATACTTTTGTGAAAACCGCATCAAAATTGGTTTAGCTAAAACTCGAGATAATCGCGGACAAATATATATACAGGTCAAACTGATAACCTCCTTTTTTGAACTTGGTTAAATAGAAAAAAAAATATTATGCAATAACTATTGTCTTAGTGATTTGAACAATGTTATACAAAACAGGTCAAACTGATAATTTCTTTTTTGAAGTCGGTTAATAAATCGATCGATAACAATGTTCGCCCCCGCCGGGAATCATACCCGGTTACATCCACGTCACAGTCCACATCACTGCCAACGTTGTATATGTTTCGGTCACTTTAGGTACAGGTTCTACCTTATTTTTTAGGCGGTGAAACTCCTGACGAGTACCCTGCAGCCCCGGGGGGAGCCGCAGGCTTGTGTGGGGTTCGGACCCACTAAAACCCCGCCGGTGTCCTTCTCGGCTGTTGGCAAGGGGGTCACGGGAGATCTTTCGATCTACATATTCAACTTCGCGACCCCCTCCAGCATCGGCTATTAAGCCTCTTCGAGGGGAGACAAGATGTTAGTCCCCCCAGAGCGTGGATGGCTCTCCCAACGCTCGACGACGGAACTAGTCACCGCGTTCCATCGTCCTTCTCCGAGCCGTTATATGACCACACGAGGCCCCCGCCTCGTGCACCCAACGACCCTGTGGTACAGGTTTTACCCAGTAACGGGCTCTGAGTGCTATGCGTTATTTATTTGAAAAGGAAACAGAACATAGCAAAACAGCAATCCTACATTTGCAGATCCCGGCACAGAGCATGTGGTTTCTGAATTAATCGAGCTAAAAGCAAGCGACCGTTGGTACACGTGGCATCAGATAGGACAAAGGATTCACTTAGTTGATGACTGTTAATATCGTCAATATCAATTCAAAACTATTACTCTAATGAATAATCATCAATATATATAAAACTCTTCCGTTACTGATTGACTGACTGACTGACAGACAACGCAGAGCCGAAACTGCTGGGCGTAGCGGGCTGAAATTTTGCATGTAGGTTCCTTAGGGAGTGTAGGTGAGCACTAAGAAAGGATTTCCCGAAATTCCCACGGGAACGGAAAAAAAAAATGGATTTTTGTGTTTATGAAAAATCTGCGCGAGTGAAACCGCGGGGCAAATTCTAGATTCATAATATATCAGTTATGAAAGTGACAAACATCGTACAGGTCAAACTGCTTGAAGAAGAGACTTTAAAACTAGACCGAGGGGTGCATTGTTTGTCCCTGTATGTGTTTCGGGTACCCTAAATACAGGTTCTTCCTAGTTAGGGGCTCTGAGTGTGATGCTTTATTATCATTATTATAATAATGAAGAAACACATCCAGACCGGGAAACAGATATCGATATTAATCACAAAAATGCTCGCCTCTGCCGGGAATCAAACCCGATGCTCCCAACCTACTGATATTTACGTGATTAACCAATTTCCAGATTTCCGGACACACTTCCACTAATGCATCTCCCTAGCCGTCTGCCCTAAATGTGTGTATTCACTTGGTTATAGCAGGTGTAAAAATACTGTAAGATCGATGTTAATTCTATTTTAGATATTTTACAATTCATTCAAAAATATTTATTTCTTTGATTATATTTTAACTAGTCGACCCGGCGAACTTTTTACCGCCTAACTTTATACTATGTTGTTTTCCCGGCAAGTATTCGAATTTTTCCGTAATAACCATCCCTGGACACCAAAGAAATGTTAAAACAAAAGTATTGGTAAAATTTGACCAGGCATTGTTCAGTTATGCGCTTACAAATACATTTTGCGATTCATTTTTATATTACAGAAGATGTATTAATTTATATAACATTTAATTTGGCCTTATTGAGGCAGCATAGAAAACCATCACCCCATCTTCTCTAATGGGTGTCATAATAGACAACTTTTTTTTTTAGGCGGGGAAACTCCTAACGAGTACCCTGCAGCCCCGGGGAGAGCCCGCAGGGTTATGTGGGGTTCGCACCCACTAAAACCCCGCCGGTGTCCTTCTCGGCTGATAGCAGGAGGGTCACGGGTAAGCCTGTGGAATTCTCCGTGACCCCCCCAGCATTGGCTGTATAGCCTCTCCTCGGAGGGACATGATGGTTGTCCCCCCGGAGCGTGGTAGCTTTCCCAACGCTCAACGGCGGAAACGGGACACCCGCGTTCCGCCGTCCTTCTCGGGGCCGTTATATGACTACACGAGGCCCCCGCCTCGTGCACCCAACGACCCCGGGGTCCCCTCTTAGTCGCGTCTTACGACAGGCAGGGGATACTTCAGTCCTATTCTTCGGCCCGGTACTGCAGGGCGTGTCATAATAGACAACTAAGTTAACTTCCCAACGATGGGCAGCATCGTCCTTCGTTGAAATTCTAAGCAGCCGTAATACTGAGATTTTCGAATCTTTGGGGGTGGCCTTGGTCCAGCAGTGGACGTCTTATTGGTTGAGAAGTTGAACAAATAAACATCTCAATGTAAGTAACCACTTCATTAAAGTTATTAAATTGTGTTTAAACGATATATTTTTTAGTCTATTCAATTTTGTTCAATAATTGATTTTGAAATCGACGTTCTAATTTCTGATTTTGTTGTAATTTTACACCTTGTATAATGTGTGTATGTGTGTGTGCACTAATAGAGCTATGCTCGTGTAATACGGGTTTAACGATCGAAACACCTGCGTCCCTCTCCAGATAGATACGAAATATGGCAAAATTTAAACTTCGGCAAAACTAGCAAAGTTGGAACTAATTTAGTGTTATTTTGAAATTGTGTTTATTTTCAAATTTTACTTAATTTTAGACAACAACTTCGACTGCTCCGTGGCTCAGTTGGCAGTGATGTGGACGGAGTAACCTGGGTTCGATTCCCGGGCGGGGCGAATATTGATATAATGAATATCGATGTTTGTTTCTGGTCTCGGTGTAATGTTCGTCTGTGTGTGTTTCGGGTACCCTAGATACAGGTTCTTCCTAGTTAGGGGCTCTGAGTTTGATGTGTTATTATTATTAACTTGTATGTTACAGAAGTTCAAAATTTGATCGTTCCGTTTTATTTTCGTCTCAACCGAGAGACATTTATGGATACGCTACCATAAAATATCGATAGGGTACCAATATTAAAAGAGGAAAGATTTTATTGTTTGTTTGCATTTAATGAATCTACTACTACTATAGGTATAGTATAGTAAGTATAGTACTACTGAATCAATTTCGAAAATTCTTTCACTGTTGGAAAGCTACACCATCCCCGGGTGACATAAATCAATACATAGTATAAAATGAAGTCGCTTTCCGCGTCTGTGCCTATGTATGCTTAAATCTTTAAAACTACACAACGGATTTTGATGTGGTTTTGTTTAATACGTAGAGCGATTCAAGAGGAAGGTTTATAAGTATAATACATTCACAATTCAGTAATAGGTTAGGCGTTACGAAGTTTGCCGTGTCAGCTAGAACAATATGAAAACTTTAGTACTTCCTCGAAGAGGCTCAATTTATTTTCAGAACACGTAGGTACAAAGTTCACGTCTAATGAATAAGGTTCATAATGAATTACCTACTGAATCCTAATTAAGGAAGTATCAACTTTGCCTTTGAGAACAGAATACTGAGATGAAATTTAATAATAAATACATAAACATAATATCAAACATGTTGACTTTAGAAAAAGGCTTATGACTGTAGAAGCAGCGAAAGAAGTGTGTCAGGATCGTAGCAATTGGAAATCAATTGTCTCTGTCTACCTCAATGGGATACAGGCGTAACGTTATGAATGTATGTAGACTTTGCGTTCAGGTGGGTTTACCCGGTGGGGCGTATGTGAATATTGAGCAAGGTTAGTTCGCTGGGTAGAGGTGCCCTTCTGTGTCATTGTGTGTGTTGTTTTTTTAACTATAGGTATATATATAGGTACCCCATCCATATACAAGTGTTAACTAATAAGATTGTGTGAGTGGGTTGAACTATTCATTTATTTTGTGGTAAAACGAGTATAAACACAAAATTTAAAATCTCACGTTTTATTGATTGCTTTATTAAAGGTATTAATATGTTTATTGGGTGTTTCTGACCAGTAACATATAATTAAAAGAGTGATTCTTTACCATACCTGGCTTTTAGCGATAAGGCCGCCTACTGCATGCAAATTCAATCTTGTAATTAATAATGCACTTTTGTATCTTATTTTGTGTGCAATAAAGTGTATTCTATTTTATTCTATTCTATTCCATACCTAACAACTTTCCCAAAGCTACATGATAAAGGTAAAAATCTTAAACAAAGATGTTTCATACATAAATTAATTATCTGTCGGGGTCAATGTACGGGACAGCTAGTTTTTTTTTTTTTTTGAGAATTCCACATATATTATGATAATATGTTGCTTTAAAAATTTCTAGGTGTGTGGAGAAAAATCCCTTTGATAACCAATCTACACTTCTACACTAATATTATAAAGAGGAAAGATTTGTACCTATTTTTGTATGTTTGTATGTTTGTAATGAATAGGCTCAAAGAGTACTGGGCCGATTTAAGAAATTCTTTCACCAATAGAATGCTACATTCTTCCAATTTGACATAGGCTATATTTCATTTTGAAAAAAATTAGGGATCCTTGGTAAAATTTGAACAATGTAACCGAAGGTGTAGAAAAATGAGTCTTAAAATGTATTTCGTCGAATGCGCTGCCGAAACTATTAGCGATAGAACAAAATAATGTACAACAATATTGAAGAACATCATAATGTCTACAAAAAACTCCGCGGTAGCATATGTCTAACTATTGTAGTTATGTCACTACAACAACTTTTTTCATTTTAAACATTCATGAAAATGCTAACCAAATTCAAACCATGCTATTTATGTGTTTATATTAATACTTATACAAATAAATTATTTTATGGTCAAGATCATTTAAGTACCTATAAAATAATTTTTAAATTATTTAAATTGGACTTTCCATTCAAAAGATATTACGAATTAAAAAAATCAAACAGTAAACAAAACCGCCATAGCGCCGTGGCCGTTGTCTGCGATGCAGTCTGAAAAGCGCGCCGGGCATCGCGGCGGGCGGGATGGAGAGGAGGGGGGCGGAGCCACCTCGGCTTCCATCTCTCGGAATACCGAGGAGCTGAGGAGCAGAACCTCCTCTGAGGAGAACAGGCTGCTCGGCAGCCCAGGAGGAGGCGAGGAGCCTCCATGGAGAAATGGCCCTCCTGCGAAGGGAGATGGAGGAGCTCCGGACGATTGCTCGGTCTGGAGCCCCCTCCGCCCTCAACTTGGAGCAGGTCAAACGCGACATGATGGTCCAGTTTGGGACCATGTTGAACGCGCGACTGGAGGCCCTGGACGAGCGCCTCCTCCCGGCCCAGCGACCTCGGCCGTCCTTGGCGGCGGACAGAGCCCCCTCGGCTCCAGTACCTCGAGCGGCCCCGGCCCCTCGAGCTACCCCGAAGGCCAAAGCGGCCGCGGCCCCTTGTGCGGCCCCACGAGCAGCCCCGGCGCCCATAGCGGCTCCAGCCCCCAAGACCCGAGCGCCCGCCTGGCAACCAGAGGCGAGCACTTCTTCTGATCCCCACGTCCCTCCTACCACTGATCCGGCCAATGATGATGGCTGGACCCTGGTGATGGGGGCCGGAAGGGGCAAAAAGAAGAAAAAGAAGAGGAAGAGGAACAGGAGCGGGCTGCTCCAGTCCCGGCTGCTACTACTCCAGGGCCGAAGCAGACTGCCTTGGAAAAGTCCAAGGCAGCAGCCAAGAAGCTGCGCACTCTCCGCACTGCGGCGGTGGTGGTCAGCTTTAGCCCGGAGGCTGTGCAGGGAGGTCTCTCCTATGCTCTGGTGATCTCCGCTGCAAAAGGGAGGCTCGACCTGGCAGGTCTGGGCATCGACAGCAACCGCTTCCGTGCGGCTGCAACCGGTGCCCGCCTGCTGGAGATCTCCGGGCCTCCAGAAGAAGCCAGGGCCAAGGCAGACGCCTTAGCCCAGAAACTAAGGGAGGTGATGCCCGAAGACACGGTGAGGGTCTCCAGACCCATGAGCAGCGCAGAGAAGCGCCTCATGGATCTTGACGATTCCGTCACCCCTGCTGAAACCGCAGCCGCAGTCGCGGCAAGCGGTGGTTGCAGGGTGGTGGACGTCCAGTTGGAGCGCATCGTCAACGAGAGGGGCCTCGGCGCAGTGTGGATTCGCTGCCCGACAGATGCGGCGCGGAAGTCGCACTCGCCGGAAAACTCAAGCTCGGATGGAGCATTGTCCGGGCTAGGCTCCTCCCGCGGCGTACGAGGCGCTGCTTCCGGTGTCTGGAGACGGGGCACCTCCGGGCAGACTGCACCTCGCAGAACGACCGCAGTGGCCTCTGCTACCGCTGCGGTCGACCAGGGCACATTGTCCGAAACTGCGAGGCTGAGGTGAGCTGCCCGCTCTACCAGGCGAGCGGCCAGCTTGCCTCACACAGTCTGGGCAGCTGCGGCAAGACCAGCCAAGGGGCCAAAGGAAAGGGGAAGAGAAAAGGAAAGGGAAAGGGGCCCGGTGCTCCCCCTAGGCCTGCCACCGCCGATAGCCAATTCGCGGTGACCATGAATGTCGTTCCTACTCAGGACCAGTAATGGCCACCCGGATCCTGCAGGCGAACTTGAACCACTGCGCCAAAGCCATGGACCAAATTCACGTCGCGGTGGTGGCAGAGCCCTACTATTTCGGAGGATTTGTGCCCAACGGATGGATCTCGGACCGCTTAGGCCTCGCAGCCATAGCCGTCCGTCCCTCCGCGGACCACGTGCTCCGGCCGGAGAGTATAACGCGGGGAGAGGGTTTCGTGTCCTGCAATCTGGGGGAGATGCTGCTACTCAGTGCGTACTTCTCCTCTAGCCGCCCATCGCGGCACTCAGAGGCGGCCGAGCTCCTCCGCGGCAAAAAGACGGTACCAGGCTTGGATGGAATTCCAGCCAAGGCCTGGTTCCTGTCGTGGAAGCCGGAGGCGTTGGAGATTCGGCTCCGCAGCCTGTTCTCCACCTGTATGGAACAAGGTGTGTTCCCTGTGCAGTGGAAAACGGGCAAGCTGGTCCTCATCAGAAAAGAGGGCCGGCTCGCCGACTCTGTCGCTCCGTCAGATTTCCGGCCTATGATCCTGTTGGACGAGGCGCGAAAGCTGCTCGACAGAGTCATAGCTGCCCGCATCAACCGACATCTTCAGTCGGTTGGGCCGAAATACAGGAGTGGGTCTTCGACTTTATTAGGCAGCTCAGCGACGATTATTTCGTCGATCTGATCGGGCTGTATTTTTGTCTCCAGCCAAAACAACATGTGACTAAATTGTCTACCCCGTGCGAAGCCGGTACGGGCTGCTAGTATATTATAAATCTCTACCGTTACTGACTGACTGACAGAAAACGCAGAGCCGAAATAACTGGGCGTAGCGGGTTGAAATTTTGCACGTGGGTTCCTTCGGGAGTGTAGGGGAGCACTAAGGAATAAATTCCCGAAATTCCTATGGGAATGGAAAAAAAGGGATTTATGTTTTTATTAGAAATCTGCGCGGGTTAAACCGCGGGGCTGCCTCTAGATATGTATTAGGCATAATTCTATGTGCAATAAAAGTATAGTTTTCAATAAATAAGACGTAGAATAAAGCTTTAGAACTCCAAGTCGACAAATAAATGTTACTTTTCCTTACAATCAGACCGTAATCCTAAACAACTTGCTATCCATTGATATCAAATACTATAGATAAATCCATGAAGATTTAATATGTTAAGGGCTTACACGGTGCGAAAATAGCGCCACTCCCGATAAACAATTAATAATATCTTCTAAACCATTTAAATATGCTGCTGTGGCTCAGTTGGCAGAGATGTAGACTGAGTAAGCGTGTGCCCGGTATCGATTCCCGTGCGGGGCGAATATTGATATGATGAATATCGATGTTTGTTTCCGGTCTGGGTGTGATGTTCGTTTATGTGTGTGTTTCGGGCACCCTAGATACAGATTTTCCTAGTCAGGGGCTCTGAGTTTCATGTGTTATCAATACATAGTATAAAACAAAGTCGCTTTCCGCGCTTTATGCTTATATCTTTAAAACTATTTAACTGATTTTGATGCGGTTTTTTGTTATCGATAGAGTGATTTTAGAGGAAGGTTTATAAGTATAATACATGAGCAAGATAGCAATAGGTTAGGCGGTACGAAGTTCGCCGGGTCGACTAGTTATTATAATATACCAAGTAATTTTTATTCGGTGCCACAGATTTAACGTACAAAGATCACTACATTAGGTATCCTAAATTTAAATTATAACCAAAATTTGTGCCGCGTATCACGCTTAACGTAATTAGTGAAATTGCTTATGAGGCAGGTCAGCTAAAGTAGCGCCACCCGAGAAAAAAGTTAATATCTTCTAAACTAAGGCAAATATCAAAAATGTGAAACAGTATTCCACTAGATAATGCTGCCTAGTATTTTTAGGGCACTGTTGTATATCTTTTAGGTTAAAGACCAACGAAAGCTACTGATTGTTGCCAAAAGTGGCCGTGTTTAGCAACACTTAGTAGCTTTCTTTGGTCTCTAACCTAAAAGCTATACAACAGTACTCTAAATATACTAGGCTGCATCATCTAGTGGAATAATGTTTCACATTTTTGATATTTGCTCAAGTTTTATTAATTTTTTTCGCGGGAGGCGCTACTTTAAGCTGTGATATGGCTCTTAACTTGAACCGTTTTTAATGTACGTACCTATGGTTTTTTTTTTATATTTTTGCGTTGCTATAGTGTCTTCTTGAGAAATCGCTTTATCTAGTATTATTTTGTATATCAAAGTACGCAATCCCCTAACTAAGCGTAGGCCGTATCTCTAAGCTATGGGGCGGCAGAGCGTCTCATTTGCATAGGAAAATAAAAATGACCCACATTTGTCTGTGGCAAGCAAAAGACTCTACGTTTGTCAAGCGTAGTCGAGTTTAGTTTTTTCTTGTACTTAAAAATACTCTACTATATATCTAGAAATAATAAGAAAGAAAAACATTTATTTCCAAACAGTGACACACAATAAACAACAGCACAGAAAAACAAACTACAAAAAAAAACACATGTAATTTTATGCGACTGTTGCAAAGGGCTCAGCATTATCTATGGGCTCTAGTTATAGTATTCTAGTAGGCAAAGTATACTATACTACCAATCTCACTCCTACAATTTGGTGTCTTAAGGCACGCCCTGCAGTACCGGGCTAAAGAATAGGACTGTGGTAACCCCTGCCTGTCGTAAAAGGCGACGAAAAGGGGACTCCGGGGTCGCTAACCAAGCGTGGCGATTATGGCAATCCTCCCCTTCCTCCACAAGGTTCCTTGTGGAAATCTTTGGGGGAGGGCTATGTCCAGCAGTGGATGTCTTAAAGGCTGCATGATGATGATGATGAGGATAATTATACTACAGACCAGACACTAAGCGCTCTTAACTAGGAAGAACCTGTATCTAGCGTTTCCGAAACATATACAGAGACGCACATTACACCCAGACCGGAAAAAAACATCGATATTCATCATAACAATGTTCGCTCTGGGAATCGAACCCAGGTGCACACGCGTCTCAGTCCATATCACTGACAACTGAGCTACGGAGCAGACATCCGAAAAGGACTAATGTTAAAAAAGAGCCATTCTAAAATCGCCAATTTGCTCGCCAAATGTGGCGATACAGACAAACGTAACCGTAAACGTAAATACGTAATCAAATGTGCGTTGGAGTCTAACTAATGGCCGGATCGTTTATAGTTTCATTTGGTTTTCAATAATTCAAGACTTGAGTCTTTCTGTTGATTCAATTTGAATTTATTTTAGGGTTACTGCAATGTAATACTTTTTTATATAAAAAAAAAAAAATTAATTACTTTTTTTTTTCTTCACTATGAAAAAGCTTTAACAGAGCTTATTCTGTATATCGCATCAATATTATAAATGTGAAAGTTTGTGAGTTACTTCTTCACGTCTAAACGGCTGGAGAGATTTTAAACCAATTTGGTACAGAGATAGCCGACACCCTGGCTTTTTATTGTTTTTAATAAACCACAGGTAACACCGCGGGGCACAGCATAGCTAGTTGAAGATAAAAATAAAAAATATTGAATACTTTACTACTTATCACTTTTATGATTATTTTTCTATTATTTAGGAACGCTAAACGGAAAAATTACTGAATTCATTAAAATTACCCCTCTATTCCCGATATATATGCTTTAATCTTCAAAACTACGCAACGGATTTTGATGCGGTTTTTTTCAACACATAGAGTGATTCAAGAGGAAGGTTTATAAGTAAACTAGAGGCTGTCCCGCGGTATTTCCTTCGCAGATTTCTCATAAACACAAAAATCCCGTTTTTTCCCGTTCCCGTGGGAATTTCGGGAAATCCTTTCTTAGTGCTCACCTACACTCCCTAAGGAACCTACATGCCAAATTTCAGCTTTGTACGCCCTGTAGTTTCGGCTCTGCGTTGTCTGTCAGTCAGTCAGTCAGTCAGTCAGTAACGGAAGAGTTTTATTTATATACTAGAGGCTGCCCCGCGGTTTTTCCCGCGCAGATTTCTCATAAACACAAAATTCCCGTTTTTTTCCCGTTCCCGTGGGAATTTCAGGAAATCCCTTCTTAGTGCTCACCTACACTCCCTAAGGAACCTACATGCAAAATTTCAGCCCGCTACGCCTAGTAGTTTCGGCTCTGCGTTGTCTGTCAGTCAGTCAGTCAGTCAGTCAGTCAGTAACGGAAGAGTTTTATATATATTGATATTGATGATACATGCACAAAGTAGTAATAGGTTAGGCGGTACGAAGTTCGCCGGGTCGACTAGTAGTATAAATTATATTCTAGGTATTCTTGGCTGGCTGCATGCAACATTGACTAAAAACCTTTATTCGATTTAATTATGATATTGGGGTAGATAACGTAGCATTGGGGTGGGTTGTGTTTTTTTTCTTTTTCATTATGATTTCTTTTGCTTCGCTGTTATTTTGATAAATTCTTTTCGGGAGGTACTGATTTAGATTTAAATTTAATTTAATTCTGTAATGGTTTTTATCTGCAACTAGTCGACCCGGCAAACTTCGTACCGCCTAACCTATTACTATGTTGTTTTCCCGGTAATTATTCAATTTTTTTTCATCGTAAAAACCATCATTGAACTTCAACGAACAGTTAAAAAAATTAATTGGTATAATTTGGGCTAGGCGTTGTGGACTTTGCGCTTACCATCACATTCTGCGATTCATTTTTATAGTATACCTACATTTTCAATACATACTATAAAACAAAGTCGCTTCCCGCGTCTGTCCCTATGTATGCTTATATCTTTAAAACTATGCAACGGATTTTGATGCGGTTTTTTATAATAGATACAGTGATTCCATAGGAAGGTTTATTATGTATAATACATGCACAACATAGTAATAGGTAGGGCGGTACGAAGTTCGCCGGGTCGACTAGTGTAAAATAAAGTAATAACTCAGACTAAATAATACCTACATCGTTAAGATGCTCGATGACCTATCTTATAATAATTTTCAAAAAAAGTTAACCAATTTTTTTTTTAAATAATTTATTCGACTCGTATATCATGCAAAGACATTTAGTCCTGAAAGTATTCACCACGATTAATAAAAAGTAACCGTGTAATACAGGTTCTACCTAGTAAGGTGCTCATTATTGTGATGGCTTATTATACCCACGATAATAATGTAAAATTGGAATACCCATTTATGTTATTACAACGGATTATATCGAGCAGAATTTGCGCAATCCGGTTCGGCAATTTTCATTCCAATGCTCGTTCTATGCATAGTTGGCATTTGCTAATCCGGGAGGTCCGACGGAGCGGGTTTGGCTAGACTACAGAACTGTTTTATGTACCATACCTGTACATTTATACTTATTCTACGAGCTGTCACGGCGAACTTCGTTACGACATATAATATAAGACTAGTCGACCCGACGAACTTCGTACCGCCTAACCTATTACTATGCTGTGCATGTATTATAAACTATAAATTTGGGTACAGTGGCGGACACGATCGGCGTAACACTTCCGGTTTATTTGTATTGCAAAATAGCTCTTGTTCTTTAGTAATACAGTTTAGGGCTGACGAAACCATAGACAAATCTGTTACGGCCTCCTAGTCCGTGACTGTACAAGCGTTGGGGTCTAGCCATTGAATCGTATAAATCAATACATAGTATAAAACAAAGTCGCTTCTGGCGTCTGTCCATATGTATGCTTATATCTTTAAAACTATGCAACGGATTTTGATGCGGCTTTTTTTAATCATCATCATCATTTCAGCCGTAGGACGTCCACTGCTTGACATAGGCCTCCCTCAAGGCTCTCCATCTGTACCGATCACAGGTGGCCTGCATCCAGCGTGGACCGCAGCCTTGCGCAGATCATCCGTCCATCTGGTCGGTGGACGTCCTACGCTGCGCTTGCCGATCCGTGGTCTCCCTCCACTCGAGAACTTTTCGGCCCCAGCGGCCATCTGTTCTGCGGGCTATATGACCTGCCCATTGCCACTTCAACGAGCTTATCCGCTTGGCTATGTCGGTGACCCTGTTTTTTTTTTATAAATAGGCCTTTTTTTGACCTTTTGACCTTTGACCTTTTTTTAATAGATAGAGTGATTCAAGAGGAATGGAAATCGCTCTGAGCGATTACATCTCCTTTTGCAATCAATGTATTAATATATGAAAATTGAAATAATATTGTCCTTCTGTCTATATATCTAGAAATGCATGTTACATGGTGCGGCCTCGGCGACGTAATGATGCGATCGGTCGGTCTGTCGGTCGGTCTGTCGGTCGGTCTATCAGCGAAATTCGGACCACGACCGCGGTGCCTGTTAAATGTTCGAGAAAATTGAAACGGATCGGGTTCCAGCTGGGAAATAGTTTTAGCTTTAACATAGAGCTGCAGCAGTGATCTACTAACCGATTTTGATGCGGTTTTCAAAAAGTGTTTGTTACATTCTCATTATTTTTACCAAATTCAAAATGGAGGAAGTGCTCAGTTAGTGTGTTAAATGAAGGCGCGTTCCATTTTTTTTCAAAAAGAAATAATTTTTTTAAGTAATTATTTTAGCAAGCAGACTATATTTTTTCTCTCTTTTTATTTCGTTGGGAGGCAGGTACTATTCATCTCTTTTCACAATCAGAGGGATTTATTCAAATTTTGATCGATTATCAGGATTCCCTTCCTAACAAAAACCAACAAAGTAACAGCTTATCGAATAATCATTTTTTACCTTTTTCCTTTCTTTGTAGTAGAATAAAGTATCGAATGGAGCGTTGCTTGGAAACGAGCTTTAAGCTCCAGGCTCCACGTGCCTTAGAAAGGGATTTAAAATCTTATTGTTAATACTTTTAATTGTATTTTATCAATAGATTGTTACTAACCGTCTTATTCATAAAGATACAGTAGATTTTAAGTAGCGTTACTGGAGGTCTACTTCTCTGGTTTGTTGTATGCTAAATACGTGACATCCAGTCTAAATTTACATACGACAAATAACTAAAATGTTCTTTAACTTTTTATGAATAAGACGGTAAGTCTTTTAATTAATGGCACACGTTAATTTTATTAAGAACGTCTTTTTCTGAGAGAGAACGTATAGAACATATATTTTATTTGTCTATACCAATATAATAAAGAGGAAAGATTTGTTTGTTTGTTTGTTTGTTTGTTTGTTTGTTTGTTTGTAACGAATAGGCTCCGGAAATACTGAACCGATTTGAAAAATTCTTTCACTGGTAGGAAGCTACATTAACCCCGAGTGTCATAGGCTATATTAGATTTTCAAAAAAATTAGGGATCCTTACCTAAACTCAAATAATTTAACCCAAGGTGCAATATTTTTTCCGTTGTTTACATATTTTAACAGGTGGTTTGTTGTTGTTGTTTGTTTTTTATTCGGCCATTCTGGGCAGTCAAAAGAACATAGTCTATAGAGCCAAGTCTTTTGTAGTATCTTATATTCTATGGGGTAACGAAGTAAGCCGGGAAAGCTCGTATAAAATAAAACATTAAAAAAATCGTAATCAATGAAAGCAAACAAGAGTCAAATAACCGCTTTTATTTACTCAAATAAATTGAACTCGTTGCACAGAGCTTTGCCCTACGCCGCTACGAAGCTACGCAGCTACGAGACTACGCCCCCGCACGTAGTACTACGCCGTAGCTATTTTGTAAATAAAAGCACATGTTTGCATTTATAAGGAGTCTATAACCTAAACAATGCTAATACTTGAGTTTACTTAATTAATAACTAAATTAGTTTAAAACTTTAAAATTAATATTATTTTTAATAAAAGAATATTATCTTGGGTCTACAAAATTTGAGCTTCTTTAAAAGATATTTTAATTAGGCGTTGAAATTTTTCCTTAGACATCAAGTTTGGAATTTTTTTTTATTTAATTAAATTTTCAGTAAAGACCAACAGAATTTTCTTATTAAATGAAGATCGGTCGGTGCCCTTTGTTAAACACTTTCAAATCTTAATTATTTGACCCGAGTTTTGGTTCATTAACTTACGCTATTTCCCTATTCTGCGCAGTTTGGTGGCGGTACTGTTGTGGTCCATAAAAAACAGCAATGGTTTTTGAATCATGTCACAATATTCTAATTTTATAATCTAACAAAATATTATGGTTAAAAACAAGACCCTAAATAAGGGTGCATTAACGTACAATGCTGGTAACAAGCGCTTGTTGGCGCTGGTTCAAAAAATGTATAGAAAACACCTGTGCGAACATTTGCGCCGGAACAAGCTTCTATGTCCGCGCCAGTATTTTATTATATGTAATGTTCGTCTCTGTATATATTTCGGGCCCCCTAGATACAGGTTCTTTCTAGTTAGGGGCTCTGAGTGTGATGTGTTATTATTATAATTAAAATTTAAATAACAAATCCTCAACTTTTGCCGTTGGATAAATTGGCGAGGTTGTCGGTTCAAAAGTTAATTATTTACAGCTTTATTAAGCTCAAAGTAGGCTCAAAGCTAGCTGCTAATGGCAGAATAGTAAATTTTAAAGTTCGTTAGTCGTTTAAAAGCTTTGGGAATGCGTTTCTGGTAATATTTTTTTTGGCTTTTAAGTTATAATAACATAAGATAATATTTTTATTGCAATTTAAATAAAACATAAAAATAAAAAGTTACAAAGAACAATGCAAAAGGCGGCCTTATCACCAATAGCGATTCCTTCCAGGAAACCAATACTGTAGACGACACGACTACCAATAAGTTACTTTTTCTCATTGTTTACATTAAAGGGAAGGAATCATCATCATCAAACGAGATAGCTGCCGATGTTTGTGTATGCGTGAATGCGTAAGAGCTGAAGTGGACAAATAAATATTAGATTTGAGAATTCTTTACTGCAATCATAAAACAAACAAAAAAATACATTAAAAAAAACAAGTTACACAGATCAATGCAAATGGCGGCCTAATTACTAAAAGCGATTTCTTTCAGGTTACCAATAAGGAGATGAATACAATACTGTAGTAACTAGAAAAAATATTATATATATAACTAAAACTAAGTCAAACGGAAGTACTTAAAAGTACTAAAGAATCTAAACTTACCTAACACATATACTAAATCCTAATACATAAACATACATAATATTGATAATAATTATTATATACCTACGTAGACATAACAAAATAAAAATATCTAAGCGCTAACAGCCTAACAATGCTGATAAAACAAATCGATAATTGGCTGCGCCGTATTAATTATAATTGATATTTATTTAAAATTTATTAACAATATTCAACGCTACACACTCACGCACGCATTTTATATATTTTTTACTCTTGCAACACTGTTCCTTCCTTTCCCATCCCCCGCACCTACAAAAAAAAAAAAAAAACTCCTACGCAACGCTTCGAAAAACTCACCGCTCGCCGCGCGCGCTCTTAAAAGAATTAACTTAAAAAACTCAAATAAATCATTAAAATTAACTCGTGAACTCCATTGGCCGTACGTTCCGCGATCCTGGACTCTGAACTATCTAGTGCCTGTGCTAGTGACCTGAAGCCTGGATTTTCGGAAACCACACACCGCAAGCTCTGGAGGAAAACGTGTTCCCGCAACAAGGTAGGTTCCTGCCCCTCCAAGATTTGGTCCTTCTACCCCGGATCCTTCCTACATTCCCTATTATCCTCCTCTCAATTTACTCACACGCTATTCATTTTACTTTCAACGCAAACTCACAATTATCAAACGCACGCCCCGGCCAACTTAGGTACCTACGCAACGAATCGCTATTCATCGCATTTATTACATATTATTTTAACGCAACTCAAGTAAAAACGCAACTTATAATAATATACTTTTTGTTTAAATTTATATTTCTCTAAAAAACATTCATTTTCTTACTAGAATCTTATTTAGTTTTCAACGCATCGGAAAAAATATCTACCCACGCATCGCCATTTTTTTATTGCATTCAGAAAACATTTCGCTTCGTTTTAGATTTCAAACTCGCAACAAGTTCTCTTTCCTTCACGCTTGTTTAATTGTTTTTCATCATGTCTAAAGGAAAAAAGAAGGACGATGAATACAAAGATTCATGCAGTGATGAAAACGCCTTAATTAGTTTTCTCGAACATAAAAAACAAAGTTTATTTCTTATAGCTCAAGAAGTTTACAATCTCGGCCTAAAGGTTTCCGATGATTTCTCACGCAATAAATTTTTCGCTAGAATTCATTCTATTGACAAAATACGCTCAGATTACCTCGACACTTTAGATAAACTCTGTATCGAACAATTCAAAGTAAACCCTGACGCTCAGCCGAGTTACTCCAGCGTCAACACATTTGACGAGCTATATTGTTTAATAAAACAAATTGAAACTGGTCTGAGACAAGAGCTAGAGGACAAACATAAGAATGATAATGTAAACATTAAATTACCTCCGCTACAACTCACAAGTTTTGATGGTACTCCTAGTAAGTGGCCAGTATTTTATGAAAACTTCCGCAGTGTTATACACACCAACACACGCCTATCCAACGCTGAGAAGGTTCAATACCTAATAGGATGCCTATCGGGAAAGGCACTAAATGTCTCTTCAGGTATCACCGCTACCTCAGAAAATTATCAAATATTATGGCAAGCGCTTTTGGACAAATACCAAAATACTAGAGTACAAGCATCTATGTACCTAGATAAACTCCTTCACCATAAGACCGGCCAATCAGCAGAAACAATTCTAGATAACTTTTGTTCAGCCGAAGCCGCTCTGCAACATTTAAAATTAGACAACTTGTCAGATTTCATTCTAATGCATATTGCACTAAGCAAACTAGACAAACCCACACTTGACTTATTTGAACAAGCTCATAGACATGTGGATATTCCCACATTCAATGACTTGAAAAAGTTCCTACAGGAACAAAGTAAACTCTCAAATTTGCACTCTCACTCAAACGCTTATAATAACAGCACTCGCACTCATACTCAATATAATAAAATAACGCCTAACGCAACGCCATATAATAATAAAACTAAATCATTTCACACTCAACACTCTGAACATGCACCTACAACGCAAATTTCATCCAAAACGGTTACTCAGTTTCAACCATCCGTTTGTAAGGTGTGTCAATCTGACAACGCGCATCCACTCTATAAGTGTGAACGTTTTATAAACTCAAATACTCAAGCCAGAAACGACATCGTTCGCAAATATTCTTTTTGTGTAAACTGTTTAGGTTTTCATAATATATCAACATGCAAATCTAACAACAAATGTTCTATTTGCAACCGCAAACACCACTCGCTATTACATTTCGAAAGAAACTATTTAAATTCTTGCCGCCAAGCTGAATCCAATGTTAACATTGATAACACGTCGTATGACAAGCCGCTCGCGCCGTCCCATAACCAACCCGATGTCTATTACCCGTCTCACTCGCACTCGCACCCGCAGATAGCCGCCACCGCCGTCGCTCCGCATCTCTCGTTCGCTTCCGCTCAAACTCATCTTACCGATTCTCGCCCGCCTTTGAACTCGAACAACGCTGTTGATAACAACCGTGCACATTCGGTTACAATTCCCGCGCGTATTTCAAACAGTGATACAACTGTTTTGTTACCGACCGCGACTGTTAAGGTCTACAATAACAACAAAGAAAATCGTATTCGTTTGTTCTTAGACACGGGATCAATGAGTAATTTTATTACAAAATCTTGTTGTGAACGCTTAAATTTAAAAATTACTCCTGCACACTCAATCGTTAAGGGTATAGGTCAACTGGAAAATCCATCGATTGGTGTCACACAATTTAAAATATATTCTCGCTTCGACTCGCGCTGCTCATACACAGTTAATGCTAGAGTAATCGAAACAATAACTGACTTCTTACCGAACACGGAAATTGATATGAATGACTTAATTCATTTACAAAATTTGCCAATGGCCGACGACCATTATTACTCACCGGGTGAAATAGATTGTTTGATAGGCAACGAATTATTCCCGCTTTTACTTGGTTCTCACAAGATGGCGTCACCTACCTCATCGGTAGTCGGTGTTCAAACAACTCTCGGTTATGTCGCTATGGGTAAAGCCCAATGCCGCCCGCACGCTTCGCTCTCTCTCCACGCAACTACGCACAACTCCGATAAAACTTTTTTATGTCAAACAGAGACGGTTTCACTCGAAAAAATGACTCAACGCTTCTGGGAAATAGAAAATGTTCCAGACAAAAAACATTTAAGTCCCGATGATGTAGCTTGTGAACAAATATTCCAAGATACATACACTCGCGAAGATTCCGGTAGATACACAGTTGCTCTTCCGTTCAAACACTCTCCTGAAAATTTGGGACACTCATACTCTATAGCTAAACGCCGCTTATTAAATCTAGAAAAGAAACTTGACTCCGCTAATTTACGCACCGATTATAACGCAACGATTCAAACATACATTGATCAGGGATATCTCACTAAAGTTCCCAACTCATTTGAAGACTCTCGCTCTTATTACATGCCGCATAGGGCCGTTTATCGTCCCGACAAGGAAACGTCAAAAACACGCGTTGTTTTAGACGCTGGTTGTAAAACGGCGTCTGGTAAATCGCTTAACGATTTATTATATACGGGTCCTATTTTACAAAGCAATATCTTTGAATTGCTTCTCAATTTACGCATGTTTTCAATCGCTATGACCGCAGACATTGAAAAAATGTATTTTCAGGTCAAACTTAATACAAATCATCACTCATTTCAACACATTCTCTTTCGATTTGATTCGAACGTTCCCATTGACATGTACCAATTCAATAGGGTTTGTTTTGGCGTGTCTAGCTCGCCTTACCTCGCTATGCGCGTTGTTCGTCAGCTCGCCGCAGACAGTTGCGACTCTTATCCGCTCGCCGCGTATGAAGCTGAAAATCATATGTACGTTGACGACTACGCTGGCTCAGTTGCCGACATAGAAACCGCTGAACTTACCTATAAAGAAATGACCGCAATGTTTAAGTCTGGAGGTTTCAATTTAGTAAAATGGATCTCAAATGATACTCAACTCATGTCACGCATATCAACCGCGCATAGAAGTCCGCACGCTATTAATTTTGACGATGACCCCAACGCCGATACCAAAATCGTAGGGATGCAATGGCAGCCTACGGACGATACCTTTCAATTTAAAATTTATATAGATATGCCAGAGATTTGCACGAAACGCTCGATGCTCTCGGTAACCGCGCGCTTATATGACCCGCTAGGTATCATCAGTCCCGTCATCGCTTATATGAAGCTTCTCATTCAGGACTGCTGGAAGTTACAGCTGGACTGGGATGACGAAGTACCAGACTCTATTCACTCAAAATGGACTAAGTTCCAAAAGGATCTACCGCAACTCTCTAAATTAAAAATACCGCGCCATATAGGTATAACCTCGAACACTCGGGTCACTCTAATCGGATTCGCCGACGCCAGCGAGCAATGCTACGGAGCTGCCGTCTACTTACGTGTCGACTCCGATGAAAACGCCGCCGCTCACTCTGTCAGACTACTCACCTCTAAATCAAAAGTATCCACTACGAATAAAACGCTCGCACGATTAGAACTTTGCGCCGCAGTGCTGCTGGCAAAGTTAATCGAGTCTGTCCGCTCTGTTCTTAGTAAGCGCTGTGATATAAATGAAATATACGCATTCTCGGACTCAACAGTTACTCTTACCTGGATTCATTCTCCCGCGTACAAGTATCATACATTCGTAGCTAACCGCATCGCTCAAATAAATGAGTACTTACCCGCTTCTCACTGGTTTCACGTTCGTGGCGTAGAGAACCCCGCCGACATCGTTTCGCGCCCTGTAACACCTACGGAGTTAGTAAATAACACTCTATGGTTCCATGGTCCGCAGTGGCTGTCCGCACCAATAAACGCCTGGCCTGTGAAAAGATATATTGTTAATCACAATGAAAATACGGAAACACAAGAAATAAAAAATGTAGCTTTTCTCGTACAAACATCAGCTACAACAACCGCTACTCACCCCATATATGATCTCGCAGAACGCTGTTCCACATGGAATAAATTTATTCGCGCATTAGTATACGTACTCCGTTTCGCAAAGGTAATCGCTACCCGAGGTTCCATCACGGTAGATGATTTAGAACACGCTGAACTATATGCATTTCGCTACGCACAAAATGAGCATTTGTCTCACTCGCTCGACGCTATAAAAAATAATAAAGTTTGCCCTAGCAAAGCAATTCTAAAACTCAAACCTTTCATAGATGATCATGGTCTATTACGCGTAGGTGGTAGACTATCTCACGCTGACCTGGATTTTGGACAGAAGCACCCGATATTGCTGTCAGCCAAAGGTCGCATAGTATCGCTCTTAGTCGATCACTTTCATGCATCTAATATGCACACAGGTCCCGCTTTAGTACTCTCGCTCATTCGCCAAAGATTTTGGATTCTTGCAGCAAGAAATCTAATTCGTAACAGGGTACACAAATGTAACATCTGTTTTAAACGCAATCCGCGCAACACTACACCTCCGATGGGAGATCTCCCCTCCATAAGAGTTTCCCAAGTGAAGGCTTTCGTCCACACTGCTGTCGATTATGGAGGTCCCTATTACGTAACGCATATCCGCCGCCGTGGTATAAAAAGCCATAAGGCTTATATTTGCCTTTTCGTATGCTTGACGACAAGGGCATTACATTTAGAATTAGTATCGGATTTAAGTTCTGATCTCTTTCTCGCCGCTTTCAAACGCTTTATCTCACGCAGAGGCCCCGTCTCTGTCCTTTACAGTGACGGAGGTACCAATTTCATTGGAGCAAAACGCAAGCTCAATGAAATTTATACATTAATACAGTCCACTGATTATAATCAATATTTAACTGAGTATCTTGCGCAACAAAAGATAAAATTTATGCACTCCCCGCCGTTTGGTCCGAATTTCAATGGTCAAAGCGAAACTAATATAAAATCAACAAAAACTCATTTAGCAAAGGCCATTGGAAGTCAGATTCTCACGTATGAAGAATTTAACACACTTCTCGTCCAAGTGGAAGGCTTGTTAAACAGCCGACCCTTGTGCATTTTATCCTCGGATCCCGCTGATCCATCCGCATTAACGCCTAATCATTTCTTAAATGTAACGCCGCTGAAATTTTTACCCGCTGAAAATATTGATGACACTCTCCCTGATAACAGATTAACTCGTTATCAGCTTCTGAATAGAATAGTACAAAGTTACTGGAGACGCTGGAGCATGGAGTATCTTACTTCACTCCAACAACGCGAGAAATGGAACTCACCATCAAATCCTGTGAAGGTGGGAACTGTTGTAATAATAAAAGAACACAACTCTCATCCAATGAATTGGCCGCTAGCTATTGTCTCAGAGGTTTTCCCGGGTAGGGATAATATAGTTAGAGTCGCTAAAGTGAAGACTTCTTCAGGAAGTTATATTCGCCCTGTAACTCGGCTTTGCCCGTTGCCCACTCAATAACTCTTTTTACATAAAACTTTTTTTAATTTTAGTATATTTAACGCAATGTAGAGGAAACCTCTAGGCCCCCCGAAGTTGGCTGCGCCGTATTAATTATAATTGATATTTATTTAAAATTTATTAACAATATTCAACGCTACACACTCACGCACGCATTTTATATATTTTTTACTCTTGCAACACTGTTCCTTCCTTTCCCATCCCCCGCACCTACAAAAAAAAAAAAAAAACTCCTACGCAACGCTTCGAAAAACTCACCGCTCGCCGCGCGCGCTCTTAAAAGAATTAACTTAAAAAACTCAAATAAATCATTAAAATTAACTCGTGAACTCCATTGGCCGTACGTTCCGCGATCCTGGACTCTGAACTATCTAGTGCCTGTGCTAGTGACCTGAAGCCTGGATTTTCGGAAACCACACACCGCAAGCTCTGGAGGAAAACGTGTTCCCGCAACAAGGTAGGTTCCTGCCCCTCCAATAATAATTGATCGAACACTTAAAAAAAAAACCTTAGCTCTTTAAATTCGAATTGAGTGTTTTAAAATGTAAAAACAAATTAATGAAACGTTAATCCATTAAAGTATCACTTCACAAATAAATTAAATTTTACAAACAATGGCCCACTTGTCTATCAGCGAAGAGAAGCAACCAGCCAAGACTAAAGTGTCGAGTTCACAAGAATTTAACGGACAGTTGATATATCTACTTCTCTTTCTTTCCCACGAACATTGTAAGGGAGAAAAATATTTTAACCGTTCGTAGTATGAACTAAGCGTTTGCGAACACGGCAATAAGTTGAATAGACTTGTACAACAAGTGAGGGCTTCCGAAAGCCAACAATATGGGTATTTTATGATTTCAGGAAAATCAGTCATGTGTTCTTAATTTGAATTAGAATTCCGCACTTGGCTGTTAACTGTTATTATTATTTAACAGTTTTTTTTTTGGTAAAGATTGAAAAAATATTTGTAAACACGTGTAAATTTTTATTCGTAGTAATTTTACTCGACACTATACCGAGGACATCCAGGACGTCAGCCTGTATCAGATTTAGTATGGCTCTCAAACTATGTAGGTACTTAAGAACATTAAGGCTCCAGGTGATGGCGGAGTCAGAGCTGAACATAAAGACTGGTGGTAAACCAGTCTATAAGGCCCTTTAGAAAATCCGAAATCAGCGTAAGTATGGCTCTCAAACACCTTAAGAACAACAAGGCTCCAGGCGATGACGGAACCAGAGCTGAACTTCTGAAGACGGGTGGTAAAATCGTAAACGGTAAAGTAGAGCGGTCTTTAACAGCGAATCAACTAGTTCCACTTGTCCAACAGTACGACGAAAAATAGTAGAAACTAGTGGGTATAAACGCCAAAAATCTTTTTAATCATCAGAGTCGAGCAGCTGAATTTCTAAAGGCGAGTATTAAGCCGTTCTCTAAGGCTCTTTAGAAAATCTGAAATCTGCGAAAAGACTCAAAAACTCTTATTTATCATCTCAGTCGAGAGATGTCCAGAGTTGGACATAAGCCTCCCCGATAGAATGCCACAAGCACAAACATTTGGCAAGCGGGTTGCCAATCGCATTTTTTTATATATAATTCGCCCATTCTGGAAAGGCAAAAGAACTCAGTCCATACAGTCAAAGTCTTCAGTAGTTTATTTCTTATATTCGTCTTCTGTAGTTCAATTCTTTGTTTTCCTTGACCTAGGATCCTAACCTAACCCATTGAAATGCGAGGGTGGTCAAACATTTCAATGTTCACGCCGATTGCTTCACGGGACGTCGATCAGAATTATTCGGGAGCAGCAACCTTTATTTCTCACTTCACTACACAGTTTTCCATAAAGGGCACATTATTTACAAATTCCACCACACAATTAGTACAGAGTAATAGCCACGGAAATCTAATTTAGAAAATTGACAAACAAATGCCCGACATGTTCCTATCGTTTCCCGCCAAGCAGTCCCTTGCCAATTTCAATATGAATCTTCAAGTTTTTCAACAAAAGACGCTCCTGACCGCCCTTCAGGTGTTCCCTTAGTCACCTTGTGCGACACCCAAAATTACGTAAAAAGCCCTTAAAATATTAAAATTACTTAAAAAGCGCTTTTCATGCAGTCTGTGTAAGCTCCTTCATAAGGCTCAATTACTGAGAGCTTTAAACATTAAGTAAGTACTTATAGGACTTAAGCTCAGTTAAGTTAGGTCTCACTTAGCACGAAGTAAAGCTCTTTATCGTATGTTAGATTTGTAAAGTTTGTTTTATTTAAGTTGTAGGAAGATTTGATAATTCGTTTTTTTGCAAAACAAACTAGGGATTTTGCGAAAACTAGGATAATTTGATATAAAGATTCCTTTTTTTCTCAATCATCCTGACAATAAGCAGTTTTTTTTTGCAAAGAACCTAGTATGATTAAAAAAAATTAATCTTCCTTAACTCTGATTGGCTAGACTATAGCTTGCTGGTCAATTCTTATTCTGATTGTTTAGCCAATCAGTGTTAGGGACGATTTCAAATTT
This sequence comes from Euspilapteryx auroguttella, assembly GCA_951802225.1. NCBI lineage: Eukaryota > Metazoa > Arthropoda > Insecta > Lepidoptera > Gracillariidae > Euspilapteryx > Euspilapteryx auroguttella. Next base: position 13,827,771 of record OX637646.1, on the reverse strand, counting down.
TTCAGTTAAACTAGATTTTTGCAATAAAACTACTTTTTGTCAGTGTGATTGAAAAAAAAGTAATACCTTTATCAAATTATCTGAGTTTTCGCAAAAACCCTAGTTTTTTTTGCAAAATAGGTAATTACTTAATTATCAAATCTTACTACGACATATATGTAACGTAGAATAGAAAAGCATTGTTAAAGCCGTCAAGGGTTTATCGCATCATTTATAGTTTTCTTCAAATGATTTAGGTATGTAACTTTTATACTGTTTTATATATTTGTAGCTGTCCCAGCAAACTTTGTATCAATTACTTACAACTTGTATGGTTAAAAGAAATTGTAACATTAACTTCCTTTAATTTATTCCATATTTTCTCTTTTAAACTTTCCCTGGACTATTACGTACATTTTAAAACCAAAATCAACTCAATCGGCCCGGCCGTTCTCGAGTTTTAGCGAGACTAACGAACCACAATTCATTTTATATATATAGTAGGTGTTATTATAATCGCCGGTGATCGAACCCTCATCTCCGAAGTAAAGTAAAAAAAAATAAGTCGCATTCAACATCACTGCAAACTGAATCACAGAGGTTGTTAGTGACTCTGTGCCAAATTTCATTTAAATCGGTTTAGTAGATTTAGCGTAATAGCAAGACAGACAGAGGCCTTCGCATTTATTGCGGCCTTATAGCTTAAAGTGATTTCTTCCAGGAAATTTATATGAGACTTTATTACTCTATAATAAAAATATTTTCATACACGCATTTCAGTCCACATCACTGCCAACTGAGCTACGGAGCAGTCAAAAATATGTACATAAAACAAATAGTATGACTTTATGCATTGGTTTTAAGATGGGTAGGTTATAGATTTTATTAACAGGATAAATTAACCAAATAATTAAAAAAAAAAAATAACCGACTTCAAAAAAGGAGGTAATCAGATTGACCTGTATGTATGTTTGTTTGTCCGCGATTATCTCGAGTTTGGCTACACCGATTTTGATGCGGTTTTCAGGACAGTATTCGTTATATGGTTCAAGAAGGTTTTAGTTATTTTAACCGACTTCGGAAAAGAGGAAGTTCTCAGTTTATGTGTGTGTCAGTTTATAGAAGGCGGGTTCCTTTTTTGTAAAAAAAAGAAATCATTATTAATTTATGTAACAATACATTCTCTTAATAGAAACTTACACCATATAAAAACTCATACATACCTATTTTACTAACCGAAGGGCAATAAAAATTTCCTCTGACCATAGTAACAGACACGATGAAAATGGTAAGAGGCTCGACATTATGTTTTTCCCAAGATTGCAGGGAGGGACGGGGGTGGATGGCGGCAGGCGCGGGGAGGGGTGGCACAGGGCCGCCATTTTGTGCTGCAAGGCTAAAGAGCTATTGCTATAGAGCTTTTTAGATAGAGCTATAAAAAATTTGTTTGAAAATCGATTTTATACGTTTTAGTATTATTTATCAGATTAAGCGTCCAAATACGCAACAGGAACACGTTTACAAATTTGGTTTAAAGTTCAATTTTCACCAAGCCCGATTTATATTAAAGCTCCTCTTCCTTCTTAGTATTTGTATTCTGTCTGTTATGCCTTTTTTTTTTTTTTTTTTTTTAGGCGGGGAAACTCCTAACGAGTACCCTGCGACCCCGGGGGGAGTCGCAGGGTTATGTGGGGTTCGCACCCACTAAAACCCCGCCGGTGTCCATCTCGGCTGTTGGCAAGGGGGTCACGGGTGATCTTTCGATCGTTATGTTCAACTCCGCGACCCCCTCCAGCACTGGCTGTTTAGCCTCTTCACGGGGGGACAAGTGATGGTAGTCCCCCCTGAGCGCGGAAGGCTCTTCCTACACTCGACGACGGAATCGGGACACCGCGTTCCCCCGTCCTTCTCGGGGCCGTTATATGACTACACGAGGCCCCCGCCTCGTGCACCCAACGACCCCGGGGTCCCCTCTTAGTCGCCTCTTACGACAGGCAGGGGATACCTCAGTCCTATTCTTCGGCCCGGTACTGCAGGGCGTTGTCTGTTATGCCTAGCTGGAACATTAACTTCATGGATACTAATGGATAGCACCACTTAAGGCAGTCTTGAACAACTTAATAAAATATAGTTAACCTTTTCTGTGTTTTAGTAAAAATACGTTGTTGATTGTTATTACAATTACTAATTTCATAACACCACCAATAAATGATTATTTTGATTGCTTTCTACTTTTATTTAATTAAAAAAAAAAATGTTCAAAAAACCATCATAATTTGTTACTGCTGCGATCGACCAGCGATACAGATGAAAAGTCTGTGATAAATGGACACTTAATTAAATCAAGCAACACAACAAAATTTAAATTTTCACCAAAAAAGGCGTAAATCTCGCAACTTTCAAAAACGCTATTTTAGCGCTTCAACCAGAGCCTGTACTTAGCTACCCTGGCAACGGGGGCCCGGCTCAGATGAACGCCTACGCGGTCGGCCGCGCGACGTGCCCCCGACACCGCCTCCGCCAGAGCGCCCGGGCCGCGTGCCCGAGCCACCCCACACACTAAATACGCTCCTGTAAATTCGTTATTTTTTTTAAAAACACGTAACAGTTTTCTAAAGTGCCAATGTGAACAGACAGTGACGCGTTTTAGGTTTTTTTTTTAATTTGTTTTGCTTTTTGTGGGTGCGTGCTGGTAACTTTGTTTTTCTGTGGCGTTCTGTGTTGGGTTACGGCGGACGGTTTTTTTTTGGTGAATTTGAGTGGTAAGTTAAGTTTTTTTTATAAAATAAGTTAAGATTATTTTGTTAGACATGTTAGTTACCACAGGATGGTTAAATGAAATTAAAACAGGCTTGGTTTAATAGGTTTAGTTTTAACATACGGTTAAGGTAGGTTTGCTTTTTACCTAATTATTTTAATTTGAAAAACTTTCTTTCATTATTATTATACTCTGACACTGTGTGTTCATTTCAGTGTTCAAATGGTACAGAAATTGATTTATTATTTATTTTTGCATAAAAACAATAGTAAAATTACCAAAATTAGTTTTGAATACTTTGGGTTTATATAATTTAAAAAGTTCTGAGATTTAATGTTTTTTTTATATTTATTTTTTTATTGTCAAAATAGATATGGTCTGTGCCATCTATAAAAAAAAGGATTTATCTCGTTTTTTTATAGAGGTTGAATTTAGAATTAAATGTGAATTGATTGCTTATTAAATATAAACTCAGATACTTTGCGATTTGTTAAACTTCATTTTTGAGAAAAAAAATCATTTTAATTATAAATTTGAGTATGTAAGTATAAAAAAATATTTTATAAAAAAAAACACTGACATAGCCGATATAAAAGAATTATACAGTCTATAAAATTACTAAATAAATAACGATTCTTAAAGAAAACAACTTACTAGGTAAGTACTTATAGCTAAAAAAAAACATTTTCTAAAAGTCAGAGTGCACATTTAAAGCACTTACAAAATTACAGGATTTAAAAATAAAAATTTGAAAATTCGAATAGACGTTGTTTCATTATTTTCATACTGGCAGGTATGAATAATTTGACACTCGATATGCTAAGCCAGTGAGCCGTTTATCACGTAGCGACGAGGCGACCGATGCCGAAGCCATTTTTCATTTAAACAAAGAATACTGGCTGCCGATAAAAAAAATAAACATGTTTTTTTTCGATAACCGATCATTGGATGTGTGATAAATAACATTTTTATTTTTAGCTTTATTTTTAGATATTTAATATTTTTAACCGTTTATTTTAAATCTACTTTCGTGGCGTAGTGGGCAGCATGGACGTCGTGCGTCCGGGTTGTATTCTAGTCGATGTGTTCAAAAAAGAGCTTTAGTTGCTAATGGAAAAAATTACATAGGGTAACATGCCCTATTACGGCGCGTTTTGACGACATTTTAAAGTAGGGTAAGAAATTAAGCATTTCTAAATCTGTTAGCAGATATTTGAATTTTTTTTTGACACTAATGATAAATATATTTTCTATTTCAGTTGTCGTTTTATTTATTTTAGAGTGATAATTAATTTTAAATAAATATTTTTTCTGACAATTCGGAATTCCTATTACGGTGGCAAAAAAAAGTTTGAAGCCCATTACGGCGGTAAGCACAGCCTATTACGGAGTATGGGATGACAACACACGCACGATGAAACATTTTGCTCATGTTTCCGTGCAATCAGAAAATGGTATGCAATGGCTGTAATTGTTACTGGCACTGTACATAAATACAGTTACTTCCTAGTAAGGGGTTATTTTGATAATATTTTGTGTATCAACTATTTAATAAACGGCCTGGCGCTAAGAAGTTTCCAGTAATATAATTAGTTTAAGTAACACGAATAATGAATATTTGGCTGTATGGGCTACTATGTTCCTTTGCCTGACCTGAACGGGCGAATAATAAAACAACAATCAATCAATCAATCTACGGCATCGTAACGTTCCCCCATCTCTCTGCACAACGGAACGGATTGAATTAAATATGGGGAGGATTTTCTTTTTATAAGCCGCGCTGATAAAGGAACAATTTGAAAATGGCGGCTAAACGAATGCTATCTCGCGTATATTAGTATGAAGGAAGAGTTGAGAAGAGAGACAGCCCATACAACGGCCGCCATTTTGAGATCGTTTTTTATGTGCGCAGGTTATACCCATAAAAGCGTAATTTGTGTGAATTTGGCTAGCTTATTAACATTATTTTTTATATTTCTTGTTAATCTACATTAAGTGAAGTTACAAAATTAAATGATCATTATTTAATGTCTGTTGACCAGGTTAATATCTCAGTAGAGGCTCGACTTTTGTTCAAAAAAGGAAGATTTTTGCATTTTTTCTCTGAATTTCCATAATTTTTTGAAGTTTTTAATATTTGTTAGTAGGTATTCTTTGGACGACAAATAAATATCGAGAATTTTTTTCATTAAAATTAATCGAGCCGTTTCGGAAATTAGTACCTTTGGCAGACAGACAGACGGACGGATGGAAAAGACATATTAATAAGGTCCCAGGACGTGTACCCGAAACCTTAATAAACTGATACAAACCCAAACTAAGAACTTCCTCTTTTCTAAAATCGGTTAAAAATAGGTACTAAAACCCTTCTTCTGAATTTAAAAAATACTTTTGTGAAAATCGGTTTCGACAGAATCGAATAATCGCGGACAAACATGCATACAAACATACATACAGTTATAAAACACACCTCGTTATAAAACAATCGCTGTTCGTTTTTCTCCAACTTGTATTTGAAAAAGGCCCGGACGAGGGTTTAATAATCTAATATTATAAACGACAAACTTTGTAATAAAGGACGTCTGTAACTCTTTCACGTAAAAACTACGAAATAGATTTTAATGAAGCCTTACAAATAAAACATATTTGAAGGAAAATTTAACTGACGAAGCAGCGGGGTGCAGTCACTGAAGGTTTAGTTAAACGGTAAAAAAAATATAGAAAATGGATTTCTTCCCAAGCGGAGAAAGATATCTTTTTTTTAATATGGAACACAAAAAAAACAGTAAATCAAAATACAATAATAAATAAAACAACCAAGGAATCATAATCAGTTTTGTATGGTGTGTCAAAGTTGCGGTAAAATCTAGTAGTAAATTATTATATTGATAAGAAAATACGATAAACCTAACCTTGTGTAAGTTTTTTAATTATTTACTTACCCTGTTATTCATCAAAAGTTAAATTGCATTTTAGTTATTTAACGTATTTCAATTTAGACAGGATGTCACGTATTTAGCATACAACAAACCAAATAAGTAGACCTGCAGTAAAGCTTTTTAAAATTTAAGGTATCTTTATAAATAATACGGTTAAATTATTAGCTCTGTAATTTTCATACACCGTGTTAGGATTCCTTACAGCCTAATACGGTAGGTACTAAAATATCTAATGACTTTTTATATCCTAATTCTGAAATATAATGTTAAGATATTTCGGTAATATAAGTTATTACTTACAAATAAAAGCACTCTGACTTTACCATAAAACTCTCAAATCGTTAGTAATCGTTGTATTAGACTATTTTTCTTTATTAAAACTCATACGTTAGGTTTCACAGTATTCTCACAAACTTCAATTTTACTGTCAACTTTAAGCGTAAAAAACAAGGATTCTAGTTAAAAAACATGTACCTCCAAAATAGGTTTTATACTTGAGAACTAATGAAAATTACACTTAAATAAAGAAATGTTCATAAATTATATTTATTATACCACTAAATTTAAAAATTACCGACAATGCGTTTTTCCTATTACCGATGGTACCCTCCGTAATAGGCGGTACCCTCAAATAGCCTTCCTAACACGGCGGACTTTTGTTTACTCATATTTACTTCCTTAATTCGATTTTAAACAGAAATCAACTAGATTAACTAAGACTACTTGATGTAAAAAGTATTCGAATATAGTAACATAATCTTCAAGTGTTTGTTTGAACTTAAAATGAAGTCTGAAAATTCAACGTTCTACCGCGAGTCAGTCTGCGTTTGTATGAAACAGCTTCTCGCTTCGCTGACGTTACACAAAATAATTAATTTAACAAATTTTAAACGATTTTAAATGCACGAGTGCTGGGTAATAAGTTACGTGTTAGTTTCCCTTGGACACTATGTAGTCACCTTTACCATACACAGTCACAACGAATAATAAATTGCAAAAGATAAAATAGAGCCGTAATAGGACGTGATTTTGACTACCGCGGTAATAGGACGTTTTACCCTAATTAAGAGATTCGTCCTATTAAATTACAAATGTATAATTTTTTGTTGATTTTCTTATGGCATATTGTTGTGTTCGTTAAAAAGCAGCAATGGTTTTTGAATGCTGCCATTGAACTTTTATTGGTAATTCGGTTAACCCCTTTAGAGTTAGTATTCAAACACATTAAAAAAAATTAAAAAATATCCACTCAGTTCTTATCTGGAATTCTCCACAAGTTTTTTACATACGTATGTATGTAGTTTTATATTTAGGTAAATTTCAGGGTCTAAGCTTTAACACAGAAACGCTTTTAAACCCTTTTAAGGTATGGACAAAAGCGAAACAAAACCTCGATCGAGATGGTAAAGAAAAATAAAGTGTATGTGAACAGCCTAAGGTCCATTATCAATCAGCAGTAAAAGAAGTGCTGTCACATAAGGCGGCTTCATCGTTGGCTTTGTGTATGAGTATGATATGAATTTTAGGTTTTGTAGTTTACAGTAATCAATAAAAGATAATTTGTATTAGTTTTGAATTAACAATATTTACATATTTTTCTTTTTAACTAACATTTCCAGGAATATAAGAGTGCATTCACTTACAAAGCTGATAACAAGCGCTTGCTGGCGCTGGTTTGAAAAATGTATAGGAACACCTGCGTAGACATTCGCGTTGGAACAAGCGTCTATGTCGGCGCAGGTATTTTCTATACATTTTTCGAACCAGCGCCAACAAGCGCTTGTTATCAGCTTTGTACGTGAATGCACACTAAGGAAGGGAAAAACAACTGAAATATAAGATTTAAAAATAAAAACGCATCTAAATAAACGGGCATACGTTTTAATAAAATATCTTAGAAATAATAAAATCATTATCGGAAATATCAAATACCGCCCAAACAACATAATATTTCATTCCACTCGGTCGACTCCGACTCTGAATTATGATTGGTCAGTAAATCTCAGTTAATGTCAGAACTTTCAGGAACAATGTATAGTTTTCTTTGGCCACCTGATGCTATTTATTTTTTGTTGAAATTCCGCTATATCTATATATCTAAAGATTTACCCTGTTATTCATAAAAAAGTTAAAGAGCATTTTAGGTATTTGACACATATGTCAATTTAGACTGGACGTCACGTATTTACCATACAACAAACCAGAGAAGTAGACCTCCAGTAAAGCTACTGATAATGTACTGTATCTTTATGAATAAGACGATACCCGAACACATTCATATAAAAAGAGAAAACGTTTTTCCACTACTAATTATTAACCAATCGCCATGAAATTTTAGTATGTTACTAACACTATAAAAAAAAGGGTTTATAAGTTTGTCTGTTTTCAAAATTCGCGAAAGAGATTTTGTTACAAAAAAATGGTCGGATAAAGTTGTTGGTTTGTGCCAGTGCATATTTAAAAAATAAGGGATAACTTACAAACCTTAATTATTTAATGCTGAAGCGATAGACATCAAAATCATCGAGATTGTTAAGATTTAGGTAGTTAAAATCGTTTTCTCCTGAAACGCAAATTTCATTAAAAAAATGCTTTCTCTATATCGCATGATGCGGATCGGGGGGGGGGACAGCATTAGTTTTTCTTTCTAGAGATTATTTCGATGCTATACCTGTCCTCTTAATCAATTACTGTGTGGTCTTTATCTTCTTAATTAATTTTGATCTTTATTTTACTTGGTCACGACATTACGCGTGAACGGCTGGACTGGACCCATCTCGCTTATTCCTTTTAGGGAGAATGTTATTAAAAAAAAAACTAAATTTTGAAATGAACATTTAAAAAACTTAAGCAATTTCCGCTTCGGGACGACATCTACTTAGATTGGACTTCGCGATATTTTGCTCTTGATGCAAGACTTCCACCTCAAAATTGTATACCTATACAATTTCGACAGGAAATTTCCTTTACATTGTTGTTTGTTTGTTTGTTACAGATAATCGATACAAGATCTATATGAACACGGAAGCAGCAACATAGTTATAAATGATAACCATTTTGACACCAGCGGAGGACCATCATGGCTTCATTCAAAGGTAATACTAATCATCAATCAATATATATAAAACTCTTACGTTACTGACTGACTGACTGACAGACAACGCAGAGCCGAAACTACTGGCCGTAGCGGACTAAAATTTTGCAAGTGGGTTCCTTGGGGAGTGTAGGGAAGCACTAAGAAAGAATTGCCCGAAATTCCCATGGGAACGGAAAAAGGTGTTTATGAGAAATCCGCACGGCAGAAACCGCGGGGCAGCCTCTTGTACATAGTATAAAAATGAAGTCGTTTCCCGCGTCCGTCCCTATGCATGCTTAAATCCTTAAAATTATGCAACGGATTTGATGCGGTTTTTTTTAATAGATAGAGTGATTCAAGAGGAAGCTTTATAAAGTATAATACATGCACAAAATAGTTATAGGTTAGGCGGTATGAAGTTCGCCGGGTCGACTATTAAGGCTATATTTGTATTAATGTGTCGTTTTAAACACTCTGAAAGTCTTGACATACGTTTCAAAAAACTAACGAACAGGTGGATATGGAAAAAATGTTTTTTTTTTGTTTTACAATATTCTGGAGCAGAAATCGTTTGGGGATTGCAGAGAAATATCCTTATTACATCATGGGTATAGAAAATATAAAAAGAGATGCCTAACTACGCTATTGCCGCAAAAAATTAAAACTTACTTACAGAATATACTTACATAATTGAAATCCAATTGTCTTCTAGAATGCTGATTTATACCTAGTTTATTTTTTAACAGTTCCCTTTACAACTTTTTTTTTTTACTTGAAAATTCTAATTGACGTATGTATCTACCTGCTTATCTACAGTATAAAATTCCGGTTATCAAAAATAAAATATCTTATCTTATCTTCTAATTTTTTAATTAACACGATCTATCTAAAAAAAAACTAAGTAAGTATTTCTTCAAAAGTTCTCAACAAAATAATATTCAAGTTCGGTGTCAGTTGGTCCGTTGCGAACGTAATTTGCATTCTTCAAGTATAAGGTCTCTTGGGCGAGGGTCCGAACCTGACAAGACTGCTAAACAGATCAATAGTGCTGTCCGTGTACACGATATCCATAACATCGATAAACCAACTTCTTTGATTTTGTAAAGTTTTTTTTAATTAATTATTTACTAGTACAAAATATTAAACACTGGCGGCTCTACCACAAAAAGAGTTAAACCTGGTCTAAATCACTAGACTAGGTTTAAATCACTATTTCGTCATACAAATTTGCGATTTAGACCGGTCTAACTTTTTTGTGGTAACAGGGTGGGTGTCTCAAAAAGTTACGTAGCTAGGAAGGGGGGGGGGATCACAAGGGTCACCAGAAAAAATTAAAATATTTTTTTATTTTTTTAATACCCAGAGGGGAATTTGTACACCTTGTATAATGCAGGATGTTGCATAATTATTTTGTGAAAGTCAACATACACTTAGGCTAGGCTAGGACATACAACACACATACTAGGACTAGTAAGTCGGTATAGTATATTAAAGGAATGATTTTAGGACCTGTGCGGACATAGACGCTTGTTCCAGCGCGAATGTCAGCGCAGGTATTTTCTAAGCGCACACACACACAAAACAAGCGCTTGATACCAGATTTGTACCTGAATACGTCCTAAAACTTTTTCGTGCGTGCAACACTGTGAGCCGTTCATCGACTTTCAAGACGTTACTTATCACGACAAAAAAAATATAATAAGCTTTTATCGATATCGACACTAATCAGACACTATGGAATTATTAAAATACAAAGTGAAAAAAGTAATTTTTTCAATTCTTATAAAATGGGGAGTCTGTTTACATCGGAAAGCTGAATTCTTCCCTAGTTCACTTTCCTTATTACTTTTATATTATAAGGGGGGTTTAAAAGACCTGCATTTTGATATCTTGTGAAAAGTTGTTAACTGTAAGAATTCGTTTACTTATTTCAAACACACTCTTAATACAAAAAAAAAGTGGTTTTATGTGTTTTAATACTGTTTGTCTTTAGCCTACTCTCTCTGTATCTCTTAAGGTGAATTCTGAGAAATTTTAAAAGTACGTTCTTCGATCTGTAAAGCTTTTAAAAGTTTACGCCTTGAAAGAATAAAACTTACTTCTGCCACTCTTACTGCCAGTTTATTGCGAACATTTTCACTTTATAAAAAAACTTTTAAATTCTAAATAACTAGCTGTCGTAGCATTTTGCTAAAATTAATTTTTATCGCAGCTATTAAAGGAATTTTAATAATATTTGACTGCTCCGTGGCTCAGTTGGCAGTGATGTGGACTGAGTAAGCGTGTGCTCCTGGCTTCGATTCCCGGGAGGGGAGAATATTGATATGATGAATATCGATGTTTGTTTCCGGTCTGGGTGTAATGTTCGTCTCTGTATATGTTTCGGGCACCCTATATACCTAGAACCTGTTCTACCTAGTAAGGGGCTCTGAGTGTGATGTGTTATTATATTATTAAGGAATTGAAAGGGCTATGATAAGAGTATGATATGAGTGGTCACCTACAAGGACGTGAAAGAAGCAGTGGAGAGACGACTGGAGTGGAGGAGGCTACACGGACAAGAGCTCGGCTCTTAAACAAAAGAAAAAGATGCTCGGAGTTTCTCTGCGTGATCGAATCAAATGGTGAGATCCGCAGAAGAACTAAAGTCACCGACATAGCCCGACGAATTGCGAATGGGCAGGGCACATAACATTAACTATAAATATACTTTTAACTAACGAAAGACTGCTCGCTGCTGCAGATAAACAACTTAGTTTTCGTCAGCAGCTATTGTTGTAGCCCTAGTTTATAAGTTTTGTTTTGAGAAATAAAAAAAAACATAGCTCGAAGAACAGATGTTCGCTGGGGCTGAAAAGTTCTTGAGTGTCGACCACGAACCGGAAGACGCAGAGTAGGCAGATCCCCCATAAGGTGGTCAGACGATCTGGTGAAGGCTGCGGGAATACACTGGATGAGGGTCAAAAAAAATTACATCAAAATTATTTATTTAAAATTTGTTGTACAAAATTAACAAAATTGACACGACCGGTCATTTTAGCAATCGGTGGGGGAGGCCTATGTCCACGCCCTGCAGTACCGGGCCGAAGAATAGGACTGAGGTATCCCCTGCCTGTCGTAAGAGGCGACTAAGAGGGGACCCCGGGGTCGTTGGGTGCACGAGGCGGGGGCCTCGTGTAGTCATATAACGGCCCCGAGAAGGACGGCGGAACGCGGTGTCCCGATTCCGTCGTCGAGTGTAGGAAGAGCCTTCCGCGCTCAGGGGGGACTACCATCACTTGTCCCCCCGTGAAGAGGCTAAACAGCCAGTGCTGGAGGGGGTCGCGGAGTTGAACATAACGATCGAAAGATCACCCGTGACCCCCTTGCCAACAGCCGAGATGGACACCGGCGGGGTTTTAGTGGGTGCGAACCCCACATAACCCTCTGACTCCCCCCGGGGTCGCAGGGTACTGGTTAGGAGTTTCCCCGCCTAAAAAAAAAAAAAAAAAGGCCTATGTCCAGCAGTGAACTTCCTTCGGCTGAAATTATGATGATTATGAAGTCACCAGTAATGATTTGTTCCAAGCGAAAGATTGAATTATTTATCGAAGTGGCGCTGGTATCGCACCCGTTCGGCCCTAGAGGGGGCGCAGGAGAGTTCGACTTCGGCACCTTATTGTTTTGCTAGTGGAGTGGTTCCGTGGTCGATGTTTTGTAAGTTTGTGTCACTATAAATCTTAACAAAACGTGAAGTGGGTTGGTCGTTAGTATTTAGTAGTTCTAAGAAAATAAACTTCGAGAAGAAGACGCCAAAATTGTGCTTTGCGTTGAAGTTGTTCTTTTACAATGACCAACAGTTAAATTCAGTTAATTTGGCAATTATTCTCATTATCTTTTCGGAGACCCGGCTTCAATTCTCAGTGGGAGCAAATAAGGTTATGATGAATATCGGTGTTTGTTATCTAAAACAAACACAACTAAGCGTATTTTTCTAGGTTCTAGGTATTTCAGGCACTCTAGATTAGGGTTCATGATTTCTCGAGCTTTTCAGTTTCTCGGGTCTCGAGAATTCTCGAGGCCAATTTCTCGGGTCTTCTCGGGTTGTCGAGAAATTTACATTTACGTATGTTTTAGCATATCTTTTCTATTCAAATAATGAAAAAAGTTGACACAAAATTAACAATGTGAATCATAATAAAAAGAACTTATTTTAAACCAATAAATTGAGTGGTTTTTCTGACAATTTAAGTTATAAAACTTGAAAAAAAATAACTTCTCTCAATAACCTATTATACCGTTAACTAATAAAAAATACACAAATTTCGGCTTGTTAATTAGGAAATAGTCAACGTTAAACTAAAACTATACTTCAAAATAAGTGTTTAAATTTAAAGAAAATTTTATAGAAAAGAAGGGCCTGAGTCGCTTAGCTAAATAAACAACGAAAATTCGATGACAATGACAGCATTCGAAAACTATTGCTGCTTTTCGGGAGGCATGTACTGTTGTCTGTTTCAAAAAGCCGCAATGATTTTAGAATGCTGTCACTGACATCAATTTTTATTGTTAATTAAGTAAGCGACTTGATACTCAGATGTAGGTAGTGAACTGTGAAATTCATAAGATAAATTTAATTTGATAAAATAAAACACAAAATATACACAAGCAGTACACCGTCAAGCTTCGTCGTTGAACTCTATCGAATTGCAGTTGTCTTGTTATCGATTTCGTTAACCATTGCCAATTTGCAAAGTCGATTTCTGTTATACGCCTAAAGAAACCAGCAATGGTTAAGACAGTCGCTTGTAATACGATTACGAGTCGATCGATTTAGGTTACGAGACTTGACTCCACCGCGTACAGTCTCGGACTAGGAGGCCGTAACAGATTTGTCTATGGTTTCGTCAGCCCTAGACTTTATTACCAAAGAACAAGAGCTATTTTGCAATACAGAAAAACCGGAAGTGTTACGCCGATCGTGTCCGCCACTGTAGCATCATTATGCTTATAAAAGTAAAAAGTACATTTCCATCTGTTACGTAATTCACGAACTTATTTGCTCAGATTCACGAACTTATTAGACTCAAATATGATTTCTCGAGTTCTCGACTTTTCTCGAGCATAATTTCCCGGGAACAGAACCCAAGGATTTCCCGGGAATTCTCGACCCGAGAAATCCCGGGAATGAACCCTACTCTAGATACAGGTACATGGTTAGCTGAGTTTGATTCGTTATTATTACCTATTATATACTTAATTTAATACCTATAAAAAAAAACAGCTAACAAAATGGTCGTATAAAAACTAAAAAACATTTTTTTTGGCTTTTTTCACGTAGTGAAATATTTTTGGTTAGGTTTAAAATAATTAGGTTTTTAACTATACAGGTCGACCCGGCGAACTTTTTACCGCCTAACCTTCAACTTTTTTATGCGCATAATATACCTACTTATAAACATTCCTCTTAATTCACTCTATCATCAAAATTCGTTCCGTAGTTTTAAAGATTGAGGCATACATAGGGACAGACGCGGCAAGCGACATTATTTATACTATGACTAGTCAACCAGGCGAACTTCGTACAGCCTAACCTTTTACTATTTTCTGCATGTATTATATACTTATAAACCTTCCTCTTGAATTACTCTATCTATTAAAAATAACAACATCAAAATCCGTTGTTTGATTTAAAAGATTTAAGCATTGAAACAGACGCGGGAAGCGACTTTATTTTATACTAATTATTGATTATGATTATTGATATTGCTTATTGATATTGATTATTGATTATAATAGTTTTTCCGCCAGTCAATTCAAGTTTTCACACGCACTTGGAGCTTCATTTTCAAAAGTTTCATGTTCAATACATAATTTATAACAAGTATATTGATAAGCCCTCACTTGGCCTGTGGTCCGGTTCTCGGCTCGAGCATCTGGCGTATCGCCAGCGAGGCATCTGTCGACGACAAAGACTTGTAAGCGCACACGTTATGTAATTAGTTACAACAATTACTAGCTGTCCCGGCGAACTTCTTTTTGTCTACTGTCTGTCTAGTATACAAAGAGAAAAAGAGAGAGATATATAAATTGTTAAGTCGAGTTTGTTACCCTCATAGAACAAGGAAGATGCTCTCTCTCTCTTGTTCTGTGGTTACCCCTTTCTTCTCTACGCTGTAAAATCATTGCGAAAGGGAGTAGAATCTAATGACAGAGGAGGGCTCGTTTGCGGGCATTTGGTCTTCAGGCGACTATTGTCGTAAGGCAAGGAAAAACATTTGTTTGCCTGAGCCAATTGGTTGGCACACTGAACTACCTCGCCTCTCGCAGTATAGGATACTTTACTAAATAAGGTATAAATAATAGGATGATTTAGGATCATCAAAAGACACTGCTGCCCTTCCTTTATTCACGAGAGGAATGGGTTTTTAAGAACCAAATCGAACATTTTCTAACTCGTTTCTCTAGGTAAATGAAATGATTCTATTGGTTTTTAAATAAATCAATATATATAAAACTCTTCCGTTACTGACTAACTGACTGACAGCGCAGAGCCGAAACTACTGGGCGTAGAAAGCCGTAAAATTTGGCACGTGGGTTTCTTGAGGAGTTTAGGTGAGCACTAAGAAGGGATTTCCCGAAATTCCCACGGGAACGGGAAAAAACGGGATATTTGTGTTTATGAGAAATCTGCGCGAGTGAGGCCACGAGGCAGCCTCTAGTATATATATATATATACGCGACGAATTGAGAACCTCTTCCTTTTTGTTTTTTCGTCGGTTAAAAAGACATTCCTCGATACGTATCTCTGCTGGAATCAGAACGTAAAGCTGTAACAGAATGCAAGCAGCTGCGCTGACCACATACATGGCTCTGTCCGAGGATCGACACGGCCGGGGCATTAAAATAATTAAATATTCAAGCCATACGACGGCATAACGTGCCCTGAGAAGCACAATGCATAATGTCCATAGTGTAGGATGTTATCACCTCGGTAATGTCCCAAAAGAACCAAAAAAGAGGGAGATAAATTGTAAAGTAGAGTTTGTTACCCTTTTCTTCTCTACGCTGTAAAATCATTGCGAAAGGGAGTAGAATCATTTGACAGAGGAGGGCTCGTTTGGGGGCCTCTCCAGGCGACCATTGTCGTAAGGCAAGACAAACATTGTTTGCCTGAACGGTTTGGTGGGCGCCTCTGAACTACCTCGCCTCTAGCAGTAGAAAATACTTTACAAAATCTATACCAATATTATAAAGAGGAAAGATTTGTTTGTTTGTTTGTAACGAATAGGCTCCGGAAATACTGAACCGATTTGAAAAAATCTTTCACTGGTAGGAAGCTACTTAACCCCGAGTGTCATAGGCTATATAAGATTTTCAAAAAAATTAGGGTTCCTTACCTAAACTCAAATAATGTAACCCAAGGTGCAATATTTTTCCCGTTGTTTACATATTTTGACAGGTGGTTTGTTGTTGTTGTTTGTTTTTTATTCGGCCATTCTGGGCAGTCAAAAGAACATAGTCTATAGAGCCAAGTCTTTTGTAGTATCTTATAATCTATGGCGTAACGAAGTAAGCCGGGAAAGCTTGTACGGTATAGTCTAATAAGAATAATTAGTCTAATTGACCTTTAATAAGTGATATTGTTATCTATATTGAATAAATAATTTTTAGCTTTATAGGCTACAAGGTATCATATCACTAATGGTTAATCAATAATACAAATACCTTGTTTAATAAATTATTCTATGCTGCGAGAGGCAAGGTGCCAATAGCCACTCTCGTGTGCGCTAACAATAATCCGCTTTGCCTAATCCAACCTTGGTGAAGTTTAGCATTTCAGCTGAAATTAGTCGCTGTGTCAGTTAGCTCATTCTGAAACTTAGCTCGTCTACTTAAGTATATTATGTACTAGGCTGATTCGGAAAACTTTGTACCGTCTTACAATATAAGAAAGATTACAATATTTTTAATTAAATCCTATTATTTTTAAATCGGTTCAGTCGTTTCGGAGCCTATTCGATTCAAACAAACTAACAATCAAATCATCTGTGAACTTCGTAAAGTTTACACAATATTATTAATAATAGCTGACCGCGGGTTGGACTTGGCGGGTTCGCTCTGGCTCTTTTCTGCTGCAGGCAGAGGCTCTCAATCGCCATACAGCGTGGCAACGCCGCTAGCGTTATGGGAGCCTTCGAGCAGGGAGCTCTGAGTGGCGGTCTCTTCAATTAGGTTCTCATTTTTTTATTTTTTTTTATTTTCATGTGTATTGTATATATAGTATATTTCTAGAACTAAGTTTTCTAAGGATGTTTTTTTAACAATTAATTATATATTGAATACATTTTACATTACCTAATAAAGAAGGGAACTAACAAACAAAAAAAAATTATAGCCTATGTTAAATGACAATTTCGATGATATTCCATAGCCCTGTAGGTTCATCAGGAATGATGTAGAATTATTCAAATCAAATATTGTGAAAGATTGTGTGAAACGTTAGCGGAACATTTAATATATATTTATTTTTTTAATATATTTTGAATGAGTTATTAGAGTCTATATGCAATTTAGTTATTTTATTAGGACAAGTCGGGCTTCTGGGCTTGTTTAATTTTAACGCCACTGGTGTAAAAGATTTATTCAAATTCAAATTTATTTTTTTTTATACAATTTTTTTTATTTTTATATTTTATTGGCGTTTTATTAATTCGATGGAACTAATGGTTCAAAACAAGTGTTCAATCGAAAATTATCGAAGAGAAGAAAGGAGGACGGTCATCGCCCATACAAAAAAACCCAGGCCCGACAGTAACGAGACATAATATGTCTGTAAAAATATGAGATATTATATCTCATATTTTTGTTATCAATATATATAAAACTCTTCCGTTACTGACTTCCGTGACTGACTGACTGACTGACTGACTGACTGACTGACAGACAACGCAGAGCCGAAACTACTAGGCGTACAAAGCTGTTTGGCATGTAGGTTCCTTAGGGAGTGTAGGTGAGCACTAAGAAAGGATTTCCCGAAATTCCCACGGGAAAGGAAAAAAACGGGATTTTTGTGTTTATGAGAAATCTGCGCGGGAAATACCGCGGGACAGCCTCTAGTCAATATATATAAAACTCTTCCGTTACTGACTGACTGACTGACTGACTGACAGACAACGCAGAGCCGAAACTACTGGGCGTAGAAAGCTGAAAATTGGCACGTGGGTTCCTTGGGGAGTGTAGGTGAGCACTAAGAAGGGATTTCCCGAAATTCCTACGGGAACGGGAAAAACGGGATTTTTGTGTTTTAAGAAAACTGCGCGGGAATAACCGCGGGGCAGCTTCTAGTTTTTTATGTAGTTGAAAAAATATATTTTGATATTCAAAATCTATGGCTAACACAAAAAATTGCCTTGTGATTTTATTATGGCATTACATTGAAAAATTTAATAATATATAATGCCTATTGAGGGAGGCCTATGTCCAGAAGTGGACGTCCTACGGCTGAAATGATGATGATGATGATGAATGCCTATTTCAACGTTAATTTATGTGAGTAAATGATGATACAATAGCTATGGGATGTATCCAGGTGACTGTATGGATTTATGTATGTATCGGATTTATTTATATTTTTCAATGTAACGCCTTAAAAAAGCACAAGGCAATATTTTGGTGTTAGCATCTATTTTGAATATAAATATATATTTTTTCTACCATATAAAAAATAACAAAAAAACTTTTTATAAAAAAATTAAACCGCCGAAAAAACTGAAAAGCATTAAATAATAGGGAAACATTTTCTATTAGGCCTTAATTTACTCACTTCTAAAAGTAATATTGGATTACCAAGAAATTTTGAGTCGGTGCCACAGGCTGATTTTATTTCATTTCCAAAGATATTGTAAGTAGGTATCAAAAGTTATAATGTAACACGGAAATGCAACCTGTGAGTGGATAAATCGACCCGCCGACCAAAAAGTCACCCCTATTTTCCCACCCTTAGGGTGGGAATTTTATTTCCAAATTTTTATGGGACCAACTTCAAGGTATACCCTGTCGATTAAAAAAAGAATTATCAAAATCGGTCCACACAGTAAAAAGTTATGCGTGATCATACATAAAAAAAAAAAAATATATATATACGCGACGAATTGAGAACCTCCTCCTTTTTGTTTTTTCGTCGGTTAAAAAATATGAGATATGTCTCGTTGCTGTCGGGCCTGGGTTTTTTTGACCGTTCTCCTTTAACGAGATCGATCTTCAACCTTATAGTATAAAAGTTAAAGATCAATTTAAATTGTTATCTTCGCCACATGTGCGCTGAGTCTTAAGTCGATTATCATGATTTTAAAATTTACGGATAAACAAAACCAATAATTCCTTTCCTATAACCATTGTAAGTGTTTGATAAACCTTCCCTAAAACTTTTCAAAACGGTTAAATATTACACGTTCAAATAGTTATAAAATAGAAGTTAGGGGTGGTTATAAAATTTGTGTTAATTTTCGAACAGCCCCTTAGACAAAATGTTGAAGCAGGCAACCGTTACTAATGTAAGTTGTTTGTCACGTCGGTTTAGCGCCGCATCCACACTCTTGGAAGGATGATATTTATATATTCTTTTTCTATAGGCATGCCTATTAACATTAAATATTCTATTGCTATTTCGTTGTCTTGCTCTTAAAAACTGCTGGGCCAATTTAGCTTATCAATATATATAAAACTCTTCCGTTACTGACTGACTGACTGACTGTCTGACTGACTGACTGACTGACTTACTGACTGACTGACTGACTGACTGACTGACTGACTGACTGACTGACTTACCGACAGACAACGCAGAGCCGAAACTACTGGGCGTAGCGGGCTGAAATTTTGCATGTAGGTTCCTTAGGGAGTGTAGGTGAGCACTAAGAAGGGACTTCCCAAAATTCCCATGGGAACGGGACAAAACGGGAATTTTGTGTTTATGAGAAATCTGCGCGGGAAAAACCGCGGGGCAGCCTCTAGTTTAATACTTAAGCCTGCCCTGCGGTTTTTCCCGCGCAGATTTCTCATAAACACCAAAATCCCGTTTTTTTTCGTTCCCGTGGGAATTTCGGGAAATCCCTTCTTAGTGCTCACCTACACTTCCCTAGGAACCCACGTGCCAATTTTCAGCTTTCTACGCCCAGTAGTTTCGGCTGTGCGTTGTCTGTCAGTCAGTCAGTCAGTAACAGAAGAGTTTTATATACAGGGTTACTGGTAAGTAGACCCGACCATTCCAGGAGGTGATAGTAGGGGTCATTACCAATCATTTTAGCCCTCAGATACCCAGGTCAAAACCCAACCGTTTTCGAGTTATTGAACTTTTTAGTTTTTTTCATAATAATTTATTTAGGATTAGATTAGCGTTAAAATAAACATGCTTATACTTGAAAATTTAAATTTATTTAAAAAAAATGTTCTCAAGGTGACGATATTATGAAAAAACGTAAAAGTTCAATAACTCGAAAACCGTTGGGTTTTGACCTAGGTATCTGAGGGCTAAAATGAATGGTAATGACCCCTACTATCACCTTCTAAAATGGTCGGGTCTACTTACCAGTAACCCTGTATATTGATATTTTTTGTTTTTTATGAAAGGTTTAATTTATGAAATATATATTTAAAACTTACTATTCGACGTGAAAGAAGTCTCGGGTACAGGTAGTTTTTTATAATTATTCAATATCTGAAAACCTGCCTGCATTGCCTGTGATTGCCTGCAGCTTCGCTCGATCTTTTACTAACTGGGCTTGGAATTCAAATCCTTAGAACACATTTTAATTATTTTTGTAAAAATACAATATGTAATAATCTGCAGCATTACATAACCTAGGTAGAACCTGTATCTAAGGTGGCCGAAAGGCACAAACCCGGAAAACAACATCGTTAACCACAATAACATTTGTCGCTCGCGCCGAAACTTGAACCCGGAATCTGTAAGTCACAGTCAAATATCACTACCAACTAAACCAAGAAGAACGTAAAGCAAAATAGGTGATAAATATCTACTAATAATTGTTATTTGTCCCGGTGATTGTTTGCGCTTAGAGTATGGACGCGTATTTGAGGTCTCACTAATGAGACCACTTAGACCGAACATTTGGCAGGCACGCAATCTCATAAGACGCTTATTTCTATGAGTGTTTAGGCTCGAGCTTAACGTAGAAATAATGGCGGTGGCGTAGCTGACTACGGCGTTGCTAATGGTAGCGTAGATCTTTAGATATCGAGCGTAGCAGTGCTATCTACGTAGCGTAGCAAAGTTTGATTTATTTTATTTCACTTTTGTTGATTGTTTTATTAAAAATTATTAAGTGTATGCCCCATATCTTTGAGAGGCTCTTTTAAACCGCAAAACCCTTTTATTTATTTTCGTGGGATTTTTGGAATAAAAAGTTTCATAATGCCGTTTGGTTCATAGCTACTTATTTAAGTAGTAATTTACATCCATATACATTCAGTAGTTTAGGGGTGATTAAATAACACACGAACAAAAAGAGATTTTCGCATTTATGGTGTTGATTATTTTAAAAAAATCAAAAGAGTGACGTCACTACGCAATATTAAAACAAAGATGTTTTCATCAAAATTCCAGCTGAATAAGGGCAAGTTAAGGCAGTTAATTAAGTCTTTAGGTAAATAAAAAGGGAAAACAAATGAATCGCTGAATTTACTATGTATTTGAAAAGTTTAATTTATTTTGGACACTACGCGGCAGTTCTTGATTTTTATTTTAGGTAAGCTTTTTATCGTATAAGCTTATTAAAGTTTTTTATAATTTAAGTTACTTTTTTCTGAACGATGGATTATATAATCCATGCCTTATATTTTTTTTATTACAAAGTCGCATAATACATATAAAGTAGCCATCAGTGGAAGAGGCCTATGTTCATCAGTAGACGTCTTTCTGCTTAGGTAATGACGATATTAATTTAATAAAAAAGACTAAAGTCGAAAACAAAGAAGAACAAACCAAAAACCTATAGCACAATATAGTATTATAACCGCAAAATAAGACCTAAAATAATCAATTTTATTAATAAAAAAACACTTTTGGGGCAAAATTTCCGATGTGTTATGAAGTAAGGGTTTATATTAAATTTTTGCGGCGCCGCCTGACCCGACCCTCGTCTTATAAATCAGCATAATAACATATGTATGTATACAGCACAACTTTACGAAACAAGATGGTGCCTAAAACTTCACAATCAAATTTTTCTGTTAATTAATTTCAACTTTTTTTTTTTTTACTTAAATAACTAGTCGACCCGCGGACTTTGTACCGCCTACCCTATAACTGTTTTGTACATGTATTATGCTTACAAACCTTCCTCTGGAATCACTTTATCTTTTAAAAAAAAGGCATCAAAATCCGTTGCGTAGTTTTAAAGATTTAAGCATACATACAATGATGAAGACAGACGCGGAAAGCGACTTTGTTTTATACTATGTATTGATGATGATTGATATCCATTGTGATAATTTATCTATTTGTGATACAGGTTGTTGTGTCTAACGAAAGCGGTGTGCCACACTTGTGTGTAAGTAAATGTACATGCACCTGTCTTATTCTGCGTCTCTCTCTTCACCGGTCAACAGACAAAGACAATGCACACAAGCGTGGCTCACTCGCGCTCATAGGATAAATCAGCTGTAATATCACACTCAGAGACCCTAACTAAATTGAACCTATACCTAGGGTGCCCATAAAACACATAGGTACAAGAAACAAACATCGATATTTAGCATAACAATGTTCGCCCCCGCAGGGAATCAAACCCGGACCTTCGAAATCACTGTAAACATCACAGGCTACTGAACCATAAATATTGTCTAATTCAGGTCATATCAAAGAACAGAATTATCGCAGGGGCTGCAAAGTAAGGCCTCATCTAGGGGCGCGCGGGGCGTCGTGCGGGGCGTGCTGCGATTAGATCAAACGTATAGCAATGTATGAGACCGTTTACGGAGACAAAGGTCTATGTTTGATATAGTACAAGGAGAAGCGGCGGCGCCCGCACGACGCCCCGCACAACGCGCCGCGTCTACGTACATTAGGCCTAACATGAAGCTTTCAACCCTGTGCCATAGAACTTAGGGACGAGTTTGAATTGTTATCCTCTCTGTGTATCTTCTCCATCAAAACGTGCGTAGGCGAGGGGTTAAAACATCAAAAGTTCGTGTTCGAATAATAGCAATTTGTAAGTCGGTTCTAATGAACATCAACGATCACAAAAATCTATTTTCGGTGCTTTCTGTTATATTTTTATAAAAGGGTATTTAGATTTTTTTTATTTCATTCGAGTCTCGTCGTAAATTACAATATTTATAGGTGCTTTTAATGGAAGCTCTTTACTTTTATAGCTGACCAAATGGATTTTGAAACGCAAAGGTTTTTCTTTAGAGCATAACAATAAGTTACATTTTAGTTAAACTTTACGTTAAAAGTGTTCATTTTGAATACATTTTAGGTTTAATAAAAGTGATACTTAAAAGAAGGATAAAACGTTTTAAAAAAGTAAAAAACAATAAAAGAGTAACAAAAATAGCCAACACCGGTCGTAGGCTGACATTTTTAGTAGAGTTTGTGTTTGATCTTGGACACTAAACTGTCAAAATCGTTCTCCTCTCTATATTGATAAACATAAAATTATACATGGTTAAATTTCGACTTCAACACAGTGAGACTATGCTCAACGAAGTATGAAACATCTCGAGCCAGGATCTGGTAATCGAGAAGGGCTTTTTCGAGATCAAACTTGAGCGAGCAAACTTAAAACACTTGTGAATGTCAGCCTATATCAATAATTATAATAATAATTAAGGGCCTCTACGAGTTGGATTCGTCCCCTCGTACGCCTCTCAAAGGACCGGGCTCCATCCCGTGATACCGAAGAATAATAATTTCTTTTTTACTAAAAGAGACCCGCCTTCAACAAACTGACACATACATAAACTGAGAACTTCTTCTTTTCGAAGTCGGTTAAAATAGGTACTGAAACCTGAAACCTTCTCCTGAATGTAAAGAATACATTTCTGAAAACCGCATCAAAATCGGTTCAGCCAAACGCTAGATAATCGCGGACAAACATACATACATACATACAGGTCAAACTGATAACCTCCTTTTTTGAAGTCGGTTAATAACAATAATAACGCATCACACTCAGAGCCCCAAAATAAAAAGAACCTGTATCTAAGGTGCCCGAAACATATACGAACATTATATTATACCCAGATCGAAAACAAACTTCGATATTCAACATAACAATGTTCGCCCCGCGGGGAATCGAAACCCAGGTGCAAACGCATCTCAGTCAGCATCACTGCCAACTGAGCTACGGAGCAGTCAGCAATTTATTTGATTTTAACAATTTGATGAAAAAGTGTTGTTATGTCATCAATATCAATCATCAATATATATAAAACTCTTCCGTTACTGACTGACTGACTGACTGACTGACAGACACACAGAGCCGAAACTACTGGGCGTAGCGGGCTGAAATTTTGCATGTAGGTTCCTTAGGGAGTGTAGGTGAGCACTAAGAAAGGATTTCCCAACATTCCCACGGGAACGGGAAAAAACGGGACATTTGTGTATATGAGAAATCTGCGCGGGAAAAACCGCGCGGGGGCAGCCTCTAGTACATAGTATAAAACAAAGTCGCTTCCTTCGTCCGTCCCTATGTATGCTTAAATCTTTAAAACTATGAAACGGATTTTGATGCGGTTTTTATTAATAGATAGAGTGATTTAAAAGGAAGGTTTATAAGTATAAAATGGTAAAAGGTCAGGCGGTACGAAGTTCGCCGGGTCGACTAGTAAGTAATAAGAGCTTCGGGAGGGCTTGGTCGATAAAGTGTCAACGAAATTGCTAACTGCCACTTTATTTAGTGTCCAACTTTGTAGACTAAACAAATTTGTTACCAACTACCATTGTGTATCTAAGGATTAAAATACACTTTAGCAACCCTGTTGCTAGATAAGAAAATAAATTTGGATTAAGTTAAGATGAGTGTCTGATAGTTTAGTTTGAATAATATGTTTATCATTGTACAATGGCAGATTCTTCTTCTCGTCCAATATTCCTCAGTGCCTGAAGACGAAAGTATTTAACCAATGTGTGCTGCCAGTGATGACATACGGTTCTGAAACGTGGTGCTTCACTATAGGGCTTATGAACAGGCTCCGAGTAGCTCAACGAGCCATGGAGCGGGCTATGCTCGGGATTTCTCTGCGGGATCGAATCAGAAATGAGGACATACGCAGAGAAACCAGGGTCACCGACATAGCCAAGCGGATAAGCTCGTTGAAGTGGCAATGGGCAGGTCATATAGCCCGCAGAACAGATGGCCGCTGGGGCCGAAAAGTTCTCGAGTGGAGACCACGGATCGGCAAGCGCAGCGTAGGACGTCCACCGACCAGATGGACGGATGATCTGCGCAAGGCTGCGGGTCCACGCTGGATGCAGGCCACCTGCGATCGGTACAGATGGAGAGCCTTGAGGGAGGCCTATGTCCAGCAGTGGACGTCTTGCGGCTGAAATGATGAAGAGGCAAAGCACAGCTAAAGTAGCGCCCGAGAAAAAAAAATCATCAAAACAAAGGCAAAATATCAAAAAAAGTTATAATAATAATATTTGTTTATTCTCCTCAAAAAAGAAACAAACAGTAAAACCGTATGCCGCTAGATAACGCAGCCTAGTTATTTTTAGGGCACTTGTGTATAACTTTTAGGTTAAGACCAAGGAAAGCTACTGATTGTTGACAAAAAGGCTGTTTTTAGCAATGCTTTGTAGCTTTCTTTAGTCTTTATCCTAAAAGCAAGTAAGCAAGCAAGCATGCAAGCATGATTTTATATATCTTTTTTTTCTTGTACATTTATGTCGTGTGTCAATGTGGCAATAATAAACGTTTTTCTTTCTTTCTTAAGCTATACAACAGTGCCTTAAAAATACTAGGCTGTATTATCTAACGCTCTGCAGTACCGGGCCGAAGAATAGATAGATAGATAGATAGATAGATAGACTCTTTATTACAATCAATAAACTTAAAATATTACAATATTCTTAAATTAAAACATTGATTGCAATGGGCGGCCTTATCGCTTAAAGCGATTTCTTCCAGGCAACCCATTGTTAAGATAAAATAGACAACAGAAAAAGTACGGTGGGTTGTTTCGGTAAATAAAAAAAGTAAAATAATATTAAAAAAAAAATAGTACTGAGAATAGTACTGAGGTATCCCCTGCCTGTCGTAAGAGGCGACTAAGAGTGGACCCCGGGGTCGTTGGGTGCACGAGGCGGGGGCCTCGTGTAGTCATATAACGGCCCCGAGAAGGACGGTGGAACGCCGTGTCCCGATTCCGTCGTCGAGCGTAGGAAGAGCCATCCGCGCTCAGGGGGGGACTACCACCACTTGTTCCCCCCGTTAAGAGGCTAAACAGCCAATGCTGGAGGTGGTCGCGGAGTTGAACATAACGATCGAAAGATCACCCGTGACCCCCTTGCCCACAGCCGAGATGGACACCGGCGGGGTTTTAGTGGGTGCGAACCCACTAAAACCCCGCTAAGATTTACTCTTTCGACTATAGATCGTAAGACACTTGTATAAACGATCCTAAAATGTTAAAAAGCTGTATAAAAGCGGCTATCTGGATAATTTTGCATTCAACGCTTTTTGGCTCTATAAACATGTCTAGTAAACGTTTATACGATGAAATCATATCGCATTTACTCGATTGTTGTATAAATGTATCTCTTGATCGCCATTATACAACAATAAGTCGAAAGACAGCTCTTTAAAAGCAACTGAATTGCTAATTTGTCGTCAAACTAGCTATTATAGCACAATCTATCGACATTTAATTTTAACAGCATAATTGTGGAGTAAACGCGGTTCATACGATAAAACAGCATCTTAGTTACTTTAACAGCACTTTATGTCGTATGATAACTCTATGGAATGCTTTTATTCGACTTAACTAATTAGGTTGAGTAAAAGCTTTCAAATTATTCTTTTACAGCCTTTTCGGTCTCTAAAGGTTATTTGAAAGCCATTTTACATCGATATAGTGGTATAAATGCTTTTTGAAATCTTTTACAGCACTATCTGCCATTTTGTTACATGATACCAAAATAAACAACGTAATTTGCTTTTTTTATTCTCAAAATGAATTTTAATCGATGGAAAAGGATTAAAAGAAGTGGAGGATCCGACGTAAAGTAAATAAGATGTATACACGATTGAAACAGTCAAGATCTTCATTGGCTATAACCACGAGTCAAGAGCGTTTAATTGATAGGCGTGAGGGTTCCGTAGCGTATAATAATTACTACTACTATTAGGTACTATTAGGTATTCTGTAACAACGGCCATATAGACCACCGTTTGCAATTTATTGAATTTGCCAGTATGTTTTTCTAAGTCATGGGTGTTTATCTTATACTTATTGTGTTTGTTTTTATAATTTTATAAGTTAGTTGGTAGGTACCCAAAGAATTTGACTAAACTATTATTATTATTTTTTTATAATAAAGAGATACTTAAGTAAGTACTTACAATTTTGTTTTGTATTAAGTGATCCTACTTGCAATAATAACATTCGTCACTTGGATAGTGATAATAAATTGAATATTCTGAACAATTCGGACACCAGAAAAATGAGGTGCGCAGTAATAATTTTATTCTCTTCTCGTGGTTTTGATCCATTTTTAATTACAAAATGACATGAGTAACATTTAAGCATTATAAAAAAATGTGTTTTCTTCCAAGGCCATTTTGCTTCCTTAAGCTTCTTTAAGTCCTCTTTTTTTATGAATTTATCTATATCCAAGTAGACTACCATTTTAAATTGTCACCCATAAAAAAAAAAGGTTATTTTACCTAAAATATTGTATTCTATGAACTTACGCAAACCAAATTCAATGTAACTTAACTATTCAATGTGGTTTTTTTTTTAAGTTAGGTTGATGGTATAGGCAGTTTTTAAACACGGCCGCGCGCCCCGTCTCAAACAGAGGCGCAGATCGGCGCTTGTCTGATTGGTCAATCTTTCCAAAATTTAAAAATGTTTCAAAATATGCAAAAATTTAGCGAAGTTGACGGTATATTAAATTTATTGATAGTAAAATAATTATTTTATACTAAGTAGCTGACCCGGCAAACACCGGATCGCCCTAGATATAAGTTAGCACGATTATTATAAAATTATCTACCCGCTAAAAACTTGGCTGTATGTACTTTGTTATTTTGCCCGCCCAGAATTAAAGAATTTAAAAACAACGTCAAATCAATCAATCTTTTGATTAAAAATGGATACAACAGTAACAGAAAACTAAGTATTGGAAATTATAAGTAATTGTTGTTTTTTACTAACTTTCCCTCAATTTTTCCAAATTTTCTCACCTTTTCAACCTTCTCTGGACTACTACAAACATTTCAAGACTAAAAGCTAAATCGGCCCAGCCGTTCTAGAGTTTTTGCGAGACTAACAAACCACGATTCATTTTTATATATTGGTAGATAGATAGTAGGTAGTAGAAGTAGATAGTAGATTTTGCACTAAGGAACCCTAAACTATCTGTAATGGCGTCCCTAGAAGTCGTAAGATGGAAATCTCATTTCAATCTTTCGACTAACAGCTGAGAGAATGCTCTCTGAGTTGCTATTATTTGCTATTGATGGCGAATTTATTTTAAATGTTAAATTAACATTATTTGTTATTCATTATTTACATAGAAATCTTGGGGCCCATTGAAATATTAACTACAATGCTAGGTATATAGACGGAAAATTTTATTCCGCACATGAAAGTAAGACCCTACGACCTAACTTTAACAGTTAACTAATTACCTGTCATCATTTGGCTTGATAGCTTAAAAACGTAATGGTTAATACGATGGCAAAATATACTTATATTTATTAGGTTTGACACTTCAACTGACATAAATTACACGTATAAAATAAAAAGTCTATAAGTGCTGCTTGGGTGCAGTTACACGATAAAAAAGTCGAGTGATTGCAACCAAATTGCTTTATAACTATAAATAAGTCGAATAAAAGCGGTTCTACCGACTTGGAAAAAGCAGATGTGTCGAATAATGGCATTCTGATGGCCATTATGGTACTAAGTAGCATTCTAGTTGCGATTACTCGATATTTATTCGACTAAATGGCTACTCATACGATAATCTTACGATATTTACTGGATCTAAAGCTGAGAGAAGTGCGCCCAAATCGCGTTGAGAGAACGTGCACAGAGCATTTACACGACTTTTTAAAGATCCTTCTTACGACCAATAGCTGAAAGAGAAACGTGCTGCTGACTTTTTTACGACACGATTTGCTGGTTGGGCTATTACTATTTTGTTCATGTATTATAATTATAAACATTCCTCTCGAATCACTCTATCTATTACTAGTCGACCCGGCGAACCTCGTACCGCCTAAATTATTACTTTCTTGTGCATGTATTGTACTTATAAACCTTGCTCTTGAATCATTCTATCTATTAAAAAAGACCGCATCAAAATCCGTTGCATAATTTTAAAGATTTAAGCATACATAGGGACAGACGCGGGAAGCGACTTCATTTTATACTATGTATTGATTGATATTGATGATGATTGATGTAAGATCGCGCTGGAAAAAGTGTCGTGTGTGGCTATTAAAACGAACTAAACTGGATATATTTTCTTGCAGACTGGCTAACAGTGACGTGGGCGCAGACCGGCATCCTGCAGCCGGATGGCAGCACCGACGACACCATCGAGAATGTCAAGGCCAGGTTTGTATTATTTTTGATTATCTATCTTTACCAATATTATAAAGAGGAAAGATTTGTTTGTTTGTAACGAATAGGCTCCGGAAATACTGAACTGATTTAAAAATTATTTCACTGGTAGGAAGCTACACTATCCCCGAGTGACATAGGCTATATTAGTTTTTCAAAATAATTAGGGATCCTTACTTAAACTCGAATAATATAGCCCAAGATACATTTTTTTCTGTTGTTTACATATTTTGACAGTTGGTGGTTTGTTGTTGTTGTTTATTCTTTTTGATTTGCCGATTCTGGGCAGTCAAAAGAACATAGTCTATAGAGCCAAGTGTTTAGCAGTATCTTACATTCTGTGGCGTAACGAAGTTCGCCGTTTCAGCTAATTACAGTATATATTGGATCTGTGGTGGCGACATAGAAAACCCTACCCCATATCTTTCCATTTAATCATTCATTACAACCAATAGACGTCTACCCCACAAATTTCCCAAAGTATTTCTCCTCCGAAATCTCCACTTCACGTTTGGAAGGCGAGTAGGTGAACGCAGGATGGCTCGCTTAAGATTTTCAAAGGAGGACGACCTTTTCGGATAGGTTATATTTTAGCAACGTGATATTTCAACTTGGACATTACGGAGTTACGTAAAAATCGTACACAAACAGACCAATTAATAATAAATTACAAAAGAAAAAATGCCTCCTTAAAAGGATGCCGTGATTTTTACTACCTATATCAATATCATCCTCAATATCAATCAATCATCATCAGTCAGGCATAAAATAAAGTCGCTTCCCGCGTCTGTCCCTATGTATGCTTAAATCTTTAAAACTACGCTACAGATTTTGATACTCTTTTTTTTTAATAGATAGTGTTATTTAAGAGGAAAGTTTTTATAAGTATAATACATGCACAAAATACTAATAGGTTAAGCAGTACGAAGTTCGCCGGGTCGACTTGTTTATTTATAAAAAGGCACACCCCTTTACAAACTTATTCCAAAATGCTTTCACTGTACGCCCCTGGCAAAAGCCGCCTAAAGTATTACCAAGTATCTTTAACAGTATCTATTAATCATATGGCAAACTGTTTCCAAGCGCTAATTAATGAGATACGTTCTTAAGAGCCCGTTAACCGCGATGCTAGCGCCATTCTCGAAAAAAAAAATTTCTTCTAAACTAAGGCAAATATCAAAAATGTGGCACAGTATGAGACTAGATAATGTAGCCTAGTATTTTTAGGGCACTGTTGTATAGCTTTTAAATTAAAGACTAAAGAAAGCTACAAAGTGTTGCTAAAAGTGGCCACTTTTAGCAACAATCGGTGTATAATTTTGTTCTTTTAAGTTAGCACTACTTTACTGTGTTAGAAAAATACTAAGCAAGATTAAGATACTAGTGTCATACTGTGCCACATTTTTGTTATTTGCCTTAGTTTAGAAGATATATTTTTTTTTTCGAAAATGGCGCTAGCATCGCGGTAAACTGGCTCTCAACAAAGTACTTACAATTTGCCCCGGGCAACTCAAGACAAATAATTTTACAGCCCTCGATCTAAACGAGGGAGTTACTCAATTTCGTGTTTCTGTAATGTGGCAGTAGGCATTTGATTAAATTAGTTAAAATTTAAAATTTCATTATAAGTTAGAAGAAATTTTTATTGAATAATTAGGGATAAATTGTAAAGTAGAGTTTGTTACCCCTTTCTTCTCTACGCTGTAAAATCATTGCGAAAGGGAGTAGAATCATTTGACAGAGGAGGGCTCGATTGAAGGCCTCTCCAGGCGACTATTGTCGTAAGGCAAGGCAAACATTTTCTTACCTGAGCCAATTGGTGGGCACCCTGAACTACCTCGCCTCTCACAGTATAGGATACTTTACCAAATAAGGTATCAATAGCAATTAGATTAGATGTAGTCTAAGTGACTTTCAATTACGATTGTATCAAAAATTGCGAGTCTCGTAACTTTGATCGATCATTATAGTATAGCAATAGAATATGAATAGCAAGCTATAGAATAATCTAAGATTTTTTAAACTAAATAGTGAATCCTGTTTTATGTTGTGAATCCGAACAGGCGTAGTGCAACTGTCACTTAATATCAATCAATATTGACATATATAATGTCAGTCGAACGTAATCATACCATTATCTTATTATGGAGCAGACTACCCTTTTTGGTCAATTCCAATCTTTTGCGATACTACTGCTTTAGTTATAGCAAAATTGATTACGAGACTACCAAATGTGTATTTTCTTGCGATTAAAGTACTGTTTCTACTCTACTTTTATTCGATAGTTACGTTTTGCGCGATGAGACTGAGGGCCCATTCTCGTAGTTCTCGTCTATATTTATACATATACAAGATGTTCTTACAACCAAAGGAGTTCAACCTGCTAACCAACTAGTGTACCGATCGGTACCAGGAAAACTGTTATTAGCCGCCCAATTAGGTGCACCGATAGGTGCACTTTTCACGAAAATTCCGTGTTCGATTTTTACGTTCTAAAGAATTATTCATTGACCGGAAGCCCTTTGCCTTCTATGAATGGTTGAAATAGTAATAAAAAGCGGATTGATTGACATACAAATCGAATACAGCTTCTAAACAAAATATAAAAAAACATGTGTCAATTTTTTTATTGTCATTCTTTTGTATGCACACCGCTATGATGTGTTCGCGAGTCGACGAGCAATGGCGGCTTTTCGCCCGTCTCGCGTTAAATAAAAACAATAATAACACATCACACTAACTAGGAAGAACCTGTATCTAGGGTGCCCGAAACACACACAGAGACGAACATCACACCCAGACCGGAAACAAACATCGATATTCATCACATCAATATTCGCCCCGCCCGGGAATCGAACCCAGGTGCACACGCTTACTCAGTCCACATCACTGCCAACTGAGCTACGGAACAGTCAGTTAAATATACAAAGTGTGAGAGTGATTCAGCTGATCTTAAAAAACAATTTTCTACAGAAAACATGGGTGCTAATCTGTAAATAGTTCGATCAGCTGATGGTGCAATAGTATTTTTTAACTAAAATTGTTAGTCACCCTCATTAAAATTAATTTGGCTGTTTTAATAACTTTAGTTCTTTTGCCGGATTTCACCAAATTCACATCCACCTACAAACATTTTTTTCTTTCTTTTAACAAAGTTATACCTATAAGATTTGCACTGAAAATATAATATCTTGAACCTTTATTATTTGCCTGATAAACATATACATAGGTACATACAAATTCGATCACGCAAATAAACTCTGAACCTAGCCTTTTCCATTGCCCTTAGGCTGACATTCACAGTGTTTTGAGGCTACTCGGTCGAGTATGATACTCAGACAAGTACTTCCCGAGCACTGATTATCCTGGCTCGAGCTGTCTTATACTCCGTGGGACATATGTTTCACTGTCACGAAGTCGGAACTCGACTAAGTATATAAATTTGGAGCGGAGAACAATTTTAAGTTACATTTTGACATTTCGGAGTGCGAGTTCGAGCTGCGACATGACTGAATGTCAGCCGAGTGACTCCGAGTTTTCTGATACATTGTAAAAGTCGATACATTTTCTAGGAGTAATAATGTTGCATCACGAGATCGGGCGTGACCTGCAGAAATGGGGTCTTTATACATTATGACAGGCTACTTTGTTGGTTGACATTGTTGATGGCTCGTGGCGGAGAAGACGCAGACCGAGCAACCCATAGATCGATACACGATACAATTCCTCATTACAACTAATAGATCTTCACTGCTGGACAAAGTCTTTCAACAGATTGCCAAAAGGACAAAGGGAGTAAACTTAATGGCACTAATAAAAACACTTTTAGATTTAACTACAAGAAATACTTATTCCACGCTCAAACGCAAGACGCACAGTATGTGAAATAACTATATTAATATGTAAGTATTTCCTTAAACCCTAACCGACAATATTTATTCTCATCTACCCACACATTTACACAAAAACAATACAACATTACACCTTACGTATATATAAACACTGTATTTATAAAACTAACACTTGCTATTTTTGTATATGTATACTCTCTAATAATAAACACTGAAATTTACTCACCCGATATTTTTGTACATAAAATAATAATATATTAACTTTAACACACGCACTCCCATGGTTCTGGCAGAATCATCAGCGTTGCATCAATGCTATTGCATTGCTTGCAACATA
This sequence comes from Euspilapteryx auroguttella, assembly GCA_951802225.1. Classification (NCBI taxonomy): domain Eukaryota; kingdom Metazoa; phylum Arthropoda; class Insecta; order Lepidoptera; family Gracillariidae; genus Euspilapteryx; species Euspilapteryx auroguttella. Next base: position 13,794,029 of record OX637646.1, on the reverse strand, counting down.
AGCTGAGTCGGGGCCATTTTGTGCCTACAACACTTACAATACATTTGTTAATTTTATTATTTGTGTTATTTTTTTGTGTATCTTCACGTAGTTTTATAACTTATTATTGTATGTTTTGCATACGCAAATAAAGATTTGTCTATGTCTATGTCTATGATAGAGTAACTAAAAAGTAAACTACGACTTTAGCTCAAGTCAAATCTAGCACGGTGTGGAGAAGACTCAGAGAGTATGATCATAAAGCTAGCCTCTTAATTCTATAACGTAGAGTTCAAAACAAGTTAGCAATCAAAAAACTATCTTAAGGAACGGTACGCGATTACTTTTTAATAAAATTCTATCCCACAGAAAATAGAGAAAATGAAAATTATTTATTTGCAAGGAATATGGTATACAAAGATGGAATTTTACACGTAAAATATATATATAAATTATGTCTCACACACTCCGCCAAACATTTGACAAGCAAATAATTGTATATGTAAGTACTTAAAATTTGTTATTTTTGACATGCATAATATTTTATGTACAACATAATATCTAACCGTCTTATTCATAAAGATACAGTAGATTTTAAGTAGCCTTACTGGAGGTCTACTTCGTTGGTTTGTTGTATGGTAAATACGTGATATCCAGTCTAAAATGACATACGTCAAATAACTAAAATGCTCTTTAACTTTTTATGAATAAGAGGGTAAATTTATATGGAAAAATTAAAGGTTTTTTGTATTGCTTTGCTTGTATTGCAGTGAAGGCAGTAAAAATCGTTATCCTCTCGGTATGTTCAGATATGCTCGGCGTCTAAGATAGCACACGAAAGTAAATGTTTAAAAAAATTTAGATTCTGTAATATGTCACCCATGGGAGGAGAGGTTGTCGTGGTATTGGAAGTCGGACGGACACCCTTCGGCTCAACTCGGTACAGAACTGTATCGATTTTTTATAAAAAAAAAAAATTAAACTGTTTATTTCTATTAAAAAAAATTTATATAAAAGGAATTACAATTACTTAACTAAAGAAAAAATCTTAAAAGTAAAAAAGATTGTATACTTTAGTTTTTTTTTTTTATTTAGAGTTGTTTGCATGCATGTTGACTTATTCGCAATAAATAGGTATTACAGTTTACAACAGGGGCTCCAAGGGCCGTAGGAGCCGACGTAGACTCAACTCGGTACAGATCTGTACCGGTGCGGAGCGCGACTGGGCAGTGCTCGTTTTTTAATTATAGTAAATTCTTGGGTTCAGGCGGTAACACTCGGTATGGCGCGAAATTCAAATTTTTCGCGTTTTTTATTTATTCTGGCGAAATATTAATTTTTAATAAATTGATTTTTAATATTTTTAACATTTTATTTTTTTTATGTAGGTACCTATTTTATTTTTGACATTTAATGTATTCTTTTAAATAATTGTAATTATGTTAAGTTGATTGTTAATAAAAGTCTTATTTATATTGTATTCGCGTATGTAAAAAACCATCTCCCACATTGTAATACAACGTTTTTGGAAGACAGACCTACATATTTTGTGTCTAGGGGTAAAAGTCTAAAAATCAAGTTCCTTGACTGTCTTTCAAAAACGATAATCATCAAAAATGAATCTCTTCTTCTTCTTCTTCCTCAGCACATATCAGCCCACTGTTTAGCAAATGCCTCTCCAATTATTGAAAAAAAAAATGAATGGTTTCGCCAAAATAATTAAAAAACGTAAAAAAAAATTGAATTTCGCGCCATACCGAGAGTTACCGCCTTAAGCCATATTGCAAGAATACTAGTCCACAAGTTCTAGCTCTATGCTTCCGATAGTTGCCGGTTGCCACGGCGCAATAAGCCGCTATACCAATTGACAGGGCGGGAAATTGAACAGAGAGTTTTGTTTGCCCTTTGCCCCGGGTCGAAAAGGGGATGGGGTAGAAAGAGCAAAAAATTTTATTGAGTTCCACTACTGTTGTTTTACTAGGTTAGAGAGTAATCTATACCAATATTATAAAGAGGAAAGATTTGTTTGTTTGTAACGAATAGGCTCCGGAAATAGTGAACCGATTTGAAAAATTCTTTCACTGGTAGGAAGCTACACTAACCCCGAGTGTCATAGGCTATATTAGATTTTCAAAAAAATTAGGGATCCTTACCTAAACTCAAATAATGTAACCCAAGGTGCAATATTTTTTCCGTTGTTTACATATTTTGACAGGTGGTTTGTTGTTGTTGTTTGTTTTATTATTCGGCCATTCTGGGCAGTCAAAAGAACATAGTCTATGGAGCCAAGTCTTTTGTAGTATGTTATATTCTATGGCGTAACGAAGTAAGCTGGGACAGCTCGTTAGGAATATATGGCTGTGTAGCGATAGCATATAATACTTGTATCTACTTCCATAGGATTCGTAAAAAGAGACTAAGCGCTCCAACAGACGACGAAGTCACCGCACCGCCCGCCGCGCCAACACCGCGCTGCCGCCACATGCGATGTTCAGAACTAGCAATGTATTACTAACAAAATACGATAAAAATTTGCATTGATTGTGCGGCACGGTGGCATCGTCGTCTGTTTGAGCGCTAAGGCAACACCCGAGGAACGGGCAGCAGCGTCCTTTATTGAATATCTTGAAGTGCCATACCAAACCTGCCTGCCAAGCGAGAAGTTTGTGGAAAAATACCCCATTGTCATGGTTGCATGAATACGAGCAACACTCAAAACTTCTAAATCCATCAAAGAGGTATTAGCTAGACCAAAGAAAGCTATCTAAATCAATACATAGTATAAAATAAAGTCTCTTTCTGAGTCTGTCCCTATGTATTTACGAATTTTGATGCGGTTTTTTTTAATAGATAGAGTTATTCAAGAGGAAGGTTTTATAAGTATACTACATGCACAAAATACTAATAGGTTAGGCGGTACGAAGTTCGCCGGGTCGACTAGTAAATGTATATAAAGTAAAGGTATCTAAATAAAGTTAAAGGTAATAAAGCCTTATCTTGCTCCCAGATGCGGTCGCGCAGGCAGCTTAGCAGCATCGCACGGGGAGAAGCTTGTGGAACTGCTGCTACCAGCTGGTGGCACTCCTCGCAGGCACTCTACTGCTGCTTGTGCCCCTCCCCCCCGCCCGCAGGGGTTCATCTACTGCCCCTCCGACGCCCTACCTTACTGCCCACCATCGACGAGGCTGCCTCCCCCTCCGAGACCTATTATTAAGGTAATTGGATAAAGTTATTCGACAGTAAAGTTGAAGACGAAATATTCCTTTCTGCTTCATAGAGCCTGTATATAGACAGACAAAGACAAGTCGACTTCAAAACAGACGGAGACGTCTTTTGCTGGACATATGCCTCCTATAGAGATAGTCGCACAGATCGGTGTATAGAGACGACAATTTAGTATGCTCCCGCATACCTTTTTCAGGTCATCTGCCCACTTTAAACTCAAGTAATAAAAGCAAAACTTATTTTGGACCTATCAGGATGCGACTGGTAGGTGTAGGTTCTATCTAATGGCGTTGAGAGGAACACTATGATACTGGGTCCTTAAATTCCCTTTAAGCCATATCTGTATGTTAAATGTATGGAGTGAAGAGGTTCTATAATTTTTATTCATTACTCGTCTTCAGAGTATTGCTATGCAGATTGAATAAGTAATTTCATAAACAAGAGATAATAGACACTGCTAGACACCTTACAGTTAGAATAACCGAGGGTTTCAAAGTGGAATGTTTTTACTCCAAATTGTGTTCTTTTAAAATCACAGCACTAACCTTATAACCATTGTTACAGTTACAACCACCTCCACCTGTAATACCGCAACCACCCCCAGTGCCCCAGAGAACGATACCAGTTACCGTCACAAACGCACCACCAGCGCCACCACGTCGCCAACCTCCAGCCCCACCGATAAAAATCCCACCACCAACGCCCCCACGACCTGCCATTGGCGAAAGACGAACCGTGGTCATCGCACCCATTCTTACACAGTCAAGACCAGAGAAGAATGGCACCAAAAGACCACAGAAGACCTTACCTGATACACCGTATTCCCCACCAGCTCAAGTCAAAAGATCTCCGAGTTCAGGATCCAACGTGAGCGTAAGACAAGATTCGAACGTATCATCAGATTCGTACAGCCAGACCTCGTCTCCAAGTTACACGACTAAGACCATGGAAGCCCCTCTTCTTCCCCATCAGGCAGCGAATAAGAGTTTGAATGCGAAGATAGCGAAGAGTCTTCTTCTGAAAGAACAGCAGGAGAAAGGGAACGGGTCAGCTATTACGAAGAGTATTTCTACTCCTGCGTCGCTCCAGACGATTGTGAGGCTGCAGAATGGGAGCAACATGTCTCTGCATCATAGGGTGAGTGCTTTTTGGTTTCTGTTGCCTAAATTAGGCCTATAGGTACATTAATGCATGAAACCTACAAAAATTACGATTTTAAAGATTTTTACAAGATATTTTTACGAGGTTCTTGGACACTTTGACCGTTTCTAATCAAGATTTTTGTTTCATTCATTTCATCATTCGTTTTGAATGATCGTCAATTGATGAATGGCTAGCATGAACTGCGGTAATTTTTGGAAATAGGCCTAAAATGTGTAAGCGTTGATAAAAAAAAGTACACACAATTTCCGATTCAACTCATCTTTTGTCAGCAACAACATCACGCGAGAACGGCTGGACCGATTTCGCTAATTATTTTTTTGTTCTGAAAGAAAAAAAGAAAGAAAGACTTCAAGAATGATCAATTTAGCTAATTAGAGTATTAATCTGTAAAAGTAATTTGATAGGTACAAATAAAGATAGCTAAGATCAGGCAGACTTGTATTCCTTTGATTAACTTAATTATACTTTTTTCTTTAAGCTTATATCAATCAATACATAGTATAAAATAAAGTCGCTTCCCGCGTCTGTCCCTATGTATGCTTATATCTTTAAAACTATGCAACGGATTTTGATGAGGTTTTTTTGATTAGATAGAGTGATTCAAGAGGAAGGTTTATAAGTATAATACATGCACAAAATAGTAATAGGTTAGGCGGTACGAAGTTTGCCGGGTCGACTAGTAAGGTATAAATATAAATTCATTAGCAAATATGTTTTAAAAAAATTAAGGTCGGTGGGTCGTTTTTAATCAATATATATAAAACTCTTTCGTTACTGACTGGCTGACAGACAACGCAGCGCCGAAACTACTGGGCGTAGCGGGCTTAAATGTTTCATCTTAGGGAGTGTAGGTTAGCACTAAGAAAGGATTTCCCGAAATTCTCATGGGAACGGGAAAAAACTTGATTTTTGTGTTTATGAGAAATCTGCGCGAGTGAAACCGCGGGGCAGCCTTTAGTCCTGAATAAAACACAATGAAATCATTTTATCCGGTTGGACTCAGGTGGTAAAGGGACGGGCGGATACAGAGGGTGATTTCTGTGCCCAGAGGGACATAATTTAGTCTACTTACCGAAAAAATAATATTTAGAATATGTCCACATTACCCATACACGTCTTATAGCACTGCCAGATAATACATAAAGGATTATGTAGAGGTACTGAACTGGTACTGGAAGACGATGATCGTCCGGGTTGGATTCTTAGCCGCTACGAAAACTAACATCGAGAAAATCAATGTAATTTCATGGTTCTGGAGTGAGCGTTTGCAATGTTTTTTTGCAGAATTGTACTTTTTTAACCGACTTGAAGAATGGAGGTTATCAGTTTGACCTGTATGTATGTATGTTTGTCCGCGATTATCTCGCGAATGATGAACCAATTTTGATGCGGTTTTCAGATAAGTATTTGTTACATTCAGGAGAGAAGGTTTTAGTACATATTTTGACCGACCTCGAAAAAGAGGAAGTGCTCAGATGATGTAGGTGTAAGGTTATCGATGGCAATTTCCTTTTTTTGTAAAAAAATATATTTTCTCTTTTCAATTGTAAAAAAATGTCCCTGTTTTTTGTATACAGCAATTTATGTCTCAGGCGTGTTCTATCAACTTTGTTATTAGGCAAAAGCTTTGAAAACTTTTTTTATTTCTTTGCAAAAAATCCGATTGTTTTATTTTAGCAAATAATGGAGCGAGAGCTGTTCAGTCTAATCACTTTGGGAACTCTTGGAGGTGGAAAAACCTAGAATGAGACAACCATATTTTAGTTAAAAGAGTCCCGTATGATTTAATGCATTTAATTATATAATACTATCTATATATATAAAACTCTTCCGTTACTGACTGACTGACTGACTGACAGACAACGCAGAGCTGTAACTACTGGCCGTAGCGGGCTGAATTTTTGCATTTAGGTTCCTTAGGGAGTGTAGGTGAGCACTAGGATTTCCCGAAATTCCTATGGGAACGGGAAAAACTGGATTTTGGTGTTTATGAGTAATCTGCGCGGGTGAAACCGCGGGGCAGCCTCTTTTTCTAGATATAATCTGCACAGTATAATAAATAGTATTACGTACAGTATGGGCACTCCCTGCCTCCTTCAGCAAGTGCGGCTCCCCCGCTCTCGGTTACCTTTCAGTTACCGCTCAGTACAAATAAAGCAGCGTCGCACGTCTCATCTCACCCACACAAGCATGATACGCGTGCACGTACACGAGTTTCGGCTGTGATACGCTCTTTTTTCTATGAAATGTCCGAGGTGTGGCATCTGTATCTAAATTTTCCGAAACATTACATACAGGCAGACCAACCAGACCCGAAACAAACATTGATATCTATCACTAATGTTTACCTCCGCCAGAAATCTTAGTGAATTCTTTCGTCATTTTTGGAGGACGCAAAGTAGGCAGACGCAGTGAGGACAGGGAGTACACTGGATTATGGTAATATTCAGTTATCAGTAATCAGTCATTTATTTGCATGGACACTGGGTATACAATACAGTAAGATCTTAAATAAAATTTATAATTCCCTTCATAGTTCTGCCATGATGTCTGGCATGCAAATATTATTTTAAAAAAATATCTATAATTTTTACCTACGCATGCATATTTAATTTTCAAAATTATTTCAGATGTCAATATCATGAGATAAAGATAACAAACACTCCTTACATAAATAATGTCAAAACAAAAATAAAAATATAAAATAAAAATGTAGAATGTCATGCCATGCGTTCAACTATTAGACGAGACTTACTTAATTTTTTCATTTAGAGTGCGGATAGCCATTTTTTATTCTGTTATAGCCGTTTATCTTTATCTAAGACATAATATAATATCTTTAGGTACAAAGATGAAGCTATAAAGTTCAGTCGTATGGTCTAAAGTCTAAAGAAATTCGTTTTTTTATATTGTGAACTCTGCTATGGCACTAAATTTAAATTAACAATTTCAGTTCATGTTCTTAGACAATAAAAGTAAGATAAGGGTCTCGTTTGTAAATTATGGGTAGGGATCCCTAAAAAACTTTACGATTGGGACGTGCCTCGAGCATAAAAATTGCTTGCGACACGACTCAATGCAAATTTTATAACACGCTGTGAAACTCAAATTGAAATGGAACACTTTACAAGTTACATTTATGTAAAGTTTATTCCAATTTTAAGTAAAAAATTTAGTTTAATTTTGAATGTTGAAACTGTTTTTTTTTTAGCTAAAAATAAAATAGAAATACCTAGTAAACTAAATTTTGTATTTAAAACCTTATTTATGTAGTTATCTGTTTGAAAAATAGCGTAGACTCATTTGACAGAGCTCTTCCTCTATTTTGAAGTCGGTTTAAAAAGATACTAAAACATACATGTAACTAATACTTATCTGAAAACCGCATCAAAATCGGTTCAACCCAAACGCGAGGTAATCGCAGACAAACATACATAACTGAGCACTTCCTCTTTTTTGAACTCGGTTAAAAAAGATAAAAAAAAACTTTTCCTGAATTACTTTGAAATGGTTTACCCAAACGCTAGATAATCCCGGACAAACAAACATACATACAAGCATATCATACAGGTCAAACTGATAACCTCTTTTTTTTTAAATCGGTTTATAATTATTTTTAAGCTCAAACCACATTCTCTCAATAAATGATACCTTGTAGTCCTATATTAAAAAAAATGCATTTTCATTTTGTATCAAAGACGAGTACTAAAGCGTTATCCAGCCAAATACAAAATCGCACTACTACAACTATACAAAGGCATCCGACAAACCACTAAAAGGAAACGCAAAACAAACAGAAAAATAAACAGTTTACATAATGAACCGAGAACCCTTGTTCAGTAAAATAGTAGCAGAAGAATGCAATATATTGAACTGGAGACTTGTCAATATTTCTTCCGG